>CM065698.1:34453443-34530943 GCA_017654935.2 Phymorhynchus buccinoides | reverse complement strand
CACCATAGACCATACATTCACATAGGCGGCATTCATGACACACAACACACACACACATGCTCACGCTCGCACGCATGCACTCGCACACACACACACACAGTGACACATATACACATGCACACAGACTCACCATACATTCACATAAGCCTGTTCGTGACACACATACACACACGCTCGCACGCAGTGACGCACACACATGTATGCGCGCACACACACACCACCTAAGATGTGCCACCCCCCTACCTATCTCGGTTAATTCTATTTTTCCGTTATTGCCTTTCTTACCATACATAAAGCTGTATTTTAGGAACATTTTTAGCTAATAACCTTTTTGGAATACTAACCCTAGCCCTAAACCTAACCCTACCCCCCACCCTATAAGACGGGAAAACGCAACGAACCACAACTGTGACAAATCGCGGTGTACTGCAGTACATAGTGGGGGGTAGGGTTAGGTTTAGGGCTAGGGTTAGGGCTAGGGTTAGTATTCCAAAAAGGTTATTAGCTAAAAATGTTCCTAAAATACAGCTTTATGTATGGTAAGAAAGGCAAAAACGGAAATAGAATTAACCGAGAAATGCAGGGGGGGGGGGGGGGTGGCACATCTTTACCTTTACCCTTATTATTCTTATGTTTATGTTTTATGTGCTTTTTGTGCATGTTAGACAAAGAATGTCTATATTTGTTTGATTGATTGACCCACACACACACTTCTTCTTCTCCGTCTTCGCTGTGCGTGGCCACAATCAACACACACACACACACACACACACCACATCACATCGCACGCACTTGGCCACCACAAATAGTGCTAGGCTACATGCACACAAGAAGATAGGATAGACACAAGAAAATTCAGTTGATAAATATCAACTAAAGGAGGCCAAACAGTGTTAACATGATGTAGAAGAGTGTATTGCACTTCAAATGTGTATGAACATGTATGTCTTTTCAAAATATCTTCAAGGTGATGCAGTTGGCTATTTTAGAGAAGAAGAAGAAAAAACGTTATATAAAATATGAACGTGTCATGAAATACGTTCGTCATCGACCGCTCAGACAAGAACAAAAAAGAAGTTCAACACAGTAAAGTGCTGAAAATGACGGTTTAGTTCTGTAAGCAGATGAGATTCGTCTTCCAAAGTATTTGTGATCCTAATGTTGTCATGAAACTGAAAGAAACCAGACTTCGACTTTTGAGATAGAGAGTCATAAACACAAGGAGAGTAGGGTAGGCTCAGCCTACGGTTGTGTGAATAAAACTGAAAAGAACCAACTTGGCTCATATTCATCTTTCACTGTCAACTGATTGTGTCCGTCTGCTAACCTTTGCACTAGGCCTAGGCCTACAGGGACTGACCCTGCTTCCATAGCTCAACACCACAGCACAAAGAGAGTCGCATCACTAAGCCTACCTAACTGTTTTGGTCAGTTGCTAGGCTAACGCATATTCATGAGTCTCTCAATGGTAGTGTGTGCATCAATGAAAAAGAAAGGGGGGGGGGGGGGTGTCAAGGAATAGTCAACTGATAAATGAACGTGAGGATAGAAGAATGTAAAATCCATCCGTAAGTATTTCTTCAAAATAAAGGGTTTGGTGAATTTACAATGGCAAGTAATATATATCCCCCCCCCCGTGATTTTGCAAAGGTTTTAGCAGACAACACGAACGTCAGTGGAGTGAAGGGGTGGGGTGGGGTGGAGCATGGTCGACAGTAGTATAGTTAGCTATTGGGGGGGGGGGGGGGGGTGTCGCAAGAATGTTTAAAGGTGGACCCTGATAGATGAGTTTTTTGCAAGAAACACGTCGAGATCACCAGAAAGACAGCCTTTTCAAGGAGAGCGGGTCGCAGCCAGAGGTGCGCCACCCATTTTTTTTTTTTTGCATGCGATTATTGTTACTGATGAGGGAGGAGAGGGGGGGGGGGTAATTTTGACAAAATTACAACTTTTTCGTTGCCACTGAATTTAACGTATGCTAAGTGCATGGGCACATGGGACCTCGGTTTATCGTCTCATCCGAAAGACTCCACGTTCAGACCGTTAAGGCCTTGTACCCAGGTTCGAACTCGGGTTTACTTGACACGAAGCGAACGCGATACCACTGTGCCACTCTACACCACCTCAGTCATTGTGGTTGAAGCGTTTTCTTTTTTTTTGTAGTGCAGTAAAAAAAAAATGAGCTGGTTCTTTTGTTGTGAGTAAAACTCCTCAGCGTGTTTCTTACAATAACTCATCCGTCAGGGTGCCCCTTTAACGGTGTGCCATTTGAGACCCTGTACAGGTTTTTCCCGCCTAAAAGGCGAGGACGAAAAATGTTATGTGTGCAGTCCTTTTATTTTTTGTTGTCATTTTTATGATGAATGCAGTTTTTATTTTTTTGACGATGCAATTGCTGTTGTTTTGCAAAAGTTTAGCAACGCACTTCTGTGATTTTGCAAAGGTTTAGTAATGGTGGTTGTACACTTTTTTTTTTAAAAATGCCAATGAGGATGAAGCCCTGTCAAGTGTTTTATCATCATACAATTCACGCCTGGTTTTTACTTAGTATAAGACAACACAAAATTTGTTTTCTTCACAATACTCTTTGCAGAAGCGTAATACACAACTTTAATGTAAAATCGTTTGGCTTTCAAAATTCTCCAAATCTTGCATGCTATTCGTATGCTATACATCATAAAAAAATGTTTAGCAGTGTGGTGTATGCAAGTTTAAGCAGACGACACGAACTCCAGTGGATGCAACGCTACTTACGCATACACGCAGGCATTGTTGTAAGCTATAAAGAGACTTAGGCATAGAAAAAGCATGGCTCAACATCACAGCACAGTAGGCTAACACCTACACAGGCACACACCCAGGGTGGGTAGGGGAGAAAGAAATAGTTTTGTTTCTGTGCAATGAAACAACAGAACCTGAGAGACAGATGGAGACATTGCTGATAGATAGAGAGAGAGAGAGAGAGAGAGAGAGAGAGAGAGAGAGAGAGAGAGAGAGAGAGAGAGAGAGAGAGAGAGAGAGAGAGAGAGACTGAAAGCAGAGACAGAGACAGAAAGAAAGAAACAGATAAAAAGAGATAGTATGTGAGAGAAGGACAATGAAAGTGTGAGTAAAGCAGAGAGAGAGAGAGAGAGAGAGAGAGAGAGAGAGAGAGAGAGAGAGAGAGAGAGAGAGAGAGAGAGAGAAAATAATGAGGTTCGAAAATCGCTGGCGAATTTAGCCAGCGAAAATAGCGCATATGGAATTCCAGCTTTAGCAGACGACACCAACTCCAGTGGAGAAAGTGTGGGATTGTCGCGTGCAAATCTGTCGCTCGTGCAAATCTGCAGCTTGCTACTATGAGAGTCTGTATTTGCAACAACCACAAATTTCACTTTTTCTGTACTTGAACTATTTACCTAACCCTCTAGCCTACACCAGACTGAGGCATTGTAAAACCATGAATCAAGTCTGCTGACACATGCACACACCAAGGGGGAAGGGCGGGGGAGGAGTTCTGTTTCTGTGTAATGAAATAAATAAAAAGAAGCTGAGAGAGAGACAGGTGGAGACATTGTTAAGAGAGAGAGAGAGAGAGAGAGAGAGAGAGAGAGAGAGAGAGAGAGACAATCAGACAGACAGAGACAGACAGACAGACAGAGACAGAGAGCAGGGAGAGAGGCAGGAAAAGACAGGGCGAAAGACAGATACAAAAAGAGATAGTATGTGGAAACAAAATTGGAAGCCGTGCAAGGCAGAGAGAGAGAGAGAGAGAGAGAGAGAGAGAGAGAGAGAGAGAGAGAGAGAGAGAGAGAGAGAGAGAGAGAGAGAGAGAGAGAGAGAGCAGTCACAGGCTACTCACAGCCTAACTCTGTAGGCTGTTCAGGTCACCAGTCTGTTAGGCTGATGCATATTCATGAGGTTCTCAATGATCGCACCAGAGTTGCACGCTCAATTAAAAAGGGCAGACAACTTCCATGACAAAGGGAAGACAACTCTGATGCGCCCAGCAGATCACGTGCTCCTCCACAGCCCATGGAACTGGCCCAAATCACGTGACCATTCACACACAAAAGTCATGTGATACCCTACCCGACGCTAAAGTGGAGGCGATCAAGCGCCTCCAAAAAGAGACCGCCTCCAATAAGTTGGCCTATCTATAGGCCTAGGCCTAGTTGTCTTTTCTTGAACTCGCCTAAAACGTCATCAGTTTTAGTGCACAGAACATAACGCACTGCGGATCCCAGTCGTGTCCACTTTTGCTGGAAAAGCAGTCAAAACCTACTTTTTCGCTATCATGGACCTGTTCGGGGATTTGCCAGATCCTTCCGACGACAAACAGACAGATTCAACAAGTTTGTATTCACAGAAGATGTTGACTTAAGTTTGTGTCAGTTCTAGTGTAGAGTGGCACAGTGACAGTGACAGTGGTAACGCGTTCGCTTCGTGTCGAGTAAACCCGAGTTCGAACCTGGGTAGAGTCTACAGTGGATTTTTCCTCTCACTTTGCACTAGGCCTTGCGGTCTGAACGTGGAGTCTTTCGGATGAGACGATAAACCGAGGTCCCGTGTGCCCATGCATTTAGCACATGTTAAACCCAGTGGCGACGAAAAAGTTGTCATTTGGTCAAAATTTACCCCCCCCCCCCCCCCCTCCCCTACAATAAACCGAGGTCCCGTGTGCCCATGCACTTAGCACATGTTAAACCCAGTGGCAACGAAAAAGTTGTCATTTGGTCAAAATTTACCCCCCCTCCCTTCCTCATCAGTCACACAAAAAGCGCATGCAAAACAAAAACTTAAAGGGGTGGCGCACCTCTAGCTGCGACACTCTCTCCAGGTGGGAGCAACCCGAATTTCACAGAAACGCCTCTGTGACTATAATGTACCTAACCTAACCTTACCCTAGTACTGAGGCCTAGTCAAATCAAAATATTGAGACGGGTCTGTGTGTGTGTGTCTTTCTGAAGCATTAAAATGATTAAAACGGGAGTTTAGACTAAATGGAAATTTTCCTTCCACAGCATGTCGTTAGCATTAACGACCTGGCCTGGAAAACCCATATCAACAGGATTACGAAAAAAGCAAATATAGCATGGTAGGGTTCCTGCGAAGAAATTTGAAGACAGCAAATCAAATGACCAAAACCAACGCATACAACACCATAGTGCGCCCTCATTTACTAAGATTTAGATTATTGTTCATCAGTCTGGAACCCACACACCACAGAATCTATAAAGAAGATCGAGGCTGTACAGAGAAGAGCGGCTAGATACGTCAATAACTGCTATGATACCACCAGTAGCGTCACAGCCATGCTCTCCAAGCTCAAATGGGAATCTCTTGAAGCAACCACCATGCTGTACAAAGTTGTAAATGGCCTTGTAGACATCAAAGCAGATCAGTTTCTTTTCCCTGGCAACACCCGCACCAGATCAAATCATTCCTTGAAATTCAGACAAATCACAACAAAAACACTTGCAAATACAGCTTCTTCCCCAGAACTATTCCACTATGGAACTCTCTTCCAGCCCCAGCAGCTGAGGCTCTCTCCTTGGCATCTTGGCATCTTTCAAGAGGGAGCTCAGCAACTTGTTATTCTAATCTCTGAGTAGGGGGCCATAGATCAAAGTAGCGGTAAATGAAGGACAGGAGCTGTGCCGGTCGGGGTTTGGCCCCGGGGACCGCTATGGTAGCTGGATTGGTCTTGCCTGGATACTGTGAAAAGGTCTATGGCCCACCCCCACCCCCACCCCTTCCCCACTCACACAACATAATACACACTTTTTTTCCCTTTTAAAAAAAACCCCACACACTGTGCCCAAAGATAGTTTTTATTTTTTGTATTGCGCAACCTCTTAAGTCACTGGAATGTCTACTGAGACGGCATAACTAAGAAATATTGAAGATATATTGAAGATGTGAAAGCAAACTAAAAACAGGTTAATAGTATAAAAAAAATGTAATGGTTAAAACACGCGCATACACACAGTGACACACATCACACACACACACACTAGTAGGCGTTCAAGACTGCACTTGGTCATCTCCAAACACTAAACTGTAAACACTCATTCTTTAGTAAAGTTTTATTTTTTGGTGTAGTTGACGGTTCAAGGATTTGGTTAGGGTTAGGGTTAGACTAGAGTCAGTTTAATTTCAGATTGAATGGTTAAGAGATACACATTCTAAAGTTTCGCTGAAAACCGACATAATTGCCACACGATGCCGTCACTTTCCATATAAAATTTGGACTTGGAGATGACCAAGTGCAGCATTGAACGTCTTGTCACACTCACACACATGTGACACGGACACAGTGAGTCTGAGTGACACAACAGAAAGCTATTTGTAGTATCGACGCCAATGATTTTTTTTTTTTCAAGTTATGAACTCGCTGCTACTCCTATCCCTTTCTCCAGGTTAAGAGGATGGGGACTCGTCCTTCGTCCCACCATTTGTTCAGTACTTCTCTTTTTCAGTTTTTGTGTTTTTGACAGTGAGAGTCAGACAGAGACACAAACTGACAAAGAGACAGAGAGATGAGAGACGGAGATAAACTTTATCATAAAGAGAGAGAGAGAGACTGATACCATTACTGATACCAACCCTAGATATAGTAGATCCCTTTCAAGAGCAAAGCAAACTCTGGAAATGCTGCTTCTGAATCTATTTTGGTGGTGGGTAGCTAAAATGCAAGTTTAGCAAACAGTCCTTCGGCTATGACATCAAACACAGGTCCCCTGTGTGAAGCATGCTCAAGATCTTGCGTACACATTAAATTTAAAACCCATCCTACTAGTACTTCCGGTATTTGCCGTGTTGTACCCGTGGGTTGGAAAACACTAACCCCAAACTTGCATAGCAATTTTAGCATACAATCGTGTGTGCCAATGATACTTGATTGTCTGAACTCTGAATCAACTAAAGAAAGACATTATCCGGCACTGGTTTGGGCATGGGGCAGGATAAACATCCCCAATCAGAAGAGAAAGAAACAAAATCTTCCGATGGACAGAATGAAACTCGGATTATCACGGGCAAAAATGTGAATACCAATTTGACAGACGTAATTTGCTATGTGTGTATGTAGATAAACTTAAGGTCATTGTCATTTGGTCTTTCTGAGTTTTCTCTTAGTACACTGACTATGAGACTGCCAACCTCACCCCTCCACCCCACCCCTCCAAATCATTGAAGTGCTTCATTTTTATTTCTTAGGTGTTGGTCTTCCTGCTTTAAATTTAATAGATTGCCTTGTTTTTCAACTGATTATGTTTTGATTTTAAATGTATATATATATCATTTTTTAAATGCGTTCTGCTTTTACTGGAGTATTTGTTCGTATTCGTCCAGTTTGTTAATTACAATATTGCAGTGTTATTAGTTATTAGTTTATATTCTTTAATTGTTGTTGATAAATGTGTTTATTGTTGTTTTTCTTATGTGCACCTGGCTGCAATTTCTCTGTTATGAGATAATAAAGATGATTTGATTTGATTTGAATAACAGCGGCCGTCAACACCAATGGTAGCCAAGGAAAAGGAGACAGCACCACACCTGCCGCCACATCACCACCGGCCAAGGCCACCGCAGAAAAACGCAAATCGGAGAACTCGGAGGAGCCTGGTAGCGGAGAGGAACCAGCCGCCAAGGAGCCCCGGAGAGAGAGCGGCTGTCTGAGGCTGAGCAGTTACGTGGCCGACAGGAAAGGGGAGAGGGAGGAGATGCAGGACGCCCATCTTCAGATCGACGACTACTCCAGCATGTTCCAGGACCTGCACCCGTCCATGTGAGTAGAGACCCTTGAAAGCTTGTCGCTTTCCTTTTTTTTTTTATATATACCGTATTTTACGGACTATATTAAGGCAATACTTTTTTTCATAGACTGAGACCCCTGCGCCTTATATATAATGTAACTGATAATATAGTAAGAAACTAATTTTTTTAAATCTGAATTTTGTTTAAAATTTGGGTGTTGCGCCTTATAATCAGGTGCGCTTTGTAGTCCGTAAAATACGGGGTATAAGGGCATGCACATATATACGAAAACCCATTCACACATATATATATACCATTATGCACAATCTACAAATAAAAATTTGGAAGTGAGAAATACAGTGAAAATCTCTTAACTCAAAATTGAAAGGACTGAAATTTTATTTTGAGATCTATAGCCAATATGTTGAGTTAAAAAGACCTTTCAGCATAAAGATTATTAAACTGGGACCAGAAAGTTATTGTAAGTTGCCCAGTGTTTTTGAGTTATTAGGAATCCACTGTATGAAGGCGTGTACACATAAACATTGAAACCCATTCACATGTCCCAGCAGCATGTTTCATTCTTTTCCTAATTAATTATTGCGGATGGTATGTGCACATGGGTTCCCGCGTACATGTGCACTCACCTTAAAGAACTAGTTCTACAAACCATCAAAAAATAATTAAGTGTAGAGCAAAGGCATATGATAATATAGATCATGTGTGAACGAGAGAGAGAGAGAGAGAGAGAGAGAGAGAGAGAGAGTGAGAGTTGCTTTGTATGTATGCGTTGTCGCTGGTTGGTGTCATTCTTGAATGCTGTTTTTGTTTATTTGTTGATGAAAAATTGATTGTAAAGCGCTTTGGGCTCATCTCAGGTAAAGCACTATATAAATGTACAATTATTATTATTATTATTATTTGTTGGATGCATCCACATTTAGGGAGATCATTCAATAACAGATCAAGAGCAAGACAGGGTGCTGTTTCAGTGTTAATTTTTATCTTCACTCTCAGGGGGTTTAAAGAACTAGTTCTACAAACCATCAAAATAATTAAGTGTAGAGCAAAGGCATATACATCATGTGTGAACGTATTGTGTTGGATGTATTTAGGGAGGTAATTTAACAGATAAGAGCAAGAGAGGTACATGTGCACTCACCTTAAAGAACTAGTTCTACAAACCATCAAAACATAATTAAGTGTAGAGCAAAGGCATGATAATATAGATCATGTGTGAACGTATTGTGTTGGATGTATCCACATTTAGGGAGATTATTTAATAACAGATCAAGAGCAAGACAGGGTGCTGTTTCAGTGTTAATTTTTATCTTCACTCTCAGGGGGTTTAAAGAACTAGTTCTACACAAACCATCAAAAATAATTAAGTGTAGAGCAAAGGCATATACATCATGTGTGAACGTATTGTGTTGGATGTATCCACATTTAGGGAGATTATTTAATAACAGATCAAGAGCAAGACAGGGTGCTGTTTCAGTGTTAATTTTTATCTTCACTCTCAGGGGGTTTAAAGAACCAGTTCTACAAACCATCAAAAATAATGAAGTGTAGAGCAAAGGCATATATACACATCATGTATGAACATATTGTGTTGGATGTATCCACATTTAGTGAGATAATTTTATGAAAATAAGAGCAAGACAGGGTGCTGTTTCAGTGTTAATTTTTATCTTCAAACTCAGGGGGTGGGCATGCAAACACAAAATATGTCTCTTACGGGGTCACCTGAATATTTTAGTGGGTGTTTCTGTATAATTTTTAACCCTTTCACCGCCAAAGTCGCATTTTAGCACCACAGTGATTTAACACCTATGTCACTAAAAGGCATCAAATTGGGGTCTATTATCCAAAGACCCTATTGTCTTAGTTTTGGGAAGTAAGGACAGACCTTATTTTATATATGTCACAGAATAATCCACAATACTGCAGATGGATTTTGTTCTCTACCCAGGTAAATTTAATGGGAATTCTTGCCTGAAATATGGCTGGCGGTGAAAGGGTTAAACATCTTTTGAATAACTGTGCTTGAGGTGAACATTTACTATGTTTAGTGACACACTGGTCTGCAGCCCAGCGCGTCAGATAGTAGTTTCCAGCACCAGAGGTGCACTTAATTATGTGCGTCAATATTAACACTGTGTTTCACTGTGTTAACACTGAAGATTATCATTATTAAGACAACTTTTATAGCGCCTAATCTTTAAGCTCTAAGATTATCTTCTCACTGGTAAAAATATGGATTTTGTCATCTTATCGTAACCCCCTGTGGAGATACCGGTGGTTTTTTTTGTATAAACAGTTCCCCCACCTTCTGAATGTTCTGTACTTGTAGCTTCCTCTAGTCTGTCGCTCTCTTTGACTCTGCCTTTTCCCTTTGCTTACTGTCATCTACTGTCTTTCTGCCTGACTGGTCCATTATCCTGCCTTTTTTCTCACGAAAAACACTTTCAAAAATATTTCCTCCAGCCGAAGTCGGACTTGCTGTACCTATTTCTTAGTTTGGCGCATGACGGCAGCATGACACATCTGCGCTCATAATTGACAGGAAACTGAGTGAACGAAGGAGAGGAGGATCTTATCGTAATTCTGGCTTTATGTGCAGTCTTTGACGGCCACGGCGGTTCCCGAACTTCAAATAAAAATTAAAAAAGTTTAAAAAAATATATATTATGTTAGACGGCAATGTGCAAGTTTCTTTTTGTCCATGAAGTATGCTCCTTACAAGGGGAGTGTATGTGTGAGTGAGTGCGTGTGTGCGCGCATGCTTATCCGTCCCTGTGTATCATTGTATGTCTTGTGACTTTTACACACTTATTTTCTGTTTCCTCAGTGGTCGTCTGGCTCTATACGCAGTCTTTGACGGCCACGGCGGTTCCCGAGCTTCAAGGTTCGCATCACAGGGTTTGCACAAAATCCTGCGGGATAAGTTTCCCAAGGGTAATGCCCCAACACAGAAGACAGAGCTTTGGAAAAAAAGTTTAGGGGAGATTAAAACAAGTTTTTTTCAGTCTGTGTGTGCTTGTGTATTTGTCTGCTTGCAGGCATGGTAGACCTCCGCGAATCGTGGAAAACCTGCGAAAGTGAAAATATAACAAACAAACAAAAAAACCAGGGTAAAAATTTCTCGGGTGCCTAAAAATTACGTGCGTTAAAACCTATGCAATCGCTTCGCGGAACTGGATGTGAATGACTGAACAAGCAACTTCCCGCCGAAGTTAACAGTCGTGCGCGGCCTAGCTCACGCCACACGTTTCCAGATTTGTGATCCTAGTGCTTCTTTTTCTTCTTCTTCATTTTGACGCTCTTCCACGAAACTCACTTTGCCCCCACTACCATGCCTGCTGCTTGATAAGTGTTTGCACAGAATCCTGCAGGATATGTTTCCAAAGGGTAATACCCCATCTCAGAAGACAGAGCTTTGAAAAAAAAGTTTAAGGGAGATTAAAACAAGTTTTTTCAGTCTGTGTGTGCTTGTGTGTTTGTCTGCTTGATCAGTGTTTGCACAGAATCCTGCAGGATAAGTTTCCAAGGGTACTAATGTCCCAACAGAAGAAACAGCTTTGAAAAAATGTAGGGGGAAACGTTGTTGGGTTTTTGTTGTTGTTTTTTTGTTTAAAAAAAAAAAAAGTCAGTGTATTTTTGTGTATTTGTTGAAGTTTCTGCGTGTAATTGCTGTAAATTGACTTGATAATCATATCATTATTGGTCATATGAATTTGTCAAGTCATAAAAAAAACATGTTTTGCACTGTTGTTGTTTATTGTTATTTGTGCATACATTTAAAGAAAAAAATTCTTTGTTGTGAAATGTCATAGTACAGTACTTTGTTTTTCAACTGTTTAAAAAAAAGAAAAAGTAATGGCATCATTATACTGTCTTAGTTATACATTTTAAATTCAATTTCTCCCCCATGCTAGAATTGCTGGAAATGTTTGTTACAACTTTGTCAGCTTTTTTGTTTGTTTTCATTACGTTTATTTGAAACTATACAACTGTATCTCTTCATGGCTTTATTTTGCTGTTTGTTGAACATAATCATTTTTTCATTGATTTTAGGCTGATTAAAAACTGTATAATGTTAACCTTTTTCTCGACTCAGAACAACTTTGTTATGTTGAAAAGAGTAGTTTTGACGTTTTAAAAGTAATTTCAGAATCAGATTTGTCTAGAATGCACACTAATAATCTTTTAAATTTTTTTTATCTTCAGTACTTTAAATTTGAAGATTTGTGGGTTTTTAAAAGAAAAATTACACTTTTAAAAGAAAAGTATTTGGTATATTCTATGTAAAAGTATACCTTCATTTGAATTAATTCTCTTTGTGTGTGTGTGTGTGCGCCTCCGTGTGTGTGCCTCTGTGTGTGTGTGTGTGTGTGTGCCTCTGTGTGTGTGTGTGCCTGTGTGTGTGTGTGTGTGTGTGCCTATGTGTGTGTGTGTGCCTGTGTGTGTGTGTGTGTGCCTCTGTGTGTGTGCGTTTGTGCCTCTGTGTGTGTGTGTGCATGCTTGCTTGCGTATGTACGTGTGTGTGTGCTTTATCCTTCAGGAGATGTCACCTCAGTGGAGAAGGAGATGAAGAAGTGCCTGATTGAAGTTTTCAAGAAACTGGACGAAGACTTCCTCAAAGAAGCCGCTAGACAGTAAGTTGTTATAGTGATTATTTCCCGTTTCCACCGGCCCAGAGCTTCGCAATGCCGATGATTAAATGGGCGAAAATATCAGTAACATGCTATTGTCTATGTTCCTTTTTCTGATTTACCCCCTAAAAAGAAATGAACAGTTTTAACTTTTTTTAGCCTAAGCGGGCGCTGGCGGCTGGTAGTGATCTTGCTACTTGTAGCCGATTCATTTGCCAGTCACCGTTGTTACAGCTATAGTCAGTTGTCAATTCATTTGCCAGTCACCGTTGTTACAGCTATTGTCAGTTGTCAATTCGTTTGCCAGTCACCGTTACAGCTATTGTCAGTTGTCAATTCGTTTGCCAGTCACCGTTGTTACAGCTATTGTCAGTTGTCGATTCGTTTGCCAGTCACCGTTGTTACAGCTATTGTCAGTTGCCGATTCATTTGCCAGTCACCGTTGTTACAGCTATTGTCAGTTGTCAATTCGTTTGCCAGTCACCGTTGTTACAGCTATAGTCAGTTGTCAATTCGTTTGCCAGTCACCGTTGTTACAGCTATAGTCAGTTGTCAATTCGTTTGCCAGTCACCGTTGTTACAGCTATTGTCAGTTGTCAATTCGTTTGCCAGTCACCGTTGTTACAGCTATAGTCAGTTGCCATTCGTTTGCCAGTCACCGTTGTTACAGCTATTGTCAGTTGTCAATTCGTTTGCCAGTCACCGTTGTTACAGCTATAGTCAGTTGTCAATTCGTTTGCCAGTCACCGTTGTTACAGCTATAGTCAGTTGTCAATTCGTTTGCCAGTCACCGTTGTTACAGCTATTGTCAGTTGTCAATTCGTTTGCCAGTCACCGTTGTTACAGCTATTGTCAGTTGTCAATTCGTTTGCCAGTCACCGTTGTTACAGCTATTGTCAGTTGCCGATTCGTTTGCCAGTCACCGTTGTTACAGCTATAGTCAGTTGTCAATTCGTTTGCCAGTCACCGTTGTTACAGCTATTGTCAGTTGCCGATTCGTTTGCCAGTCACCGTTGTTACAGCTATAGTCAGTTGCCGCGGCGGTTGCGGAGAACCGTCAGAATGCAAAAAAAGATAAATCTGTAGTTTTCCCTACTGCGGTGTGAGGAATAATGGAACCCAAACATCTTTGAAAATGTAAGAATTGTAAAGTTCGGGTTCTGCCCTTTTTATGGATATATGGAAACAGGCTGTTACTTATTAAATAAACACCATAAAAAGATAAAGAAAAAAACAATAAAAAAATCAAAACTCAACTGCTTGCCGAATTTACTTAGTTATTATCTAATTTTTTTAAGGCCTCGCAGTCCGACATCATAATCAAAATTTTGTCATTATACATATGTTATTATTTATTTATTCCACACACATATGCTCAACAAACTGTGGAAAACAAAACAAACGTCACAGTATTATCAAAATCCCACCGTGGGCAAGGGTTGTATGGAAAGGAAGGAGTGCTGGCTGACAGCGCTCGCCTAGCTAAGCGTGCGCCGTCTAGAAAGAATTAATGAAATTGGGAGGAGCATTATACTGGCTATTGCTCAAAGATAGGTCTGTCACTTAATTCAAGGTAACCTGGATTGTCATTCAGATACAGAAATTTTGTGGGGGTTTTTTGGTCTGTCATATTAGGTGAAGAGCTACATGCATGTATCTCCATTTCATTACATATAACCCTCAAAGTGCCCCAAACCAAATGTTCACTCAGCTTTAACCCTTTCACCACCAACGTCGCATTTTAGCACCACAGTAATTTAACACCTATGTCACTAAAAGGCATCAAATTGGGGTCTATTATCCAAAGACCCTATTGTCTTAGTCTTGGGAAGTAAGGATAGACCTTATTTTATATATGTCACAGAAGAATCCCCAATACTGCAGATGGATTTTGTTCTCTACCCAGGTAAATTTAATGGTCATTTTTGGCTGAAATATGGCTGGTGGTGAAAGGGTTAAGAAACGCAGTTAACACACAATCCCAACTTACAGCTACCTGGTATTCACGTAAGTTTAATTTCATCTTTAACCCTATGGGCACCAAAGACCAACATCTCGTACGATAAAAAATTAAAAGTTGACAGAAAAAATATTGTGCTTTCTTGATGTTGATTTCAAATTGAAAACCAACTTAAATGTTTGCTCTGTGGCTCCCTGGACAGACCTGTTTACTCTACTCGTTTCGAGTAGTATTCTACTCAATTTGGACCTCTACTACTCTTCAAAATTGAAAATAATGCTCTACTCAATTTTCAGTGAACATTGTTTGACGGTTTAATGAATAAAACTACACATTTTGAGCCCAAACTACTCATTTCAACTATCCAGACTACTCAAGACTTGTGTAGGGGGTAAACAGGTCTGCAGTCCCAGAGGATTGCTACTGTACATTTAGATTTTAACCATTGATTATTAATGTATTTTTTTCAGAAAACCGTCGTGGAAAGATGGGTCAACGGCGGTGGTGGTTTTGGTGCTAAACAACACTTTGTACATTGCTAATTTGGGCGACAGCAAGGTGACTATGTCTTCCTGTGCATGTTCATTGACTTCGTGTGTGTGTTTTGTTGTACAGTGGAACCTCCCTTATAAGACCCCCTGTTATAAGACTCCCTCCCACTTAAGACCTACTTCTCTGAGACATTGCCCTTCTTTGTAAGTATTAAAATTACCTCCCTTATACAACTCCCTCCCATTTAAGACCTACCATTATTTGTTGAATGATTGAACAAAACCCCAGCAACAATCTGACGATGAAAACTTAACATATGGAGATGTTACATGCACGCATGCGCACACACTCACACTCATTCAAAAAAGTACATGCTGAATTCAGAATTATGAAGATTTTATATTGAATTAGAGAAAGAGGAGGAGGGGGTGTATAGAGGAAGGAAAATAGAAAATCACAATATTGTTTAATAATAAATAATGATAATAATGTGGATTTATAAATCGCTCACATGAGCTCAGTGCGCTTTACATCGAGAAAAAGAAAATTAAACAATAATTGATTAATTCGCACTCACTCGCACACACATAGTGTTTTGTGAAAATGGTTTTTTTTGCTTCCCAACTCTGATTGTTAGTGTGGGTTTTCCAGTCAATTCTGTGTCGGTACAAACCTGAGGAGGACAAATGCGTAGCGGTGCCTTTGACAACGGACCACAGTCCCTCGCTCTACGCCGAACGCATGAGAATCCAGAAAGCTGGCGGATATGTCAGGTCAGAGACAGAGGAGATAGAGATGGAAAGACTGGGTGGGGGGGGGGGGAGTGGAGGTAGAGAAAGAGCCGAGTCAAAGGTTATGGTAGGATGCTAAAATAAAAATCCAGAAAGCTGGTGGATATGTCAGGTCAGAGCGTAGGATAGAGGAGATAGAGATAGTGACATGGAGTTAGAGGGACATAGAAAAAGAATGAGTCAAAGAAGATAGAATGCTGAATACAAGTCATGAGAATCCAGAAAGCTAGCGGATATGTGAGGCCAGAGCATGGAATAGAGGGGATAGAGATAGAAAGACATAGAAATAGAGCAGCAATAGGGATAGAGTGGTAGAGAGATCGTTGGACTATGTCAAATTAAATTCTGTAAAAGGTCTTTTAATCCAACTTAAAGAAATTTGTGTCTTTTTTGTTTGTGTGTGACTTGAATCTTTAGTTAAAAATAATAGAAACAAATCTTGAGCAAAGCTAAATAGCTTTTGTGAAAGATCGCACTTTAGCAGATAAAATGCTGAGAGTGAGAAGCAATGCTTTCAAATAAAAACGTAACCAGTTTGCCATTGCCATGCATCATCATGTTAGCGTCCTTTTCTTGTGGTTGTTTGCAGGGAGGGGAGGGTGATGGGGATTCTGGAGGTGTCGCGCTCTCTGGGTGACGGCCCTTACAAAAACCATGGTGTCAGCTGTCTGCCGGACGTCAAGCGATGCCAACTAACTGCCAACGACAGGTTTGTGCAACTTCCTTCGTTCCCGGTTCTGTAGGAAATTGGAGTTGGAACAAGGGCACGTTTGTTTGTCTGTGAATAAAACTTGCGCTGTAATCTCTAGAACCTAACTTACTGAAACAATCGTAACAAAAAGTACACTGCTGTTGAGATAAGGGCGCGTGTACTTGAGTCTGTGTGAACAAAACTGAGTTGCCATCTCCAGAGCTTTCAAAACTACTGAAGCAATCGTAATGAAAAGTGGCAGAGTTGCCCCCAATATCTTGGTGATGGTGTCCTTTGTGTCAGTTCAATCAAAGTTCTAAATTTATCTTATTTTCATGTGTACCCCATCTTTCAGGATGTCCTGAAGTTCAGGATTGTTTTATTGCCTGGAGCCGGCGTCGCCGGATTATGAGAATTTGAATAAGATGCATTTTGCTGGTTATAGAGTTCATGAAATTTAACCTTAAGTGAAAGTGCAACGAGAGCCTGTCAATTACATTGGAAACTGTTGTTTCCCTTCAGCTTCCAGGGGG
This sequence comes from Phymorhynchus buccinoides, assembly GCA_017654935.2. Taxonomy (NCBI): domain Eukaryota; kingdom Metazoa; phylum Mollusca; class Gastropoda; order Neogastropoda; family Raphitomidae; genus Phymorhynchus; species Phymorhynchus buccinoides. The sequence continues at coordinate 34,514,081 of CM065698.1, read as the reverse complement.
CATTGCCCCCCGGAACCCCCAGGAGGGGCGCTGTCCCTGCACTCCGCCGGGGCCTTGCAGGATTTTTGACATTTCCCAGGAGCGCTCATGTATTTTACAAACTGAAACCAGACACTGGTTGTCGTGATGATGACGATAATGATTATGATTTTGATGATGGTGGTTTGTGATGAATTATTGTTTTTCCGCAGGTACATTATGATAGCGTGTGATGGGCTGTGGAAGAGTTTCACCATGGAGGAAAGCCTAGACTATGTCAACAGCATTCTACAGGTTAGTCTGCGATCAAAGTCAGGTACCGTATTGTTCAGACTGTGAGACCCCACCTTATTTCAAGGCTCACCTTCCAAATTGACGCAAAATGCAGATTTGTTATACTGTAATCAGGCATGAGATTGAAAAATTATGATTTAGGCTGAAAACTGACCGAAAAAGGCTGAAGCCTTCTGAAACTGAAGCTTTTTTTCTCTCTATAATCTAAGGCTTACAAACAACATTAGAAGTAGAAATTATATATTTAGTTCATTTTTATTCACTCATAAGAAGTATTTCAAAACTCAGCTGGTCTCTAATCTATAAAGATTTTATTTTGTTTTGAGCTGCCTTATAAACAAGTAGAGTGACATTATTTTATTTAATATATGACACACACACACATACACACAAATTGGATAAAGGTTATTAAATAAAATGACATTACTTTTTACTTGTTTGCACGGTGTCTGATTCTGAGAAGTTGTTGTCTGTTGTTTGTTTTCTTGTTTAACCCTTTCACCGCCAGCCATTTTCAACCACAAAATACCTTTAAACCAAACTGGGTAGAGAAAAATATGTAGCCGCAACATTGAGAGTTCCTCTAAAACATGTATAACGTTAGGCCTATCCTTACCTCCCAAAATGAAGAAAACAGGGTCTTTGGATATAGGACCTGATTTGATGCCTTTTAGTGACATGGAGGTGCAAAAATGTGACATTGGCGGTGAAAGGGTTAAACCATTGTGGTGCAAAAATGAGACATTGGCGGTGAAAGGGTTAAACCATTGTGGTGCTTAAATGCGACATTGGCGGTGAAAGGGTTAAACCACTGTGGTGCTAAAATGCGACATTGGCGGTGAAAGGGTTAAACCATTGTGGTGCTAAAATGCGACATTGGCGGTGAAAGGGTTAAAGCATTGTGGTGCTAAAATGCGACATTGGCGGTGAAAGGGTTAAACCATTGTGGTGCTAAAATGCGACATTGGCGGTGAAAGGGTTAAACCATTGTGGTGCTAAAATGCGACATTGGCGGTGAAAGGGTTAAACCATTGTGGTGCTAAAATGTGACATTGGTGGTGAAAGGGTTAAACCATTGTGGTGCATAAATGCGACATTGTGGTGAAAGGGTTAACCTGTTAGTAGTGTTTTTTCTTCACACAATAAAGCATTTACTAATTAGTTTAGTTTTTTTTAGTTTTTAGGATAAGATAGGATGGTGTATTTTTCTTCTCAAAATTTTATCATTGTTGTTGTCATACCCTGGCTAAAAGACTCCAGGGATCACCCGAACAGCCGTAGCACTCGAACACTATGGTACAAATGCATCGGCTAGGGATGAGAACATTACGTGTGTGACCGTTTTTGATTACCCCGCCACGCGGGCAGCCACACTCCGACTTCGGGGGATTTTGGAGACTGATGAGATTTTATGCTAGGAGAGCTTGTCATGGCTAAAGACAATCCATAACTATGCAGAGCATAACATTTTGATGTAGCCTTGGTGTTCTAGCCTATGTCAATAGTGGTCTGGCATAGCCTTAGCCCTTTCAACGCCAGCCATTTTTCAGCTACAACTTTCCATTAAACTTAACCTGGGTAGAAAAAAAGATTCTGTCTGCAATGTTGGGGATTCTTCTGTGACATGCATGAAATAGGGCCTCCCAAAATGAAGAACATAAGGTCACTGGATACCAGACCCTCATTTGATGCCTTTCAGTGACATGGGTGTCAACCCTTTCGCCGCCAGCCATTTTTTTTAGACAAAAAAAGCACATTAAACTTAACTGGGTAGAAACAAAAAAATTATGTTTAATGTTGGAAATTCCTCTGTGACATGTGTAACATTAGGCCTATTCTTACCTCCCAAAATTAAAATAGTGTCTTCAGATAACAGACCCTGATTTGATGCCTTTTAGTGACATGGGTGTTAAAACCATTGTGGTGCAAAAATGAGACATTGGCGGTGAAAGGGTTAAACCATTGTGGTGCTAAAATGCGACATTGGCGGTGAAAGGGTTAAACCATTGTGGTGCTAAAATGAGACATTGGCGGTGAAAGGGTTAAGCCAAGGTGGTGCTAAAATGCGACATTGGCGGTGAAAGGGTTAAACCATTGTGGTGCTAAAATGCGACATTGGCGGTGAAAGGGTTAAACCATTGTGGTGCTAAAATGCGACATTGGCGGTGAAAGGGTTAAACCAAGGTGGTGCTAAAATGCGACATTGGCGGTGAAAGGGTTAAACCATTGTGGTGCTAAAATGCGACATTGGCGGTGAAAGGGTTAAACCATTGTGGTGCTAAAATGCGACATTGGCGGTGAAAGGGTTAAACCATTGTGGTGCTAAAATGCGACATTGGCGGTGAAAGGGTTAAACCATTGTGGTGCTAAAATGTGACATTGGCGGTGAAAGGGTTAAACCATTGTGGTGCTAAAATGCGACATTGGCGGTGAAAGGGTTAAACCATTGTGGTGCTAAAATGCGACATTGGCGGTGAAAGGGTTAAGCCAAGGTGGATTTTATCGTAAGTCACATGGGTTTTTTCTGTGTGTTTTTTTTCTCCCTAGGACCAGTCCATTCACGGTACAGACCGGCGGTCGGCGGAGGAGGTTCGATTCGACACGGCGTGTAGCCGCCTGACCAATACAGCCGTTTTACGACTGAGCGGAGACAACGTCACCGTCCTCATCATTTCCGTCAAATCCAGCGTCTGATGTCACTGTTTGTTTGTTTGTTTGCTTGCTTGTGATGGTGCATGAGAAAAACCAGACGTCATGGAATGTTTCTCATGTCACGGGAAAAATTGGAATCCTGGACATTTCTTAATCTTCCCGAGATTGGGAACATTCAGAAATTTTCCGGGGAAAAGATTCCGTAGTTATTCGGTAGTTGAAAGTTAGGTGTGCGACTCCTCTCATTCTCTGTCTTTGTTTCTCTTTCGTTCTGTCTGTCCGTCTGTCTCTCTTTCTCCCCCTCTTTCTGTCTGTCTCTTTGTCTGTCTTGATATCTCTTTACATCTATTTATATCTCTGTTTGTCAGTCTCTTTCTTATGATTTCTATAGCATGCAGCCACTTGATCAGAATTTTCCCCGGGTTCCAAATTTCCCCGTGACGTACACTTTTTTTCCTTTAAATTACGTACATTGAGATTTTGCTTTCACAAGAAGGAGCTCTCATACCTGTTTTCCCTACGGATTTGTCCGTAATTACTACGTTTTGAGACCTCCGATTATGTTGTTACGGTCAGCAACAAAAAATTCCGCATTTCCGCTGAACAAGTGCGGAAAAAAAAAGAAGAAGAAATCGAAAGAAGGCAGTGTTTGAACCGTACTTCTCAATGTCGTCAGCTATATCCACACAAGTGATGTCCCTTGAATCGTTACTTCCGCTTGGTTCACTTCCTGCTTATGGAGCCATTTTGTAGGTGCGATCGCAATTATGATGACAAAATAAGACATGTAAGTGCCGATGTGTGATATCGTCCCCGCCCCCCTCCCTCTCGCTCAACAAAAATTTTGACAGTTGTTGAAGTTGGGTTTGGACGGGAAGTTGCAGCGTGTGTGTACCAGACCTGCCTACTGCTACGATTTGGCCGTAGCAGCTACGAAAAATAAAGCTTTGCTACGGAGCTACGGCAACCTTAACGTTGCTACGGAAAAAACAAATTGGCGCCGCATTTTATTTTTGCTTATGCCGTTCCCGGTTTTGTCGGTTTCTAAGAGCAGACGCCGTGTCACGTGCGATAACCTAGTCACTTCCGTTTTTTTATCAAAGTGACTGCGCATGCGTTCTTATTATTTTCTCAGAAAAAAATGGCGGACTCCAGCAGCAGTAGCGATTCGGGAGATGTTTCAAACGAAGAAAAACGAACGCAAACCAGAAAACGAAAATCATCTGGCACACCATCTTGTTCTAAGAAAAAACATCGGCCTGCTGCACAAGTTTTTAAAATAGCTTACACGGAGGAGTGGCCTTGCATCGTCAGAAGTTGACTCGGTGCGAACCATGCTCGCTGCAGTGCAACCTCTGCCATGCGGACTTCTCTGTGAATCATGGCGGTAGAGACGATTGCCGTCAACACGTTCAATCGGCGAAACATATTAAGCAGTGCGTTTCGGCTCAGGAAGAGAACAAATCGATTGCCGTTGTTTGTGGATGCTACGGAAAAATGTGCCATGCTACTGAAAATTGATGGCTGGGCTACTGATTGGGAAAATTCCAAGTAGGCAGGTCTGGTGTACATACGCCCCCTTACACACACACACACACACACACACACTCCACTCCACTCCACTCCACCTCTCTCTCTCTCTCTCTCTCTCTCTCTCTCTCTCTCTCACTCTCTCAACAAAAGTTCCGACGATAGCAAAACATTTTGGTGGAAGGATTTCTTGGTCTGCAAAATTACGGACAGATGCCTGAAATGACTGATTTCAGAGCTTGGGGTTACTGACAGTGAAGATTTGGGGTAAACAGGTCTCAGCTCTGATTCCTTCCCAATGCACAGAAACAATTTAAATATCTTTACTTGTTTTGATTTGACAGTCACTTGAAGTTTGACAAATAATGCTCGAGATACGTCGGTTTAAGAAATCTGACATAGAATTAGAAGAGTTTTGGTAGCTTTGTCTCTGTTTATTTGGTTTAAAAAATGAGTAAATAAACGAGATAAATCATTCAAATTTTTATTTTATATTTTGGATGTTCATAGAAAAAATTGGATATTCTCTAAAGAGAAAATGTTAGGGTTGTTAACCCTTTCATTGCCACTGTCGCCTCTTGGCACCACAATGATTTAACACCCATGTCACTAAAAGGCATCAAATGAGGGTCTGGTATCCAGTGACCTTATGTTCTTAATTGTGGGAGATAAGGAGAAGCCTTATTTTATGCATGTCATAGAGGAATCCCCAATATAGCCGACGAAATATTTTCTCTACCCGGGTAAGTTTAATGGTAATTTTTGGCTGAAGAATGGCTAGCGTTGAAAGGGTTAAGCTTTTTATATTCCAAAAGATTGCTGTGTGACGTATGTAGGTTTGTCTCATGCAGCATCATGTTTGCTTCTTTTTGTTTAAAACATCTGAGTGGAACTGGAAGCAATATCACCATTCTCGTCATCTCCATTAGCCGATGTTATTGTTTGGGAGTTGTTTTGTTTGTGTGTGTTGTTTGTTTAACCTGAATGAAGACAATGTCATTTTTATTATCTCCGTCAAATCCAGCGTCTGATTTCATCGGGGTTTTTTGTGGGGTTTTTAACATCTGAGTGGAGGCAATGTCACCGTTCTCATCAACATCAAATCCAGTGTCTGATATCATTGATGTTGCTGGGTGGTTGTTTTTTTCCTTTTCATAAACACCTGAGTGGAACCGTTGCTGCTGCTCTCATCATCTGTTAAATCCTACGTCTGTCGTTGTGGTTTTTCAGTTTTCACTGGTCTCCCTGCTGCGTACATTCCGATTCAGGAGATGAAAGGAGAAAAATTATTTGAAATTTTTGTTAAGGCAGGAGAATGGGCCAATAGTAAGTCAGAAAGATAGTAGATGATAGAAAGCAAAGGGAAAAGGCAGAGTCAAAGAGAGTGGCAGATTAGAAGTTACAAGCACAGAACTTCAAGAAAGTGGGGGAACTATTTTTACGAAAGACCCCCCGGTATCCCCACGGGGACCCCCACCTTCTGAAGTTGTGTGCTTGTAACTTCCTCTAATGTGTCACTCTTTGATTCTGCCTTTTTCCTTTGCTTACTGTCTACTGTTTTTCTGCCTTATTGGTCCATTCTCCCGCCTTTTGTCAAGAAACAGTAACACTTACAAAGATTTTCTCCAGCGGAAGACTGACGTGCTGGGCCTAACCGTTTCTTAGGCAGCATGTTGCGTCTGTGCTCATATGACAGGAAGCTGAGCGATTGAAGAAGAATTACCATATTATACGGGACTATAAGCCGCACCCCCAAATTTAACACAAAATTCAGGTTTTGTTACTCGTATTTTCTTACTATATTATCAGTCACATTATAAGGCGCTGGGGTCTCAGTCTGGGAAACGAGTATCGCCTTATAGTCCGAAAAATATGGTACTTGACATGGTGTTCTCCTCAGTTCATATCCAATAGTTTATTTTAGATATTAAGAACACTGGTATGGTAGACCTCCGCGAATCGGCGGAAAATCCGTGAAAGTGAAAATTTGCCCCCCCCCCCCCCCCCCCCCCCAAAAAAAAAAAAAGCCGGGGTAAAAATTTGCTCGGGTGCCTAAAAATTACGTGCGTTAAAACCTATGCAATCGCTTCGCGGAACCGGATGTGATTGACTGAACAAGCAACGTCCCGCCGAAGTTAGCAGTCATGCGCAGCCTAGCTCACGCCACACGTTTCCAGATTTGTGATCCTAGTGCTTCTTCTTCTTCTTCATTTTGACGCCCAGCTTCATCATTTTAGTTTGAGTCGACATCTTTCAAATGAAATTCAGAATCGGTTGGACATTTTTCCGCGAAACTCACTTTGAAATTCAGAATCGGTTGGATATTTTTCCGCGAAACTCACTTTGAAATTCAGAATCGGTTGGGTATTTTTCCGCGAAACTCACTTTGAAATTCAGAATCGGTTGGATATTTTTCCGTGAAACTCACTTTGCCCCCACTACTATGCCTGTACTACACAGGGCACCGTCTACATTTACGTACACGTACATGCGTGTGTGTGTGTGTGAGGAAGAAAGAGAACGTTGCGTACAATCATCGTGTTTATTTTCCTGTCTACTGATTCATTATTTATTGGCCTTTAACCCTTTCACCACCAATGTTGCATTTATGCACCACAATGGTTTACCACCCATGTCACTAAAAGGCATCAAATCAGGGCCTGTTATCCGAAGACCCTATTTTCTTAACTTTGGGAGGTAAGGATAGGCCTAATGTACACATGTCACAGAGGAATTCCCAATATTGCAGATACTCTTTTTTTTCTCTTCCCAGTTTAAGTTTAATGGACAGTTGTGGCTGAAAATGGCTGGCGGCGAAAGGGTTAATGTCTTGTTATCAATGTAAAGAGCACTGAGCTCATGTGAGAAAGAGCGCTATATAAATTCCCATCATTACTATTGCCCCCATGGATAAAGGAATATTCACAGAAAGAAGAATAACCATTGCCTTTTGCTTTTCTGTCTACAGCATGTCTTTTTTTGGTTGTTAACCCTTTCACCGCCAATGTGGCATTTATGCACCACAATGGTGTAACACCCACGTCACTTAAAGGCATCAAATCAGGGTCTGTTATCCGAAGACCCTATTTTCTTAACTTTGCGAGGTAAGGATAGGCCTGATGTTATGCATGTCACAGAGGAATTCCCAATATTGCAGATACAAACTTTCTCTACCCACTCCCAGTTAAGTTTAATGGTATTTTTCTGAAAAATGGCTGGCGGTGAAAGGGTTAATATGGGTCTTGTTTCGGAGTACAGTGGAACCTCCCTTATAAGACCTCCCATTATAAGACTCCCTCCCATATAAGACCTACTTCTCTGAGACATTGTCCTTTGTAAGTATTAAAATTACTTCCCTTATTAGACCCCTCCCTTATAAGACCTCATTTTGGATGATTTTTGGAGGTCTTATAAGAGAGGTTCCACTGTAGTAAAATGCTCTACACTTACAACACATAACACAGTTTCCCAGTGGATTTTGCATTGCATTGAATAAACTTTGTTGTTGCAGTGTATCGGTGACTATGAAATTTAGACTGCTCTCGGCCTGAATAACAAGATGTTGCTTGTGCAGTCCCCCGTGGGGGTACCTGGGGGGCTTTTGTATAAATAGTTCCCCCACCTTCTGGAGATTCTGTGCTTGTAACTTCCTCTAATCTGTCACTATCTTTGACTCTGCCTTTTCCCTTTGCTTACTGTCATCTACTATCTTTCTGCCTTTCCGACCCATTCTCCTGCCTTTTTTCAAGAAACACTTTCAAAAAGACTTCCTCGAGCCGAAGACGGACATGCTGGGCCTAATTATTTCTTACTTAGGCGCATAACGGCAGCATGACGCATCTGCGCTCATAATTGATAGGAAACTGAGCGATCGAAGAAGAAGCAGCTTGTGCAAGGCGCATAACGGCAGCATGACGCATCTGCGCTCATAATTGATAGGAAACTGAGCGATCGAAGAAGAAGCAGCTTGTGCAGTGCCTTCCATTCTGTATGTGCATGTGCTGGTATGCGTTTGAATTGAGGGGGTGGGTTGAGAATTGTTGATGCCTTCATTGTTGTTAGTACGTTCTTTGTATGAAATAAGCATGGGTGCTCCTGGGAAATTTCAAACATCCTGCAAGCCCTGGCAGAGTGTAGTGTGTAGGGACAGCGCCCCTCCTGGGGGTTCCGGGGGGGGGGGCAAAGCCCCCTGGAAGCTGAAGGGGGAAACAAGTTTCAGCCCGGGGGGGTAAAGTTTGACCAAATGACAACTTTTTTGTTGCCACTGGGTTTAACGTATGCCAAGTGCATGGGCACACGGGACCTCGGTTTATCGTCTCATCCGAAAGACTCCACGTTCAGACCGTTAAGGCCTAGTGCAGAATGAGAGGAAAAAATCCCCTGTACCCAGGTTCGAACTCGGGTTTACTTGACACGAAGCGAACATGATGCCACTGTGCCACTCTACACCACTCATTCATGTCGTACATGCGTGTTCGTTTTGTATTGCGTTTTTGTTTGAATGCGTTATGAATGCTAACGTGTGTGTGCGCTTTGATTTGATTTCTATCAAGATTCAGCGCCGTATACTGTATGATGTTGTGTGTGTGTCCGTGTTTCTGTCTGTCTTACGATTTTCTCAAAAGCTACATGACAGATTTTGATCAAATTTGGCAGAGGGATAGACATCTTGAAAAGGAAGGTTCCTTTCAATATTCATTACTGTGCAGATATTGACCTTGAAAACCAAACTTTCCTTTGGGCTATACATTTCATTTCTTTCATGAACCAGGGAACAGAATCACTTCAAATTTTGTGTGGTGGTGTATCATAGGAGGGTTGTGTAAAAAAAAATAACCAAAAAACTGCTGACCTTGACGTTTTTGTGGGATTTTTTTATTGTGGTTCAAGCACTAACATTGAAATGGTCAAAGGGAAGCAACCCCAGGTATTTGACAAAAATATATTCAAGAGTATTGCCCCCTTGACAAGACAGGGAAAGTTGGAATAGTGTAAGCTCAGGGAAAGTAGAGGATAGCGGTAGAAGGCAGGTACTGAGGTTTGTAAATGCATTGGTTAGTGTGTTATGGATAATAGTTTGCAAACTGGTTTTTATACATTTTGTGGGAAGTGGTGTGTGAGGGAGGGGAGGGGTGAGGACATAACTTTGGCCAGGTTCTCATTGTTACAGTACATTTCTAGTTTTTATTTTATAGTCACTAGCGCAACGCCTAGTACCGGAAATACTGAGCACCGGTAATGCCAAGTACCGGTAATGCTGAGCAGCAGTTTTTTTGGGACCACGAAATATTATATTACTTTTGTGTCTCTCCTTCATCTTGACCTTTACCATTGGCAATCTTGTACTTTAGACACCCCCCTCAATCTTTTTTGTTGTCCCACATGTTCCTGTTCGAGTGAGCCTTGAAAGCTTTGCCTCTAGTAATTTTTAAGTAAAGCATGTTATTTTCAGAAATATAACATAGAAGAGAGGGTTTGTCATGCACCATCACAATTATGTAAAAATCCCCCTGAAAGACCTGGTATATATCGAGTCCAAGAAAGATTCTTCTCTTGATATCAGCAAGTCAGTTGGTACTTTGGTTGAAAATATGAAACATCTGGGCAAACATTTCTTGAGCACAAAACCTACCAGGCTTTTCAGAGTTTTAAGAATTTTTAGGTCAAAACACAAACACGCAGTACAGACTAAAATAACCTTTTATTTCACTCGCGCACACAAAAACGCTGTAGTAAAAGCCCATCAAGAATAAACAATCAGAAAAGAAGAAAACAGAAACAGAAAAACTTGCTAAATGAGCTTTTTTATTTATTTTACAAAGCACTCTTTGCTATGCTTTCATCCCCAAGTGCAGTTCAGAAAGTGCACAACACTTCAAACTGTCTCTCAACGGTGACCCAGGCAATGTTGACCAGGAAGATCACCTTTCAGTCGACATCCAGCTACAGGGCTTAGTTGGAGAGACCTCGCCTGATAACTACTTAGCTGTGTGCATGTGTAGGTCATCCCAAAAGCTGCGACTCTGTGGTCGTCACAAACTTAACAACAGACTGGGTATGCAACAAAACAAAATCTTAACCTCTACATTGTCCTTTTTTGCAAAATAGGGGGAGGGGTTGGAGACCTCGCCTGATAACTTAGCTGTGTGCATGTGTAGGTCATCCCAAAAGCTGCGACTCTGTGGTCGTCACAAACTTAACAACAGACTGGGCATGCACTGTCGGGCGCAACAACATCTTAACCTCTACTTTGTCCTCTACATACCCAGTCTGTAAAAAGAAATTCAAAACAAAATAAGAAACTTGTCATTACTGTCATATTGAGGGCTATGCATCGTCAGCCGTCAATAAGCACAGAAATGAACAGAACAACGGCACAACCATGGCGAGAGCTTGAACGAAAAAGAAAACGCCTGAAGGCGTCAATGGGAGGGACTCGGGAGACACACTCGCCTCCCCCTGCCCTACCAACACAAGAGCTGAATAAATTAAGAGCATAGTAGTCGCTGAATAGGTCGCGTAGACCAGAGCTTCAAGCGCTTGCACTCTTACTCTAACAGTTATTTCATAGCACAATAGGGTTTAATTGAGAATGAACGGAAGGAAAAATGTCTTCATGCTACAGGCAACGCTTCCACAAACTGGGGAATTATTTTGCACTCCTAACAAAGAAAGGTAATTTTACATTCCCAGTGATTGGAAAAAAAGGGAATTTTTCAATCTTTGGAACAATAGGGAATTTTACTATCTTAGGGATAATAGGGAATTTTACAATCTTAGGGATAATAGGGAATTTTACAATCTTAGGGATAATAGGGAATTTTACAATCTTAGGGATAACAAGGAATTTTACAATCTTAGGGACAATAGGGAATTTTACAATCTTAGGGATAATAGGGAATTTTACAATCTTAGGGATAATAGGGAATTTGACAATCTTAGGGATAATAGGGAATTTGACAATCTTAGGGATAATAGGGAATTTGACAATCTTGGAAAGAAAGGGAAAATTTGGCAAAGGGAAATTTACAGTGTAAAGGACGATTCTTTTTTTCTTTTGCTTTTTTTACTCTTACATTCGAATTTTACATACTTTCCATTTAAGAAAAATGCTATCCCTAGGAAAGGGGGGGTGGGGTGAAGAAAAACGTTCAGTGATCAAAGTGAAGAAAACCAAACATAACATCAAGCTTAGCAATTTCGTACACCATGGATACAACCCAGAGCTTCATAACGCTCTGAACCATTCATAACCCACATGACATTGTGAGCTATGGATAGATCCCCGGCCCTCGATAGATCCGCACAAAGATCCCTGCAAAAAACTGTAAGAACAACTGGATATAACCCATCTACTCTCCCCAAAGCTACTTCAGTGTGGTTCTTACTCAAACAGTCCACATCACTAAACTAAAAGATAAGAAAAAGATCAAACCCTTTTCTTCTTTTCTTTTAGTTAAGTTGTAAGGACATTAAGTCGGTGATGTCCTGAGGCGCTGGTAATAGGTCATTGACCTATTAAATTTGAAAATGTCCTATTGTGTTCTCCCCTGTCAGGACTGTTTGATTAAAATGTTAACACTGGCACGCTTTTTTATTATTATTTTTTTAGCAAGAGCCAGGACATTGTCCTATTGATTTCTCTTGTCTAAGGACAGTTTGTCCTATCACTTTTCGATCCTCTGTACATCACTGTTAGGTCAGAACCACACAAAAGTATGAATATGAGTTGGAAAATAATCAGGGCTCCCAATCGTCCCGCAAAACAAGGGGTCCCAGGGACTCCTCCACTTACATTATAGAGGGACCTAGAGGCGGGATAGAGGGTCCCAGTGGCATAGCGAACTCTGAAAAGAATTTTTCTAGTGCATCCCTGGGACCCCCTGCACATTCTTTTAGAGGGTCCTTGTGTCCCTGGGAGCCCTGATAATATTCTCTCAAAGCTGTCAGAAATGCACAGACAATGCGGAGATCTACTGATGCGGGGGGGATCTTCCGGCATGAACCCTCATAGTGGACCTCTGACTACTACTACTACTACTACTACACCCCACAGAAGGCTGCAACGTAACAACAGGGCCATGCATTTGACTACACTACATGCACAAGATTCAGGCCACGGGTACATCAGGAAATACAAGATACACGAAGCGTTGGTACCGTGCAGAATACATGACACAACACGCTACCTGTACAAGGTACATCAATACTAGCTGTACAAACCCTCCCTCTCCCCTCTTCTCCCATTACACTCACCCTTCCCATCCACTTCCACACACCTCTCAGTCTCTCGCTTCTTCAACAAATGTGAACAGTAGGAGTCAAGAAACAACAACTTAGCAGCCAAGTGAAAAACAAAACAAGGTAACAAAGGTAATCTTTCACACACACACACACACCGACGACGAACTGAAAAGGGGTAATGTCACATGAGTACGCTTTGAATAAAACATACATTCTGAGTACCACACGAAAAAGGACTTCCATTTGTTGTCTGAACTGTACCAAAATTGTTGAGTTATAGCCTTTTTAGGCTCCATTAACAATGTCCTTTTTTTGTTCAGAAACCTCAGAGCATTGCTGTTCAAACTGTAAACATCTCAAAAGGGTCTTCTTAGTCATCGCTGTGTTTGATCAATCTCAACAAGCCCGGGCTGAGATTGCCTAAACAGAGCACTCTTTTGAAGTAAAGCGCTCAACTGTAACTTAACTTTTTAATTGCTGATGGGCATGCCCTCTACAAAACGGCAATTAGATGCCAAGAATTAACTTGACGCTGTTAAATAAACGTTTCTTCACTAAAGAATTGAAAACATCGGAACAAGCTGACAAACGGCTACAATTACAAAAAAAATTACCTCAAATTTATTAAGCAAACATGAAATGTTCACAAGAAAATTTAAGTTTTCAATTTTGTGGAAATATTTATTGAGCATATTATCGGAAGAAAACCCCCCACCAAACCAACAACAAAAAGTTGAAGAAACTTTGAATTGCTTGTGGAAAGAAGATAGACATAGGGATTGTCCACGTTTTCATGCAGGGAACAATATAGTCCTCTGGGGATAGTTCGGTCAACCATGCTAATACATACATATTTATAAAAAATAAAAATAAAAAGCCTTTCCAATCAAAACAAAGCTGCAATGAAATATTAGTCAACGGCATAAGAAATCATAAATAATTGAAACTTAAAAAAAGATTGAACATGATAACTTCACGCCTAAAAAAGCAACAATGAAACACTAAATGCAATCGAATAAGAAAATGTAACATAATTGAAAACTTATCAACCACAAACAAACTTTTTTTTCTCCAAAAGTAAGAGAAAAGTGAACACAAGAGATCGCAAGTAATAGATTTGTATCACAAACGACCCAAAACAACAAAAACCAGATGTCATGTTCCCAACATTTCAACAACAGTCTAAACTGCCAAAAAAAAAAACCAGCATTCAAACTGCAAGCAACACTATATAGATTGATCAATGTCTGTACATTCTATTCATTTACACTTCTGTTTCTTCATACTTTAACTCTTACCCTCGTTTTTAAAGTATGTAAGACGTTTCATTACAAGACACACACAAAAAAGGTGGGTTATTACGTATGTTGATATTAAAATTTGTAAAAAATGTGCAACCTCCCACTACATTTAGATCCAGATCGACCTTCTTCTTCTTCCATCGCTCAGACAGTTTTGCTGTCAATTATGAGCGCAGATGCATCATGCTGTCGTTATGCGCCTAACTAAGAAATAATTAGGCCCAGCAAGTCCAACTTCGGCTGGAGGAAATCTTTTTGAAAGTGTTTCGTGAAAAAAAGGCAGGAGAATGGACCGGAAAGGCAGAAAGATAGATGACAGTAAGCAAAGGGAAAAGGCAGAATCAAAGAGAGTGACAGATTAGAGGAAGTTACAAGCACAGAACTTCCAGAAGGTGGGGGAACTATTTATACAAAAGACCCCCCGGTATCCCCACGGGGGGATTGACCAATAGCAGCTAATCATCCGCTATCCATTACCACAGGTCTCCCAAAACAAATGCATTCCAATTAAGCTGAAGTAAATATTTCAGATCCTTGACCATTATCATAAGAGTGAACAAAATCTAAATATTAATCTACTGGCCTACGCTGAAAAAACAACAACTGACAAATAAAACTACAATGACATATTACAAATTGAACTCTAAGAACAAAATTGCAACATCCTATTATTAAACCACATATAACGCTCGCTCAACAGACTTTTGGGGGGCTGCTCACAATACAAGTCCTTTTCTTGGAAACAAATAGTACGAACTGCGAAATATCCATTCCAATGTTAAAACGCAACATTCACGCAACTGTACAAGGACATAACTCGTTTTAGCTGTTAACGAGATTGAAATACGGAGCACAAGAATTGGCCAAGACAACGCAAAAATGACAACAAATTCTGAGTATTCATCGTAGGTGATAGCAATTAGTCACTCCCAAATTTCATCTAACTACCAATAAAGGTCTCGGTACATGTCGACATTATTCACGGGATATTTCTATTTCCCCATGGCAACACAGTGTTTATTTCCCAGGCATGGTAGTGGAGGCAAAGTGGTTTTCAAGGAAAATGGCCGGGGGTCCAGGGGGCCGAAGAAAATTCAATAAATGAGTGAAATTTTCACTTTTTCAAGCCATTTCAATGCATTTTTTTAATAATTTTGTTTCAAACTGTTTCGCGGATTTTCCGCGATTCGCGGAGGTCTACCATGCCTGATTTCCCCATGGCAACACAGTGAGTTGCAAGTCATGAGTGACCTAACACTGTGTTGCCATGGGGGAATAGAAATATCACTTGAATAATGTCAATGTGTACTGAGACATTAAGGATAAGCTCAAGGTTTCAAATGTTAAGTTTTCCTTTATCATTATGGTTTGAGCTTAACTCTTCCTTTTCCTTAGGTTAGGTTAGGTACATTATAGTCACAGAGGCGTCTCTGTGAAATTCGGGTTGCTCCCACCTGGAGAGTGCGTCGCAGCCAGAGGCGCACCACCCAATTAAAAAAAAAAAATTTGCATGCGATTTTTGTGTGACTAATGAGGAAGGAAGGGAGGGGGGTAAATTTTGACCAAATGACAACTTTTTCGTTGCCACTGGGTTTAACGTGTGCTAAGTGCATGGGCACATGGGACCTCGGTTTATCGTCTCATCCGAAAGACTCCACGTTCAGACCGCAAGGCCTAGTGCAAAGCGAGGAAAAATCCCCTGTACGCAGGTTCGAACTCGGGTTTACTTGACATGAAGCCAACGCGCTACCACTGTGCCACTCTACAATTGTAGAAACAATGCAACATTTTAAAAACGAAAACTTCTACAACTTTTCATGTAAAAATGAACCATCAGATCCATTTCTGAGATACCAGAGCCAACATTGTTTAGTTTTTCTTCAATATAACGGTTACAAAAATAAATGGAAGGTCTGAATAATTAAAGAATTTAAAAGTTTTTCTTTCGCATCAACAAATAAATTGACAGAACTTTTAAAACTGAAAAAAGAAAGCCGTGTCTCGTTACAAAACAAAATATATAACTTCATTTTTTTTGTTCTTCAAATCAATATTTTTTCAACTTCTGTTACGAGACCTGACTTCTTTTTTTTCAAATCACAAATCGATTTTGGATGAATTTGATTGGATTCAAACATCAAACTTCAAAGACAGCAATGTTATGGAATGCAAATTTTCACAGCGAGCAAGGAAGAAGGAAAAGACAAGAAGACTGGTGGATCAAGCTGTTGTTGTTGTTGTCATACCCTGGCTTAAAGACTCCAGGGATTATGCCAAAAGCCAAAGCATTTGAACACTACGGTATAAATGCACCAGCTAGGGATGAGAACATCAGGTGTGTGATCGTTTTTTGATCGTTTTTTGATTACCCCGCCACGTGGGCAGCCACACTCCGACTTCAGAGGAGGATCAAGCTTATAATATAGATCACAAAAAAAGAAAGTCGTCAACATTTCAATGTAATTGCATGAAAACACTAACGAACCAATGTACGTAGCGCTGTTTTCCCCCCGATATTAACAGGACTCGCAATGCTTCCTTGAAGAAGCCTAAATCATAAAAATACATCGAAGGGGAAAAAATGCAACAACAAAAACAACACAAAAAGCGTACAAACCTAAACAAAATGAGAAAGGGCACTGTTGATTTAATAGCCGAGGGAAAGACTAGCTAGCACGCATCTCCCCTACATTTCCCCTACATTTCACACAGCACAACCCACTGATTATACCTTGTACAGCTTGACAAAGCTTGACAGATAAACCTATTACAGCTTTACACACACACACACTTTACGTCGCATCTTTCATCTTTACACTCCTAGCAACACGTACACACTTTTTATGCTGATGGCTTACACAGTTATCTGTTCGCATACAAATCACACACATTTTATACTGGTATTTACAATACCTTATACATTTTACATGTTTTCCATAATAATCGTTCCCACAATGCCCATAATGGCCTTTTTTTTCCTTCTTTCTTTTTAACACTTTTTAATGGACAACACCAAAAAGGCTATATATAAAAAAAAATCAAAAACACCAACAACACTTCACATGCAGAACCAGTTGATTTTGTCAAAAACAACAACAAAAAAACAAGATTTTTTTTTTTTTTCCCATCCAACAAGATCAATCAATTAAAAACAAAGCAATGTTTCCATGAAGAAAAAACAACAACAAAGTATTCTTTTACTTTCATGATAAATCTTTTCAAACAAGACAATCACTTTTTCTGTTCAAACACAAGTCTTAGTGCTTGTAAAGCCTCTTCGTGTCTGTCTGTCTGTCTCTCCATCAATAGTTCTATGAGACGTCGAGCAACAAACATCCCATAATTTCCCTTCACTCTAACTCATAACTATATAGACGAAACAGAGGCATGGAGACTGAACAACCGATTTCTGCACACTCGATCGATTCCACATAGCCCCCCCACCCCCACCTCTAAAAATAGGAAATGTTCGCAAATAATTAACGGGAGTAATCTCATGGTGAATGTGAGTGATCTCGCTTGACAGAATCGGTCAAAAGAAAACCAAACAGGAAGCTACACTCGCCCGATGAACTCGCCGCATGCTGCGTTTTGTTGCTATGGCTTGACCGATTCATTCAAGGTAGACTACTCTACTAATTTTCACGTGGTGCTCTCCCCTTGCTCTTTCTCTCTCTCCAGAAAATCGTCTAATTTCCAATACCAAATTGAAAACACTGGACACGATGACAACTTGTGGCATTGATAAATGAACACAAGCACATAGGGTAGAATCTATGCATAAATTTAAAAAAAGCCTGGGTCTAGGGACACCGAGGACGAAAAGGGGGGGGGGGGGGGGTAGTCACTAGTGGGAGGGACAACAGTCTTTCCAAAGTTAAGGAAATCTTAACATTTACAAGGAAACAAAAATCTCTATTTAAAATCCATTTCATGTAACCTACACAGACAAGGAAGGAAAGAGACCCCCCCGAGTTATGTTTTCCGTCATTTCATACGATTTTGGATCATTTCAAGAAAACGGGAAAGTCGCTAAAAAAAAGAGAAGAGAATTCGTGGCCCCTTCATTTGATGAAGATCTCGAATGACAGAGTTTGACAGACGAACGCAGAAAACATATTATATGATGACGCAAGTCAAGACGGTCGTGATGATAAAGAGAAGGAGAATTCATGCCACCTTCATTTGATGAAGATCACGAATGGCAGTTTGACAGACGAACGCATATTACATGATGACGCAAGTCAAGACGGTCGTGATGACCCCCAGTACTGTACAATCCAGTTCCCGTTTCCTATCTGCCCACAGCGTTAGAACGACATGCTTTGGCAGTGACGGACCCATGCCACTTTTCCACTCTCTTCCACCCCTCTCTCTTTCTCTTTTCTTTTTTTCCGTATATATTTATCTCCCAATCCATTTGATCAAAAATCCATCATGGAAGAAAACCAAAGATATGGTCAACTTAGGACGCCCATTTCACTGCCTAGGTGGCAATCAAACCAGGACTCATCTCCCTCTCTCTCTTTCTCTCTATCCCCGACTAAGAATATCACGCACTAAGCCCCTACTGGTTTGATTGGCACCTGGCGGTGAAATGGGCATCCTAAGCTGCTCATTAGACATGATCAAGGCAAATCATGCTTTTTGCCTAACCAACCATTAAAACAGAGCCATCTTCGGGCTGTCATCGCGTAAAATATATCTAAGCTTATCTGGTAAAAATATTAAAATATCAACAAATTTGATACCAATCCTTTAACAAAAATGTCAACGTTAAAATTCTTAAGTTTCGAGTGTTGTTTGCATCACATGTTTTTGATGCACTTAAAAAATTTATTTGTCTAAAAAACAAAACAAGTTACACTTGTGTCATGTTTGTTGAACAGACGGCTAGGAGATCATTTCCCATCATAATAATATAAAAATAAGGGTGTAACAATAAAATCAGAACAATACAATCATTCATCAACACGAAGAGATTCCGGAGCATTGTTCATGGCAAAATAGAAAATCAACAGAAAATTGTCGCTCATACAAGAAGATTAATTAATCTTGTTGATCAAAATAATCTCGAATTTGGTGGTCTAAAACAAAATAATAAACAAATTTTTAAAAATCTCAGGACATGTGCAGATGAGATTCAGAATGAAAGAATGAAGGCTTCCAGAATAAAAGATGGAATTCAAGTATATTGTAATGTCAATTTAACTCCTCTGTTCAAAAAAAGAAAAATGATACAGCTTCAATCCTGCTCAGAGTCGATTTGATCACACTCGGTGGCAGCGATCACAAATTGTTCTTAAAACAGAGCTTCAGATTGTCAGCGGGCCTGGGTCATTTACTCATTGTGACGATGATTTGATCCTTTATTTTTGCAGCCAGGAGTCATCTAACCCATGAAGTCTGTAATAACACACTACAGTGACCCATTATAGCCCATTATTTTGGAAATTGGCCCATCATTTTCCGCAATTAGGGGTCATATGACCCACGAAGTCTGTAATAACACACTACAGTGACCCATTATAGCCCATTATTTTGGGAAATTGGCCCATTATTTTCCGCAATTAGGGGTCATATGACCCATGAAGTCTGTAATAACACACTACAGTGACCCATTATAGCCCATTATTTTGGGAAATTGGCCCATCATTTTCCGCAATTAGGGGTCATATGACCCATGAAGTTTAAAAACAATCTGAAGTTCTGAAACATGAGATTCCCATTCGAAAAAAAAAAAGAGGGCATAAATAAAATGCATGTAATGTAATCTCTTGACATGGTAAAGACATTTACAAACACAAAAGACATTCTGCCCTGCACTCTGCACAAGCAGCAGCATCCCATCAAAAAAACATCCAAGAGTTTCGATAAACCCTTACAATCCATTACAGATCTTTTAACCATCGTCAGATCTTTAGTCAATAACAATACACTTGGTTAAAATCTCCATCGTTTCAATCTCAGGGGGGCTTCAAATCGCAGATGCACTCTCAACATGACTAAAAAAAAAACACCTAAAAAACAGCTAAGTTAGTGTTTGAAAAGTACTTTTTCTGTGTTCCTGGGTGAGGTACGTGCGTGTCCGGTTTTCAGTTTTGACTGGTCTCCCTGCTGCATTCAGCCGATGCATTCCGATTTCAGAGGATAGTAAAAACAAGAGGTAAACAACAAAGCCTCTCCCTCAAGTTATCCTATCATGGTCAAATTAGGACTATTATCATCTTTGCAAAAAACCTGAGTCATTGCTTTAGCGTTCTGTGTTTTTCACTGCCCAGTATTACGCAATGCTCATTCCAGGGCTTCAGGCCCCAAAACCACCATTCTACAGCTAGAGTTAGACCTAGCAAAAGGCAAACCACCAGAGGAGACACTGGGGGCCGTTTCACAAGGGCTAACGTTACGCTCGCTCGCTCAAATCAGCAAAAACGGTAAAAAAAAACACCCTTCATTTGCCGATAGTTCGCGTGACGTTTTGTTCTTGTCAAACACCGAGCAAACGCGAACTATCCGGAACTAGTAGGGGGGGTTAATACATTTCTAGTTGTTGATTGGTTCATTAAAGTTTGTTTAAAATGATACTTTTTGTTTTGACCAGTCAGACAAGAGCTTGTAATATTCTTCCGCAAACGTTTTCTAAAGTGTTTCTTAGACCCCTTTTGGCGTAACAGTTATGCGCGCGGCGACCGTCGTCTAGAGAAACTCAACCCTGAACTGCTACTAACTCTCATCTCAGTAGAGTTCCGTGAAGCCTGCGTGCAACGAAACTTTTAGAAAATGGATAACATTGTCATGGACACGGAATCTCCCACACATATAATTAAATAATACATTCATATGGATGTACTGTAGGATTAAATGAATTCAGACTTGTCAGTATCTAAAAATTCTACGTGTTTTTTTTATAGTAAGCCTGTCAATGCTGCACACACACGCACACACACACGCACACAACACACATTCTTTCCTGAATAGTAACCAATAAGAAAACCTCTCCAAAACAACCGCCAAACAAGAATACTGACAATGAGGAAAAATAAAAATCCGACAACAAATTGCTCTGAATCACATCGCCAAGAATCGTCATTATATTATTGTAGCCTCCATTTCTGAGGTGGGGGTTTTTTTGTGGTCACTACGGCAACCGTACATCTTAACAGGTTGCCTAGCCACCTCAACAACCGCATGCCATTGTTACAGGTCCTTTTGGTGACCATGGCAACCACATAATGTTACCCAGCAATTCACATGTCATCCGATTCTATCTTCTGTGCAATCTTCAAGACAGATTAAAGCTTTACGTCCTCCCGCTCTTTAAAAGACCATATGGGACATTACTTATTTATAAAGTTGTGGTGAATGCAATCTTCTTCCTGTTAACTGTCTTTTATTCTGATTTTTCTTAATCCTTTTTTCTTCTTTGTTTCTTTTTTGTTTTTAATTATTTTTTTCTTTTAAGAATTAATTGGGGGAAAAAAAAGTCTCTTTCCCCAACGTAGCATACAATTAGTAACAAACCATTCATTCTCCTTTTGTTGTTTGTTTGTTATACAATGTACTGACAAAAGAAACCCCAGTGTCTGTTCTATAAAGCAAGACTTCCATGAATGAGAATTCAGGGCTTGCTGTTAGGATTATCGCAAACAATTTCCCTGCTTCACACACAAAAAAAAGCAACAAAATAAATCTTTTAAAAAAAACCTCCATCTTCACAGAAATGAAGCGCTTGCTACGGAGATTACAACAAATCAATCTCTATCTTTAAAAACAACAACAACAGCAACAAACCAAAAATCTACCAAGCAATTTTAGGGCTTGTTATGTAGATTATAACAAACCTTTTTTTTTTTTTTGGGGTTCAACAGAAACCATCCATATCAGAAACAACAAAATTACCCAGAATTTTTGTGTTTTGTTGTTATGTTAGATTTTATCAAACAAATGGTCGACTTATGGCGATAATTTGACCGCCAGGGGGCAGTCCATCCACTAGGGGCTTATCACGCTATATTCTTAGCTGGGCGTAGTGAGACTCCTCCCTATATCTCTCTCTCTCTCTCTCTTTATCCCCAACTAAGAATATAGAGAGGATTAGCCCCACTCAAGCGTTATGCCACCTGGCGGGCAAAAGAGACAGCTAAGTTGCTCATTGCCGGCTCAAACTATGATGTGGCAACATGCTAGGATTCAACACACCAAAAAGAAAAGAACTGCATGCAAGTTGATGCCGCCGAAGCCAATGCATGGCCTAGAAGATGGAACATTCAAGAAAAAAACAAACAAACTGAAATTTTAAAAATAAGTTTGCTCGCAATAACCACTTGGTTGTTAGTTCTGTGGCTCTGCTGTGTAGTCTACAGCACGCCATTACCTGCGAGAGAGAGAAAAAAAAAACCAAAAACACACCACCCACTGACTATTAACTTATTAATAACCGTTCTCTCGCCCCACACGTATCGCGATGACCTTTACCCTCCCCCCCTTGACCTGTTGGCTACATCCACATTTATTCCCGTAAGAACGGTAATTGAAGAAGTCAAACAAAGCCTTTATCGTGTTTCATTCCGGTCAACTATCTCTTCAGCATTCTGAGGCCATGAATTAGCGAAATACGTACAGCGGAACCTCCCTTTTAAGACCTTTGAAAAAACATCCAAAAGAAGGTCTTTGAATTAAGCGGGAGGGAGTTTTAATAGGGAGGTAATTTAAATTTGATGGCTTGGAGTCAAAACGGACCATCTTTAGATAGTCCATTGACATATTATTGAACATATTGTGAAAACTAATAACTTGCTTAACCCCTTGACTGCCAGAAAAAGAAAAAAAAAGAAAAAACCCATTGGGCAAATCATGCCACGAAAAACTGATAGAGCCAATCTGGCAAAATGGTCTGGGGATAGTACTCTCTTGACTATGTTAGAGCAAAAGCCAACATATCAGGGTTATTCCTCTTCATCTGATGACGTCATCAGTGACATCATCAGGTCAGTAGGTAATACGTTGGTGGCTGTCAAGGGGTTAAAAAAAAAGACTGCAGAAATATAAAAAGCATAATCCCCATTTTATATTATTTGCAGTTTTTAAAATACAAGTTCTTAGTTTTTGCAACAACATCAATAATAAGTCAATGGACTATCTCAAGATAGTCCGCTTTGACTCTAAGCCATCGTTTTAATACTTACAAAGGGCAAGTAGGTCCTAAGTGGGAGGGAGGGAGGGAGTCTTATAAGGGAGGGTCTTATAATGGAGGTTCCACTGTAAGTGTCTGGTTTGTTTGTTGTTGCTGTTGTTGTCACCGGTCTCCCTGCAGCATCTAAAGGTCTGTGCACACGTTAACACAGTTCACAAGATATTTCTATTTCCCCATGGCAACACTAGTGAGCTGTAAGTCACATTAAGATCAGGCTATCACTGTGTTGCCACGGGGAAATAGAAATATCTCATAAATAATGTACACAGACCCTAACCAACACATTCCAATGTCGAAGGAGGTTGATCGGTTCTTACAGAGATAAATGCGATGGCTTGGAGTCAAAACGGACCTATCTTTAGATAGTCCACTGACGTATAATTGGACTTATTACAAAAACTAATAACTTGTATCAAACAAAGACTGCAGAAATAAAGCAGTTATGCTTTTCATATTTCTGCAGTCTTTTTTTAATACCAGGCATAGTAGTGGGGGCAAAGTGGTTTTCAAGGAAAATGGCCGGGGGTCCAGGGGGCCGAAGAAAATTCAATAAATGAGTGAAATTTTCACTTTTTCATGCCATTTCAATGCATTTTTTAATAATTTTGTTTCAAACTGATTCGCGGAGGTCTACCATGCCTGTAATACAAGTTATTAGTTTTAGTAATAAATTCAATAATATGTCAATAAAGATAGTCCAAGTCATCGAATTACGGACGTAGATGACTCGTCTTTTCCCCCCAGGTTAGGTTTGACCTCGGTTCTCCTCGTTCCGTCCTTCCCCTCTCTACTACACCTTGGTGTTGCTCATGGGCTCGTTCTCGTCCCCGAAGGCGTAGGACTTCTGGGTTCCCTTGGCGCGGCCGAAGGCGATGGAGTTGGCGATCTCGTCGAAGGTGCGGTTCTTGGTCTCGGGCACGAAGAAGAAGATGAAGACGATGGCTGCGGCCAGGACGACGCAGAACACCAGGTACGTGTACTCCCCCATGCCGTCCTGAGGGAGTGAAAAGCAGCAGAACATCATCGATGAGTCACTATCCACAATATTATAAGTACCATATTGTACGGACTATAACTACCAGCATAAGGTGATAGGTTTTTTTTTAAAGCAACAGAATATTATCGATGAGTCACTATCCACAATATTATAAGTACCATATTGTACGGACTATAACTACCAGCATAAGGTGATAGTTTTCTTTAAAGCAACAGAACATTATCGATGAGTCACTATCCACGATAAGTACCATGTTTTACGGACTATAAGGTGATGGTTTTTTTTTAAGCAGCACAACATTATCGATGTGTGTGTGTGTGTGCGTGTGCGTGTGCACGTGCGTGTGTGTGTGTGTGTGTGTGCATGCGTGCATGCATGTTGCGAGCAATCATCATGTTTATTTTACTTTCTAATGATTTATTATTTGTTTGCCTTTAATGTTCTTGATATCAATGTAAAGCGCACTGAGCTCATGTGAGAAAGAGCGCTATATAAATTCCCATTATCATTATTATCCACGATAAGTACCGTATTTTACGGACTAAAAGGTGATGTGTTTTTTAAGCAGCACATCAGAGCTGATTCAAGGATTTTGAAAAAGTGGGGGCGTTCCCCCCTCTAAGAATGAAAAAAGAGGGGCAGGTCCAATGGATACAAGGGGAAGGGGGGGGGGGGGGGGGGGGGGGGGGAAGGTGGCCGGCTCAATCTTCGCTAGACATGACCACTTCTTCAGCCACTCGTCTTGGAACCGGTGTTCCCTAGCACTAGTGCCGTTATCTTTGGGCTGCTTCTCCGAGACTGTTGATGCAGTAGCTGTTTCTGCACCATCTTCTGCACATTCGTTTGGCAGAGGATTTTTTTTTATACTTTGCTGCCACAAAAATCAGTCGAAGAGCGTCGTTGTCCCCTTCATTTTGAAGAAAATTCAACATGGCGGTTAGGACTCTCGCAACTTCTTGACAGTAAAATGAGATGAACACGATTGGTTGATTTACACTAACATTGTATAGGAACCGATGAAATGTTGAGAAATCATTCATTCCTGCTCGATGCTTTCAGTTTGTGCAGACGACGGATTTAGCAGACGACGAAGGAATTCCTGCAGCGATCGGTAAAAAGTGCGGGCAGTTCTGCAAATATGCGGGCGTCAGCCCGCGTTTAGACCCGATTATTGCGGGAAGGATCAGATTTGGGGGGAATTGCACCCACCCCGCGCCCTAGAATCAGCTCTGTTACGCTGGCATGTACCTTCATGAAGGGGAAGACGAGCATGAGGATGAAGTTGCAAATCCAGTTGAAGGCCAGAGACAGGCTCATGGCGGCGGCTCTGGGCTCCTGGCGGAAGATCTCACCCACCACGATGAAGGGGATGGGGCCTGCATGCATACAACCAAACATAAAGGTAATGCAAGGTAACGCGGTCGCCTAGTGTCAAGCAAACCCCCCGAGTTCGAACCTGGGTACATGGGGATTTTTTCTCGCTTTGCACTAGGCTTTACAGTCTGAACGTGGAGTCTTTTCGGATGAGACGATAAACACGTTAATCCCAGTGGCAACGAAAAAGTTGTCATTTGGTCAAAATTAACACACACACACACACCCTCACACAAAAATCGCATGCAAAAAAAAAGGGTGTCGCGCCTCTGGCTGCGACGCACTTTCCAGGTGGGAGCAACACGAATTTCACAGACGCCTCTGTGACTATAAAGTACCTACAGACCTGGTTACCCCCTACACAAGTCTTGAATAGTCTGGAAAGCTGAAATGAGTAGCTTTGATGCGAAATGAGTAGTCCTATTCATTAAAACCATCAAACACTGTTCACTGAAAATGAGTAGCAAACAAGAATTAAAGAGCGTTATCATCAATTTTGAAGAGTAGTAGAGGTCCATATTGAGTAGAATACTACTTGAAAAGAGTAGAGTAAACAGGTCTGTACCTAATACCTAATACAATCAATAATGATTAGGACAAAAACGGTTTACAGACTACAAGGCGCTGCCAACTAATTACCAAGACCCCACATTTCAACAAAAATCTGATTTTTAATAATAATCTTTTTATTTACATACCCCGATAAAAATCATGTCAAGAGCAAGCTCTTAGCCTTTTACAAACATTGATGAAAACTATAAAAAAAAAATAACAAATCGACGAACCATAATTCATACCAACGATATAAAATAAAAGTAACATTATTCAATGTCACATGAGAGAGAGACAGAGACAGAGGGAGACAGAGACAGAGACAGAGGGAGACAGAGACAGAGGGAGAGCCAAATACACAGAGACAGAGGGGGGGGGGGGGGAGGGGGGGGAGAGAAGACACTTTCTAATTCTTCTTCTGCATTCCCAGGCCATAATGGATGAGGTAATACGTGTCCGTCTTTTAGTTTTCACTGGTCTCCCCGCTGCCGACTGGAGGAATTTTGTAACAACAGTTACTTATGCTATCAGCCATCGTCAGGAATGAAAGTGTCAGCTCAGTTATACAGTCCATTAAATAGTCTGTACTTTTTTTCACGTAGACTGGAACTTGCCAAATGCCACTCTTGAGAAATCAGCTAAAATCAGGTATGTTAATAATACTAAAGGTCTTAACGAGGTGGACAATACCAAGGTATAACACTGTCCAAAGGCTCATGCCAATCTACATGATTCCTGAAGTATTTAATACATGTTCCACTTTCAAAGTGTTTGGATGCATTGTCAGGGCTTCTGATTTTCTTTACCTCGTAAGGGGTACGCTCACCCCCTGTTTACAGTTTTAAGGGGTATTCTCACCCCCTGTTTACAGTTTTAAGGGGTATTCTCACCCCCTGTTTACAGTTTTAAGGGGTATTCTCACCCCCTGTTTACAGTTTTAAGGGGTATTCTCACCCCCTGTTTACAGTTTTAAGGGGTATTCTCACCCCCAGTTTCAAATTTCAAAGGCTCAAGACCTCTACTTCCTACGCAAGTAAATGGCACTTACACAGATACGCGCGAAAACGTACATGCACACAACACACTCTCTTAACTCACACACCTACTGATCACTTTTTGTGTATGCTTGTTTTAGTTCTTGACGAGCAACCTGTTTCGTCACCTTTGTCTTCACGTTTTCTGTAACACTTGCCAGACTGGTGGCATGTTGAAAGTGTTTGAAACGATTTGATTGGATTTTGAGAAAAGGGTCTGCCAATGACCAATGAGTTTCCATTGCTTACTGCGTTCTGGCAGTTTCTGCACAATCTTCTAAGAATTTTAGATCTGGGCTAGCGACTCCTCAGTGTGGCAGTAGCCTAGTTTGGCCTAGCAGACTATTAAAACGAGCAACGTCGTTATCTTACTGAAAATTAATGGCTGTGTTAACGCATAAATCATCGTTTTAATGCGTCACCTCACCCCCTACTTGAGATTTTAAAGGGTAAATCTCACGCATGGTTTGACATTCTAGGGGATGATTTGAGAGCTCTAGTGCGTAAATACGCCCAATCTCTACGTTTTCAGAAGCCCTGATTGTTTACCATGGGCTAGCTTTTTTCTTATGAAAAGCTGTTCAGTCGTAAGTCAGCTTAGCGAGGGAGTTGTAATACAGTTTGCGTCTGATAGGGATGATATTGTGAAAGTAGGCAAGTTACCTGAACTCGGGTCAGATAAGAAAATAAATCATAATTATGCATAGTCAGAATATGAATGTCCCATTTAAGCATAAATCTCTCATAACTCGGAGCGGCTTTCACACACACACACACACACACAGTTCAAGTAGTTTCACTACATAAGACATGCATAGGTACCCCCTCCCCTCCCCCCTCCCCCCCCCACAAACACACACAGTGTACTGACCCAGGCCCAGGGCAAACCCAATGATGTAGGTGTGGGCAACAACGATGCAGATGATGGCGAAGATGCCGGACGTGTCCTGAAACCACACCATTCAAACCAATGATGCAGCGCGGCGAATAGGAATTGTTTGGAAATAATTAACCCTTTCACCGCCAGCCATTTTTCAGCCAAAAAATACCAATGAACTTAACTGGAAAGAGAAAAAAACCCACTGCAATATTGGGAATTCCTCTGTGACATTTGTAACATTAGGCCTATCCTTACCTCCCAAAACTACGGTCTTTGGATAACAGGTCCTGATTTGATGCCTTTTATTTACATGGGTATTAAACCATTGTGGTGCATAAATGCGACACTTGCAGTGAAAGGGTTAAGGGGAGTAATTTCATGGTGTGTGGGAGTGATCTTGCCTAATTCAATCGGTCAAACAGGGGAAGCTACTCTACCATCAGGTAGAATCCCCAGCTCTGGCCTCGTGCGTTTAAGTAGATATACAGCACTTAGAACACTGTGCGTCATTCTAAAATTGATATCATTTATATTTTTACGTCACATTTTGCAAGTTCTCTCAGTTTGTGGATACTGGCCGCCCCTCATTTTTCCAAAAAAAAATGTTTGCAAGTCGCTGACTCACATCCTGCGGTTTCAAAAGCTTTGACACCATGGCTGCTATGGTTTGTCCGCCTTGGTCAAGGTAAATTTAATTTTCACGAAATGCTCAATTGCAATCAATACAACAATAGTTCTCTATGTTCCAGAATAACAACTGTGAACTGGTCACAGAAAGTCTAATCAGCTTGTTGAATAATGTCAAACAATGTAGGAAAGAGGGAGCTTTATATCTTACACCATTGGCTTTCTTCTTCTTCTTCTGCAGAGCCGATACTAGGATTTTGAAAAAGTGGGGGCGTTCCCCCCCTAAGAATGAAAAAAATGGGGCCAGGTCCAATGGATACAAGGGGAATGGGGGGGGGGGGGGGGGGGAGGGGAGGTGGCCATGACATACAAATTTATTCTTAAATTATTAATTTTACGATGAGGCAGGACACCAGCATTCCATGAATCATGATGTAACAGTGTGTGGTGTGGTAATATAACGCGTTATGCGGTGTAATGTGATGTACACTGACCTCCAGTTCAGGCTTCCCCATCAGGTTGAGGAAGATGAGGCAGGACACCAGCATTCCATGAATCATGATGTAACAGTGTGTGGTGTGGTAATATAACGCATCATGCGGTGTAATGTGATGTACACTAACCTCCAGTTCAGGCTTCCCCATCAGGTTGAGAAAGACGGTGAGCAAAAGGAAGGACACCAGCATTCCACACATGGGCCACAGCAGCAGAGGGCGACGACCCGCTTTCTCCATCAGAGGAACCTAAAAAAAATGGGGTTTTTTAAAATGCCATACACACCACATTATCACTGAACAACAAACATGTCAGGGTTTCTGATTTTTTTCCTCTTTTAAGAAGCATGCCCCCCCCTGTCTACAGTTTTAAGGGCTATTGTCACCCCTAGTTTAAAAATTTAAAGGATCAAGACAAAAATATACAATACATGTGGTCCCCGACTCTGAAGTCTCACGTTTTCACTTGGTCAGTGTGCATACATCTGACCAATCAGCATACGAGATATAATTATAAAGTTAAACGAGTCTTACCTGAAGTCGATGTTTAACTGGAATTATATTGAGTGTGCTGATGGGAAGAGGTATACACATACCCACCCTTCAGATATTTAAATCCCCACCCTTAGATCTTTATCAGGGACCACATGTGGCTAAAGTCTGGCTAATCCGGCAGGCGCGCATCTCACGTTTTCACTTGGTCAGAGTGTGCATACCTCTTCCCATCAGCACACTCAATATAATTCCAGTTAAACATCGACTTCAGGTAAGCCTCGTTTAACTTTATAATTATCTATGTTGAATAATTAATCACAGTCATTATAAAGGTCATTATCTAATAGGACCCCCCCCCCCCCCCCCCTATATAGTGCAGTACACACAACAGCCGCAGAGCATTTGTCACAGTCCTGGTTCATTGCCTTTATCTTCTACTATTATTGAATGCATGTGGTTAATTATGTAAATGGATGAAAATGAGTATTAAATATAGCAAACAACAGAGGATGAAGTACTCAATAAGTAAGAAAGGCAAGACTGAAAAAATGGAAACAACCGAGAAATGGAGGAGGGGGGGCGCATCTTCACTGCATTTTTTTTTTTTTTCACAAAAAGGAATACAACTGTAAGACCTTTATCACGAAATAAACTCAAAGACCCCAATAGATTAAAAAAAAAAAGTTAAAAAAAAAAAAGTACACACGAAAAATACCCCATCCATCATGGATGGACCCCATGGTCAAAAAAACGGTTAACGTTCCCCACGGAATAAAGAAAAGGGCCTAACTCACAGCCACAATGGTGCAGAGGACGTTGATGGCACCGGTACCGACGATGACGTAGGGGATTTTCTCAGCCTGCACGCTGGCTTGCTCAAAGATGTAGGCCGAGTAGGACATCACCTGGAGTGTGGAGGACACCAAAGGGAAATATTATAATAATAATAATGGGAATTTATATAGCGCTCTTTCTCACATGAGCTCAGTGAGCTTTACATTGATAACAAGAACATTAAAGGCAAACGAAAAAATGAATCATTAGAAAGTAAAATAAACATGATGATTGTGCGCAACGTTCTCTTACTTCCTCACACACACGCGCACGCACACACACGCACGCCTGCATGCACGCAGGCACACATACAAACACACACACACACACACGAACGCACACATACACACACAAGCACACACAATTATACAAGAGTAAAATAGATACAATATGAAAATTATGTGAACCAGTTAGTACAGTAACAGTAGCTGTAGAAGTAGTAGTAGTAGTAGCAGTAGTACAGTGGAACCTCCTTTATAAGACCTCCCATTATAAGACTCCCTCCCACATGAGACCTACTTCTCTGAGACATTGCTCTTCTTTGTAAGTATTAAAATTACCTCCATTATAAGACCCCTCCCTTATAACACCTCATTTTGGACGATTTTTGAAGGTCTTATAATGGAGGTTCCATTGTAGTAGTAATTCAGGCCCTTTGCTCAAACTGTTTTTAACTCTTTCAATTTCACACTGATTTCAGTGGGGGGGTTTTAAATTTGACTAGAAACTGAACTTTATTCCAGCCAAACTCGCCCAGCCGGAAGTTGCCTCTGTGTATTCAAGTCGCCCGTAGCTTGCCCCCACTCTGAGACCCCCCCTCTGATGGCACTTCCATCAACGCACTAAGTTCTGGCCTGTCATACACACACTATGAAGAAGCTTCTCACTTGCAATGATGCGATAGTAAACTGTATGGTAGACACTGTGTGCTTCAAATGACAGACTTTTGTTTTTCTCTAACAAATGCGAATGCAAGAGAGTTAATAGACGATTTTCGGAGAGAGAAAAATAGGGGAGAGCACTTCATGAGAATTAGAGTTGTTTACCACCATTACTCGGTCAAATACCATAGCAACAATGGCGTCGAAGCTTGAAACCGCAAGATGCGAGTCAGCGACTTGCAAACATTCTTTTTAGAAAAATTAGGGGTGGCCAGTGGCCACAAACTGACAGAACTTGCAAAATGTGACGTAAAAATATAAATGACAATTTTTTAGAATGACGCACGGTGTTCTAAGTGCTGTATGTCTGCTCAAACACACGAGTCGATAGGCTACGAGAGCTGATGGTAGAGTGATTTCCCGTTTGACCGATTGAATTAGGCAAGATCACTCCCACACACCATGAAATTACTCCCCTTAATTATTTCCAAACAATTCCTATTAACCCAGACCCATGGGTGCAACTCCCCAAAATGAAAAAACCCTGAAAGGCAGGGGTCCAGGGACCCATGTCCCTGGCAGGGTACAGGGGCAGAGCCCTGTGGGACGATTCAGGGGGGCAACTTAAGAGAGAGATATAACGAGACAGACAGTTAAAATGATAGAGACAGTTTGAGTCTGATAAGTCTTGTAAAATTATTGCATTGCATTTGTAAACTTTTCAAGATAGAACCAAGTTCAAAATGCCCCAAATCGCTTGTGGTCAAATTTTTTAATTTTTTTTTATTGGTTCAGTTTCTGGTAAAAATTAAAAATACTGAAACCAGTGTAAAACTGAAAGAGTACCGTAAAATGCGGACTATAAGCCACTACTTTTTTCCTCAACTTTGGCCTATGCGGCTTTTAGACTGATGCGGTTTATCTGTGGATTTGTTTTCCCATTCTACATTTATCAGTAGGATTAAATCTGTTTCTGGCCACATTCTTCAGCCTATTCTGAGCTTCTTTAGACTCAAAACTGGTTTGGGTAATCAATAGATTCAAATCTCATGTTTAAAGTGTCCGAGGACATTAAATACATCATGTTCTGATGGGAGAATTTCCATATTTGTGTTGGTTTGTGCACACACAATTTTCTCTGCGGCTTATAAACTGGTGCAGCTTATATGTGAATAAATACCTAATACTTTGTCAATTTAAGGGGATGCAGGCTTATATACAGGTGCGGCTTATAGTCCAGGTTTTACGGTAGTACCTATGCAGACCTTGTAAAAGGAAAAATCAACAAAATTGACGGGTTGGGGTGGGGGACACTCACGGCGTTGATTCCGGACCACTGCTGGGTGACCTGCATGAGGCAGGCGATGATGAGGGGCAGACGCAGAGCAGGGGAGGTCACCAGCTGCTTGAGGCTGAAGTTCTCCACCCCCACGGACTTGCGCGCCTCCACCCGCATCTCCTCCATCTCCTCCTCCACGTTCTGAGTGCCTCTCAGGCGAACCATCACTGTCGGGGGGGGGGGGGGGGGGGGGGGGGGAAACAAAATAAATCGGGCATCGTTTTACTTCACTGTGTTTCATCAGACTTGTTTACCCTGGCCCCGTGGGGATACTGGGGGGGGGGTCTTTTCTATAAATAGTTCCCCCACCTTCTGGAAGTTCTGTGCTTGTAACTTCCTCTAATCTGTCACTCTCTTTGACTCTGCCTTTTCCCTTTGCTTACTGTCATCTACTACTATCTTTCTGCCTTACCAGCCCATTTTCCTGCCTTTTTCCACGAAACTTTCAAAAACATTTCTTCATCAACAGGTATTTCGGGCTCTCGTGGACGGAGTACATACGGACCAAACATATAAACACACAAGCATTCACACAGACAGACAGACAAACATTCACACAGACAGACAGACAAACATTCACACAGACAGACAAACATTCACACACAGACAGACAAACATTCACACACAGACATTCACACAGACAGACAAACATTCACACAGACAGACAAACATTCACACAGACAGACAGACAAACATTCACACAGACAGACATTCACACAGACAGACAGACTGAGCCCTATACCTTCTCTGGCCTCGTCCTCCAGGTCTTTCTTGATCAGCAGGTAGCGGGGGCTCTCGTGGACGAAGTACATACGGACCAAACATTCACACAGACAGACAAACATTCACACAGACAGACAGAGCCCTATACGTTCTCTGGCCTCGTCCTCCAGGTCTTTCTTGATCAGCAGGTAGCGGGGGCTCTCGTGGACGAAGTACATATGGACCAAACATTCACACAGACAGACAAACATTCACACAGACAGACAGAGCCCTATACGTTCTCTGGCCTCGTCCTCCAGGTCTTTCTTGATCAGCAGGTAGCGGGGGGGGCTCTCGTGGACGAAGTACATATGGACCAAACATTCACACAGACAGACAAACATTCACACAGACAGACAAACATTCACACAGACAGACAAACATTCACACAGACAGACAGAGCCCTATACCTTCTCTGGCCTCGTCCTCCAGGTCTTTCTTGATCAGCAGGTAGCGGGGGCTCTCGTGGACGAAGTACATACGGACCAAACATTCACACAGACAGACAAACATTCATACAGACAGACAAACATTCACACAGACAGACAGAGCCCTATACCTTCTCTGGCCTCGTCCTCCAGGTCTTTCTTGATCAGCAGGTAGCGGGGGCTCTCGTGGACGAAGTACACACATGACAGACAAACATTCACACAGACAGACACAGACAAACATTCACAGACAGACAAACATTCACACAGACAGACAGACAGACAGACAGAGCCCTATACCTTCTCTGGCATCGTCCTCCAGGCCTTTCTTGATCAGCAGGAAGCGGGGGCTCTCGTGGACGAAGTACACACAGACAGACAAACATTCACACAGACAGACAAACATTCACACAGACAGACAAACATTCACAGACAGACAAACATTCACACAGACAGACAGACAGACAGACAAAGCCCTATACCTTCTCTGGCCTCATCCTCCAGGCCTTTCTTGATCAGCAGGAAGCGGGGGCTCTCGGGGCAGAAGGGCATGAGGACCAGACAGACAAACATTCACACAGACAGACAGAGCCCTATACCTTCTCTGGCCTCATCCTCCAGGCCTTTCTTGATCAGCAGGAAGCGGGGGCTCTCGGGGCAGAAGGGCATGAGGACCAGACAGACCAGGGATGGCACAGCGTTGAAGGCAAACAGCAGAGGCCACAGCGTCTCCGTGCCTGAAAGGACACCACCACAATGAGAACAAGCGTTTCTTGATGCAGTGGAACCTCCATTATAAGACTCCCTCCCACATAAGACCTACTTCTCTTAGACATTGCCCTTCTTAGTAAGTATTAAAATTACCTCCCTTTAAGACCCCTCCCTTATAAGACCTCATTTTGGATGGTTTTTGAAGGTCTTCAAATCAAATCAAATCAAATCAAATCATCTTTATTATCTCATAACTGAGAAATTGCAGCCAGGTGCACATAAGAAAAACAGCAACAATAAACACATTTATCAACAACAACAAAAACCACAACAATAAACACATTTATTTAAAGAATATAAACTAATAACTAATAACACTGCAATATTGTAGTTAACAAACTGGACGAATACGAATACAAATTCAATCCCAAGGAGATGGACAGGCTGCTCAGCAAAACAATCACTCGATGCAGTGCATTAAGAGTTCAACAGATGAATTGATCTTGGTAAGAAAGTTTTCTGTGCTCTTATTTTCAGTTTTAGAGTTCTGTATCGACGGCCCGATGGTAATACTTCATAGTATTTTGCCAGAACATGACTGTTATCATTAAGAACTTTCCTGGCTTTCTTGACTACTTGTCTGTCATACAACTCTTGCATACCACTCTGCCTTGCACCCACAA
Source organism: Phymorhynchus buccinoides (assembly GCA_017654935.2). Taxonomy (NCBI): domain Eukaryota; kingdom Metazoa; phylum Mollusca; class Gastropoda; order Neogastropoda; family Raphitomidae; genus Phymorhynchus; species Phymorhynchus buccinoides. The sequence goes on along the minus strand of CM065698.1, from coordinate 34,478,797 downwards.
CTTTACTGCACACATTTACCATATCACTCAACACACGCTTACTTTTTACACTCAAGCTTCCATACCAACAGATAAATGACACAGTAAGAACAGATTCAATGCAACATCGGTAGTAGGTTTGAAGAATATCTGAACAGACACCAATATTCCTTAGCCTCTGTAAACAAAAGATCCTGGACTGACTCTTCTTATGTATATGCTCAATGTGTTTATCAAAAGAAAGTTTCTTGTCTAAAACTGTGCCTAGGTATTTGTACTCATCAATTCTTTCAACCGTTTCACCATCAATTTCCAAATGTGGCACTGGCACTGGGTTTCTAAGAAAATCTACAAGCAGTTCTTTTGTTTTAACAACATTTAAATCCAGTCTTATAAGGGAGGTTGAACTGTACAGGGGTCTGAGTGTTTTTTGTGGTAAAGCCCTCTATGTCGGTGAACAGGCGAGGCCCAATCTTCTTCTTCTTCGATCGCTCAAACAGTTTCCTAAGTCAATTATGAGCGTAGATGCGTCCTGCTGCCGTTATGCGCCTAACTAACAAATAGTTAGGCCCAGCAAGTCCGACTTCGGCTGGAGGAGGAAATGTTTTTGAAAGTGTTTCGTGAAAAAAGGCAGGAGAATGGACCCGGTAAAGGCAGAAAGATAGTAGATGACAGTAAGCAGAGGGAAAAGGCAGAGTCAAAGAGAGTGACAGATTAAAGGAAGTTACAAGCACAGAACTTCCAGAAGGTGGGGGAACTATTTATACAAAAGACCCCCTGGTATCCCCACGGGGGGGCCCAATCTGAGAATAACATATCGCCGTGCGGAAATCAAAGTGGCGCATCTCATAAGATGTCACTTCACGGGATGAAAAAAACACTCCAGATTTCATGTCAAATTACATCAATTTTGTTCAAATGGCACCATTGTCAGTGCTTTAAAGACCCACCACGTCACATATCACAATCCCTCTTACGCTAGGAAGCTTTCTTAAGATTTCTTACCAGCTATAAGAGGGAAAACACGTGAAAACCGTGATTTTGACACAGGACGTGGGGGGGTCTTTGATCTTTGCAAATTGTTTTCAGCCTTGTCAGACGATGCCCTTTGTCTTGATCAACTGGTAAGCCCAGCACATCAAACTTGACCAATTTTTAAGTTACTTTAGTTCGAATGTTTTCAGGTGGCGATATGCCACAACTCTGTGAATATAATATGAATGCTATCGATGAAATTGAAAGTTGAAATTGCATCGCAAATAATACTCAATATATAAAGCCAACTATATCCATCAATTATTTGGGATTGACACTAGCATTTACTATCAATAGCGAACAAAGCATTTAGGACATTTAGAAAATGCCATTTCAATCGTAACTTTTTTTTAATTTTTTTTTTATTCATTATCTGGTCTTGCAGAAGCAGTCTAGCTCATCAACTAGTAGTAATACTGTTACAGTCAGAAGATAATAAATAAAACACATTTTTTAAAGCATGGTATGAAGATAATATTGATGATAATGATTAACTCTCTTGTGCGGTGAACGGTCGTGAACGTTCAAAAAAAAATCGGATCGGAAACGTCTAGAACGTTCGGGAACGTACGGATTCCACGTGGCCGGTTAGGGCGCTTCCATTTTGTTTCTATCACATGGCAGTCACGTGAGCGCTTCAGCCTCGCTTTCGCTATGGATTACACTTCCGTCCTGTTGCTTGCAATGGCTTCTAGGCCGATTGGTTTGAAAGATATGAATTTTTGAAAATTAGTGACTGACTTCGGCATTTTCGCGATTTTTCCAATATGGATGACGAACAGTTATGGCGTCCATTGACTGAGGAAAGCAATGAATAGTCCTATTTTTGTGAAATATGGGACTTATGAGATCGCGAAGTGATGAGTAAGGAGTGTATTCTGACCTATTTCGGCGGCGAGCTTGTGTTTGTTCGATCGATGCGAATTTTTGAAGTCGTGTTACTGACATCGGCATTTTCCCGACTTTTACATCATGGATGACGAGTCGTTATTGCATCCACCGAGTGATGACAGCGATGAAAATTCTTTTTTTGGTGAAAGATAGGAATTATAAGATCGTGAAGTGAAAGGGTAAGTGAATGATTTTGATCTACATTTCCGTTTCAGTCGTCTTAGCCCAAGTTAGGGCGAGTTAGGCTTCAACAGTCTGCAAAAGTAGGCAGTGAATGACTAGTGAATGCAGTTTGCGACTACACTTTGGCAATTTGATTTTTTTTGTGGAGCCATGCATCCCCATAACATCTTGAAATTCATTTTGCATATCAGACAGACATCTCGGCAACACATTCAAAACAAAAAAACACACAAAATCTGGTAGGGTATATTTTATTTTATTATTTTTCTGACGCTACCCCCCCTTTTGTACGGAGTGACGTCCCTTGGGTTAGGATTTCAGAGGTGATTGAGAGCACAGAGCGTCAGGCACAAGAGGGTTAATGGTGATGATAGCGACAATCATAAAAAGCTCTCTCTCAGACCCCATATCCGAATCAAGATAATGATGATGACGATGATGATAACAACGATGATGAAAAACGATCTGATGATGGCTGCACACTGACCAAAGATCTCTCTCAGCCCCATGACCTGGGAGAAGAGAATGCCGATGGTAATGATAGCGACAATCATAGAAAGCTCTCTCTCTCAGACCCCATATCCGAATCAAGATAATGATGATGACGATGTTGACAACCATGATGAAAGACGATCTGATGATGGCTGCACACTGACCAAAGATCTCTCTCAGCCCCATGACCTGGGAGAAGAGAATGCCGATGGTAATGATAGCGACAATCATAGAAAGCTCTCTCTCATACCCCATATCCGAATAAAGACAATGATGACGAAAAACGAAGGGGTCTGATGATGACCGCTACACTGACCAAAGATCTCTCTCAGTCCCATGATCTGGAAGAAGAGGATGCCGATGGTGATAATCGAGTCAATCATAAACAACTCTCTCAGACCCCATATCTGAATCAAGATAATGATGATGACGATGCTGACAACGATGATGAAAAATGATCTGATGATGGCTGCACACTAACCAAAGATCTCTCTCAGCCCCATAACCTGGGAGAAGAGGATGCCGATGGTGATGGCCAGCTGGTGGCAGGTGCCGATGGCCCCGCGGATCTTGCGGGGAGAGATCTCCGCCAGGTACAGGGGACACAGGGATATGTTCAACCCTGCACACACACACACACACATTAAAAAACACCTTGCTGTCAGTCACATTTAGTTAGTTAGCTAGTCTGTTATAGTCCCGTCAACAGCTGTGGCTATTACAGGACTGTCACCGCGTAAAGTTCGACCACGGATAACAAAACACACATCAATGATTCTTAACAACGTCCCAAAACCTGAAAACAACAAAAAAGTAAACACTACAATTCACGACATGGCATCTCCAATATGTCAGAAAAATAATATAGATGACAGAAAGCAAAGGGAAAAGGCAGAGTCAAAGAGAGTGGCAGATTAGAGGAAGCTACAAGCACAGAACTTCCAGAAGGCAGGGGGAACTATTTTTTACGAAAGAGTCCCCCGATATCCCCACGGGGACGTCTGCCAGTAATCTTCAATCCTCTGAAATTTGCAAATCCTCTGACAATTCTGATGCCTGCACCTACAGTAGCACAAAGACTTCCTGTCCTGCATGACCTCTTCTTCCTCCCGTCAAAGATTCTAAAAGGGTAAGATGGACTACTTAAGAGTTACAGCGAACCGGGCTGATAGAGTTATCGTTAGTGGGGTAGTTATACACCATTCACAGCGGCGGCTATCCAAAAACTCAGACTGGAATTTGAACGGAGAATTCAACTGGCCTATCGACGTGTAAATGTGTCACGCTTAAAAGGGACATAACCAGTGTTTCTGTCCTCACTACTCATATAGGGAAAAGAGACCGGATGCTTGTCTTCCCCTGTACAGTCTTTGCTCCCGTTAGGCAGCCAACTTCAACCCACTGTGTGTCCACGTCTGTGCCTGTTGGAATTTGCGTGTCTGCTTTTGTGTGTGCGTGCGCATGGCAAGCATGCAAAGGTGTTGCAGCACTAACAATTAGGGAACTACTCAGATGAAATACGTGAGAGCAAAAAGATCTACAAAGAAAAAGTTGAAAACCAGTTCCAGCAGGGGAGCATGGCTGACGCCTGGAAAGGGTTAAAAACACTAACTGGTCAAAATAAACCAGCCAGCCGAGCGTCGGTCATGCCCTTAGAAAAGCAACAAGAATTCTCAGAACAACTCAATGATTTTTACTGTAGATTTGAACGTGATGATGTGAAGGAAGATTTTGACTATGTTGTGAGAGAACTGAATGAAAAAGTGAGTAGAGATGAGAGTGCGAATGGTGTGGGTGAGAGTGTGATTGATGCTGGGGAGGTGGAAGGTTTGTTCAAAAGATTGAAAATCAAAAAGGCTGTTGGCCCTGACAACATCTGTGGGCGTATTTTAAAATCATGTGCTGCTCAGTTGTGCAACGTTTTTAGTGTTTTATTTTCCTGGTCTTTGAATGATTGTGCTGTTCCCAGCTTGTGGAAAAAGTCTGTGATATGTCCTGTCCCCAAGAAAACCAAACCAACCTCACTAAACGACTATCGTCCCGTCGCTCTGACCTCAATTCCTATGAAATGTTTTGAAAGAATCGTTCTTAAACGCATTACAGCACAGACAACACAATACCTTGACCCAAACCAGTTCGCATACACGCCTAAAAGAAGCACTGACGACGCAACTCTCACTCTGCTCCACAACGCCTACACTCATCTCGAAAAGCCTGGATCCTTTGTGCGTATTCTGTTCATAGATTTCTCTTCAGCTTTCAACACTATCCAGCCTCACCTAATGGCCACAAAACTTCTTTCCTATCAGGTAGACCTCCGTCTCATTAAATGGATTATTAGTTTCCTCGTCAATAGGTCCCAGTCTGTCCGCTTTGAAAATGCTCTCTCTTCTATCAAATACACTTCCATTGGCTCTCCTCAAGGCACTGTCCTCTCACCTGTTCTCTTTACCCTGTACACAAACGACTGCACTGGCACTGACACTACTCCACTCATTAAATATTCCGATGACTCTGCTCTCCAAGATCTCTCAAATTCTGACCAAGTGTACTCTGACCATGTTCACGATTTTTCCAACTGGTGTGAGAAGAATTACCTCGATCTTAATGTGCAAAAGACAAAAGAAATGGTGATTGATTTTAGAAGAAACCCTTCAATTGTGCCCGATCTTTTTATCAATGGGATGAAAGTTGAGCGAGTGAGTGTGTATAAGTACTTGGGGACGATAATTGATGATAAATTGAATTTTAATGCCAATGTTGAAGCCATACATAAGAAGTGTCAATCGAGAATTTATTGTCTCCAGAAACTTAGAAGCCTAGATGTAAACAGAACAGTACTGTGTGGATTTTATAGATGTTTTATTGAATCTATTTTAACCTTTTCCTTTATTTGTTGGTTTGGTAGTTTGAGCGTTAAGAGTAAGAATGTGTTGAATAAGGTAGTGAATGTTTCTGGTAAGATTGTGGGTGTGAGACAGGAGAGTATGAATGTGCTGTATGAGCGGCGAGTGAAAGGAAAAGGACGAATGATTGCGAGTGACTGCAGTCATGGGCTCAGCAAATGCTTCACGCTTCTGCCTTCTGGTAGACGCTACCGGACTCCAAAACTCAAGACTGTCAGATGCAAGAACAGTTTTATTCCAATGTCAATTTCTATGCTGAACAAATGAACACTTCTCTTACATCATTGCATTCTTCTCTTACAGTTGTTTCCAGTCTATTTGTATTCCCACTACTGAATTTTACAGAGTGTGTGTGTGTGTGTGTGTGTGTGTGTGCGTGTGCGTGCGTGTGCGTGCGTGTGCGTGCACGTGCGTGCGTGCGCGCGCGTGTGTGTGTGTGTGTGTGTGTGTGTGTGTGTGTACATGTGTGTGTGTATACATGTGTGTGTGTGTGTGTGGGGGGGGGGGGTCCTTGTGTATGTGAGCGCGCGCGCGCATGTGTGTATATATACACGCGTATGTATCTAACAAATGTTTATATTTAATCCTGTATTATTTTAATGTATGTATACTTGATTATATTTAATCTTGTATATCTTAATGTATGTATAATGTTTATATTTAATCTTGTATTATCTATTATCTTAATGTACTGCCGGCTAGTTTTTATATTTGAATGTTTTTCTGTACTGTTATCTTAGCATATGTGGGAACTATGTTGATATCGCGCATGTTGTATGTAGTGTTTGTATCTTAGAATGTCTGGAAATGATTTGATCGATTTACTGTGTTTGATTCTGCATACTATTTTCTTTTATGCTGTTTTGCATGCTTTCGAGATCTCATAAATGTTGTGTTTTCATGTGATTGAATCGCAGGCGTTGCCACAATTTAATTTCTCAGTCTTGAGACAATAAAGTTCTTTGAAGTTGAAGTTGAACTGGCACAATCATCATGAAAATATTGATACCTTCATTTACTTCACTTATTGTTGTTTTTGTTGTTGGCTTACCCTGGCTTAAAGACTCCAGGGATCATCCCAACCGTGGTAGCACTTGAACACTCTGGTACAAGTGCATCAGCTGGGGATGAGAACATTACGTGTGTGACCGTTTTTGATTACCCTGCCACTGTGGGCAGCCACACTCCGTCTTCGGGGGAACTTCAATTATTACTCTCTCTCTCTTTCTCTCTCTCTCTCCCTCCCATGCATGTATGCACGCTCTCCCTCCATCCCGCCCCTTCTGTCTCTCTCTCTCTCTCTCTGTCTGAGGACCCGATGAAAAGAAGTGTTGCTATGCTTATTCAGTTCATCCTCATTAAACATTTCAAGTTCAGGCGCTCGCTCGCTCGCTCTCTCTCTCTCTCTCTCTCTCTCTCTCTCTCTCTCTCTCCCACACACACACACACCAGACATGGTAGTGGGGGCAAAGTGGTTTTCAAGGAAAATGGCCGGGGGTCCAGGGGGCCGAAGAAAATTCAAGAAAATTCAATAAATGAGAGTGAAATTTTCACTTTTTCATGCCATTTCAATGCATTTTTTAAATAATTTTGTTTCAAAGTGTTTTGCGGATTTTCCGCGATTCGCGGAGGTCTACCATGCCAGCACACATGCTCTCCCTCTCTCTCAATTCAACTGGGGGGGGGGGGGGGGACAAAAACCCAAGTGGTCAAGCAGACCTGAGTGCAGTCCGACAAAGACTCTGGACAGCATGAGGACCTCTGGAGAGCCGGTGGCCAGCGGAATGCCCCCGCACAGGCCCGCCACGAACATGATGACGGTGATGATGATCATGCCCTTCTTTCTGGAAAAAGAGAGGACATTGTTCGGTTTGTTGTAAGAAAAAAAAATCATGAGGATTTTGTGTACAATGGTCAACTTATGACGCGGATTTGACCGCCAGGGGGCAATGGGAATCTCTCACTATGCCCAACTAAGAATATCGCGTGATAAGCCCCTACTGGTTTGACTGCCCTCTGGCGGTCAAATCCGCGTCCTAAGTTGCTCATTTGGAGGGTTTGCTTTATAATACAGTGGAACCTCCCTTATAAGACTCCCCATTATAAGACTCCCCTCCCACATAAGACCTACTTCTCTGAGACACTGCCCTTCTTTGTAAGTATTAAAATTAACTCCCTTATAAGATCGCTCCCTTACAAGACCTCATTTTGGATGGTTTTTGAAGGTCTTATAAGGGAGGGTCCACTGCAATAATGATAGTCTATTAAATATGGTACTTCTATTATGGTCATTACTGCTGCGAGAATACCTCAAAGACCAGCTGAAGCGCCAACTCAACGCAGCTGCTGCCCCTGATAAAGACTGGGGAAACATTGCCACAGACAGGGACAAATGGAGAACTTAACCCTTTCACCGCCAAAGTCGCATTTTAGCACCACAGTGATTTAACACCAATGCCACTAAAAGGCATCAAATTGGGGTCTGTTATCCAAAGACCCTATTGTCTTAGTTTAGGGAAGTAAGGGTATACCTCATTACCTCATAAGAGTGAAGATGCTTTACAGTGAAGATGCTTTCCGACTTTTTATATATGTCACAGGAGAATCCCCAATACTGCAGATTGTTTTTGTTCTCTACCCAGGTCAATTTAATGGACATTTTTTGCTGAAAAGACCAGCTGAAATATGGCTGGTGGTGAAAGGGTTAAAATAAGACATGATGCACAGGCTTCCCCACTAATCCTCAGTTTCCAGGAACCAGCCAGCATCAGCATACTGCCTCTCTGACAGCGCAGAGGTTCCGTTAGACCGGCATATGCCGGTTTTTACCGATATTTTTTGGTCTAGTACCGATAAAAATTAATGTCATCGGTATCGCGTACCGGTACCTGAGACTTTCTTTCGAGCTGGTAAGGAAAGACAACCTACGTCACACACCTACGTCAGGCAGATGCGCGATAAAAGTTTTGCGTCATGCTTACGTAAATAGCAAGGTTGTGTTCCCGCTTGTGGGCTTCCCGCTCTCTGCTCTCCGGTTTCTTATCTGTATAGATTGTGTAGCTCTCCCCTCACCCCCCTCTGACGTTTTTCTGTCGTTCTCTTTGTCTGATGATGACGACAACATCACAAAAGTGACGTAACTTGGTCTTAAAAGGCAACATACAATGACGCATTACGATCGCATAGATCTATGTACAGATATTTTCTGCACAGCGAAGTTTGATTGCACCGGCTGTGTGATGGCCAGTACCAGAATATTTTCCTGTTGCCGGTACTGTCCACCGAAACTTTTGGTAGGCTAGCGGAACCTCTGCTTACAGCGGTTGCTGCTTGCTACTGAAATCAATCATTGATGCTGATGACAAAGCTACTGCTACCAACTGCATGTACTGCACTGCTACTAACCCACTGCCGCCATCACTTAACCCTACAACATGGGTGAAAGTGAAACACTCTCTCAACCCTGAAATGACACGCTTCAAAGTTCTCTGAATCTTCCCAAACCTGGAGTGGTGACCGCATTAAAAATAATTTCCAGTACAGTGGAACCTCCCTTATAAGACCTCCCATTATAAGACTCCCCTTCCCACATAAGACCTACTTCTCCGAGACATTGCCCTTCTTTGCAAGCATTAAAATTACTTCCCTTATAAGATCCCTCCCTTATAAGACCTCATTTTGGATGATTTTTTAAGGTCTTATAAGGGAGGTTCCACTGTAATTATGCGTCTGCGTCTGTGCATACAGGTGGGGGGGGGGGGGGGGGGGGTGCTTAGAATTGCACACCTATCATCTTCTTTTAACCCCTTCACCGCCAGAGGAAAACTGAAAAATCATCGATTATCTTATTGCAAAATTTAAAAGAGACCTGCTAAGACTTAATCTGAGAAAATGGTCTAGCCACCGACCTTCCAAAGTAGTCGGCGACCTTGGCGGAGGAGAAGGCCCCGATCATGCCGAAGAAGACGAAGAGGGCCACGGTGGTGGACCACAGGATGTCCAGCTGCCACTTCTCCAGCAGCTTGCCCGTGTCCACCTCGAAGTCCTCGGGCTTGAGGTCCGCGGAGGAGTTGAGGACCGCCGCGTCCGCCGCCGAGTAGGACACCGTTTTGTTCTCGGCCTTGTTCTCCAGGGCCTTGTCCCGGGCATCCTCGCGGGCCTCCCGGTACTCCTCGTACTGCATCACGTGCGTCCAGTTGCCCCCGCTGCGCTCATAGTACGTCTTGTTGTAGAAGTCTTGGATGATCTGCCAGAGTTTGGGCAAGGGAAAAGGGGTCAAGAGAGTCAAGCAGGGCTAACTCCCAGGTTTAGGGGTCTATGAAGCACTAAAATTCTAAAGGACCCTCTAAAAGAATGTGCAGGGAGTCCCAGGGATGCACTAGAAAAAAATATTTTTATGTTAACACTTACTATGAGACTTAGGCAGTTTTGAAAAAAACAACGTTTGCAAAACCACAGAACAGAACTTTCTTCACTTCTTGTCAAAGGCTTAGACACATACAAAGATCATTGTATGATCATTGCTACCGTCATTTTTTAAAAATTATCTGTTTTTGTAAATAAAACATTACTTTTCTTAGCGTGGTGCAAGTTAGGCAACTGTAATCTTTCTCATTTTTCCTATAAAAAACAACAACCAAGATTCAAAGCCTTCAAGGCTCAATCGAACAGGCACATGTGGGACAACAACAAAGATTGAGGGGGGTGTCTAAAGGACAAGATTGCCAATAAATTTTTAAAGCACAAATGAAACTATCGTTAATGGATACAACTTTTTTTTGAGAATCGGACCCGGAACCATTGGCATGACAGACCGACACTCTACCAATGAGCTATCGAGGCTTTCAGTGTTGACGAGTTTCTTAACTCATGTTGCCTGTTGAATACTCTCTAACCCACTAATCTAAAATGTTATATGTTTGTTATCTGTTTACAGTGTAGTTTTAAGTATTTAATTATTCAAATCGTTATTGTTTGAAAAGCTTGCATAGACATCTATATGTGTGCAAAGTGTGAACAATGTACACCTTCTATTTCCCCGAGAAAATGCCAACGTTAAAGTTTGGAGATTAGACCACGGACGCAACACACACACATATACACACAGACACACAACCAAACGACTATCATACCATAGACTCACTTCGTGTTAACTTTACCATAGACTCACTTCGTGTTAACTTTGTTAACAGTAACACGAGTGAGCAAAAAAAAAGAAAAGAAACCAACAAGATAAGAAATTATTCTAGAAGCGTGACGATTTTAAATACGCAATGGGTTCAGATCATATGGCCATTATTTCTGAGGACAAGATCGGTCGTCAACCCGGGTGCCAAGAAGAATGTTGGGGACAATTTTCTCGCACGTTTTTTTTTTTCCTTTTTAATTCTAAGCAGGTCAGAAGAGACGTACAAGCTGACACATGCGTGTTTGTGCGACACATACAGGCTTCACATAATACGAGCGCTTGAAACTCACCATTCAAATTCAAACATTTTCAAACTGACCATTCTGAGAAAATATACATTTGAAAACGTCAGACAATTCTCTTTCTAATGATACAAGAACCATTCTTGTATCTTTTTCCGTTCCAGAGTTATGAACATTTAAAGTTAGTAGAGTGAGCATCGGCCATTTTGAGAAAACAAAGTCTAAAGTCTGGCCCAGCTGAAGAAAATGCATTGACCTACTCGTTTTAAAGCACTTATAAGACCATATTAAAGATTGCCTTTTATAAATATAAAAGATAAGATGTTAGAGAACACGAAAAAAAAACGAAAATAACTAAAACTCCAAAAAAAGATTTTTGACTTTCTAAGCCTGTTGTGAGAAACTAGCCCAGCGACTTGATGTCCCTTTCGTGGTGCTGGGTCACATATGTATTCTTACCATGGATGGAGTGTTGACCACCCCGATGTTGTAGCCATACAGAAAGGAGTTGCCGAACACAGCGACAAAAACGCTGTACAGCAGGATCACGGTGGTCTTCTGCTCTTCCTGAATAACACACACAACACAGAGAGACATAGATTAAGCATACATGCAGCTACAAACATGAACAGTCAATAGATTAAGCATACATGCAGCTACAAACATGAACAGTCAATAGATTAAGCATACATGCAACTATAAACATGTTACGTTATAAGCTATATGCTTGTTGTTACCCTGTTACCTCATTATTGTTTATATTTTGAAATTGTTGAATAATAAAACCCGTTGAAACCAACTATAAACATGAACAGTCAACTGGTCATGTTACTGAATAACACACACAATGTTCACAGAAAGACATAGATTAAGTATACATGCAGCTATAAGCATGAACAGTCAACTGGTCATGTTACTGAATAACACGCACAATGTTCACAGAAAGACATAGATTAAGTATACATGCAGCTATAAGCATGAACAGTCAACTGGTCATGTTACTGAATAACACGCACAATGTTCACAGAAAGACATAGATTAAGTATACATGCAGCTATAAGCATGAACAGTCAACTGGTCATGTTACTGAATAACACGCACAATGTTCACAGAAAGACATAGATTAAGTATACATGCAGCTATAAGCATGAACAGTCAACTGGTCATGTTACTGAATAACACACACAATGTTCACAGAAAGACATAGATTAAGTATACATGCAGCTATAAGCATGAACAGTCAACTGGTCATGTTACTGAATAACACACACAATGTTCACAGAAAGACATAGATTAAGCATACATGCAGCTATAAACATGAACAGTCAACTGGTCATGTTACTGAATAACACGCACAATGTTCACAGAAAGACATAGATTAAGTATACATGCAGCTATAAGCATGAACAGTCAACTGGTCATGTTACTGAATAACACGCACAATGTTCACAGAAAGACATAGATTAAGTATACATGCAGCTATAAGCATGAACAGTCAACTGGTCATGTTACTGAATAACACGCACAGCACTGAAAGACATCGTATTTTTCAGACTATAACTAGGCGCATCTTATTATGAAGGCGCACCCCTTGCATTTTACACAAAACTCTTTTGTTATATTTTCTTACTATATTATTGTTATCAGGGCTCCCAGGGACCCCCATTTGGGGGTCTATGAAGCACTAAAGTTCTAAAGGACCCTCTAAATGAATGTGCAGGGGGTCCCAGGGATGCACTAGAAAAATTCTTTTTAGCATTTGCAATGCCACTGGGACCCTCTATCCCGCCTCTAGGACCATCTATACTGTAAGTGAAGGAGTCCCTGGGTCGATTGGGAGCCCTGGTTATGTTAGTCATAATAATAGGTGAAGGGGTCTGAATCTGGAAGGAGAAGTACTATTGCCTTATACTAGTCCGAAAAATATGGTAGATCAACCCTCTTGCATTTATTCCGGCCCAAAACCACCCAACCGAAAGTTGCCTCTGTGTATTCATTTCTAGCCGCCCAAATCCGCTGGTAGCTTGCCCTCACTCTGAGACCCCCTCTGATGGCATTTTCATCACGCTCTAAGTTCTGGCTGGTTATGCACACACTATGAAGGAGCTTCTCATGTGCAATGATGTGATAGTAACTGTAGGGCTGACAAGACAAGATTTTCCTGAAAGTATGTGAAAGAATCTGAACACTAGTTTTGTCTGTAATTAGTGTAAAGCGAGAGGGTTAAGTTACGCAGCTATGGACATGATTCAGAAGGACTCATTACAGACACTGAGACAGACAGACAGACAGACAGATGAGCAGACATACGGACAGACAGAGACACTGTATGCACACTCGCACACATGTATGCAGTTGCACACACCGTGACACACACACAGCCTGAACAAACCCAACCAATCTCCTTTTTTTTTTCTCGTAACAAGGCAGACAGATACCATTTTGTCTTCAACCTTTCACTGCAACTCTCCCACCAATTGAACCGATTACCGTTAGGTCATTTCCTTTTCATGTTTTGCGCCCCAAATCGTCCAAAGTGTTGTTCACACAGGAGTTCTCTCCTCTTTTTACTTTTACGTTTCATCCTCTCTCTCTCTCTCTCTCTCTCTCTCTCTCTCTCTCTCTCTCTCTCTCTCTCTCTCTCTCTATTTCATTGAAAATATTCAAGTACCCCCTCTCCCCCCCCCCCCCCTTGTCATCAGACCTGTGAGGTAATGACAATAAAATGTCCATGTTCCAGTGTCTCCTCTCTCTCTCTCTCTCTCTCTCTCTCTCTCTCTCTATTTTATTGAAAATATTCAAGTACCCCCCCCCCCCCCCCCCCCCCTTGTCATCAGACCTGTTTGTGGTAATGACAATAAAATTGTCCAGTGTTCCAGTTCGTTCTCATCTCTCTCTCTCTCTCTCTCTCTCTCTCTCGTCTCTCTCTCTCTCTCTCTCTTAAGTTATATTTTTCATTTATTCCAGTGTTGTCTACCTTGAATGTTAAATGGTTGTTCCCCCCTTGCCATAAGGGCGTTTGTTTGCTAATGGCAATAAAACAGATTTTATTTTATTTGATCTCTCTCTCTCTCTCTCTCTCTCTCTCTCTCTCTCGTCTCTCTCTCTCAAAATGAATAACGCTGCTTTAAGTGCTTACTGTTTAGTACCACTTGACTCAAAACAAAACAAAAGTGATAATAGGGTTTAACGCCCTCTTCGGCCTTTCGGCCATGTGGGGCAAAACAAACAAAAAGTTTAAAAAGCGTTTTATCAGGCATTCATGGGAATGAGGTCTTCTAGTTTGACTCCAAGGGTAATACTGATAGATGAGAGAGGTTAGGTAATGGCATGGGCAAAAATTGCTTCAATCTCCCCCCCCCCAAATGTCACTGTGTCAGTGTGACAGAGAAAATTGTGAGAGAGGAATGGTTAGGTCACACTCACAGGTTGAAACCCTAGCGGAGGGGAATAGGAAAGGGGCAGATCACAACTGCCGGACAGGTCAAGGTGGGGTGCGATGGCAGACAAAAATAAATGGCTTTTAACCCTTTCACCGCCAACGTCGCATTTTTGCACCATAATGATTTAACACCCATGTCACTAAAAGGCATCAGGGTCTGTTATCCAAAGACCCTATTCTCTTAATTTTGGGGAAGTAAGGATAGGCCTTACTTTAAAAATGTTACAGAGGAATCCCCAATATTACAGACAGATTTTTGTCTCTATCCAGGTAAGTGTAATGGAAATGTAATGTGCTGAAAAATGGCTGGCGGTGAAAGGGTTAAAGACCCAGCACGTCCCGTGTCAAAATCACGGTTTTCACATGTTTTCCCTCTTATAGCTGGTAAGACATCTTAAGAAAGCTTCCTAGTATCAGAGGGAATGTGACACGTGACGTGGGGGTCTTTAAAGCAGAACATGTGATGCAACTCCACAGGTCAGAAAGAGAGGTTGAGACAAACAGACGTTCACACAGGGGGGGGGGGGGGGGGGGGGGGAGTGAGGAGAGAGAGAGAGGGGAGAGAGAGAGAGATATAGAGGGAGAGAGAGAGAGAGGAGAGAGAGAGAGAGAGAGAGCGAACGAAAACAAAGGGTTTTTATTGATGGAAAAGCGGGAATAAGCACAAGAACCGGTGGGCTTTTTTACATCCGGCCGTCAGAACCAAAAGAAAATTAAAGGAGCTGCTTACTGAGAGAGAGAGAGAGATAGAGAGGAGATGAGAGAGATAGAGAGAGTGAGAGAGAGGGAGAGAGAGAGAGATAGAGAGAGAGAGAGAGAGAGAGAGAGAGAGAGAGAGAGAGAAGGAAGAGAGAGAGAAGAGAGAGAGCGAGAGTTTTTTATTGAGGAAAAGCGGAATAAGCACAATAACCGGCTTTTTTTTTCAGAGAGAGGCCCTCAGAACCCTAGAAAGAAAGAGAGAGAAGCTGACTGGAGTAGAGGGAGAGTGAAGAGAGAGATGAGCTGGCTGAGAGAGAGAGAGAGAGAGAGAGAGAGAGAGAGGGAGAGAGAGAGAGAGAGAGAGAGAGAGAGAGAGAGAGAGAGAGAGAGAGAGGAGAGAGAGAGAGGAGAGAGAGAGAGAGAGACAGAGAGAGAGAGAGAGATGAGCTTTTTTTCAGAGAGATGAGAGAGAGAGAGAGAGAGAGAGAGAGATGAGAGAAGAGAGAGAGAGAGAGAGAGATGAGAGAAAGAGAGGAGAGACAGAAGAGAGAGAGAGATTGAGAGAGAGAGAGAGAGAGAGAGAGAGAGAGAGAGATGAATGAGAGGAGAGTGAGAGAGAGAGAGAGAGAGAGAGAGAGAGAGAGAGATAAAAGACCGTCTCTTTCTGTCTTGAAAGAGAGACAGAGACGGGCAAAAACATTTTCAAAGGTCACAGTTCCACAACGCCAGGTATGAACTCCAATAAGAACAGTCAATTGCATATATAGTAATGTTGTAGTGTGTCGGTCGACCTTTGGTTTCTTTTTGTCAGCTTTCCTTCAGAGGACAATGAAAATACGAGAAAGGGAAGCCCTAAAAGGGGCGCTAACCATTGAGCTACAAATCCCTTGTAAAGCCAGCCTGAGCCAGCCCTGTATTCAAGGACATTCAGTCAGTGATCGCGTTTACTGGTAAATATCAGTAAAATACTGACTGCAAAACCAAAATATTGAAAACAATTTGACCAGTCAGTCCCAGGGACTGATAATTTTTTGGCTAGGACTGATACACTGTTTAACCCTTTCACCGCCAATGTCGCATTTTAGCACCACAGTGATTTAACATCTATGTCACTAAAAGGCATCAAATTCAAAATGGGGTCTATTATCCAAAGACCCTATTGTCTTAGTGTTAGGAAGTAAGGATAGACTATTTTATGTCACAGTAGAATCCCCAACACTGCAGATGGATTTTGTTCTGTACCCGGGTAAATTTAATAGCAATTTTTGGCTGAAATATGGCTGGCGGTGAAAGGGTTAACAGAGGCTTTGATATTGTGCTTTTTCATTGGTTCTTCTTTCCTGGGGCTGGTTTTGGCACCGGTTATTGGGGGGCATTGTCGCTGATGGGACTGGTTTTCAAAATTCCTAGCGCGATCACTGAATTCAACACAACCGTTTGAACACACTTTCATTCAACACGGCTGTTCCGCCACACACAAAGTCAAGCTGTTTAATTAAAATGACTGAATCAAGAAATCTTTGATGAAAAGAACCGCACCAAGCACGTCTTTACAAAACTATTTTGGCTGCATGTTCCTCGCAGTAGTATTTTGAACATATTTCTTCCATCAGATTTATGGTGAAAACTACTTTTGTTGAGCAGTATTCATGCAACATATATACAGTGGAACCTCCCTTATAAGACTCCCTCCCATATAAGACCTCAGGGTTCCCAGGGCTTTCAGCTATCCCCAAGCAAGGACCTGTAGGCCTAAGGATAATGTCCATCTTTTAGCCAATGATCTTGAAAGGAACACTTTCCCAGCATTGTGAACAATGTCTAAGCAGATAGAAAAACTATGGCTGGCACAGATATCCGCGTTTTCTTGTAAGGCCTTACTTGGAGATTTCAATTGGTCAAGACTTATAAGGACTGGTAAGGCCCCTATGAACCCTGGACCTACTTCTCTGAGACATTGCCCTTCTTTGTAAGTATTAAAATTACCTCCCTTATAAATATAAGACCCCTCACTTATAAAACCTCATTTTGGATGATTTTTGAAGGTCTTATAAAGGAGGTTCCACTGTACTAGAAAATGTTCTTGAAAGTTGAATAATACACTTTGCATCGTAAACATCAATATAATTGCCCACGAGCGAAAATCTAGCAATGATCACTCGCACTAGAAATATCTTGCTGGGTCAGTGGGTCTTCAGCAAGGACATTATTTTTTTTTTCATAACTCCCTTTAAAAAATAACAAAGAGGTACAGGTGTGGCCCAGCCCCGCCCCCCCCCCAGCGATCCCCCCGCGTGGTGTGCCGCCGCCCCACCCCCCCCCCCCCCCCCCCCCCCGCCCTCCGCCTGGTGCCGCGGCGGCGTTCCCCCCTGTGTGGTTGCTGCGCTGGTGTGCCTTGCATTTCCGCCCGGCCCGCTGCGTTAATTGCAATTTTCCGTTTTTGCCTTTCTTACCGGTACATAAAGCGGTGCCCCGCGCGCCCGCCGCTCCCTAGCCGCCGGTTGATTTTAACCCCCGGCCGATTTTTAGCTAATAACCTTTTGGAATACGTGTCCCTACGCCCCCCCCTAACCCCCCCCCCCCCCCGCCCCCTCCCCACCCCCATAGACGGTGTCCCCCGCGGAAAACGCAATGAACCCCGACTGTGACAAATGCCCCCCCCGCGCGTCGTGTGCCCCCCTGCACCATACATAGGGGTCCCCGGGGTTTGCCCCCGTGCCCGTGCCCTATTAGATAATGGCCTGTGCCCCCCCGCCCCCCACCGCGCGGCCCGCGTTAGGGATAGGGTTAGTATTCTCAATTGCAAGTTTATTAGGCTACAAACAAAAAGGTTCATATTAAAATACAGCTTTTAGGGAATACTGTATGGTAACGGGAAAGGCAAAAACGGGAAAATGGAATATTAGAACCGAGAAATGCAGGGGGTTAATAAAATACAGCTTTTTTTTTGGTGGCACGGGAAAAATGTTAACCGAAAAATTGACCTTTACCCACGAAATTTTTTTAATAGAATCTTACATCATGATTAGACAAAAGGAGGTGGGGTTTGGGTTTTTTTAAAAAGAAAGGAAAAGTCCTGGTTTAAAAAAAGTGAAAGAGTTCTACTAGTCTTGTGTCAATGACCTGTCACTACATCTGTCTCAACAAAGAGCAACAGCAGAGTAGGGAAAGGGTTAATGAGGCACTGGCTCAGGCAAGGTTAAAGGGGCAACATTTTTTTTAATGATTGGCAGAGGACTGGAGGGGGGGAGAAAAAGCAAGAGAAAAACAGAGAGAAAACAAAACAAAATTTTATTAAACAGAGAAACATGAGACTAAGCAATACAATGGTTTTTTCCACCCATCCCGGGAATTGCGGTGAGGGAGGTGGGGGGAGAGAGAGAGAGAGACGGAGAGAGAGAGAGAGAGAGAGAGAGAGAGAGAGAGAGAGAGAGAGAGATTAGATATCAGATCCATGTGTGTGAAAAAAGACAGAGAGGCAAGATAGGAAAGATGGGAAGTGGTGGTTTGAAGGGGAAAACATGGGTTTTTGTTTTTTTTAATGATTGTAATGATTGGCAGAGAGAACTGCAGGGAGAGGGGAGAAAAAGCAAGTGAAAAACAGAGAGAAAACGAAATTTTATTTAATCAGGGAAACATGAAATAAGCAATACAATTCGTTTTTTTCCACCCAGTCCTGGGGAGGGAGGGAGGGAGGGAGGGACAGCCCTAGGGGGAGGGAGGGAGGGAGCGAGAGAGAGAGAGAGAGAGAGAGAGAGAGAGAGAGAGAGAGAGAGAGAGAGAGAGAGAGAGAGAGAGAGAGAGAGAGAGATTAGATATCAGATCCATGTGTGTATCACATGGGGACATATATGTTATGAATCACACTGCAATCATTCATTTGGGAAAACAATGACTTATTTCTTAATAACCTACTTTGGGATGATACAGACGTTAATGAACAAACGTAGAAAACTGAGAACATTTCTTTTTAAGAAACATTGTGCTAGGAACAAAGCCCAGGCATGAATGCATTATGTGCATGCAAGTGGGGTGAACACGGCTGTGTGTACGTTATATTCAATTCATGCATGCAAGCTTAGCTACTAGCATAACTGTTGAAGAAAATTGAAAACCACATGCAATGTAACAACACCCCTCTCCTCTCTCTGTCTCTCTCTCTGCAGCTGCAGGTTTCTTGGTAACCAGGCAACCAGGGCATAGCCTTGCAGAGAACCTTACTAATTAATCCTGGTGCCAGACATGTTGTAGACAGACTACTACTACCTGTGCATTCCACCACATACATTATGATGATGGAGTATGACAGGCGCACACAGAATTTGCAGACCCTGTATTCCAGAGAGCTATCAATGGCAGTGAACGTCAGGAAAGTCAATCAACCGACTAGGCGTTCAAGACTGCACTTGGTCATGTCCAAACATGGAATTCTCAATTTTTAGTAAAGTTTTATTTTTTGTGTATCAGAAGGTTGAAGGTTTTGGTTAGTGTTAGGGATAGGGTTGTGGTTAGGGCTAGAGTCAGTTTAATTTTAGATTGAATGGTCAAAAGATACACATTCTAAAGTTTCGCTGAAAACCGACATTGTCATGCAAATGGCGTCTTCTTTTATCCATATTTGGAGATGACCAAGCGCAGCATTGAACGTCTTGTCATCAACCATGCAGGCTGATCAACGGCTTTTGTCACCGATTTACTTCAACCAAATGGCCCTTTACTCAAAATGGCCTTTATCACTGGTTGACATTTAGCCTGTAGTAAGAAGCCAGCAGTAAGTGAGAGCTGCAGCCAAAGGGATTGGTTGGCCTTTGAGAACTGTCCTCAATGCCATCTGATCTGTTCCTAAATCCCTTTGGCTGAGGAGAGATTGGGGATATACCCTGTGCAAGGCTTCTCCACTATAAGTATTACCAAAAATGAGTAGCCCAGCCCACCGGAATAGCAGCAGCCCTCTCTGCTATCTGGCAGTTATAGTCAGAAATGACAGAGAGGCATACTTTAGCCCAAAGGAAGGGTCAATTACTCCGACTCAATAGCCAAGTACCTAAGAGGTTCACGACCAATGTCTTGTCAGTCTACAGTACATATGTAGTTGTGACAAATATTTCTTTTACATGGATGTACAGTGAAAATCGCTCAAGTCGAAATTTTAGGGACTGGAATCTTATTTTGTGATAGCCAATATTTTGAGATAAAAAGACTTCTTAACATAAAGATTATTAAACTGGGACCCAGAAATTATTGTGAGCTACCCAGTGTTTTTGAGTTACCAGTTTTTGAGTGATCAGGATTCCACTGTACTTTCTTTTCCTTATTTTATGGCTTTGTGTGTGCATGCATGTGCATGTACATGTGTGTGTGTGGGGAGGGAGGCGCGTGTGCACACTCAAGAACTACAACTCTCATGGAGAATGGTCGGTCAGTCTTGGAGAACTTGTTGGCTCTGAGGAAGCATCACCAATGCAGACTGCCCTGAAACCTTCTTGACCCAAGACTGAGAATGGGGGATGTGTTTTCAGCACAGACTTATGAGCCGCTGTAGCATAATTTCAGCCTAGTTCTTTCGCCCATAACAGAAACCACAAAACGCATTTGCTGCACGGTGGACAGAGAGTAAACGATACACGCTGTACTTTACGAAGTAGAACTATCAGTGGCAGTGAATGCTAGCTAAATAAATCAACCACGAAGTTGTAGTAGTGCATGTTGCACATGGAATTAGGGGCAGTGGAGCACACACTGGAATGTCCAGGTTTCTACCACATGCAGACTAAGCTTAATTCGCCTAGCTCAAAGACTGGACTCTTAGGGTTAATTTCTAATAGTAACAACACCTTGGGGGCAAAGTTAACAACCTACCTACCCAGTGAATGATGAAATACAAACAGTCGCCCACATGAATGACTGTATGACGTATGGTGTGTGTGTGTGTGTGTGTGTGTGTGTGTGTGTGTGTGTGTGTGTGTGTGTGTGTGTGTGTGTGTGTGTGTGTGTGTGTGTGTGTGTGTGTGTTTTGTGTGTGTGTGTGTGTGTGTGTGTGTGTGTGTGTGTGTGTGTGTGTGTGTGTGTGTGTGTGTATTGAACTCTTATCATAATCCTACTTGCTAAAGCACACATAAAAACAAAACAAAACAGAAAAGAAACAAAGAAACAAACAAATAATTGAACCGCATAGTTGGCGTTTAGTTTGTGTGGGTATTTGTCGTTGCTGCTGTTGCTGTTGTTGTTGTTGATGGTGGTTTTGTTGTTGTTAGTGTTACCCAGATTGATTGCAATTCTTACACAATTCCGGGGGCTTACAACGGGCCACAACATAGGGTCAAAACCTGTTATGGAAATAATCCAAAGAGTCAAAAAGGATTTCCGACAATTGCTATGCAATTTTCTTGCGGCTTTGGGTGCAAACCAGACGGGAATGCGAGCCAAGGCCTTAGATAATGACAGGATTAAAAGGAAGATTAGCAGTCAGGCAAGATAATCCCTTATGTGTTGACCTTCGTAAGGTGTATGTATGTATGTATGTATGTATGTATGTATGTATGTATGTATGTATGTATGTGTGTGTGTGTGTGTGCAAGGTTTTGTGCAAGGTGCAGCCCCACTTGACTGCCCTGACTTTGACACTAAGCGGTGAAGGACAAACAAACATTAAGGCTATCGAGCAGAGTGAAGCCAAGAAAGGAGGTGAGACAGAGACAGACTGGCAGAGACAGAGAGAGCGACAAAGAGAGAAAGAGCTTGAATGAGTAAATCAGGGCTCCCAATCATCCTGCAAAATGAGGGTCCCGGGGACTCCTTCACTTACAGCATAACAACAACAACAACATACAGTATTTATACGGTGGTCTGAATCTTGATAGAAATCAAATCAAAGCGCTACGCACACGTTAGCATTCATAGCGCATTCAAACAAAAACGCAATACAAAGCGAACACACACAGATGACATAAATGGAATATAGCAGAAACAGACCTAATGGCAAGAGAGAGAGAGAGATAAGAGAGAGGAGCTTTAATGACGGGGGAACAGGTGGGTTTTGAGGTTAGCTTTGAAAGCAGAGAGAGAGTCGGTCGCTGACGGAGGGGAGAGAGGAAGTTTGTTCCAGGAGGTCGGTCCTGAGACAGCAAAAGAGCGCCGACCAACAGTTGAAAGCTTATACCTAGGGATCTGGAGAGAAAGAGGGTCAGAAACTGAACGTAAAGTGCGAGCTGGCGTATAGATGGAAATATTGTCTCAGAGGTAAGATGGAGCAGCTTTATGAATAGATTTATAGCAAAGTGTGTTTAATTTATACTCAATTCTGTCTGCGACAGGAAGCCAGTGCAAAGAACGCAGAAGAGGGCTAACATGATCGAACTTTTTCTTCCTAAGGACAAGACGAGCAGCTGTGTTTTGAATACGCTGGAGACAAGATAGAGAAGAGACTGAGATAGAGGGTCCCAGTGGCATTGCTAATGCTAAAATGAATTTACTGAGTGCATCCCTGGGACCGTCTGCACATTCTTTTAGAGGGTCCTTTAGAATTTTAGTACTTCATAGACCCCCAAACTGATGTTATTTTTTATCCAAGGCATTACATACCAAATTAGAATAAACAACACCAGGGCTCCCAGGGTCTATGAAGTACTAAATTCTAAAGGACCCTCTAAAAGAATGTGTAAGGGGTCCCAGGGATGCACTAGAAAAATTATTTGTAGTATTCGCAATGCCACTGGGACCCTCTATCCCTCCCACCTCTAGGACCCTCTGTACTGTAAGCGAAAGCAGTCCCTGGGACCCCTTGTTTTTGCGGGATGATTGGGAGCTCTGAACACACATCAATATCATGATGTATTATGAAGGGTTTTTTCTTCAAATTAAGTTTTTAAACCAGAGCAGATAAAAAAATCAATCCAGCATTTCCTTTTTCCACACACACAATGCATTACGGAGGTTCAATATCAAATTAATTCATCCAACAAAAACAATAATTTAACACAAGAGACAGGCAGAGAGAGACACTCACAAAACAGTGGAACCTCCCTTATAAGACCTCCCATTACAAGACTCCCTCCCATATAAGACCTACTTTTCTGAGACATTGTCCTTTGTAAGTATTAAAATTACCTCCCTTATAAGACCCCTCCCTTATAAAACCTCATTTTGGATGATTTTTGAAGGTCTTATAAGGGAGATTCCACTGTATACATTTTCCATCCTAAAAACGAACAAAAAAGTGACTGGTAAACAAAAACCAATAACAAATCAATTGCACTTTGCAGCATTTCCCTTTTGCCCCTACTCATATTATTTGTCCATAGCTGGTTCAATAATCAAATCATTCAACCCCGAAACAACATTCAGTCTTTACACAGTTGAGTGGGGAAAGGGAAAAACACAGAGAGAGAGAGAGAGAGACAATCAATAATGAGGTTCTATTCTAAGAACAAGAAACTAAAGCGTACTTGGTATCAAAATAGAACTAAGGTTTTATTTTAGACCGCCCTGTCCTTCAGGGGATGTGGGGATGTCATGCGTGTACATTTGGTTAACATTTTGGTAAAGGTAAAGATGTGCCACCTCCCCTGCATTTCTCGGCTAATTCAATTTTTCCGTTTTTGCCTTTCTTACCAAACATAAAGCTGTATTTTATGAACCTTTTCAGCTAATTATCTTTTTGGAATAATAACCCTAACCCTAACCCCCACTATAAGACGGGAAAACGCAATGAACCACGATTGTGACAAATGCCGCTGTGTACTGCAGTACATAGGGGGGGGTCCTATTTGATAATGGCCTTTATCAGTACATAGGGCGGGGTCCTATTTGATAATGGCCTTTTATCATGACTGCAATTAATTATTGAACAAAGATAATTAGCTGAAAATGTTCATAAAATACAGCTTTCATGTTGGGTAAGAAAGGCAAAAACGGGAAAAATGGAATTAACCGAGAAATGTAGGGGTGGGGGGGGGGGGGGGGGGGGGTTGGGGGCCGGGGGGCGCCGGGGGGGGGGGGGGTGGCACATCTTGACCTTTATACCCAAAACATTCCTTATCTTCCCCGTGGGGATACCGGGGGGGTCTTTGTAAAAATAGTTCCCCCACCTTCTGGAAGTTATGTGCTAGTAACTTCCTCTTATCTGCCACTCTCTTTGACTCTGCCTTTTCCCTTTGCTTTCTGTCATCTACCGTACTATCTTTCTGACTTATTGGCCCATTCTCCTGCCTTTTAAAAAAAAAATCTTCCAAATAATTGTTCTCCTCTGAGATCCTCCAGAATCGGAATGTGTCGGCTGTATGCAGCGGGGAGACCAGTGAGAACTGAAAACCAGACACATATGTATCTTACCCATTATGGCCATATGGTCTGTGAACGCAGATAAAGAAGAAGAAAAGTTTTATGATCTCAAGTTGAACATGCGTTTAGTAAAGATGGATTAAAAAACCCACAGATATTTGTATATTGTGCACTGATATGGATTTTTTTAACCCTTTCTGACCCTGCCATATTTCAGCCAGAAATGTCCATCAAATGTACCTGGGTAGAGAACAAAATCCATCTGCAGTACTGGGAACTATTCTGTGACATATATAACATAAGGTCTATCCTTACTTCCCAAAACTAAGACAATAGGATCTTTGGATAATAGACCCCAATTTGATGCTAAATCACTGTGGTGCTAAAATGCGACTTTGGCGGTGAAAGGGTTAAATTATCACTGTGTATATTGAGAAGCAAGAAAGAGAAAGAATGAGTGAATGGATTCAAGCCTCTGTGTGTGTGTGTGTGTGTGTGTGTGTGTGTGTGTGTGTGTGTGTGTGTGTGTGTGTGTGTGTGTGTGCGTGTGCGTGCGTGTGCATGCGTGCATGGCGTGCGTGCGTGCGTGCGTGCGTGTCTGTTTGCACAAGTGTGTGTGTGTGCGTCATACTCGGCGGGGAGACAAATGTGAACTACTAAGTGAGACGAACATAAAACCAACCAGACCAAGAAATTTACACACAAAATTCAGAAGGGACATGCCACTTACCCAAGTCCTGGCTTGATGAATGGTAAGATACTTATCCTAATACAGTGGAACCTCCCTTATTAGACTCCCTCCCATATAAGACCTACTTCTCTGAGACATTGCCCTTCTTTGTAAGTATTAAAATGACCTCCCTTATAGGACCCCTCCCTTTAAGACCTCATTTTGGATGATTTTTGAAGGTCTTATAAGGGAGGTTCCCCTGTACAGTCAAACCTCTATTTTAAGACTCCCCAAAAGTCAGAAAAAATGGGTCTCAAATAGGTGGGGTCTTAAAACAGGTCAGTTTTA
>CM065698.1:34423443-34450943 GCA_017654935.2 Phymorhynchus buccinoides | reverse complement strand
TATCTATTTATCTGGCATTATTATCATCATCTAAAATATCTATTTCTCTGGCATTATATCATCTATTCGGAATAATAACTTAGCGCGGAGTTACTTGTCACTGACATTCCTCTCTTAGTCTTACTAAACCAGGCCATTGCATCTGATCATCTTCACTTATTAACCTAGTCATAAGTCGGTCTAAACATAAATTTAGTCAAACTGTGCGACCATCACAAAATGGGGGCAGGAAGTTTCCTCATAACATTGTAGGCCTATCCCTTGAAGGAAAAACCATTCCATTTTTCAAAACCTCTCGACTGAAGTGACTTTGAATAGCAATTTCAACTGAGGGTTGCGTCACTCAATGTGAGACAGACTTTACCGGGAATATCATAAAGCAATACAAAAAATTTGGTAAAGGTAAAGATGTGCCACCCCCCCTGCATTTCTCGGTTAATTCTCTTTTTCCGTTTTTGCCTTTCTTACCATACATAAAGCTGTATTTTAGGAACATTTTCACCTAATAACCTTTTTGGAATACTAACCCTATCCCTAACCCTAGCCCTAAACCTAACCCTACCCCCCACTATGTACTGCAGTACACCGCAATTTGTCACAGTTGTGGTTCGTTGCGTTTTTCCGTCTTATAGGGTGAGGGGTAGGGTTAGGTTTAGGGCTAGGGTTAGGGATAGGGTTAGTATTCCAAAAAGGTTATTAGCTAAAAATGTTCCTAAAATACAGCTTTATGTATGGTAAGAAAGGCAATAACGGAAAAATAGAATTAACCGAGATAGGTAGGGGGGGGTGCCTTCTGGAAGTTCTGTGCTTGTAACTTCCTCTAATCTGTCACTCTCTTTGACTCTGCCTTTTCCCTTTGCTTACCGTCATCTACTATCTTTCTGCCTTACCGGTCCATTCTCCTGCCTTTTTTTCACGAAACACTTTCAAAAACATTTTCTCTAGCCGATAACGGCAGCATGATGCATCTGCGCTCATAATTGACTGGAAACTGAGCGATCGAAGAAGAAGAAGAAGAATAAATATTTAATAACCAATTTTGAAGTGCACTCTCACAACCTGGATCACTCTTGAGATACTGACCGTGCTTTATTGGCAGAAATAGCTCATTCTGTGAACTACAGTTAAAAAGTGACCAAACACAAAATGTTTTGACAACCAATATCTACTAAATCTAACATACTGTATTGTAGTATACATATTCTGCAATTGTGATATATACTGTGTTACTGAATGGAAGATAGCTAGGCTAATAAAGAAGGAATACTCATTTATTCAAACACAATTTTCTAGGCCATTTCTCATTTCCTGAGACCTCTCTCTCTCTCTCTCTCTCTCTCTCTCTCTCTCTCTGTGAGTCTCTTTCTCTCATACTCGCACACATATATGCGCGAGCACATGCATGCACGCACACGCACACACACATGCGCCTTTTTATCACAAAGAATGTTGCTTAGTCAAACAACTTCTCTGGCCAGTAAACTACTAGGCTACCTGAAGTAAAAGGTGATCTTGGGGACACCGGTTGACCTCCCTGCCATGACCCTTGAGACAGATTCCATCTGTACATCGGCCTCCCCTCCATATCAACACCCACCCCCACCCACCCCTTCCCAAAATACCACACCACCATCACCCCTTCACACACACACACACACACACACACACACACACACACACACACACACACTGTTTCGGCACAGTCATTCCCCCATACAGTTTTCATCTATACAATGACGCTATAAATATACTGTTCTTGATCTAGATCCCTGGCCAGTACAAAGATACCCCTACTAGTACAGTGGAACCTCCCTTATAAGACCTCCCATTGTAAGACTCCCTCCCACATAAGACCTACTTCTCCGAGACATTGCCCTTCTTGTAACAATTCTGATCGCTTCTCGGCCTTTTGGCTAAGACAGTGATTCAGGAACATAAATTTTTGTTTATACCCTGGTTGGTTTGTTCAGCCCGTCGTACATGGCTAAAGCCGATACGCGACGTTAAACTGAACTTTCATCCTTCTTTGTAAGTATTAAAATGACCTCCCTTATAAGACCCCTCCCTTATAAGACCTCATTTTGGATGATTTTTGAAGGTCTCATAAGGGAGGTTCCACTGTACTACAATAGCCCTATCCACTCACACCCCCCCCCCCCCCTCCTCCATCTACATACACATACACCATCCAACACCTCCAAGACATGCCCTCCACACTTGGTCAAAGAGTTTACAGCTCACACCAAACTCTTTGATACTACTACTAGTACTAGTACTATAGTACAAAAAATATATAATGCTAGCTAGCTGTCCTCGAACCCCTTTGGCCAGACAGTGGAGATGTACCCTGGGTAAGGAATCTTTGTGTTGTGTGTATATTCATTCACTTGTTATTTCTCTTAATGTTCAATTTTTGCTGTTATTTCATTATTATGTTCTGTTCCAGTGTCATTAGTTTTGGCAGCCACTATTGTGTATCATATCAGTGTTTGAGCGCCTTGCATAAGCTTTAAGATTGTTGTGCTCATTTGCATTTGTTTATGTTGCTGCTATGTTGATTATCAATACAATTCGTTTAAACCAAGGAATCTCCACTATAAACAAATTCTAGCCCAGCCTGCCGGAATAGCATGTACCGCCTCTGCTACCCGGCAGTCATGGTCGGAAACGACTGACTAGCATGATATACACAGCTCAGAGGCATGACCCCAGATACTGAAGTCCTTGCTCTTCACCACCAACCACAGACTACATTTATCAGTCCCCAGCCGAAGTTAGTCCCCGAGCTGAAGGTTCGGCGAACTATTGTTTCTGTCTGGTCCGTCCGTCCGGTGTCCGTCCGGCGTCAGGCGTGCCTCCGTCCGACTATTCGTCCGTTTTTCTCAAAAACTATTCAGTCTATCATCATCAAATTTGGTATACTAGTTTGCCAAGATGCAAGCTATCCTCTGATGTATTTAGTCTAAACATGGGATAAGCCCGCTGTGCCCTAGGCCCTTTGTGTCACAGGTCCGATATGTCCCACGTCAAAACTATTGTCTATCATCATCAAATTTGGCATACTAGGATGTATTTAGTCTAAACATGGGATAAGCCCACTGTGCCCTAGGCCCTTTGTGTCACAGGCCCGATATGTCCCACTTCTTTCCGGCCGGCCGTGCGTGCGTCCTGTTTTCAGTTCTCAATGGTCTCCCCGCTGTGTGTACAGCCGACACATTCCGATTTCGGAGTAGCTCGGCGATGCTGCGAGGGGACTTTGCAGCCGCCCAGCGTTGCACTTGTTTATCTCTGTTAACATTCTCTCTGCACCAACTATCTCCATCCTCATTATCTCTTTACCCCTCCCCCCCCCCCTCCCCCATGATCCCTCTCCCACCCTACACCCCTCCCTTCATCTTCTCAGTCCAACAAGGACCCTATAATTATAGTATGACGGTTTTCTTCTTCTTCTTCTTCTTCTGCGTTCCCAGGCCATATGGCCATAATGGGTAAGGTACAGTTTACTACAGTTATTATGTTTGAACACGCAAGATGTGTCCTAAATGTGTAGTCTATTGTATGTTGTTGTTGGGGTGTGTGTTTTTTTTGGGGGGGGTTGCTGTCCCATCTTCTGGGCCGTACAGTGGCGTTGCTCCCACGCGGCTCATTCCGAATCCCAATTCGCAGCCACACCCCGGCTTGTTCAGGTCGCAGAATCCGAAACCAGCAGTCCAAGAGGAGTCTATTGTAAGTTTGTAAATCATGTTATCTTGCGTTTTTATGTGTGCTATTATGAAGTGTATGTTATATGCCTATTATGCTTTAGTAAGCAAGTTTTAATTTGTTATCTTACGAATGTGTTGTCGTTTGTGCTATGTGGACCATGTTAATTTGTAATTAATTTTGTGCATGTCCCTATCAAGTGTATGTTATTTGTTATTTTCTGATTTTACTTCATGTCTGATGTTCTGTTTATATTTCAATTTGTAAAGCGCACGGAGCATGCTTATAGTGGGGAATGTTAGCGCTGTAGCAAATTACATTAATACTATTATTACTATACTATTTAGTCCAACACATTCCTTGCAACTGCTTATAATTGCTAGAAGATGGATTGTAGTCATAATTTGCAGATAATGGATGGAACTAGAGAAAGAGGGGGGGGGGGTGGCAGTGGGGGTGGGGAGTGGGGGGTAGGGGAGTGCAACAGATGGTAGGATTGTTGTTTTTCCATTGTCTTTAATCAATGAATGCAATCAAAAAAAGCAAAAAAATTTGCTCGTCCTACAGTTTCCGAATACAATGCATTTTTTTGTTTTTTGTTGCTGCTGCCTGAATTGATGTACAGCATCTCGATTCAATCTTATTCTATTCTGAAGATATTTTCATTAAATATGATTTTTCCACCCACAAATTATACTATAACCTTTTTCTTAAATTCAATTGTACTTTTCAAATTTGATTCATTTTTGTAATGCTCATTCACATTTGTAATGCTCATGTGCTTATACTTATGCATGCTGAATGTCAATGTTTCTGTTGTACGAAATGGACGAAATCTCTCCTTGAGAGAAAAAAAAGTGATTTTGATATTGAATTTGAATTGAATATAAGACCTTTTGTTCTACATGATCCCTGACAAATGTTGCTCAGCATAATTTCTCCCCAGTACCCCATCAGTATACACAGAAAGTCACCTTCTCCCTTCCGGTCCAGAGGCTCTTACAAGGATTTCTACTTTCCTGTGTTAATCCACCTATGATTCATAAATGCTCCTCATCCCCATAACTACCCCCCCCCCCCCTCCGTTCCTTCCTTCCCCACTATCGCCATCACATCTTTTATCTCTCTCTCTCTCTCTCTCTCTCTCTCTCTCTCTCTCTCTCTCTCTCTCTCTCTCTCTCTCTCTCTCTCCCTCTTAAGGATATGATTGCAACTTGACCTAATTTTGTAATAGAATATGTTGTTTATTATATATATATATATACCCCCCTCTAAAGGGCTATGGCCTTAAGAATAAAATGTATGCGTCTCTCTCTCTCTCTCTCTCTCTCTCTCTCTCTCTCTCTCTCTCTCTCTCTCTCTCTCTCTCTCTCCAAGGACAGGTGTACATTACTGTAAGCAGCAATGGAGCCAGCCAGGTAAAAAATGTTGTTGTTGACTTATTAGTGGCTAACACGTGGCTAACACTCGGTAACATGCCATGAATTCCTCTTCTTTTTATTATGTGTACTTTATTAGGACGTCTTTCTTTTCACATGTGCGTGTGCCGGTTTTCCCTGCACAATATTGCATGCGCTCAAAAACAAGCATGGGAATTGCATGCATTTATTTAGTATCCATCCAACCCCCTACACACAAAGATTGTTTAATCCTTTGACCCCTTTTGGGGCATGGAGGACTTGAAGCAAACCAAGCAAATACAAAATTAATTCAACAATTGAAAACGGTTACAAAAGATAACTCTAATGTAATGAACACACCAAAATGTCACACAACTTTACTAAACCTTAAAAATGTAGCTACATTTAATAACACCTTTTTACAACCACAGAGCAATCGACAGTAGTTAAAGACGGACTTTACACATGTACATTTTCTGGAAACTACACACACACACAGTTGGTTCTTTTCCTTGCTATTTCGGAATCCGGAATTTTATTGTTGTAATCGGAAATGCGGAATCACAGCTGGAAAACGGAAACAGTCACAGAGAGAGAGAGGGCAGAGAGGGGGAGAGAGAGAGAGAGAGAGAGAGAGAGAGAGAGAGAGAGAGAGAGAGAGAGAGAGAGACAGAGAGAGAGAGAGAGAGAGAGAGAGAGAGAGAGAGAGAGAGACAGAGAGACAGAGAGAGAGAGAGAGAGAGAGAGAGAGAGAGAGAGGAGAGGGGAGGAGAGAGAGACAGAGAGAGAGACAGACAGACACACAGAGAGAAAAGAGAGAGAGAGAGAGAGAGAGAGCCCTCCCCTACACCACTAACTACGTACCCCCCCCCCCCCCCCCCCCCCCCCCCTGTTCCACTGTACCCTCCAAGTTCATTCCATTGTCCTTTCCTATGTGGGTGACCAACCCTGACAAATCACCAAATGTCAAGAAACGCAAACACTGTCACTCTTCACACTTCGCTGAACACACACACACACACACACTCACTCTCACTCTCTCTCTCTCTCTCTCTCTCTCTACTGGCATCAAAGTGAAAAATGAACATATTTACTCTCTCTCTCTCTCTCTCTCTCTCTACTGGCATCAAAGGGGCAACGGTCACGTGTGTCCCCACGTGATGCGTTGGAGGAGAATTAATGACATTACGACTGAAGGCCAGCACGAGCACAAAGTTTATTTCCGTGAGCCCACGAGCAAACTTCCCCCCCCCCCCCCCCCCCCCCTTCTTTCTTTGTGATGGCCTCCAGACCCCCTCCCACCCCCATCATGGCCACCAACCCCCCCCCCTCCCCTACCCGTGCCAAGGTGAACCAACCTATTCCAATGTCTATTTCAGTCCGTTTCTTGGGCTGGCTGACTAATATAAACAGTGTAGGATACAGGTAGCAAAGAAGACAAGAAGACTTGAACCTTGGATTGTTTTGAAGACTAACCTCTCAAGTTAGTTCTGTTCTACAATAGCAAGACAGTAAAGACTACATTGTGGTCGGAACAACACACACACTCTCTCTCTCTCTCTCTCTCTCTCTCTCTCTCTCTCTCTCTCTCTCTCTCTCTCTCTCTCTCTCTCTCTGCTCTTCATGTTTGTATTCTATGTTCGTATCTCTCTGCTACCTTTATGTTCAAATCTGTATCTGTAATATCATGCCTTGCCATGTTTGTATTCTATGTTCGTATAAGGTGCTACCTTTATGTTCAAATCTGTATGTGTAATATCATGCCTTGCCATGTTTGTATTCTATGTTCGTATATGTACAAAGGTGCTACCTTTATGTTCAAATCTGTATGTGTAATATCATGCCTTGCCATGTTTGTATTCTATGTTCGTATATGTACCAAGGACAGATTGGAAGACTAGGCGTTGCCTAAAATCTTTATCCTTGAAAAATAAAGTTAAAGTTTTCAAGTTCTCTCTCTCTCTCTCTCTCTCTCTCTCTCTCTCTCTCTCTCTCTCTGTCCCTCCGTGCGCGCGCGAACGTGCATGAAGGCACATGATGTGGGCCGCCTGCAGTGAGTGTCATACTGCATGTTGACATTATGAAATGACACACAAGAGGGATTATTTCTAAACACCAATCACCGGAGGGAAACTTATGTTTTAGCAACATGTAAACAACCTGTTAATATGTAGAAGTAAACAAAATGTTTTATTTTCACATCTGGTAAAGTGGGTGTGTTAAAAAATGTTTATATCAAACCTACAGACACGTTTCTGGTTACGTTTTCTATTCTGCTGGAGGCTAAAAAAAAAAAATGTTTTAAAACATCTATACTATAAAATAAAATTCACTCTGTCTGTGTGTGCGTGTTTGTCTGTAATCTGTTTAACGTCCTCCGGTCTGGAACAGACACATAATATGCGACATTAGTAGATATAAATATGGTGGGAACGATCCTGGAGGCGATGCCCGGAGGCAGTGCAACACCAGTAAACCCCCGAATTTTTAACAATACAGATATATATGTATAATTTTTATTATTATATACCCGGCTGTGAGCGAGCGGGTGACAGGGTTACCATTCATGGATGAAGCGCCCCAGCACACAAAAAAGACAGAAGCGCTGTAGAGTGTAGAGTAAGTCTGCATCATGCGATGCAGTGCCTTAAATCTTCTAGCACCATGGCTGGGTGAATGCATTCGCCCATTACATCAATCTACACTCCCACCAAACGCAAAAACATTCACTGCTGAGTACCCTGCTGTGTGTATGTCTATTTTGAGAGCTGTTGTCACTGTTTCTGCTGTTAAAGCAAAGCAGGCGCTAAAACAAATATTTAAAAAGTATCACCTTTTGTCAGTTGCATGGTTGAGATGTACAACGGTCAACCAACACCAAAACATACATGGCACTAGAAGAGTTAAAGCTGGCGAAGAAGCAGAGCAAGTATACTAACAATTACTCAAGAGAGAGAGAGAGAGAGAGAGAGAGAGAGAGAGAGAGAGAGAGAGAGAGAGAGAGAGAGAGAGAGAGAGAGAGAGAGAGAGAGAGAGAGAGCAAACAATGCCTTTAAATGTGTCTGTCAGTGTATGTGCATAACTATTTGTTTATGCTTGTAGTGGAACCTCCCTTATAAGAATACCCCACCCCCCACCCCCACCCCCTTATAAGACTCCTTCCCATTTAAGACCTACTTCTCCGAGACACTGCCCTTCTTTGTTAAGTATGAAAGTTACCTCCCTTATACAGCTCCCTCCCACTTACCACCTTATTTTGGATGATTTTTTCAAGGGAGGTTCCACTTAAACCCACAGCCGGCATATATAAAGCGTTCACGCGAGGCGCGCGCCATCATTCTCATCGCTGCTGGCGACAGAGACGGTTCAACCGTTCTTTTTCCCCCGTTGCCCGAGCCACTGCGAGGCAGAACTTGGCAGCGACTAGGCTAGCAGTCTATACCCGATCCCTGGGATCGGTAGTTTTCCCTTTAAAAGGGATGTTCCACTGTAACACATAATAATATTGCCTTGGCATGAGGCCGTGTCAGACCAGTTGACATAAGCTAGAACGCCAAGGCTACATCAAAATGTTGTTATGCTCTGAATGGTTGTGCGGGGATTGTCCCTAGCCATGACAAGCTCCCAGCATAACATCATCAGTCTAAAATCCCCCGAAGACGGAGTGCGGCTGCCCACATGGCAGGGTCATCAAAAACGGTCACACACGTAATGTTCTCATCCCGTATTTGTACTGAATTGTTCAAGTGCTCTGGCTGTTGGGATGATCCCTGGAGTCGTTAAGCCAGGGAACAACAACGACATAATAATATAATAATCATACATGAAGTTCTTCTAAAGGATAATGGAACGAGACAGAATAAAGTTTAAAACATAAAACCATTCCTTTGAAAGACTGTGTGTGTGTGTGTGTGTGTGTGTGTGTGTGTGTGTGTGTGTGTGTGTGTGTGTGTGTGTGTGAGTGTGTGTGTGTGTGACTTGACGCGTGTTACTGTACATGTGTGTGTGTGTGTGTGGGGGGGGGGGGGGTGCGTGTACGCATTTGTGCATGTGTCTGTCTGTCTGCATGTATGCGTTTGTGCATGTGTCTGTCTGCCTGCCTGCCATTGTTATCAGCGTCCTTTTATCTATCTGTTTGTCTGCCTGTTAGTGTTCCCGTTATTACTGAGTGTTAACAGCACGCTTTTTTAACCCTTTCACCGCCAAAGTCGCATTTAAGCACCACAGTGATTTAACACCTATATCACTAAAAGGCATCACATTGGGGTCTATTATCCAAAGACCCTATTGTCTTAGTTTTGGAAGGTAAGGATAGACCTTAATTTATATATGTCACAGAAGAATCCCCAGTACTGCAGATGGATTTTGTTCTCTACCCAGGTACATTTAATGGAAATTTTCGGCTAAGATATGGTTGGCGGTGAAAAGGTTAAAACAACCTCAACAAAAGTCTGGTGGATTCCTACTTTCTTCAACACATGGAACTCTTCTTTTTAATAAAAGCTGTCTCAAAGCTGAACTGCTGTGCTACGCCAGCTATATTACAGTGGAACCTCTCTTATAAAACCTCCCATTATAAGACTCCCTCCCACACAAGACCTGCTTCTCTGAGACATTGCCCTTCTTTGTAAGTATTCAAAGTACCTCCCTTATAAAAAAACCCTCCCTTAGAAGACCCTCCATTATAAGACCCCTCCCTTATAAGACCTCACTTTGCATGAATTTTTAAGGTCTTATAAGGGAAGTTCCACTGTACAAGCAGAAAATAACGACTTTAGCGCTGCAATACGTATCGATCTCTACCTCAACCTTAGAAGTTAGAACAGCGAAAACATTGCGACCTACATAAATCCTTTCAGTCAATGGCAAAGACAAAACCGGGTCAGCTCGTACTTCTATAAAGCATAAAGTGGGTGGAGTGGTGGCAGTGGGGTGTGGGGATGGGTGGGGTGGGGTGGGGTGGTAGGGGGAGCGCAACAGATGGTAAGATTCGACCCGACAAAATTGATATTCTTATTAATAAACTTGTTCCTGGCTACAACAGCAAAACTCCTGAGGTTCACAACCTTAAAAAAAACAACCCAACACTTTGAAGAGATTTCTGCTGATGTATGCATCTTATCGTTTCTATCCTAGCTTGACAAAAACTAGAACATATAAAGACGCCCTACCACCAGCCGCACAGCACATTTTCCGCTCCAGTACGCTCCAGTCACCTTGACCTTTGACCAGCTTCGAACTGGGCCTAGATATCCTAACTACCTATGTACATGCACAATATGAGCCTCCTATGTTCCTCCGTTCAAACGCTATCATCGTAACGTACGTACAAACATTAACACATACCCATGGGTGCAACTCCCCAAAATGAAAAAAAACTGAAAGGCAGGGATCCAGGGACCCATGGCCCCGGCAGGGTACAGGGGCAGAGCCCCGTCGGACGATTCAGGGGGGCAACTTAAGAGAGAGATATAATGAGACAGACAGACAGTTAAAATGGTAGGCAGAGACAGTTTGAGTCTGATAAGCCTTGTAAAATTATTACATTCCCTTTGCAAACTTCCAAGATAGAACAACCAAGTTCAAAACGTCCCAAATCGCTTGTGGTCTTTTTTCTTTTCTTTTTTTTATGAATTAAAAAAACACCTGAAGTTCAGTTTCTGGTAAAATCAAAAATACTGAAATCAGTGTAAAACTGAAAGAGTAGCACCCATAGTCAGGAACAGGCAGACAGCAGTGAAAACATTACATTACATAACAAGCTTCGCTTCCCCGCGACTGGTAATCAGACTCTGCTTGGTTTTTCCAATAAAAGTGTCATGTACCCTGACATACACCCACCTCCGCTCCCCTTTCGTCCTTCAATGGTCAACAGTTTACTGTCACTTACTTACCACAGGTGAACATTGGTTTTGTTGTTGGGGGTGTTTTTGTTCTTATTTTTCATGTTTGATATAAGAGCCTAACGCTACGAGATACAGTGGAACCTCCCTTACCAGACCTTCAAAAAGCGCTTAGAGCTTAAAGGTGAAGCGCGCTATATACATTTTCTTAAATCATAAGAATACAAATCACCCCAAAATGAGGTCTTACAAGGGAGGGGTCTTATAAGGGAGGTAATTTTAATACTTACAAAGAAGGGCAATGTCTCAGAGAAGTAGGTCTTACGTGGGAGGGAGTCTTATAATGGAGGTCTTTTAAGGGAGGTTCCACTGTATTACGAGAGCCCTGAAATAAACAAAGGCATACATAATTCGAAAGGGGACAGTGGGGGAGAAGGGGGCTGGGGGTGGGCTTCTTTTTGCGTGTGTAAATGTTTTTACAATTTTTTTCTAACACAAATGGTCAGTGAGTGAGAAGAAGAGAGAAGGGGTGGAGAGGGGGAGAGGGGCAAGGAGAGGGGAGAGGGCAACGGGAGAGGGGTGAGGGGCAAGCGAGGATGGGGGAGAGGGGCAAGGAGAGGGGGGAGAGGGGCAAAGATGAGGGTGAAGATGGGGCAAGGAGAGGGGAGAGGGGGGGAGGGGGAGAGGGGCAAGGATGAGGGGAGGAGGAGGGACAATGAGAGGGGGAAGAGGGGCGAAGGAGAAGGGGTAGAGGGGAGAGGGGGAGAGGGGCAAGGAGAGGGGAGAATGTCAACGATCATTCATCAAACTCAAAGTCAGCAGTACGTTCTGTCCACGTGACCCTTGATCAACAGGGGGGGGGGGTCACTTTTGTCCGGTCTGTCGGTCATTAGAAATGTAATATCGTCTTTTCCTATTCACATGCTATTCTTGTCTTACTGTACATCACAATAGATAGTACTGACGACAGACCCATTACTTGGACCCCTTCCTGCCCGCTGCTTTTCGGGTAATACAATCCATGTGGGCCTACCATCTTTTTACTACTGTCACCCCTACAGATGCAAGTCATTATTCAAGCGACGGCCATAATGCGACACGGCCATAATGCGACTTGTCTTTCGTGTCAACTTGTCACTCTCTCTCTCTCTCTCTCTCTCTCTCTCTCTCTCTCTCTCTCTCTCTCTCTCTCTCTCTCTCTCTCTCTCTCTCTCTTATGCGATTTTTTAAAAAGTTGATCTGCCATTATTTGTGAAGGAAAAAAACCTCGATCAAGGATCTTCCTTTCCGTCTGCCGTCGTTTGCAAGAAAGGTTGACAGTAAACTTTATTAGCAAAACCTTCACACACACACACACACACACACACACACACACACGCAGATGGGAGGATTAGAGGAGTTGCAGAGGTTCTGGACACCCACCCCCTCCTTAAAAAAAAGAAAGAAAAAAAAGGAGAAAAGAGAAAGAGAGGGAACATTATAATAGCCATGATTATGACACCAACACCTTTGAAACGAACCCTCTCTAGCTTATTCTCCCAAGAGAGTGTGAAAATCGGTTTAACGTCCTCCGGTCTGGAACAGACACATAGTTATGGGACATTAGTAATGTCCCATAGTGAACATAGAAGACGTAGAAGACGGTGGGAACGATCCTGGAGGCAGTGCAACACCAGTAAGGTCCCGATTTTTTTATGAATTATTATGATTTCTCCCAAGAGAGGTCTTCATTGCATCTTTTATATTCAAATAATTGTCAGCTTCTTGGCGGGGGAGGGGGGTGGGGCTCCTTCGCGCCCCAAACAAGCGCTTGGGAACCCCTCCTACCTTGACTAACATCCGCCCCTTACATCCCCATAGTGACACACACACACACACACACCAGCGAAACGGAGCGCTAGTACAGTAACTGCTAAAATAAGACGGGGGGGGGGGGGGGGGGGGGGGGGGGGGGGGGGGGGCCTTTGGTGATGGGTGGATGGAGGAGGTCGACTCTGGCACAGGGCAAGAAGGCAATGACAACCTGACCTCTTACCTCGGAGCAAAGGTCATGGCGAGGCCAAAGATGCCGATGCAGTGTCACTGTGTGAAGGAAGTAAGCCTATTATATATAGGCCTAGCCTATAACTTAGCTTTAAAGTACACATGGGTACAACTACACAAAATGAAAAAACCTGAAAGGCCGGGGTCCAGGGGTAATGTCCCCCTGCAGCTGAAGCAAAAAAAAAGATTTATGAAGGTATTTTAGTTTGCTTTTTCCACAATTGATACAAATGCTTATTTTAAAGTGTTTGAAAAATACAGTAGACACACAAAGATCTTGTTTGACACCCCCCAAAAAAGGAAATTCCTTTTCTGGTAAAATTCAAAAACAGGAAATCCTTGTATACCAGGAAAAGTTGCGGTAAAGGTCAAGATATGCCACACCCCCTACATATCTCGGTTAATTGTATTTTTCCGTTATTGCCTTTCTTACCATACATAAAGCTGTATTTTAGGAACATTTTTAACTAAAAAAACTTTTTAGAATACTAACCCTATCCCTAACCCTAACCGTAAGCCTAACCTACCCCCCCCCCCCCCCCACCCCCCTATAAGACGAAAAAACGCAACGAACCACAACTGTGACAAATCGCGGTGTACTGCAGTACATAGTGGGGGGTAGGGTTAGGGCTAGGGTTAGTATTCCAAAAAGGTTATTAGCTAAAAATGTTCCTAAAATACAGCTTTATGTATGGTAAGAAAGGCAAAAACGGAAAAATAGAATTAACCGAGAAATCTCTCTCTCTCTGTGGGCTACTTAGTGAAGATTGGTAGCGTGTCATTGCTCTGCCATGTGTGTGTGTAGTAGCGTCAAGGTAAATAGTGGATGTCCTGGCTGTCACTTGAACCATAACTCATGTCGAGGAAGCCTCGTTGCCCACAGACGGTTTTCTTCCCAACACGCTAAATACACACACAATGATGTGTGTGTGTGTGCATGAATGAATGAATTTTATTTAAAGAAGGTAATAGAGTAAGCAATAACATGCTTTATTACATCCAGCCCTCTGGACAAAATACATACATAAATGTAGAAAAATGGAAAACGAAAAAAGCACAAAGTAATATGAAGCATGCAAAATACATCCCTATATTGTAACACATCAATAACAAAATCAAACCTATTATTATTGACAATGCTCATTATTAACATTCAAAAGTTGGGAAGTAAACGCATACACACGGGGAAATAAAACCCAATCCTACTTTTCACACTCATCTTTAACATTCAGAAATTGAGAAGAGCACAAGCATATGGAGGGGAAAAAACACCCCCAAAATCACACATACAAAACCCCACCCTTAATCATTCTTTGTATACTCATCATTTAAATGTACTTATTTGGAGAGAGAGAGAACGAACGAACGAACGAACGAAATTTTATTTATACAGGGTAATGAGATAAGTATACATACTTTTTTACACCCAGCCCAGAGAGAGAGAGAGAGAGAGAGAGAGAGAGAAGGAGAGAGAGAGAGAGAGAGAGAGGAGAGAGAGAGAGAGAGAGAGAGAGAGAGAGAGAGAGAGA
Organism: Phymorhynchus buccinoides; assembly: GCA_017654935.2. Lineage (NCBI taxonomy): Eukaryota > Metazoa > Mollusca > Gastropoda > Neogastropoda > Raphitomidae > Phymorhynchus > Phymorhynchus buccinoides. The sequence goes on along the minus strand of CM065698.1, from coordinate 34,436,426 downwards.
GAGAGAGAGAGAGAGAGAGAGAGAGAGAGAGCGAGAAATAGAGAGATAGACAGAGAGATAGAGACAGAGAGAGAGAGAGAGATACAAACAATCAAACATGTGTATGGACATTTGTTACATTAATGTTCAAACATTTTACAAATCAAATATCAAAATATAAGAGAGAGAGAGAGAGAGAGAGAGAGAGAGAGAGAGAGAGAGAGAGAGAGAGAGAGAGAGAGAGAGAGAGAGAGAGAGAGAGAGAGAGAGAGAGGAGGAGGGGGGGGGGGGTTAAGGTTCTGTCATGAGGAAAGGAATGAAGAGGAATGAGCAAACAAATGACTTTGGGCGTAGTAGGTCTTGGAATGAGCAGAATGCTGAGTAGACAGTACTGAGCGTTTGTTGTAGGAGTACTATTCCACACTACCTTTGAGAGTGATGGAGAGAGAGAGAGAGAGAGAGAGAGTGATGGAGAGAGAGAGGGGTGGGGTGGGGGGAGGTTGTTACAAGCTGATCTAAGATGGCTCCGTAAAAGAGGAATTAGAATGTCAATGACGCTTGTGTAAAGAGAAAAAAAAGGAAAAGGAAACAAAAATAAAGAATAACAAAAATTGTAAAAATTCCTCAAGACAACATACAAACATTGTATTTGCATGGGTCCCGTTTTTCACCGTTTTACGCAACAGAACTGCATCAAACTTGCATCATAAAAAAAATGTAGCCATTCAGAGAATGTGGGGCGTATGGTGGGAGGCTCTAGGATGGGTTGTTTTTTTTCAACTTTGGAGTGGATGCAGAGCATGTTGCTGAAATAGCGTGTTTTTAAAGTTGTCCAAACCGACTACCTCAGCCTTATAAATCGTGTATGTACGCGCAGACACACGCGCACACCACCATTCTTTGTGTGTGCTTACAAGCGTGTTCAGTTTGGGGCTATTTTGTACTTTTTCGTCACCCCCACGGTCACCCCCTCAATTTTTTTGCACTGAACATTTTCACTGAGAAGCAACATTCTGCCATTTTTAAGGAAAGGGGCTAAGGGCTAGGACTAGGATCAGCCTAGGATTATTTTTGTAAAGCTGAAAGAAGCAGACTTTGAGATTGAGGGTCGTATAATAATAATAAAAATTGTTATTTATAGAGCGCTTAACTCCCCTTGCAGGGAGCTCAAAGCCCTGAACAAAGGCCTAAACACTAACATAAAGACAAGCCAAGAATAATCAACATGAAGACAAGTATCAATGAATATAAACATTAAAAGTAAGTGAGACTGTTAATACAAAATACATGTATTAATCTCTCTCGCCCTCCCTCCCCTCACCCCCCTCTCTTCCCCCCACACATACGCGCGCACGCACGCACGCACACACGCATGAACACACACACACACACACATACTGCAGGTTTATATCATCAAGGACTACGTGGATTAGAGGTGAGAGTATGCCTATGGGGTTTCAAAAAAGGTATACATGAGGGTGTGTGTGTGTGACTAAAATACAAGATTGCTCGGGTTTGTCTGTCTGTATAAATAACACAGCATTGTGTGCATACGTTTTGCACTTGAACATGTTCATCACTTCATGTTTAACTCTGCTAGCTCCATGTATTTTTTGACATTCCTTTTTGACTTTCTTGTCCATTGCATCTCAACCAACAAGAGGGGAGTAACTATTTTTTTGGATTGCACATGCATGCGTTGCTTAAATAACACAAAAATCACTGACATAAGCTCTAAAAAAAAAATAGACAAACACATGGCAGGGTACTTGGCAATGACTGTCTTTGCATTTGGTGGGAGTCATGTATGATGTACTGGGCGAATAGAAGAGTTAATGCAAAAAGAGTGTGTTGCTTGCCTGGTTGTGTGAACATTTGCTACAATTGTGTATTTAATATTAGGTATTGTGTATTAGGTTGTAATTCGTGTTGCTCCCACCTGGAGAGCGCGTTGCAGCCAGAAGCGCGCCACCCCTTTATTTTTTGGCATGCGATTTTTGTGTGACTGATGAGGAAGGAAAGGTAGGGGGGGAGGGGAATTTTGACCAAATAACAACTTTTTCGTAGCCACTGGGTTTATCGTGTGCTAAGTGCATGGGCACACAGGACCTCGGTTTATCGCCTCATCCGAAAGACTCCACATTCAGACCGTAAGGCCTAGTGCAGAGTGAGAGGAAAAATCCCCTGTACCCAGGTTCGAACTCGGGTTTACTTGACACAAGACGAACGCGTTACCTCTGTGCCACTCTACACCACTGTGTGTGATTGGGACAGGGCTAAAACACTACACATCCCGGTTTACTTGCATCTTATCACATTACAGCGCGCAAAAAGACACCTACACTTGAACAATACGCCTACCCAGACAGACACAATCCAGACCAAATCTTGACAGTATTACTACCAGACCAAAATAATATGCAAAGCACGCGGCACGTTCAAAACGATGTCAACAGTGATCGAATCACGTCATAGCTTGGTACTTAAAAACATCGGGACTTTCCTGGTATTGCAGTACCTCCGGGATCGTCCCACCGTCTTTATATCTATCAATGTCCCCCATGGGCCTGTGCCAGGCCGGAGGACGTTAAACGGATTTTACATGACACGGTGATAACGAAATCCCATAGCGGATTTGCATACAACCACCACCAGCCAAAGAGACACAACAGAACACCCACACTTCAAAGGCCCGACACAAGTATCGATCGGAGGCCAGCGTAAGAGGATTTATTAAGCCCCCACCCCCACCTTCCTTTACCATTCAGCGTGTCTGGTCCACCACCCACCCCAAATTTTTCGTTCCTTAGACCTAGTGCTTATGTTCTCTCTCTCTCTCTCTCTCTCTCTCTCTCTCTCTCTCTCTCTCTCTCTCTCTCTCTCTCTCTCTCCAGGGCTCCCAGGGACCCCCATTTGGGGGTCTATGAAGCACTAAAATTCTCAAGGACCCTCTAAAAGAATGTGCAGGGGGTCCCGGGGATGCACTAGAAAAATTCTTTTTAGCATTCACAATGCCACTGGGACCCTCTATCCTGCATCTAGGACCCTATATACTGCAAGTGAAGGAGTCCCTGGGACCCCTTGTGTTGCGGGACGATTGGGATCCCTGCTCTCTCTCTCTCTCTCTCTCTCTCTCTGTAGGCTACAGTCAATGTCTTTCTGTTCGTCGGGTCTTACCACCACCACCACAACCACCCTCTCCATGCTTGGCATGCAGCGCAATGTCTGTCTAAGCGCAGCGGCTCCAGACCTGTGCTTATTCTCTTCCCCTCTCATCTCCAGCTTATTGGAATCAGAGTACGTTTCACAAGAGGGAACGCTCGCGCCGTTCGCACAAATCGGCAAAAACGATAGTTTGGTTAACGCTTTGCTCTGCCTCGAAAGCGACCACGCCGCAAACGATCCGACTTAGACGGAGTAAATACATTTCTGGCTATTGATTGGCCCATTCAGATTTAGATTAAAAAAAATTTTTTTAGGACCAATCGGACAAGAACTTGTAATCTTTTCCCAAAAACGTTTTGTAGAGTCGTTTCTTAGACTCCTTTTGGCGTAACAGTTATTCGCGCGCGAACGTCGTCTAGTGAAACTAACCCAGAGGCTTTTTTTAATTTTTTTACACACACTGTTGGAATGCACAGGCCTGTCTGCCTGTGTCCATGCGTGTATCACATGTGCAAGTCTGTCTGACTGGAAGCTGTGGTGACTGCTTTTAGGCCCGGTGTGCATTGCATTTGTAAAGCTCGGTGTCCAGCAGTGTTTGACAATCGTTTGACAAAATGGCACCACGCCTTGTTGTTTTTGACTCGCTGACAGGCTACGCACACAAGCACGTCAGCTTCTTTTGGTCTCCCTTCCCCCAAGACCCGAACAACATGGGCGACAGCGGACCAAATGCGTACACAGCGCACACACGCCAGTCAGTGCGAATGACATGGCAGCAGGTGTGAAAAATACTCAGACTGACACAAAACTGATGCTTTGTATTAGCCAGCACACGAGATGTACACCGACCCTAAGGCGCAACATGAACTAAGTGTTTTGTTTATAGGCTAGGAAAAGGGTACGCAGTCTTGACATTTCGGTCTGGCTTCTGTTTTGAACACGGAGAAGAGGAATCTTCTTTCCACCAACACTACTTTCTCGCGCGCGTGTGTGTGTGTGTGTGTGTGTGTGTGTGTGTGTGTGTGTGTGTGTGTGTGGTGTATAATTCGTATCCGACTATGACTCCAATAGCAGTAGTGATAACGGACAAAAGACACGTTGTGCGTGCTCTCTCTCTCTCTCTCTCTCTGCTTCACCGACAGCGACGTGCAAGAGGGGATAAACTTCGTCTTGTCCTATAACTAGAGAGCTTACAATTAGAATATTAAAATTTTAGTCTAAACTTTCTGCTGATCGTACTTCAACCGACAGCCTAACTCTAGTGTATTGTCTTCTCAACAAAAAAAGGTTCTCAATGTCATACGTCAAGGTCAAGGTCAGAACAGCGATAATTTATGCACGTGCAGCACCATAAGGAACTCTGCCAATTTTTGTTCAGATTGGTTCAGTGGTTTAGGTGCTATGAAGTGGAACACATTTTTAGTCACACACAGACGCGCGCGCATTTGCGCACGCACGCACACACACACACACACACACACACACACACACACACACACACACACAGCAGAGATAAATGCACAGCCCGCGTCCCCATCGTAATGTAGGCCTAGTCCCTTTCTTACAAAAATTGACATCAGCTTCGGAACCACCTATCATCCCCCCTCCCCTTTTTTCTCCAATTCCTAAAGCGTGTTTCTGGAACCCACACCCGCCACACCCTCGCGCCTCAAAGTGGACGCGACTGAAGGTTACAACCTTCACCTTTTGCGTCACAACGATCACCTTGATCTCTTCAAGGCCGTTCGAGTACGAGTCGCGGCGGACGCCATCAAATCTGTCTGTCTGTCTGTGTGTGTGTGTGTGTGTGTGTGGGTGGGGTGTTGGGTGGTGGGGGGGGGGGGGGGGGGGGGCCTGTCGATCGATATCTGCTGTGGAGAGTGAAAAGGTTGTTATCAGACTGCCAGTGCCACGCACAGTGGTGGCAGACCAAAGTTATCCATCACTGCATGCTAGGAGTATGAGAATTGATAAGACAAAAACGCCAACAGAATGCTGGCCACTTTTCACTGTCACTGTATCGTGGGCAGTTTTATCACACATTTTCTTCTTCTTCTTTTTTCATTCGATGATTTATTGTTAACAATGCCAGGGATGTGGGGGGTTTTCTTCAATTTTTGCCTTTGAAGTACAGGTACATCTCTGTCTGTTAACTGCATAACCAATAAACCTCAACAGATTTTGATTGCATTTTGCGGATTACAGTGGAACCTCCCTTATAAGACCTCCAATTATAAGACTCCCTCCCATATAAGATCTTCTTCTCAGAAACATTGCCCTTCTGTGTAAGTACTAGAATCACCTCCCTTATAAGATCTCATTTGTGATGATTTTTGATGGTCTTATAACTAACTATAAGGCAGGTTTCACTGTATTATCTTATCAAACCCATTTGTTTTTAAATCCCCTTGGCCAAGAGAGGTAGGTGATGTATCTTGGTCAAGGCATTTCAAAGCTAGTGTACGTAAACATCATTTTTAAACCCAAGATTCTGGAACAGCAGTTGCATCCTCTGCTTTCTGGCTACATGCTAAAAACAGAAAACATGCATGGAATTGGAAGTACCAAATATAAAATTCACACATACGATTATCCCCAGTCCCCATCTTCCATAACACACACAGTGACATACACACTCATTTATTCCAATTATTTAAAAGAATGGAAACGTAGCCTACATAACATATTTTGGTAAGTAAATGTGATGTTTTAAATGTTTCGTTGTTGATGTTGATGTATATATTGTACATAATATGCTATTCGCATATGTCCCCATCCTTTTTCCTGTTTTTGTGTGTGGAATATTTGCTTGTTTCTTTAATTAATTGTTTACTTGTATATTTTCCTTTTCTTGTTCGCTACTTTGGAATGTTTAGTTCTTTATTTTTTCTTTATATCATTTTTTATGGATGGCTTGTTGAAAAAAGCATGTTTTGCTTATACAATGTTCCCATCTGGAAATAAAATTTTGACTTGACTTGACTTGACACACACACACACACACACCAGCTGGCTTTCAGACCATTCATTTTCAGTGAGTTCATTTGATATTCAATCAATTACTATTCTTCAGCAAACTTACTTTAAGACATTAAAATGCACTATAAAAGATTAATACAGTAAAAATCGCTGGTCAAAATTGAAGGGACTAACATTTTATTTTGGGATACTCTGCCAATATTTTGAGTTAAAAAGACTTTTCAACATAGAGATTATTATACTGCAGTGATCGCGCTTACTGGTAATTATCAGTAAAATACTGATTGCAAAAACCAAAATACTGAAAACAATTTGACCTGTCAGTCCCAGGGACTAATACTTTTATGTTAGGACTGATACATTCTTTAACAGAGGCTTTGATATTGTGGTTTTCACTGGTTTTTGTTTCCCTGGGACTGGTTTTGACACCGGTTGTTGGGGGACATTGTGGCTGATGGGACTGGTTTTGACACCGGTTGTTGGGGGACATTGTGGCTGATGGGTTTTTTGGGTTGGGGGACATTGTCGCTGATTGGACTGGTTTTGACACCGGTTGTTGGGGGACATTTGTTGGGGGGACATTGTCATTGTCGTTGATTGGACTGGTTTTGACACCGGTTGTTGGGGGACATTGTGGCTGATGGGACTGGTTTTGACACCGGTTGTTGGGGGACATTGTCGTTGATTGGACTGGTTTTGAACATTCCTAGCGCGATCACTGTACTGGGACCCCAACATTATTTCGAGTTACCCAGTGTTTATGAGTTATCCGTTTTTGAGTTCAGTTCTCTCCACTGTATCTTAAATCCCGCCATACCCACACCCTTTCCTAATCATTGCACCTCTACGCTATCACTATCACTATCACATTACTCCAGCTTTCCTGTGTTAGCCTCTAACTGAACCCGGACCAGAGTTTTATGAGAGTCACCAATTAAGAATTTGACTAATTAACCCTTTCGCTGCCAGCCATTTTTCAGCCAAAACATACCATTAAGCTTACCTGGGTAGAGAAAAAAAACCCTGTGCAATATTGCAAATTCCTCTGTGACATACAACATTAGGCCTATGCTTACCTCCCAATATTAAGAAAATGTGGTCTTTGGATAACAGGCCCTGAATTGATGCCTTTTAGTAACATGGGTGTTAAACCATTGTGGTGCTAAAATGCGACATTGGCAGTGAAAGGGTTAAAAGCTCAATTCAACCAATTAAAAGCCACGCAAATCGCAAATCGTTATTCCCCAGAAAGAAAAGTCTATGCATAAGCCATAGGGTTTGGTCCAATCATCCACACAGTGTAAGGCTAAGTCATCATAGGGGGAATGAATGAGAAAATCACTCACAGTTCTAAGTAGATTCTTCTGATGGTTTGGTGAAACCGCACTTTCACATGCACGCACGCACACACACACACACACACACACACACGCACGCATACAGAGCTACTGGTGCTGAGTCAATCTGCTGTGTCACCATGAGTTGATTGAAAGCCTCTGACAAGCACCCACAGATGGGGCTAACTGCTGTCCATACTCTTTTTTGCGTTCTGCTGATCTGGTGCAAAGTAAGGACTGACAATCACACTCACAGAGATGACAACATTTTTACTTGAAATAAACAAAAAGACCGCTTGTTATACTTATAGGGAAAAGGTGAAGGGGAGAGAGATTGAGTATTCTGAGAGAGAGAGAGAGAGAGAGAGAGAGAGAGAGAGAGAGAGAGAGAGAGAGAGAGAGAGAGAGAGAGAGAGAGAGAGAGAGAGAGAGAGAGAGAGATTGAGAGAGAGAGAGGAGAAGATGTAGAGAGGGAGGAAGATGGCCGAGAGAGAACGAGGACAGATATAATAATTCTATCCCGGGCCTGTGTCATATGACAGCTTGCCGACAATAGATTGAGCGGTAAAATCAATGGAGCACTCTGTTGATTAACCGAACTAGGATAAAGTTCTAACCTTTAGAGCGTAAAAAACTGACATTTCATGAAGCCAGGTTAAGGCAGAATCTAGTTTCATTCTGACTGCCTAATAGCAAAGACTGTATAGGGGAAGATAAGCATCCTGTCTCTTTTCCCTATATGAGTAGTGAGGACAGAAACACTGGTTATGTCCATTTTAAACAGGACACATTTTACACGTCGATAGGCCAGTTGAATTCTCCGTTCAAGTTCCAGTCTGAGTTTTGGGATAGCCTCCACTGTGAAACGTGTACTGTCGCCACTAACGATAACTCTATCAGCCCGGTTCGCCGAGCTCGTAAGTAGTCCATCTTACCCTTTTAGAATATCTTTGCTAATAGTCAGTTGGTAAAGGTAAAGATGTGCCCCCCCCCCCCCCCCCCCCCCCCCGTTCCCCCCCCCCCCTGCATTTCTCGGTTAATTGCAATTTTCCGTTTTTGCCTTTCTTACCAAACATAAAGCCGTATTTTATTAACCTTTTTAGTTAATAACCTTTTTGGAATACTAACCCTAGCCCTAACCCTCCCCCCCCCCCCCCCCCCCCCCCCCCCCCCAATATAAGACGGGAAAACGCAATGAACCACGACTGTGACAAATGGCGGGGTGTACTGGACGGGGGGGGGGGCTAAGTGGTGGGGGGTGGGGGGGGGGGGGGGGGGGGGGGGGGGGTCTCCATTAGATAATGGCCTAGGGTTAGGGATAGGGTTAGTATTCCAAAAAGGTTATTAGCTAAAAAGGTTCATAAAATACAGCTTTATGTTTGGTAAGAAAGGCAAAAACGGGAAAATGGAATTAACCGAGAAATGCAGGGGGGGGGGGGGGGGGGGGGGGGGCACATCTTGACCTTTACCTAGTCAGTTTAATACTTTTAATAGACAAAGAGGTGCCCCAAGCAAAACTATCTCACAACCAATGAAGAAATTGAATGTTCAGTTGATAATGACTTGCGACAATCAAACTTACAAAGTGCAGTGGAACCTCCCTTATAAGACCTCCCATTATAAGACTCCCTCCAACATATAAGACCCACTTCTCTGAGACATTGCCCTTCTTTGTAAGTATTAAAATTACCTCCCTTATAAGACCCCTCCCTTATAAGACTTCATTTGGGATTATTTTTTAAGGTCTTATAAGGGAGGTTCCACTGTAACACCATTTCCCCATAACATCAACTCTTCACAGCCTCCGTTTAAAAAACAAAAGCAGCAACGTAGTGTACAGTATTGTACTATATGTCTCGAAGTCAAATTTATAATGTATCCTAATATCAATGAGGAGCGGGGGGGGAGGGGGAGGGGGTAGTAGCTAATAATGAACATAATTTAAGTTTGATTTTTGGCACAGCAGGTATTCGGAACAATTTAGAAAGTGTTGCTTTTGTGCCCAGGCTGATAAAAGATAATCAACACTAGCAAAATAACAGGCACACACATACAGTGACACACACATGCATGTAAATACAACAAAATAAATACACACACACACTTGATTTAACCCTTTCACCGCCAGCCATTTGTCAGCCAAAATATACCATTAAACTTAACTGGGTAGAGAAAAAACAATCTGCAATATTGTGAATTCCTCTGTGACATGATATATAACATTAGGCCTATCCTTACCTCCCAAAATTAAGAAAATAGGGTCTTCAGATAACAAGGCCCTGGTTTGATGCCTTTTAGTGACATGGGTGTTAAACCATTGTGGTGCTAAAATGCGACATTGGCGGTGAAAGAGAAAAAAGCTCTGGTTCAAGTGGTTGCCAAATGAAGTGAACTTGTGTGACCTTTGTTATGTGGACCTAGACTACCTGGCAATCTGTCAACCTTAGTTGATTAGATTTTCTTATTAACTGCACACCTTTTTAACTTCCCTAATCCGATCAATTCCCCAATCAATGATTTGGCCACTCCAAGTAGGCTTTGATACATAAAAATGTGTGTGTGTGTGTGTGTGTCACTATGTGTGTGTGTGTGTGTGTGTGTGTGTGTGTGTGCGTGTGTGTGTGCGTCACTCTGTGTGTGTGTGTGTGTGTCACTGTGTGTGTGTGTGTGTGTGTGTGTGGTGTGTGTGTCACTCTGTGTGTGTGTGTGTGTGTGTGTGGTGTGTGTGTGTGGTGTGTGTGTGACTGTGTGTGTGTGTGTTTGTGTGTGTGTGTGTGTGTATGTGTATGTGTGTGTGTGTGTGTGCGTGTGTCAATGTGTGTGTCACTGTGTGTGTGTGTGTGTCACTGTGTGTGTGTGTGTGTGTGTGTGTGTGTGTGTGTCACTGTGTGTGTGTGTGTGTGTGTGTGTGTGTGTGTGTGTCACTGTGTGTGTGTGTGTGTGTGTGTCACTGTGTGTGTTGTGTGTGTGTGTGTGTGTGTGTGTGTTGTGTGTGTGTGTGTGTGTTGTGTGTGTGTGTGTCACTGTGTGTGTGTGTGTGTGTGTGTGTGTGTGTGTGTGTGTGTGTGTGTGTGTGTGTGTGTGTTATTTGTTTGTTCTTCTTTGCTGTTTTTGTTGTTTGTTTTTCCAACTCTTATATTAAATTTAAAAAAATATAGTCCACAGTTGTATTTCTTGTTAGAATTTTTATTGTTTTTAGAAATGTTATTTATAATATATATATATTGAGCTTAATATAATCAATCAAAGCACTTTTTTTATAACAGTTCTCAAATTATAGGAAAGACATCTTTACACACACACACCCACACACCCACACTCTCTCTCTCTCCTCTCAATCTCACACTCAACATGCATTCATGCAAATTTTGCTTGCATACACACATACAAAATTTAATCTTATGCAAATAATACATGCTGTAGCTTGTTGGTTGTTGTTTTTCAATGCAAACATACACACATCATATATACACACACAAACACACACACAAACAACACAACACAACACAGGTATTTCCAGTTAACAATGTTTAGCTTGTCAAAATGTTGACAACCTAATTATTAATGTACTGACAGAAGAATCAAGAGAACCATGCAAACAATGTCAAAATTGTCAGCCACCCACATCAGTTCAATTCCAGTTCATACAAACATGTCAAAACCATCTCTACATCATTTCTCTGTTACTGTGCTGTTAGTTTCACCAAGTGGTATGTGAAAAATGATAACCAATAGTACAATATGATGCCCCAGAATGCAGCTGTGGGCATAGGGGAATTTGGAAAATTCCACCACTCATGATGTACTAAATGTACTCATGGTACTAAAAGTAAAACCATTCCTGGCAAAGTTCACACAACACAAATGAAATAGCGAAGAAAAACGAAAGCTTCATTAGGAATTCAACCTGATCATCTCAAGGGATGGAGAATCAGTAGAGAGAGAAAACAAGAAGAAAACACTAGGCCTAAGATCTAGCTTTAGACTAGAGAGTTGGATAAAAAGCTTTCTCAAACTGAAGAAAAGTTATAAATCATTGAATGAACTTGAAAGATGGCCTTTGGTTTACACACACACACACACACACACACACACACACACACACACACACATACACACACACACACACACACACACACACACACACACACACACACACATACACACACACACATACACACACACACACACACACACACACACACACACACACACACACACACACACACACACACACACACACACACACACACACACACACACACACACACACACACACACACACACACACCTACACTATAAAACAAAACCCAAATCAATGCAACATACACACAGGAAGCAGACCAGAGAGAGGAAAAAAGAGGGAGAAGTTTGTGGCACGCGGTCTATTTTTACCACTCCAATCATGAGTTACCTCCCCTGGATTTTCAATAATTTTAATCTGTAAACCAGAATGTTATCTCTGCACCATTTCGTTACTTTTTATATCTTTTGGAAAACATTTAAAACTATGTATCCTACTTATACTCATCGAAAGAAGCACTGCATACTCGTCGTGTCTGTTGTAGTGTCTCTATTAGTATTACATATGTTTATTATTTTGTACGCTTTTAAAATACATCATTTTAAAGAGCGGCCAGAAGTGTAGCCTCGATTTGAAGTGCGACAATTTTGTCAAAATGTGCGACAATTTTGGAACGACAGACCGACAGACAGACTGACAAAGTGAGTTATAGGTTTGTGGCTTGAGCCACAAACAAAAATATGCAGAAGTGATTATTGCCAATACAACTGGTCCAGATAGTAAATTAGCCCACAAAAGATTATAGCCATTTGAAGAGAAAACCATTCCTTCCCTTGTATGCTCACTGAAGATCATATTCATGACATTTGCAATCTATACAAAATGTCATTTCAGTACCCTCCTGCTGCACAAAATATCACTGCATGTATTAATGATTTTTCCCCCTTTTCTCTCTTCTTGTTCTTTTTTTCTGGTCACATCCCAACATTCTTCTTCTTTCAATATAGTTGTCACGGTCAGTTCTGACCATTATTACAACTGTGAAGAGGTCGAAGAGAAAGAAAAACAAAGGAGAGAGAGAGAGAGAGAGAGAGAGAGAGAGAGAGAGAGAGAGAGAGAGAGAGAGAGAGAGAGAGAGAGCAGCCAGACAACCGGCCAGACTGGGACCGTTCAGCGGAACCCAGCCATGATGCCGGCCCAACCACTGCCTACCCATTACTTTGACATAAAGAAGTTGGTCACAGCCAGAGAAGAAAAAGAAGAATTAAGAAGATTATCTCTAGATCTAGAAGATTGTCTCTAGAAAATTTTAATATTGTGTATTGATGTACTCTTTCCAAATTCAATAGTCCCCACTGAAAGAAAAGGTTATATCAGAAAACTGATTAATTTAATAAGCATACACACAAATGACACACACCGAGTCTCTCTCTCTCTCTCTCTCTCTCTCTGTCTCTCTCTCTCTCTCTCAAGCTGCCACAATCATTGACAAGGGATTT
>CM065698.1:34403443-34410943 GCA_017654935.2 Phymorhynchus buccinoides | reverse complement strand
CTCCCGTTCTTATAGTTCTAACTGAGAGAGAGAGAGAGAGAGAGAGAGAGCACTGCTGGCAAGGCATACTCTACTTGACCTGCAGCTTCTAATTATTATAGGTCTCTGTACACGTGAACATTTTTTACTCTTTCCCCACAGTAACGCAATGATATGTAAGCCATATTATGACTGGCGTACCACTGTGTTGCCATGGGGAAAGAGTAAGAAATGTTCACGTGTACGGAGACCTTAGCAAACATAGGTGATTGCATCATGGCTCTTTGTTGTCCAGGCCGAAAAGGGTGTGTGTTTGTTGTTGTTCGGTTGTGCGTGCATGCGCGTGTGCGTGTGTGCGCGCGTGCGTGCGCGCGCGCGCGTGTGTCTGTGTCTTTGTGTCAACAAACTGTGTGTGCATACGTGTATGTATGTGTGTAAGGAATTGTATAATGATTGTTAATGGTTTAAACCAAGCATGTGTGTGTGTGTGTGTGTGTGTGTGTGTGTGTGTGTGTGTGTCAAGTCAAGTCAAGTCAAAATGATCTTTATTGACGATTAAAGAATAAGCATGATAAAGCTTTTTTACATCGCCTGTCGTGTGTGTATGTGCGTGCGCGCGCGGCGTCAGAGTACACATGAGTACGTGTGTGGATGTATGCGAGCGTGCGTATGTGTGTGCGCGCGCGCATGCGCATGCGCTTGTGTGTGTATGTGTGCGTACGTGTGTATGTGTGTGTGTGTGTGTGTGTTTGCCCCTCTCTCTGTGCACGCGTGTAGTAATCAGATTTGTTTGATACATCCCCCCCCCCCCCCCTCCCCCCGACTTACCCACACCACTACACTGTTATAATCCGTTAACTCGTTTTCAGGGCTGGACTATTCAGATGAACTAAAAGAACAGGCATTAACCTTAGGACCTTGGGAACCATACTGTCACTTTTAATTATGATCAGTTCAACAGTTTGACCCGCGCGCGGTGACTGGTAGGCCTACACGTTTTTCGTTTCTTTTTACGGATTCTTGCCGGGACGCATTGACCTTATAAAAATAAATAAATACATAAATAAATAAATATCGGTAAATGAATTAAATTAATAAATATCGGTAAATAATAACTTGATAAATTAATAAAACAATCTCGTTTCTTGTCACACACTCCTTCGGTTTTTTCTATCAACTGAATTACGTGCACAAACATTTGTATAATTTGTGGTTTTACATCTGTCTTCTTCTTTTTCTTCTTCTTCTTCTTCTTCTTGTTGTTGTGTTGTGTTGTGTGTGTGTGTGTGTGTGTGTGTGTGTGTGTGTGTGTGTGTGTGTGTGTGCCGTGTGTGTGTGTGTGTGATTGTGTGTGTGTGTGTGTGTGTCATGTGTGTGTGTGTGTGTGTGTGTGTCACAAAGTGCGTGCGCGCGTGCGTGTGCGTGTGTGCGTGAGTGAGAGTGAGTGTGTGTGTGAAGGAAATCGACCATTTTCATTTACTGTAAATATGATTATACATTGGGCATAAATATCATGGCTAATCCACTTCCAACCTTGTGACAGTGTCACAAAGAAAGGATTCAACGCGCGCGCGCGTGCGAGAGAGAGAGAGAGAGAGAGAGAGAGAGAGAGAGAGAGAGAGAGAGAGAGAGAGTTTGAAACTTGAGAGCCTCGGCCCACTTGAGTTTTAAGAAGATCCTGAAAGCTGGAAGAGGAGTGACAACAGGTATGGATGAAATAACACGACACTCGTTACACCACTCAACATCCTTATACATGCACTCAACACAATCATCGACAATCATTGAAACTATCTTGTGAGGAGAGCACTCCCGCTTTGCCACGCTTTGCGATAACATTAAGCCTACTTGTCGACAATTCTCAAGATATCCAGTAACAAAAACCACACGAAGCCTCAACGCTATGAACTTGATGTTAGCAAATTCCGGCCTTTCCTGGTATTTGCGGTGCCTCCAGGATCAACCCACTATCTTTACATAATTAATTGTCCTGTATGAAAATAGTCTAATTTCTTGTTTAAATGTGTAGGTGAAGACGGGGTAAAAAGCTCATGGGCGGGTAAGAAGCCCATGCCAATTATAATGAAATAAAGCAAATTTCAGTCACATTTTGCCCATGAGACGAGTGTTAATGTTTCGCATTCGTCTCATGGGCAAATTTGACTGAAATTTTCTTTATTTCATGAGATCATTGGCATGGGCTTTTTACCCCGCCTTACCCCACTGCATTCACCTTCTTCAATTAACTCACAACAATGATACCATAAGATACCAAATTGAGCATCAAGTACACATTTTCTGCTGTTGGTTGTCACTCCACAAGAAACGAAAAATTGGTGTTTTACGTCCTCTCGGTCTGGAACAGACACATATGGGACATTTGTAGATACAAAGATGGTGGGAACAATACTGGGAGGCAATGCCCGGAGGCAGTGCAACACCAGTAAAGTCCCGATTTGTTTACAATACAGATAGGTGTAGCGGTAACCACGCCTCGGTTAAACCTCATCGGCTATGGTACCGCCACTTAAACTCCACAAGAAGCATCAGATACGTGAAGCGTATTTCCGATCGGGAATTTCAAACTATCAGACATCAGAATTATCAGGAGATTTGCTCATTTAAGAGAATTCAATATTGCTGTCAAGAGGATTGGCTTATACTGAGGTCTTGGAACGTTATCTTTTCTGTTAAGTAGCATTTTAACTCTTCTCACGCCAAGTACATTTTAAGGGTTCTGAATTTGACAACCTACTTTATTAAAAACATTCTGACATATTGGGGAGAGGAATGGGGTTAGGACCAGCCTTGGATTATAAATATAGTAAAAGGGAAAGAAGCAGACTTTGAGATTAAGGGTCGTAAATGTGTGTGTGTGTGTGTGTGTGTGTGTGTGTGTGTGTGTGTGTGTGTGTGTGTGTGTGTGTGTGTGTGTGTGTGTGTGTGTGAGAGAGAGAGAGAGAGAGAGAGAGAGAGAGAGAGAGAGAGAGAGAGAGAGAGAGAGAGAGAGAGAGAGAGAGAGAGAGAGAGAGAGAGAGAGAGAGAGAGACTAAAGTACAAGATTGCCTGTTTAAAAAAAGAAAGAAAAAAGTTCGTAGCTCTTTGACTAGTCTTTTATATAATTATACAGTAAATATATAGCCTATTAATTTTAAAGGATTGGTAAAGGGACTGTCCTATTACGACTAACTGCTGCGTTTGTACAAGACGTTGGAATGAAACAAACAAACAAACAAACAAAAACCCAGTTTACATGATTAATCATGGGGACGTTTTGAATGCAACTGCGCTTTATATTATCATGTGAATACGAGCACAAAGCAGACGACATTCCGGAGTGCCTCGTCCATGGTTGAGCGTATAAGCGTCCTGCATCCGCCATGATAAATTATTACGATCACTCTCATCCTGTCAACATTGCGTCACCATCTTGGGTCAAAGGGCAAGCAAAGGAAGGAACTGGTTTTACAGGGAGAAAACTGCACAATGGACAATGCGCTATACCGTCAACGAAATCCGGGCAATTTGGTAGGCTACTTTAGTAACCCATCGATTCTCTCATGTTCACGACCGTCAATCTCAAAGTCTGTTTGTGTATGCCTAAGCAGGAGAGAGAGAGAGAGAGAGAGAGAGAGAGAGAGAGAGAGAGAGAGAGAGAGAGAGAGAGAGAGAGAGAGAGAGAGAGAGAGCTTTCTATATTTCTTCTTTTTCTCCTGTCCACTTCCTTCTTCTTGATAGTTGTCTTGCGCATTCCCGTAGATCCTCCCAAATACAGCGACATAATAGTCAGCAGTGACTGCGGTTGCTATAGGGAAAAGAAGAAGAAGAAAAAGAGAGAGAGAGAGAGAGAGAGAGAGAGAGAGAGAGAGAGAGAGAGAGAGAGAGAGAGAGAGAGAGAGAGAGAGATTCTTCTTCTTCGATCGCTCAGTTTCCTGTCAATTATGAGCGCAGATGCGTCATGCTGCTGTTATGCGCCTAAGTAAGAAACCATTAGGCCCAGCATGTCCGACTTCGGCTGGACGAAATCTTCTTGAAAGTGTGTCATGAAAAAAGGCAGGAGAATGGACCGGTTAGGCAGAAAGATAGTAGATGACAGTAAGCAAAGGGAAAAGGCAGAGTCCGTAAAGAGAGTGGCAGATAAGAGGACGTTACAAGCATAGGGCTTCCAGAAGGTGGGGGAACTATTTTTACGAAAGAGCCCCCCGGTATCCCCACGGGGAGAGACAGAGTTTCAATAGTATACACATTAAAAACAACAACATATTTTCATCCAGGTTATGTCCATTCAAGTTTGTTTTTAGAACATTACGAATGGATTTTCGAATGAAAGAATGAAAAATTGGTGTTTTACGTCCTCTCGGTCTGGAACAGATACATTTGGGACATTTGTAGATACAAAGATGGTGGGAACAATACTGGAGGCAATGCCCGGAGGCAGTGCAACACCAGTAAAGTCCAGATTTTTTAACAATACAGATAGGTGTAGCAGTAACCACGCCTCGGTTAAAATTAAACCTAGAGTTAAAATGGGATGATATTACAGCTATAAATTACATTTTCTTTGTAGGCCTTCCCTACTGTTTTGATTACATGAAAAAGTAAAGGATGTTTGTTTGTAGCCCACGCACATTATACATAACAGTGAACGGATCGTTAGACACAATTTCTGCTTTGTCACTACAAGGAAAAAGTAGGGGAAGACGGGGTAAAAAGCGCATGGGCGGGTAAGAAGCCCACCCCAATTATCTCATGAAATGAAGCAAATTTCAGTCTCATTTTTGCCCATGAGATGAGCGTTAATGTCTAGCATTCGTCTCATGGGCAAATTTGACTGAAATTTTCTTTATTTCATGAGATAATTGGGGTGGGCTTCTTACCCGCCCATGCGCTTTTTACCCCATCTTCCCCTACGCTTGTTCAAACCGGATGTTCATAACCACTTAATTCGATATGCATAGTTTCCCCTGCCTTCCCTATTCGGGGAGTCATTTCACAAGGGCTAACGTTACGTAGCGTGAGCGCAAATCGGCAACAACGGCCTAAGAAATGCCCTTCGTTTGCCGATAGTTCGCGTGGAGTTTTGTTCTTGCCAAGCACCGAGCAAGCGGCGAACTATCCGGAAATAGTAGGGGGTGAATACGTTTCTTGTTGTTGATTGGTCCATTAATGTTTGTTTAAAATAACCTTTTTTTGATGATGAAAATGATGTTTTACGTCCTCTCGGTCATAGACACATATGGGACATTTGTAAATACAAAGATGTTGGGAACAATACTGGCTGCAATGCCCGGAGGCAGTGCAACACTAGTAAAGTCCCGAGTTTTTAACAATATAGATAGGTGTAGCGGTAACTATGCCTCGGTTAAACCTCATCGGCTATGGTACCACCACATTGGACGTTGAGTGGGTGTTGAACCTTTTTTTGACCAATCAGACAAGAGCTTGTAATATTCTTCCGCAAGCGTTTTCTAAAGTGTTTCTTAGGCCCCGTTTGGCGTAAGCGTTATTCGCGCGGCGACCGTTGTCTAGAGAAATTCGACTCGGAATCCGGTAATTTAAGAATTTGTTTACTCCCGGAACTATTTGTACTTTTAGCGAACAAGCTGCCTAACTTTAAAAAAATCAAAAAAATTGAATAATGCTATAAAGATTGATATATGTTTTATTGAAGGAAAATGAATGGAGAACACAATTATTATAATTTTCAATGTTGATTCATTATCAGGGGGAGATAACCAAGATTTTAAAAAGACAATATTAAAAAACAATAAAAAAATTTTTTTTTAAAGAATGAAAATTCAGGTCTGAACCACTTGTATCATGATTGGGTTGAACAACAACCCCATAAACTTTATTCCCAACACACTTTTCATAATTTTTATTGTCAGAAAAGTAAACAAATTTCATGTAGTTTCCTTGGTATTTACCTTCTGGTAGCCATATTGATAGGCTTGGCCACATTTTGCTTTACAAAATGCAAAGCAAAAGAGCGTCAAAATCGACCAAAAATGTCCTGAGAAACAGTTTCAGACCCTTCTCAAATCATGTCAACTAAAAGGAAGGGAAGTAACTCAGTCTTTTAAGATCTGGGCTACTGAGTAGGTTATGCCCCCTAAGCGCGTCGAAACTCGCTCATGGGAGTGAAAGGCTTCTATACTGCTCAAAGAAAACTAGGAGACATTGACTTTGCAAGAATCACCATGTATTCAGTTTTGAAATTTTACTCCTTTTGAGAATAAAGGTATGTTCTTCTTTTAAAGGTAAAACCGAAGACTAAAATCAATTCTGAAACGTCACATGGCTGCCAGAGAAGATTGACGTCCAAATGTCACCAATTTTGTGTGTGTCATAAAACAGTTGAAAACGAGTTGGGCCACGGTTTCCTGCAAGGCGTTACAAGGCATTCTATTGGAAATGGTCAGGGGACATTGTACACCATGGGAGGGTCTGGGTTCCATGGATGTGAAGATGATCTTGCACAACATGACCCCATGGACAACCTTTCATACATAATATACTTGTGGCGGTACCATAGCCGATGAGGTTTAACCGAGGCGTGGTTACCGCTACACCTATCTGTATTGTTAAAAAAATCGGGACTTTACTGGAGTTGCACGGCCTCCGGGTATTGCCTCCAGTATTGTTCCCACCATCTTTGTATCTACAAATGTCCAATATGGGACTTTACTGGAGTTGCACTGCTTCCGGGTATTGCCTCCAGTATTGTTCCCACCATCTTTGTATCTACAAATGTCCCATATGTGTCTGTTCCAGACCGAGAGGACGTAAAACACCATTTTCCATTCATGACCCCGATGGAGACATGAATGGTCATCTTCGAGGATAAAAATAATCTACCCAAGTTTTCGTTTTTCAGTTTCAGCTTGCACCATTGTAATGGATATAAGAGGATCTAGGGACACTGGGGTACAAAAGCAACAACAACCCACACACAATAATTTTATCCTCCAGAAATATCTTCAGGAGACTGTTCCAGAGCACGAGAAGGCATTGCCTTGAACGCCTGGTAGGGTAGCAAACAGTGGCCCAACAATCTGTCAACTGTTTAAAAGTGTTTTATGATTTGGAACAACACACACCACTGATGTTTATCTAGTCTGGTAGTCACGTGACATTTTATAATAGATTTTTGTATTGTATTTGTACGACCAGGAAAGGCTGAAATTTTGTTTTCACATGAAATCAAACTTGCGATTTGGTTATTGAATGATGGTGATAGTGCAAAGTCATTATTTTAATATGCTCTACTTTTTTGTTGTTGATCAGTCTACCTTTTGCGATATTCACATTTCTATCCCCGAGGGAGGTCATCTGTTGCCTGAAAAAGCAACCGGATGTGCTCTTTTCTGTCATAAGTTATTTTCCCTATAGGGGCAAAAAATGTGAATATAATAGGAATTGTTCGGTAATAGTTAAATGGAGTAATTTCATGGTGTGTGGGAGTGATCTTGCCTAATTCAATCGATCAAACAGGGGGAGTAAACTCTACCATCAGGTAGA
>CM065698.1:34373443-34388443 GCA_017654935.2 Phymorhynchus buccinoides | reverse complement strand
ACTCATATGACAGAAGACTGAGCGATCAACAACAACAACAACAACAACTGTAGAAGAAGTGTGTGTGTGTGTGTGTGTGTGTGTGTGTGTGTGTGTGTGTGTGTGTGTGTGTGTGTGTGTGTGTGTGTTTGTGAATAGTGTTCTCACTCTAAGTGGTTTAATCTCGTAACGTGATCGTTTCCTATTGTCTGAATGTGTAATTATGTGAGTTGTGTTTGTCACTAAAGATTCATGGTTTTCGTGTATACCTGGCTGAAGTATGTTCACCCAAGTTTGGGAGACGTTTTGTATGCAAAATGTTAAGTGAATAAAATCAGAGTTTGACTGGACACCAAAGCATTCGCGTCGTCATTTGAATGGCTCTATTCTTAATAGCTTGAATGGCTCTATTCTTAATAGCTTGAATGGCTCTATTCTTAATAGCTTAGACTTCTACAACAACAAAATACAAAAAATTCCCCCCAAACCAAAAACAAAACAAAAACAAGCCAACACACATTTTACACCAAAGAATATTATAATAAGTTTACAGTCACATTAAAAACGAACGTGTATTTTAAATGTATTTTTTAAATGCGCTCTGCTTTTACTGGAGTATTTGTTCGTATTCGTCCAGTTTGTTAATTACAATATTGCAGCGTTATTAGTTATTAGTTTATATTCTTTAATTGTTGTTGATAAATGTGTTTATTGTTGTTGTTTTTTATGTGCGCCCGACTGCAATTTCTCTGTTATGAGATAATAAAGATGATTTGATTTGATTTGATTTGATTTGATTTGAACGTTTTCTCCACTTGGGAGTATTATATTACGTGTGTGTATACAACGTACATTTTGTTTTACTCCCACTTTAAGAACAACAGTTTAAACACAAAAGATAACCACAGTTTTCCTCTTCAGAATTTGACTTCAAACATAATCTGTGCATTTACTTTATTCACTAAAACACATTGTAAAAAACAACAGGATGCTTAACCCTTTCACCGCCAATGTCACATACTAAATGTGTCACAGAGAAATCCCACAATATTGCAGACGAAATCTTTTCTGTTGCCAAGTAAGTTCAATGGACATTTTTGGTTCAAAGATGGCTGGCGGTGAAAGGGTTAATTGTTTTTTTCCCCGTCACTAAAGCACAATACAAAGGATTTTAAATACATTTATCTTAAACATTTACAGAATTTTTTCTCACCTTAGTATTATTAGTCTAAGACCAAAACAAGGACACGTATGCCCATTTTCCCCACCAGGCCACCTTAAAAGAGTTAATACCTCAAGCCGTTTTCCAGCTAAAAGTCCGATGGCTTGGAGTCAAAGCGGACTATCTTTAGATAGCCCATTGACATATTATTGAAATTTATTGTAATAGCTAATAACTTGTATAAAACAAAGACTGCAGAAATATAAAAAAGGCTAATCCCCGTTTTATATTATTTGCAGTCTTTTTTTTTAAACAAGTTCTTAGTTTTTGCAATAATTTCAATAATACGTTTTGACTCCAAGCCATCGAAACGTTCTGTCAGATTGATGTGGGTAGGGGTAGAGGATGGCTACAACGCTAAAGATTCCCCTACGACAGGTATAAATTAAGTCCTAATACATAGAGCTGTTCTATGATCATACTTAACTGTAATCAATAATAATGTTGCGGTACCATAGCCGATGAAGTTTAACCGAGGCGTGGTTACCGCTACACCTATCTATATTGTTAAAAACTCGGGACTGTACTGGTGTTGCACTGCCTTCGGGCATTGCAGCCAGTATTGTTCCCACCATCTTTGTATTTACAAATGTCCCATATGTGTCTATGACCGAGAGGACGTAAAACATCATTTTCATCAGAGCTGTTCTATGAACACGAAGACACGCAAGGTCGTTGGATAACTGACCCTGATTTGACATCTTTTAGGGAGATGACTGTGGAACACGAATTTAAAGAGACAAATTGTCTGAAACAAACAAAACGCAATAATATTAATCAATAATTAAAAACAACAACAACAACAACACACACACACAAACAAACAACACCACCCACAACAAAGTTGATAAAACGTCTAAAAACTGACCTTGATCAAAAGAAAACCCACCCACCCACCCACACCCAACAACTCCAAGAAGCCAACAACGCATCAGTTGTCTTCATGGTCCCCCCCCTCAGGGCACGCCGTCTTCTGGGGGCTGCCGGTCGCAGAGCAGCACGGGGAGTTAACCGGGGTAGTGGGCTGCAGGCCGGAAGCCCGGTGTTCGTCCACCAAGGACAGGCTATCTCTCAGGGCCTTGGCCCCCAGGAAATCGATGGGGAAAGACGACGAGGTGCAGCGACCGATGCCGGTGACCCGTGTCTGGCCGGAGCCCTCGGAGGCCAAGCGTGCCCTGGCGGAGGGTCCGGCGAACTCCATGAACCAGGAAGCCTGCTGCAGCTCCCACTCCAGCCTGGCCTGCACGTCCCCGCTGCCCGGGAGGCAGCTGAGAGAGTAGACCTGCTGCGCCGCCGTCAGCTTCCTCCCGGCGATGTCCGTGTCGCTCCTCAGCTCAGGCCACGACCCTTTCCTGATCCCGGCTTCCCTGGACATCTTGCGCGAGGCGTACTGGGTTTCCAAGGACGAGGATCTGGACAGGCAGCTCAAGCTCCTCTTCTTGTCCTCACCCTGAAACGAAGCGGCGACGTCACCATCTTCCCCGCGGACTTTCTTACCACCCGCGTTCCCTTCACGAACGGGAAATTCTTGGATCGCTTCACGATCAGCGGACTCTGGGATGTTTTCCGATTTCTGTTCGCTGATCCGGGTGGTATTATCAGAACTGGAAGGCGGCAGAGACGAAGAAGACTGCACCGGGTGTGCTCCGGCTGTGTGGTCCAGCTGCTCGTAAACAACCTGACCGTGGAGGGAGACGTTCCCTGACAGGGGGCCCAGCGCAGCTATCTTCTCCGCCTTGACCCTCTTCCTGCCTTTGTCTTTCCCCCAGGGCTCCGCGGACTGCTCCCAGCTCTGTCTGACCAGAGGCGCCTCGTCTCTGGAGCAAGGAGAGCACGTATCCCGCGCATCACTGCTTTTCTGATGCCTACTGACAGGACAAAGAGCAACACAACCCCACGGCCTAGTAAGTCAAGAGGTTTGATGTTGTGTGTTTTCGTTATTGAAGTAATCAGTGAATCGAAAGGATTAAAACTGGACGTCTCGTCTCTAAATTCAGCAGTGAATCAAGAAGGGGGGCTTAGTAGTGGACATTCAAACTCAAACAAGAAAACGCTGATGTACTTATTGCGAAACCAATTTCGTCACTAAATTCAGCAGTAAATCAAGAGCAGTGGTGGAAATATTTCATTATTGAGAGTAATTAGTTGATCGAAAGGAGAAGTCACTAAATTCAAGTGAATCAAGAGGTTCAGTGGTGGATATTTCATTATTGAATTAATTAGTTGATCGAAAGGAGATATTTCGTCACTAAATTCAGCAGTAAAAAGAGGTTCAGTGGTGGATATTTCATTATTGAAGTAATCAGTGAAAAAAGGATTAAAACTCGACGTCTCGTCTCTAAATTCAGCAGTGAATAAAGAAGGGCCAAGGCTTACTCAATAAATATTTCACATTCAAACTCAAACAAGAAAACGCTGATGTACTTATTGCGAAACCAATGTTTTAGAGATACCAGCAAAAGAAAACCAGAGTGATTCAAAAAAAGAAAAGAATAAAGCGAACTAAAGAAAAACAAATCATGTGGGTCAGACTAAACACAAGAAAAGAAGTAAAATAAAAATGAACAAAATGAGATACTGTATGAAAGAAAAGAGGAACAAGCGTCATCGGAAAAAAAGGAACGAAGAAGAAAAAACAGAAAAACAGAGAAAAGAAAATAGAAAAAATTTAAAAACAAAACGAGGTAGAAGAAAAGAGGACCCTTCGATCAGAAAACACAAAAAAAATAAAATCTTTCACCGGCAAGGGTAAAGCCTTTTGGTATACAATGTCAAGTCGATGTCACTAAAAGACGTCAAGCCAAGGTCTGACTACTCAATAACCCTAAAAAGACCCACCAGATCACGTGTCAAAATCACGGGTTTCACGTGTTTTCCCTCTTATAGCTGGTAAGAAATCTTGTTTTGACCAGGTTTGACTCCCATACAAATGCCCACCAATTCAAAACGAAACATCATTTTTAAGGAGCAGCCTCAATTTGAAGTTGGGGGACATTTGCATGGTGGGGTCACAGCTACCCATAAAAAAAAACCAAGGGACTTAATCGTGGTGAGTCAGTGTGTCTTTAATACTGTTCTTTATTTTGTGCCAGGCAAGGATAAGCCTTATTTATACACCTCAGACAATCGCCCGCATCAGGTAGACCCCCAAAATTCACTTTTTCATCACCCACAATCGCGGGAACAATTGCTATCATATGCGTTTTGACAAAAATATTAGGGTCGCCTTACCAAAAATATATCGACGGGCTCCCCAAACCTCCCCCCCCCCAGGTGGCTTAAAAACCGTGGAGAAACATTTGGACTAAGAGGAATCCCTCAATTGCAGCCTAAGGCCGTGTACACATTTTTAGCGGATGTTTGAATAGCGCCAGAAACCCGTGCGCCGCGATTAAAGAAGTCAATGGAATTGCAAGCAAAATTTTGCGCACGTGTCGAAATCCCCGATTTAAGCCAGCGAAAATAGCGCATAAACTTTTATCCTTCTTTCTTCCACTTATTTAGGGTTTTCCGTACGGAACTTACGGTCTAATGTGAACCCGGCCTAAGCCTTATTTTATACATCTCATGGACAAGTCCATCAGGTAGACCCCCAAAATAGGGGTTTTCATCACCACATGGGGGGACAATTGCTATCAAATATATGTTTTGACATAATTATGTAGGGTCCCCCTTACCAAAACATATATCATAGCAATTGCCCCCCCCCTCCTTCCCCCCAGGTGGTAATGAATCACCCCCAACCTGATCGACTAAGAAGAATCCCCCAATATCACAGGCTAAATCTTTTCGCAACCCAGGTTAAAAGTTTGACTGAAATAATTATTATTGGCTAAAAAAAAAAGGACTGGGGGTGAAAAGGTTGAAAAACAACAACAACAACAACAACAACAAGGTCACACTTCAAGGTCAAGGTCAACATGGCGATAATTTATGCTCGGATGTTTTCTACTCTAGGTTATACAGTGCCACACACAATCTGAAGCGCTTCTGTCAAGTACAAATGTGGAAAATATGGCTTAGACCCATACCACTTTCAAGGCCTACCGATCTCCCTGATCTTGACCTTGACCTTGATCGGTATGCCATCATCAGAACGGCCACAAGCCAAAGTACCTACATGCCAAATTTGAAGACTCTAAGACCAACGGTGTGGAAGTTATGGCCCCTTAAAGATTTTCGATTTTCAAGTTAGTACGCCAAGGTCAAGGTCACGACGGCAAAACGTTTTGAGCGGATGCCTTCCTCTCATGGTGACACACCACCACACAAAATGTGAAGCGATTCGGTCAAGCGGTTCGGGAGATATCCTTGGGACAGACAGAACCCCCCCAAAAAAACACCCCAAAACCACAAAGAAACAAACTCGAGCGAAAACATACTCCTTTGCGATCTACTTTGTAGATCGGCAAAGGACAACAAACAAACAAAAAGTTACATACACGAACGAAAACATACTCCTTTGCGATCGTAGATCGGCAAAGGACAACAACAACCGAAAGTAATCTTGTTGACCTGCCAAAGGTTGCGAGCGAAACCTCGGACACTCTGCTGGTCTGGAACCCCGGAGTCCAGCGGCGAGCAGCGGTGGTCAGCTGGTGCTGGTCAAAGGGAATGCCGTAGTGAGACTGAAGCTTGGCTATCGCCTGACCACACAAAGTGTATGTGAGAAAATGAGAAAATGGAGTTTCACGTCCTCTTGGTCTGAACCAGACACATATGGGACATTTGTAAATACAAATATGGTGGGAACAATACTGGAGGCAATGCCCAGAGGCATTACGAAACCAGTAAAGTCCCGATTTTTTAAATTAATACAAGCTTGATGATTGATCAAGACAAAAGTGTATGTAGTAGTAATTTTGGTGTTTTACGTCCTCTCGACCCGGGAAGGCACATATGGGACATGTGTATTAGCTGGGTATGGGTAAATAAAGATAAAACATCACAGGACACATGAGGACAGAACATGGACGAACATATAGTGGTGGTGGGGGGGGGGGGGGGGGGAATTCTCCTAGCGATCAAGTTTAAGATGTTTATTTAAGAAGATTGTGAACCGAAGTTCGGATTTTAAAATTATTTTGGAACCGAAGTTCGTGTTAAATGAAAATGTAAAAATAGTAGGGTGTTATATAAAATTCGAAATTCTTGTCTTGGCGACCGAAACAACCGATAGTGTATAAAATTCAGGGCTACGGGGTTTTAAAAAGCTTGAATAGCTTTATTTTATTATTAAAAGACAACACTGTCCTTTATTTATGATTTTAAAATTTTTTTATTTACATGTATTTATAAGATTTATGTACAAAAAGTTTGTGATCTATAATGTAGATCACGGGGCAAAGGCCCTATTTTATATAAAAATTTTAAAATTATCCACCGAGGGAGAGAACTCTCTCCCCTGGGACTTCCCTGGGGAGTAGAGCAGGGGAAGGTATTTACATTTGTGGATAGTTCATCCTTTTATTAAAAGAGTAAAGTTATCTTTTAGGTTTATTATTTACATTATGTTCCGGGAACAACAAAAGAATAGGGGGAGGGGGACTCGGAGGGTCTCAACACACAATGAGGGGGCAAGACAAGCGAGGGGAGCGGTACGCAGGCCATCCCTGCGTCAGCACCCCCCCGCAGGCCTGCCCCAACAAGGGGGAGATCAACTCGACGAAAGGAAGGGTGGAAAATAAAGGAAAGAAAAAAGGTTCCCGGAATGTGAGGTGGGGCAAAATGCCTAATTGCTAGTTTATTCATTCATTCGATCATTCTTTCTATACTATCTCTATTTTTGCGATAAAATCGCAGCTGGAAGGGGAGACCACCCCACCGTTCTGTGAGCTGGTTAAAATGTATGGTGGGAAGGGTAGGTTGGTAGGTAAAATAGTGAATGGGGTATAAAATGTGTAATGATTGGGATAAGTTCTTTGGGATGTCAGGGGGTATTAGATAAAAGATTTTTCGATGATAAAACTTATGCTGTAATAAAAGTTACTTGATTTCATAGAGACCTGGCGGCAATCGGCAGCCATGGTACGTGGGTGGGTGTAGAGTGAGTTGGGTTGTGTAGGTGAGAAGGGTGATAAAATTTTGTTCGTAGATAATATTATGCGAATGTACGCTTGTACAGAGGTCTCTACCATACAGCTGGGATTTCTGTTGGGTTGCCAGGGCCAGTGAGTTGCGTGGGAGTTCCCTGTACGATGCTGTATGATATGTCAGATAATGTATTTGTTTATTTGGCAATAAGGCAAATCAAAAAATTTTTTTTATTTAGCAGAACCCAACTGTAGAGTCCCGAGGGGGGGGGGCCACAAAATCTCCCCCGCCCTCGATGTCATGCAGATGGGCCTGTTTATATTGGTTTGTTTATAACTTAGCATGGGAGTCCGAGTCCAAGTTTAGAGTGGGATAGGTTGGTGAGGGAGGTTAACGATTCTCCCATGACTGGGGCGGGGGGAGGGAGGGAGAGGGACCCCTCCTCCCCGCCCCAGACAGAGGGAAGGCGCCGTATGCGGGGGTCCTGCAAGGCTGCGGAGGGACCCCAGGCGACATGGCGCGACGCTGTGGCGTGACGGCTACGAAGGCACCCCCCCGGAGGTCGGGCCGCACACCCGTCCACCGGGGGGAAGGGAATAAAAAGAAGGGGGTGCTCAAAAGAGCCAGCACTAATGGAATAACGTGCTGCGTATTAAAAACGGGGGGGAAAGGGGGGGGGGGTGGGGGGGGGGGGGGGGGGGGGGGGGCAGGGGGGGGAGGGGGGGGGGGGGGGGGGGGGGGGGGGGTAGCAGGGCGGTGGAGTGTGGGCGGGTGTGCGGACCGCTGTCCGGGGGGACCCCTCCCTCACGAATGAAAGAAGTTTATGTATCAAAATTTGGATGGTGATTGTTAGAAGTTGTAGCCAAAAGAGGAACTCATGATGGCCTCTGCGAACATCATGAGGGGGGACCATCCCTGTGGGCCATGGGTGAAAATGGAATTTTGGGTAAAGGGAATATTTATGGCTTTAATTGATTCGAAAAAGGATGAGAGTTGGTTTTGGATTTGGGTACAGGGTGTAAATAGATGGTCAAGGTCCAAGGTGTTGTTGCATTCGCAGGGCAGGTTTTGGAATTTACATCTAGTGGACCTTGTTCTTAATCGGAAAATTAGGGATTGTTTTTTGGAAGAAATGGGAAGGAACAGTCCCCCTTTAACAATTTTAGGATCCCAGGAGTGGGCTTTGGCGTATTGTTCCAATTCTTTCACCCACTCCTGGTGTATGTATTTTTTTATTAGGGATTTGGCTTCGCCCACCGACAGTTTTATAGAGATTTTGTTACCGGAGAGACCCGAGGCGGCCGACTTTGCATCTCTGTCGGCCAGCTCGTTCCCGACCAGCCCACAGTGAGAAGGGATCCATACTAACAGGACTTGAGTACCTCTAAGATGTAGTTGATGTATTAATTTTCTAATTTCGTATTTGATTTCGGCGCGATTGTGATTTTGACCGATTAATGCTTTTATTGAAGAAAGGGAATCTGAAAATATAACGATTTGAAATGGGGAATTTGGTAGGTCGTTAATATAAACCAGTGCCTCGAAAATGGCCCAAAGTTCGGCGGAAAAGATAGAGATGTTACTGTTAAGTTGGAAGGACTTGTAGATTTTTAGACTGGGAATATGAAAGGCGCACCCTATTTGATTTGGATTTAAGAGTGAGCCATCAGTATATATGGAAAGATAGTGTTGTAAGTTGTGTATTTTTTCTTTTGCTGCTACTGTGAGATAATTTATGTCATTTTCTTTATTGTAAAGGTGGTGGAGACTGATATCTATATCTGGAGGATCCCAATCCCACTGTGGGGGTCTGTGTTGAGGAAAGGCTGCAATATTATTCAAAGGTATTTTATTTAGTATATCTTGAGTGTAGTCGTAGATGTTCTTGAATTTTGCGTATTTTTTGGAGAAAGTGTGATAAGGTTCGGAGAAAGATGTGAGAAATTCTTCTTCGGAAAAGTGGTTTGTTGCGTATAGACGGACTAAGAGTGATGCACAATTTTGTTTGATTAAGTGTGTCAGTGGGATCCAGTCCATGTCTCTGTATATGAGGAGTGTCACTGCGTAACTAGGGAGGCCCAGGGCAGTTTTTAGGGCTTTAGTTTCGAGGCGTTGAAGGGTTATTAAGTTTTGTGTGGACAAGGAGTAAAAGGCTTCCATGCCATATGTTAATCTACTACGTACTAATGTACGTACTAGATGAGTTAGAAATTTGGGATCTTTAGCCCATGGTTGTCTCGAAATGACTTTAATGAAATTGAGTGCTTGGTGAGCTTTTTGAGTTAGGTGGTTAATGTGGTCAGTCCAAGATAAGTTATAATTTAGAATCACGCCAAGAAATTTGACCGATGTTACTGCTAATTTAGTGACGTTGTCTATTTTAATTGAGGTGGGTTGGACTTTTGTTGTAGAAAAAATTATAAACTCGCATTTTTGAGGGGCAACTGTGAACCCATTACTGTGAAGGTATTGAGTTATTTGATTAGTGTTGGATTGGTGGATTTGTAGGACAGAGTTTAAGCTGTGTTGTTTGCCTGGGGGTGTTTTAATAGACCAGATCGCGATGTCGTCGGCATACATAGATATCTTACAGTTTTGCAGTTTTAATTTGTAGATATCATGGACCATAATGTTGAAAAGTATGGGGGCTATAACACTGCCCTGGGGCACTCCCATGTCAAGTTGGTGGGACATCGACACAGACTGGCCCACCTTCACTCTCATGCTGCGGTTGTGTAAAAAGGTGAGTATAAAGTTGAATGTGTTGCCCTCTATACCGAGATTGCTTAGTTTGTCTAGGAGTCTCCCATGCCAGACGGAGTCGTAGGCCCCTTTTATATCGAAAAAGGTGGCCAAGACTTTTCTGCGGCGAGCGAAGGAGCGCCTGACATGGGAGGTGAGTCCTACTACCTGTTCCATGCAGTTTCTATGTGCACGGAACCCTGCTTGAAATTTGGGAATAATATTGTTTTTATCCAAAAAGTATTCTAGTCTGTATTTTACGATACGCTCGTAAATTTTTCCCAAGTGTGGGGTGAGGGAGATAGGGCGATAGCTCTTGGGATCCCTGGCCGGTTTTCCTGGCTTTCGGATCCCAATTACTTGAGCCTCCCTCACAAAAGTGTATGTGTGATCTTAATATCTTATATGTAAATTTAATCAATATTTACATTTTATTCATTGGACGATGTTAATGTATGTACTGTTTTCCTCTGCCCTACTATCTTATATGTAAATTTAATCAACATTTACATTTTATTCATTGGACGATGTTAATGTATGTACTGTTTTCCTCTGCCCTACTATCTTATATGTAAATTTAATCAACATTTACATTTTATTCATTGGACGATGTTAATGTATGTACTGTTTTCCTCTGCCCTAATATCTTATATGTAAATTTAATCAACATTTACATTTTATTCATTGGACGATGTTAATGTATGTACTGTTTTCGTCTGCCCTAATATCTTACATGTAAATTTAATCAATGTCTACATTTTATATACTAGCGAGGGGGGAGGCGGGGGAGTGAGTGTATGCGAGTATGTGTCTGTGAGTGTGAGTACACGTGAGTGTTTTGTGCATGTGAGTGCGCGCGTGTGTGTGTGTTTGTGTGTGTGTGTGTGTGTGTGTGTGTGTGTGTGTGTGTGTGTGTGTGTGTGTGTGTGTGTGTGTGTGTGTGTGTGTGTGTTTATGTGTGCGTGCGTGCGCGCGTGTTTGTACAAGCTAGTACATGTTTGAGTAAGTTTGTGTGCGACTCAGTGAGAATGTGTCTCCTGTGTGTTTGATGAAATGTGTGTGGGTCTGTGTGTGTATGTCTGTGTGCAAGAACGCGTTCATTCGCGTGCGTGCACGTACGTGTGTGTGTGTGTGTGTGTCTGTCGCGCGTGTGTGTGCGTGTGTGAGTGTTTCAATACTGACTGTAAAGCGCTTTGTGCTCAATAAAAAGCGCTATATAAGTATCCGTTTATTACTATTATTTTTATTCATTGGACGATGTTAAATGTTTTTGCTGTTTCCCTCTGTGATGTTTGAGTTATATATAATGTATGTTTTAGTATTGTTTGTTTATCGAGCCTGTGAATGTGCTTTGTAAATTCCTCAGGGATCACTAAAGTTATTGATTGATTGATTGATTGATTGACACTGCCACTCGGGGGGGGGGGGGGGGGGGGGGGGGGGACAATTTGAGAGTTTAAAGGTGGACCCTGACGGATGAGGTTTTGCAAGAAACACGTCGAGATCACCAGAAAGACAGCCTTTTGAAGGATCGGAACACTCACTTTGCTCTGGTTTCTTAGAAATTAAACAGTCAAAACGGCGATTCCTTCCTTGGCGGAGATGCTGGAGTGAGTAGCCAATTTGGATGGGGTGGGTGAATGTCACTCATTGTGGTTGAAGCGTGTTTTGTTTTTTCTTAGTGCAGTAAAAACAAAAGGAGCTATTTCCTTTGTTGCGAGCGAAACTCCTTTAGATAAACTGTATAAACATAAAAATAAATAAATAAAATGGCTTGTATTGCGAAAAATTCGTGCAAACGATTTGGCGGCCATTAGAGAAGAGACGGACACACGCCTTCTCTTTGTGTGAAAGAATTTAACTTCCAGCACCTCCGCCAAGGAGGAATCGCCGGTTTGACGGTTTGATGTCTAGGAAACCAGAGCAAAGTGAGTGTTGCAATCTCTGTAAAGCGTGTTTTCCTGGTGATCTCGACGTGTTTCTTACAAAAAACCTCATCCGTCAGGGTGCCCCTATGAAGGGGGGGAGGGGGGTGGGGGGCGCCACACTGCATACAATTCGACTCACCGCGAAATCCGATCGAATTTGTGACATTTCGCGAGGAACGATTCACGCGTGAAATTCTCCTGTTTAAATGATGAAATTCATCTGACTAGTTTTGTTCACTGTATTTTGTTGTAAGTCACGAATCGGACGAACCATCTGTATTTTGGGTATTCAGCCTGAAGAAAGCTCTATAGGTGAAGACGGGGTAAAAAGCCCATGGGCGGGTAAGAAGCCCATGCCAATTATGGTATTCAGCCTGAAGAAAGCTCCATAGGTGAAGACGGGGCAAAAAGACAATGGGCGGGTAAGAAACCCATGCCAATTATCTCATGAAATACAGCAAATTTCAGTCACATTTTGCCCATGAGACGAGTGTTAATGTTTAGCATTCGTCTCATGGGCAAATTTGACTGAAATTTGCTAAATTTCATGAGATAATTGGCATGGGCATCTTACCCGCCCATGGGCTTTTAACCCCGTCTTCACCTGAGCTGACAGCTCGCTGCCCTTTCTCCCCGCAAGACCTGGGGTCCGTTTCACAAGGGCTAACGTTACGTTGCGCTCGCTCAAATCGGCAAAAACGGTCTAAGAAACACCCTTCGTTTGCCGATAGTTCGCGTGACTGACTAACGTTTTGTTCTTGCCAAACACCGAGCTAGCGGCGAACTACCCGGAACTAGTAGGGGGTTAATACATTTCTTGTTGTTGTTGATTGGTCCATTAAAGTTTGTTTAAAATAATATTATTTTGGGGGACCAATCAGATAAAAGCTTGTAGTATTCTTCCGCAAACTTTTTATAAAGTGTTTCTTAGGCCCCGTTTGGCGTAAGCGTTATTCGCGCGGCGACCGTTATCTAGAGAAACTAAGAACGGACCTTTCTGGATCTGGATCTGGATTCATACGTCGCAGACGCCACTTCTGACGATAGACGCGACGGAACTAGGAGGGCGCATTCCCTATTAGAATTAAAAGAAAAAGATGGACAGGAGAAAGACCTACTGCTTACCCTGGGTTAAGACCATTAAACCCCCCAGTTCAGCCGGAAGGGCCCAGGCCCCACTTCCAGAAGCAAGCAAAAAAGTAAAAAAATAAAATAAAAATATAGTGGTCCGTGGACGCAGGCTCAGATGGTGATCTGTGAATGCGCTGACGGAGCCTGCGGTGACAGTGGCCTCACTCAGTTGGTTCCACTCCGTGGCAGTCCTGACGAAGAAGGAGCTACGATACTGCTCCGTTCTCCCTTCTGGGACACAAAATCCACGGGAATGGTTTACGGCCTGTCTTTCCAAGATGTTAGTGGTTTGGAACCCCTTGAATCGGGTCGGCTTGATCCTGCGACGATCAGTGGGGACCGGGGTAAGGACCTTGTCTGCTGGGAGAGCTGGAACAAGGCCCTCAGCAATCTTATAGAAGATGTATCAGACGTTTGATTTGATTCGTGTATTTGATGGTCTGCTGGAGCATACTGAACGAAAATATAGTAGAGTTATTTTTTTTTTAGACAGAATTATTTCACGTGAATCATGACTCACAGACATCGTCACAATCGGATCGCATTTGGGTTGAATCGTGTGTAGTGTGGCGGTCCCTTTACCGCGCCAGAAGGTCGGCCTACTATCAGTTTATCTCTGAGATGACTGGTATAGTGCATTCGACCCTATAATATAGCAAAGAATAAATATTATTTATTCTTTGCTAGTCCCCCCGTGGGGATACCGGGGGGTCTTTTGTACAGATAGTTTCCCCACCTTCTGGAAGTTCTGTGCTTGTAACTTTCCTCTAATTCTGTCATTCTCTTTAACTCTTGCCTTTTCCCTTTGCTTACTGTCATCCGCTATCTTTCTATCTCACTGGTCCATTCTCCTCCTTGCCTTTTTTTCTCTCCTATAAATTCTTACAAAGATTTCTTCAGCCGACGTCGGACATAGTGCTGGGCCTAACTGTTTCTTAGTTAGGCGCATAACGGCAGCATGACGCATCTGCGCTCATATGACAGGAAACTGTCTGAGCGAACAGTTCAGAGACGGGGACACACAGAGACAAAACTGGGGTACACATGGAGACGGGGACACATAGAGACAAAAACTGGGGTACACATAGAGACGGGAACACATAGAGACAAAAACTGGGGTACACATGGAGACGGGGACACACAGAGACAAAACTGGGGTACACATGGAGACGGGGACACACAGAGACAAAAACTGGGGGACACATAGAGACAAAACTGGGGTACACATGGAGACGGGGACACACAGAGACAAAAACTGGGGGACACATAGAGACGGGGACACACAGAGACGGGGACACACATAGAGACGGGGACACACAGAGACGGGGAAACATAGAGATAAAAACTGGGGTACACATAGAGACGGGGACACATAGAGACAAAACTGGGGGGACACATAGAGACGGGGACACATAGAGACAAAACTGGGGAACACATAGAGACGGGGACACACAGAGACAAAACTGGGGAACACATAGAGACGGGGACACATAGAGACAAAACTGGGGGACACATAGAGCCGGGGACGCATAGAGACAAAACTGGGGGACGCATAGAGACGGGGACACATATAGACAAAACTGGGGGACACATAGAGACGGGAACACATAGAGACGGGGACACATAGAGACAAAACTGGGGGACACATAGAGCCGGGGACGCATAGAGACAAAACTGGGGGACGCATAGAGACGGGGACACATATAGACAAAACTGGGGGACACATAGAGACGGGGGACACACAGAGACAAAAGTGGGGGACACATAGAGACGGGGACACATAGAGACAAAACTGGGGGACGCATAGAGACGGGGACACATATAGACAAAACTGGGGGACACATAGAGACGGGAACACATAGAGACGGGGACACATAGAGACAAAACTGGGGGACACATAGAGCCGGGGACGCATAGAGACAAAACTGGGGGACGCATAGAGACGGGGACACATATAGACAAAAC
>CM065698.1:34358443-34365943 GCA_017654935.2 Phymorhynchus buccinoides | reverse complement strand
CTTGTCCTCCTGGTCGATGATGCTCTGCAGCTCCCCGTTGATGAAGGTGGCCAGGTGCTGCTGGATCACCAGTAGCCGGTCCAGGTACAGGGTCATGTTGTCGAACCACCAGCGACCTGGACAGAAGAGAGAGAGAGAGAGAGAGAGAAGAGAGAGAGAGAGAGAGATCAAATCAAATAAAATCAAATCTGATACAAATTTTATTGAGATTAGACAAAGCCCTTATGAGGGAGGGAGAGAGACAACCAGAGAAGATTCAAGGTAGGCAACACTGGAGAGAAATGAGAAAGATAGAATAGTCCTATTCTTACAACTTTTCTTCTTTACTTTTTCTACTTTCTTCTAAGTAAACAGCTTAGACATGTATCCCATACACACCTACAGAGACATTTACCCATGGATACATGCATAAACACTTAATTAGACTCACTCTCTCTCTCTCTCTCTCTCTCTCTCTCTCTCTCTCTCTCTCTCCACACATACTCGCACTCACTCTCTCTCAAAGAACCTCTCTCTCTCTCTCTCTCTCTCTCTCTCTCTCTCTCTCTCTCTATAGAGAGAGATCTCTCTCTCTCTCTCTCTCTCTCTGAGAGAGCACACGCACACACCAGAGAGACTAGACATACTAGCAATCCTAAAGAGACATCCTTGCAAGCATATATATTATTCCATGTTAGAATAGAATAAACAATGGACAAGAAACAAACCAAGAGATCCAACATCATTGCGAGCATATAATATTATTTTCTAGGAATACAAAACCATAGCATACTAACAAACCATCCATCTGGTACCCGCATCGCTACGACAATAAATATAGTAGAGAGAGAGAGAGATGAGAGAGAGAGAGAGAGAGAGAGAGAGAGAGAGAGAGAGAGAGAGAGAGAGAGAGAGAGAGAGAGAGAGAGAGAGAGAGAGAGAGAGAGAGAGAGAGAGAGAGAGAGAGAGAGAGAGAGAGAGAGAGAGAGAGAGAGAGAGAGAGAGAGAGAGAGAGATACACCAGAGAGAGACCTGGAGAAGAGCTGTGTGTAATGCGAAACCGTTTATGGTTTATTCAAAAGGCCGCCAGATTTGAAGGGGGAAAACATGAACATTCAAACAATACATTCATCTAATTTATATATCTATCTCTGATCTTAAATGCACAGATAAAGAAAATTAGCAAAACATTTTATAACATTTTCATTGCTAGAGGAGAGTAGCATTATAAGCTTAAACAGCGCCTAGAGAGAGAGTGTGGTGTGAGAGTGTGGGGGGGGGGGAGAGGAGAGAGGAGAGAGAGAGAGGAGAGAGGGGAGGTGGGGAGAGAGAGAGAGAAGAGAGAGAGAGAGTCAGACAGACAGACAGACAGACAGACAGACAGACAGACAGACAGACAGTCGACAGACAGAATGAAACACCATTTATACACCACCATTTACCTGGAGAAGAAAGAAACCACCAAAGAAAGAAAGACCATTTAGAAAGAAACAATATCATACACCACCAGCGACCTGGAGAAGAAAGAAAGAAAGAAAGAAAGAAAGAAACAATATCATACACCACCAGCGACCTGGAGAAGAAAGAAAGAAACAATATCATACACCACCAGCGACCTGGATTTAAGAAAGAAAGAAAGAAAGAAAGAAACAATATCATACACCACCAGCGACCTGGAGAAGAAAGAAAGAAAGAAAGAAAGAAACAATATTCATACACCACCAGCGACCTGGAGAAGAACTGTGTGTACATACAAAACCGTTTATGAATTAGACGCGTCAGAAGACGAAGACCCACTCTAGAGGTTATTTGCTATTTTGCTATCTGCTATATTCTAGTCACAGAGACTTATTTCTGCGAAATTCGGGCTGCTCTCCCCCGGAGGGCGCGTCGCCACAAGTGCAGCGCCTACCATTTTTTGTTCTTGTGTGTGTGTGTGTGTGTGGGTGGGGGTGGGGGCACAGGGTGAGGAGTGGGGAGGGGGGGGGGGGGGGCAAAAAGAAGTGGGAAAAGAAGTCGAGACCGTTTTAACCCTTTCATCGCCAATGTCGCATTTATGCATCACCATTTCACTAAAAGGCATCAAATCAGGGTCTGTTATCCAAAGACCCTGTTCTCTTCATTTTGGGAGGTGGGGATAGGCCTTACTTTAAAAATGTCACAGAGGAATCCCGAATATTACACATATTTCTTCTCTTCCCAGGTAAGTTTAATGGAAAATATTTGCTAACAAAAAATGGCTGGCGGCGAAAGGGTTAACATGATGTTAACCCCCTTTTCATCTCTCCATTACGCACAATATCTCGTCCCCCCCCCACTCCCACCCCCAAGCTCTCGTTCCCCTTCTCTCCCACCGTGCGTAATGGAGGCCTGCACTTGGTCCGAGTGCTGGATGGTGTGCCTGAAGGAGTCGATGATGACGGTGACGGGGTCGTGGTGCCTGTCCACCCCGTTCCACTTGACCAGCTGCTCGTACATGGGGTCCATCACGTGCGAGTAGAAGACGGCTGACCGGTAGTTGGCCTTGAAGATGTTCACCCGGTAGTTGTACCGCTCCTGCCAGCCCTGAGGCAACCGACCCTGGCATAGTGGGAAAGATGGAAGCGGTTCTTTTGAGAATCGATGTACAGCTTTGCACACGTCTGCAGTATTGCAAATTCGGGACATTCCTGGTGTTGCACTGCCTCCGGGCATTGCCTCCAGGGTCGTTCCCACCATCTTTATAATAATTTATTGGAGTCAGCAGAATTATGGCTTGGAGTCAAAACGGACTATCTTTAGATAGTCCATTGACGTATTATTGGATTTATTACAAAAACTAATAACTTGTATCAAACAATGACTGCAGAAATATAAAAAGGGGGTTTTGCTTTTTATATTTGTCTTTTGTTTGATACAAGTTATTAGTTTTCATAATACGTTCAATAATATGTCAATGGACTATCTAAAGATAGTCCGTTTTGACTCCAAGCCATCGTAATATCTACTAATGTCCCATATGTGTCTGTTCAAGACCGGAGGACGTTAAGCAGAATTTCTTCTTCAAAAGAGTGGGATTAATTCTAATACACATCTGTATTGTTAAAAATTCGGGACTTTCCTGGTGTTGCACTGCCTCCGGGCATTGCCTCCAGGATGTTCCCACCATCTTTATATCTACTATATGTGGTTCCAACCATTGCAGAATTTCTTCTTCAAAAGAGGATTAATTCTAATAGTGAGTAATACACATCTGTATTGTTGAACATTCGGGACTTTCTTGCCTCCAGGATCTATCTAATGTCCCATATGTGTCTGTTCCAGACCGGAGGACGTTAAGCAGAATTTCATCAGATTCTTTTTCAGATTTGAGGGCGTGGGACACGAGCAACCGTCAATTTGAGCGAACAGACAAAAAAGCACGAATACTTTCTGTAGACGAAATGCATGCGCGAATGTCTGATAGTCAAAAAAGCGCGAACCCCTTCTGTGAATGTCTGATAGTCAATGACTTCACAACAACAACTATGACGACAACTACGACGAAAAGGATGGTGATGATGATGATGACGACGACGACGACGACGATGATGATGATGGTGCTGGTGCTGCTGCTGCTGCTGCTGATGACGATAATGATGCTGATGACAACGACACTGATGACGATGAAGGCGACGACAACAACAACAACTATGACGACGACTACGACGAAGAAGATGAAGATGACGATGACGACGACTACGACGACGAGGACAATGATGATGATGACGACGACGACGATATGATTTTGGAACCCACCTCCACAAAGAACACGGTGCCCAGGGCCCGCTCGATGCCGATGTGCTCCATGCTGGTGACGATCTTCTGGTAGGCCACTAGGACCCTCCACAGGGACGCCATGTTCGACTCCCGGATGGCCCCGTACAGCCACTCCACGAACCTGTGTGTAGTGGTATTAGCTATTATTATTATTATTAGCTATTATGTACTTTACAGTCACAGGGGCGTCTCTGTGGAATTCGGGTTGCTCCCACCTGGAGAGCGCGTGAAGATGAAAAATGGACTGCACTATCTTTTGGAAATCGATGTCTAAAAAAAATGGTGGGCGAGAGAAAGGTAGCTGTGAGGGGAAGCTTTTGAGCGTTTCGTGCCTTAGGCACTTAGTCACGAAGTTGCTCCCCACCCCCGACTTCCCCCCCCCAAGCCCCCGTTACCCCCTACTGAGTCACGAACCTACTGCATGAATAATAACGAATGTTATCACCATCATTTCATCACACACACACACACACAACAACAACATACAGTATTTATACGGCGCTGAATCTTGATATAAATCAAATCAAGCGCGCACACACACGTTAGCACACATAACGCATTCAAACAAACATGCAATACAAAGCGAACACACACGTATGACATAAATGGTATACAGCAGAAAACAGACCTAAAGGCAGAGACAGAGAAGAGAAAGAGAGTGGAGCCTCAATGACGGGGGAACAGGTGGGTTTTGACACAAGCAGAGAGGGTCGGTCGCTGACGGAGGGAAAGAGGAAGTTTGTTCCAAGTACACACACGTACGCACGCACGCACGTACACACGCACGCACGCACACGCACACGCACACGCACACACACACACACACACACACACACACAAACCTACCAACCTACAAAGACTCACTTCATCATTACACACCCTTTCACAATCCCCCCCCCCCCCCCCCCCCCAACCAATCACCCCCAAAGTTACTTCCTCGCTTCCATATCCCAGCCAAGCCCATTACCAGCACCCCGCCCCCCCCCCCCCCCCCCCCGCGCCCTTCACCTCTCAATGAGGCCGTTGTAGAAGTCCATGGTGGAGTAGATGTTGAAGGTGTGGGGATCCAGCTTGTCCCGGTAGTCGTTGAGGAATCCCTGGAACGCCTGCTTGGAGCGGAACACTGTGTGGAAGTCGTTGGGCACGGGCCACTCGGACATGGCCTAGATAACAGCACTAATTCTGAACCACAACACCCCTACATTCTTCTTCTTCTTCTTCTTCTTCTGCGTTCCCAGGCCATATGGCCATAATGGGTAAAGCACGTATGTGTCCGGTTTTCAGTTTTCACTGGTCTCCCCGCTAGCGCACAGCCGACACATTCCGATTTCGGAGGAGCTCAAAGGAGAAAAATTATTTGGAAGATTTTTTAGGGAAAAAAATGGCAGGAGAATGGACCAATAAGTCAGAAAGATAGTAGATGATAGAAAGCAAAGGGAAAAGGCAGAGTCAAAGAGAGTGGCAGATTAGAGGAAGTTACAAGCACAGAGCTTCCAGAAGGTGGGGGAACTATTTTTACGAAAGACACCCCCCCGGTATCCCCACGGGGAACTCCTACATAATATCAACACTGTTTCGCCTCTTGTTGACCTTTGATCAACTGACTGAAATTCGAAGGGACGTAAGTCTCACCTTGCTGTGAGACTTGCTTCCCTTCCAGGGAAAGTAAGGGGAAGTAAGTCTCACTTAGCAAAAAACAAAGGGAACCAAATATACACGTGTGTTGTGAGTGACACCCAGGAGCAGAAGTGACGTCACAAAGACTCCGTAAGCCGGAAGTCAACCCCGTGCTATAGCACTGTTTCATAATTCGGTCTTTTGGAGTTATCTTTCCTTACTGTCTCGTCTTGAAGTCGGTTTGGGGTAGTTTCGGTTCAAAATTAGAATTAAAAAAATGGAAGTTACCTACCTTAGACAACAACTATATTTTGTTCTTGTCTTCAAGTCTTAGGGTATTAATGTGGTCGTATCAAGTAAACAAATAAGAACATAACTGTTTATAGTCAACGAATGTAAACACTTTAAGAAAGAAACATGAAACAGGACTTAATATTATTAAATCTACAAACTGATAACTGAGCAATTAAACACCCCTCTATTTCAATTACGGAGCAGCCATGCCGTGTTTACAGCATTTCCTAACCGGAATGCAATTATGTTCAATTTCTGATCGCTTCTCGGCCTTTTGGCTAAGACAGTGATTCAGGAACCATTTTTGTTTATATCCTGGTTGGTTTGTTCAGCCCGTCGTACATGGCGAAAGCCGAACGCGACGTTAAACTGAACTTCCTCCTAACCGGAATGCCTATGCCCCATATGTGCCCTCCCGGGTCGAGAGGACGTAAAACGCCACTTTTCTTCTAACCGGAATGCCCCAATGCCCCACATGGCCGAAAGGCCAAAGAGGGCGTAAAGCATTATTTTCACTAACCGGAACTAAGTGTCCTAACGGGCACACAACTCGTCTGTTACTTCCGTTTTCATTTCGAAACAGTGCTTATGCGGCTCGTAATAAAATAAAAGTATAGAAGCACGCTCGAGTCAATTATGTCTGTAACTCTGCTAGCGCCATGTATTTGTGACGGTCTTGGTTGTCCATCGTATCTCAACCGACAAGAGGGGAGTCATTTGTTTTTTCTCCAGTGCGAAAGCATTTCTTTAACGGCAGAAACAGTTACAAAAGCTCTGAAAACAGACAAACATATGGCAGGCAGGGTGTTTGGCAGTGAACGACTTTGCATTTGGTGGGAGTGTAGAGCGACGTCTTGGGCGAATATATTCACCCATGGTACTATGCTAGAAGAGTTAAAAGATTATCTTCTATAGTATTAATAAGACATAAGATTTTTTGATAGTCCATGATTAAAAAAACCACAAACAAAAACCTCTTACAAAAATGGTTTGTACCGTGTAAAATAAAATGCAAGTTCCCGAACGCCGGCTTGGAGCGTTACAATACATTGGATGTGAATTCTGTACGCAGTCCTGAGGGGCCTTTATCGGTGAGGATAACACTCGTTCTGCAGATTCTGCAGATAGAATACGATATATTGGACGTTTCATTTTGTACAACACCTTCATGAGACAGCGTTAATGTCTACTCATCTTAATGAAATTATAACAGGTACCCCGAATAAAACAGGTAGATTAAAATAAACTGAACATTAATAGGAATTGTTCGGAAATAATTAAGGGGAGTAATTTCATGGTGTGTGGGAGTGATCTTGCCTAATTCAATCGGTCAAACAGGGGAAGTTACTCTACCATGAAGTAAATCCTCAGCCCTCGCTTCGTGTGTTTGAGGAGACGCACAGAATGTAGAACGCAGTGCGTCATTCTAAACTTGATGTCATTTATATTTTTACGTCACATTTTGCAAGTATTCTATCACTTTGTAGCAACTGGCCACCCATTATTTTTCCAAAAAAAAAAAATATGTTTGCAAGTCGCTGACTCGCATCCTGCGGTTTCAAGCTTCGACGCCATGCCGCCATTGTTGCTATGGTTTTGACCGAGTAAGTCAAGGTAATCAACTCTAATTTTCACGAACTGCTCTCCCCTAGTTTTTTTTCTCAGAAAATAGTCTATTCCCTGAACAGACCTGAATGGCAGTCTGTCATTCGCCAAACATTATTTCATGAAAATAGTTTAAGAGAACGCTACAAGCGTCAGCTTATTCGTGCTCGTTTTCGTATTGTTGTGTATCTTGTGCTGTTTGGACAT
>CM065698.1:34328443-34343443 GCA_017654935.2 Phymorhynchus buccinoides | reverse complement strand
GTAGAGAGTTTTTCTATATAAACGATCACAAATTGAACACACCATTAAACTTTCCTCTTATGTATATATATAGTTTGCTTTGATAAAACTTTTCTGTCTCCAATGTCTTTATTTGTGAACCTCAGAAACAAAACCAGTTAACGTTAACTTTGAGTAATGTTCTGAAATTTTAATTTCAAAAAACCTAATAGACCTGACTAAAGAGGGCAAACTACTGAGGTGATATCCAAATTAAGGATAAAATTAGTAGTATGCTATGGTGGAGGCAAAACGTTGGAAGCCATCCTAGGGATCTGCCAGCTCCTGCACAGCTCACCATCTGATGGTGATCGTTGGTCTATAGGATTTATTTCTTAACTATATTTTTCCTCTTAGAGGACATCCTGACTGGCAGATCCCTAGGATGGCTTCCAACGTTTTGCCTCCACCATAGCATACTACTAATTTTATCCTTAATTTGGATATCACCTCAGTAGTTTGCCCTCTTTAGTCAGGTCTATTAGGGTTTTTTTAAATTAAAATTTCAGAAGATTATTATTTTGTTCATTTTACATAAGATGTTTACTTTTTCTGGTTTAACTTTGTGCTGGTTTGCTTTTATTGTGGATTTTCGATTTGGTGCAAAGAAGACACCATTCTCTTGTAGAATGTCTTTTTTGCTCAGGTTGGCATCCACTGGACAGACAAATTGCAGGCCGATCATGCAAACTGATGAGACCTTCTCTTAGGTCGAAACAGCTGTCTTTGCATCGGGCACTGTCCCTCCCCCATTGGGAGAAAAAGTAAATCAGCACATTTTATTATCAATATTATTAATTTAAAAAAACCCAATTTACTTATTCATTTTTTTAGGAACACAGAATATTTCATAACGTTAACGTTTCCTGAAGTTCACAA
This sequence comes from Phymorhynchus buccinoides, assembly GCA_017654935.2. NCBI lineage: Eukaryota > Metazoa > Mollusca > Gastropoda > Neogastropoda > Raphitomidae > Phymorhynchus > Phymorhynchus buccinoides. Next base: position 34,342,546 of record CM065698.1, on the reverse strand, counting down.
ATTCATACATTAGATACAGAAAAGTTTCATCAATTTGGCATTTCAAATGCAACAACTTTTTAATCCTACAGAGTTATGTGGAGTGGGAAGTTTGGCTTGTGCGGCAGAGATAGGGGAAGTACCAGTTCTGGCTCACTACCAAATTAAAAAAAAAAAAAAAAATGAAAAGGAGGTCTAGAGGGGGGGGGGGGGTACTGGTAAGCAATAAAAAACAACAACAAGGACGAGTGTAAACTAATCTGTGAGTTGGAGTGTGAAAAAAAAACTCGTCGTGATCCAGACGACGCAATATATCATAATCTCTACACACTCTATTTTTACAATTTTTTTTTATTTTTATTAAGGAGGTTTGATACATTTAAAAAAACTTAATTTACACATTTAAAAAAAACATAAAAGAGATGAGGGGTTGAGGGGGGGTACTGAGAGTGAAGTGAGTAAATAAATAAAACATGAATACAAGTGAGAGCAGTAAACTAAACCGCTCAGGTGCTGTGAACTACTGACGATAAGAATGACGTGATTCTAAAAATAGTAACGGTTATGCATAACCGGTATAATTTTAGCAAACACTTTCTCCTGCTGCTCCATGACTTTGTATATAGTGATTGCTTGCTTCAACAGGCTGCCTTTTTAGGCGGCCACAGAGTGTACTTATACAAATGACTTGTTCATTGAATCAAACTTTGATAGGTGCACTTGGTGGCTGCTTTTGAACTTTCAACAAAGAGCCAATGGACCATCGTCCTTTGCAGAGTGGTGTACACATGACGAACAATAAAGCTCTGTGTACACACTTCCTTTTCATGCACGCCTTATACAAGTACCCTATAACAACCCGTACAAGTAACCTATAATAGTACTTACTACTTATTATGTTCCTATTAAGTACTTAATCAAGTTCCTATTAAGTACTTAATTAAGTTCCTATTAAGTACTTAATTAAGTTCCTATTAAGTACTTAATCAAGTCATCTTCAAGTTCCTACTAAGTCATTCTTAAGTTCTTAATCAAGTTCTTATCAAGTTCTTATTTAAGTTCTTATTTAAGTTCTTATCAAGTTCTTATTTAAGTTCTTATCAAGTTCTTATTAAGTTCTTAGTCAAGTCATTCTCAAGTCATTCTCAAGTTCCTATCAAGTTCCTATCAAGTTCTTATTTAAGTTCTTATTTAAGTTCTTATTTAAGTTCTTATCAAGTCATCGTCAAGTCATTCTCAAGTTCTTATTTAAGTTCTTAATCAAGTTCTTATCAAGTTCTTATCAAGTTCTTATACTACTGCATTAAAAATGGATCACTCCGAGGTTTTGTGCTATTTGGTTTTTGGATTTCTGTTTTGTCTGTTGCTTTTTCTGGTTGTTTTGTTTGTACTTTTACTTGTGTTTCTAGCTTTGGTTGTATATATTTTTCATATAATCTGTAAGTCAAATAACCAACACCAGCAACACCACCAACAGTAACCAATACAACACCGTAATTCACACTACTTTCTTCTTCTTCTTTTTTAACTGGTATTACACTTATGATTGATTCATTTTCATTCTGAGTCAAAAGTTTTTGTTTTGTTTCTTTATTTAACTTCTTTTGCCGGTTAGATTCTGCTAATCTTTTGCCTGCTTCAACTCGTCCTGGGCTCTTCGTTACCTTGATCACTGTCGGACTTGTTTTCTGATTCTCTGTCATTTTTAATAGCAATAAAATCTACATGATTAAAAGTAATTAATCCTGCAATAATTGGTGATAAAAACCCTCCAAACCTATAATATAGATCACATCCCAGTGATTCTAGTGACTTAGTTAAAACAGGATCTTGACTTAAATCGTACATTAAATCCTGGCTTGAATCGAGTGGAATAAACTGATTGACTAACTTAGTGTACAAGCCTAACACTGTTTGTCCTACACTTTTAACCATTTTAGATCCTAACTGCGCTTCATATCTAGTGTGGTACTTTTCAATATCTTGTGTGGTCATTACTTGAATCTGTTCTATACTAAATTCTGTTCCTAAGTATTGCTTCGTTTTCCCGCAAGCTGCTAGAGAGTACAGCCTTTCCTTTTTTTTTGCTTCATCAGAAATAACTGTTTCCTGTGTTAGTAGTTCGTCACAATTCATTTTTAGTTATTTTTAAAGTAAAAAAATGAATACTGAAAAAACTGTTATTAATCTTGTATATCAATCTACTCTAATTGGTGGTCTTTCTGTTGCATACACAATGATTGCTAAGAAACTATTGAAGATGAAAGCAGCTGACCTAGGAAAACTTGACTTAGAGGACTCAGGTAAACTGATCGCGGTGATTACTGCTTCAATCGCGACAAAAGACTTCTTAGTTAAGCGAGGAATAATTCCAGAAACTATAGATATGTAAAAATATTTTTTTATTTTATTGTTGAATAAAATGGCTACGATTGCAATGATGATAGGAGGTGCTGCAGTAAACGCGCTCGCTTTTTCAGGCAGTAATTACATGTTTAGTAAACTACATTCTAATGATCAAGAAAGACATAATCACGCAATGGAACAATTAGCTAAAGCGCAAGACGCCTATGATAAACAAAGACTCGCTCAGTTAGATTTTATTAACGAGAGATTAAGACAACAACACCATGCTGCTAACACTTTTAAGAATGTTGATGATGCAATGAGAGAGTATTATTTAGTGACGGGTGAAAAACTAGAACAATCACCACCACCACAATTAAGTGACTTTTATCAGCCATCCGAACAACAAAAACTCCAGGAAATAGCTTTTATCGTAGTTGGCATGACTGCTGTTTTTTTCATTGCAAAAAAGATCTAGTATAAAATGAACCAAATCTATTATTCACCAAAAGGTTATTGGAAAGGTTTAACAGCTATTAAAAAACTTAGTCAAGCTGCAGGAGTCAGTGAACAAACAGCAAAAGAATGGTTATCTAAACAAGCTATTTGGCAAATTTATTTACCAGCACCTAAACGAATTAAAAGACCACACTTCGTTAACTCAACACCTAATGACACTCATCAAATGGATCTTCTATACTTACCCCATGATTTAATCAGAAGAAAAAGATTTAAATACGCGTTAACTGTAGTTGATTTAGCTTCAAGATATAAAGACGCAGAACCGTTAACTGATAAAAGTGCTACTTCAGTTTCTGTCGCTTTACAAGAAATCTATAGACGCGGTCCATTAACCTATCCTCGTTTAATTCAAGTTGATGAAGGAAAAGAATTTAAAGGACAATTCAATCAGTTAATGTTAAAACACAAAGTCACTATCAAACGTGGTATTCCTGGAAATCACAGATCTCAGGCTTTAGTCGAAAACTTTAACAAACAATTAGCTGAACGACTTTTTTCTTATCAATACCATAGAGAACTCATTGATTCAACTAGAAACACTGAATGGGTTAGAAGGCTAGCTAGTGTTCTGCGAGTGATGAATAACGAAGAATCCAAAGTCACTGGATTTAAACCCGTAAAAGCGATACAAAAGAAAACGATAGATTTACCTCATGAAGATTCAAGTACAAAACAGCTGATACCGTTTGGAATCAAAGTTAGGTTTCTTTATGCACCAGGAGAAGTGGAAGGAGACACACGAATAAGAGCGACTGATCCAATTTGGAGTATCGATCCTTACGAAATAAAAAGTGTAATAGAAATGAATCCTCCTGTCTATTATCTAAGAGAAACTGATACAACAACACGACCCATTCCAAAAAGAGCATTTGTTAAAGAAGAACTACAGATAATCCCACCAAACACAGTTCCTTACAAACATTTGTACTGACTGGGAAAATCTGTTTTTAATACTAGCTTACAAAACTTCTCTTTCCTCAGTTTTTGTTTAATCAACTTTTTTTCTTCTTTTGATTCAATCACATCATTTTCATCTAGACATTCATCAAAACTATTTTTATCTTTAGTAAAAAACAAAACAACCGTCTTTAACTGTTCTCTAAAGTCCTTTAAAACTGAGTTATACTTTTGTGTTAAAATCCAAACACTAATTCCTGCGTGTCTACCGCTGAACGCTAACTTAGCTAAACTATTTCTTTTTTTAACAATGTCTTTTTCAGCTGAACAATCATCAATAATAAACAATGTTGACGTTCCTTTAAACAGTTGATAAAAATGCTCTAAACATTCACTTAGTTTATTACTCGGATCAACCAAAAAAATATTATCATCTGCCCAAACGAACTTTCTTTCTTTGTATGATTTGTTGAATTCTAAAGTAGTACAAAAAATTACTATATGTTCAAAGTGATAACGATAAACTGTTTGTATTAAATCTAACATAAATATTGTTTTTCCACACCCAGTCATCCCACAAAATAAACCACAGTGTGCTTCTTTTGTAAGAAAATTTAAATCCATTTTAATACACGATATCTTTTAATCTGTTATTCTCAATGTTCAGCTGAGCATCGCATAGTAAATATACATAAACATATATTTGCTTATCTACTTCTGCTGCTTCTTTATGGATTTGAATGTTTATTCCTCCTGACCCATCACCAACTGTTCTCCCGCTACCATGTAGTTTGTTGTCATCAGTTGTTCTAAGATCTAACCACAAAGCATACTTCGAGGATAAATAATCTTCTAGTCTAACATCATGAAGATGGAGGTCTTTACAAATTAAATCAGCAGCTGGATCTCTTTGTAACCCTCCTCCACCAAACAACTTTCTTATTTCATCAAAGTGCTGATAAGGTAAAAGACCACTCGCAAACAATTGGTTCGGTTGTCCTTCAATCGTGGTAGTTAGTTTAGTTATTTTAGGATTATAAAACCTCTCACTTAATCTGTTAAAAGGTTTTTTTGTTTCTTCAAACAGCAGCAAAATCCCCTTCAACGATCTAGCTGATGTATTCAAATCGATATTCCAGATTGTGTCTGTCGTGTTTTTAGTTAACTTACTGTGATTTAAAATTCTGTTGTAGTAGATTGCAAATCTTGATTGGTATTGTTGTGAAATCAGCCGAGCTAATTCTTGATGACGAACGATGTCAAACTCTAATGTGATGTCTGATATACTATATTTTGCTTCAGAATCTGCTGTCGATCTGATAACACGAGCATAGTCATTAAAAGTAAATTCATACATAAGTCTGTCTTGTAAAGCCCCTTGATAATACGGTGAGTGAGTGTTTAGTAGTTCGAAGTCGAGAGGAATGTAGAATCGATTACCATAAACTTCAGCAACCAATGCATCTTTATTGTCATCTTTTTGATCTTCAGCATCTATTCTATGTTTAATGCCGTTGTCTCCCTGTATTCCTTGATAAACCCTATCTTTTCTTTCATTTTCTGTTAACCATAAATCACTATAACATAAAAAGACATCAGCGTTATCTAAAGACATTACTTCTCTCCCTTCAAGTTTAATTGTTATCTTACTAACGATCGCTCTACCAAGATTACCAACTAGAGTTCTGTTCGGATCCGTCGCTGACTCCAGCTCTATTTTAAATGCAAGACGTGCGGTACCTGGTACTATTACTTCATTAGATCCTAAACTAGGAAATCTTACTGATAATATTTGTCTTTGATCGATAGTTGAAGGATTATTACTTATCACGATACTCTGTCTGGTTCCTTTAACACCGAGTGGTTCTTTTAACTGTCTATATGGATCAAGAATTTTCCCGAATGATTGCGTCATTTTTTTAAAATAAAAATAGTTAAAATAAAAAAATGGCAGAAATAGAAGCAGACCACGATTATGATACCTTTGACGATGAAGCTGGAGATGATATGAGTGAAGCTACTTCATCTTTAAGACGAGAACTAATGGAAAATAGAGTAGGTTCTTTTTATGAAAGCATAGGACAAGAACAACCTGATGTTATTGTTCATGATGACTTTGAATTAAAAGATGAGCATTTATATTTAAAAAAAGATAATGGTGAACTAGTCCGACTTACGACTAAACCAGACCCCTTTAAGTTTTTAAAAAAGAGTACTGTTCGTAGAGAGCTCAGTGTTAGAGAACAAAGACGATTTGACATCGAACCAGACCTAAAACCAGAAGCTGTTTCTAAACTACAAAACACACTACAAGAACTACCTACTGATTCCCAACTTCAATCGATTCCTCTTAGAGACTTAAGCGCAACTGCCGACCAGATAATAGAAATGGAAACAAGTTTTATAACTGATGAAGAAACACATTTAAAAACATTGAATGATCCACCATTACCTATGAGAGAAATAATGGCTCTCAACGAATCATTAAAATCAATCAGAGGTGAGTTAACAAATAATCTAGCAAAGCTAAGCGAACTTGACGCTCACATTGACAGAGAAAAAGAAAAGTTAGCTGAAGCAGATGACGGTAACCTAGGACAAGACATAAAAGATAGAATCCTGCAAAGACTAAAAGATCTTCAACTAGAGAGAGCAGCAAGACTGGAAGTGCTGTCAACTAACCGTGAACAACTACGGACACAAGTCAGCAGAATAAAAGAAACCATCCAAAGAATTTTACACGAAGATACAACGTTAGCAGAAAGAATAAAAACTTTATTTAGAGAGCAAGGTGTTACGATAGCTAGTGTTTTAACTGCTTTAGGTTTTGCAATCTCAACTTTAGTTTTTGCTTTAACTGGAGCAGGAACACCGCCACCATCTCCAAAAGATAAGAATTGGATTAAAAAACAACTGGAACATTTAAAGAATCTATTAAAAAAATTAGGAATAAAAGCTCTAGACGCTATACCAGGAATATTAGGTGGAATTGTTAGTTGGCTTTTTACTACAGCAAGCAAAGTAGTCGGTTTTATGGCAGAACATTTATGGATGCTATTAGTTCTAGTAGTTGGATTTCTTTTTAGCAAAATAAAAATAAACTAGACCAGCCGCTGTTAGGAAAAGAACTAATGCTGTTTTTTCGTTTTCATGATTTGAATCTGGTAAGTCTATTGAATTTGGTAAGTCTGTCGAAGTGTTCATATTATTTTCTTTACTAACAGGGATTGGACTTTTTTGTATGATAGGTGTTCTGATTACGTTAGAATTTATTTTTGAATTCATCCCGATTGCTTGGTCATCTCCTGCTACAAGGATTTCGTTGTTATAGTTTTCAATTACTCCTATTTGAAGTCTTAGATTAGAAGGAAGCATGTACAGTCCACTACCAACAGCAAAGTCTACTTTCGATCTAGCATACCTCAAAACGTCTTGATACTTTTTAATACTTGTTGGTAGATCAACTGCAGAATTAATTGAATCTTCTAAATCAGCTAAATATTGTTTCTGCGCATCAAACCCTGTTGAAGGATCCAAGATGTCAGACCTTACTTGCGATTGCGATCCCAACAAACACCACACGTAAGTACGGATAGAATCATTTACTCGTTCTATCCCTGCCTTAGTTAATCCTTCAGAAGTATCAAGAATGAAAGTTGTCCAAGCGTTTTTGTGTTCTTGTTGAATAGATCCTAAATGAACAGTTGTACCTGAAGAGAAAGATGTGTAAGGTGGATTCCAATCATAGTTATACTTTCTGTGCACTCCCCAATAATACAGTGTTCCGAGTCCGTGATTACGATCTAACTTTTGTCTAAAGTCTGTATGTTGGTTGATGTTAAATTCGTTACAAATCCGTTCAAATGCCTTCATGTTAATTCTGCTGTTGAACGGACTAAAAGTTGATTCATTCGGTAATTTAACCTGCAGTTCAGATAAAATACGTCTAAAAGTATAATAGAAATGAAATCTATAAACTGACTTTACCATAAGATCAGGATGATTTAAATGATCAGCGAATGAAACACCACACCCTGTTGTAGCGCAGAACACAGCAAAGTTTAACTGGTTTTGATAAAACTGCATTGGATGACTAAACCAAGCCTTCGCGATGTTATCATGTTTGATAGGTGGATTTAAATATTGATCTAATGGATTACTAACCTTAACTTGAAACTTACCAGGTCCCACTGCAACGACTATTGAATTAATAGCTATAGTTTTAGTGTTATACGATTCAACTAGATATTTTGCGTCTTTGTTATATTTAAAAGCATTCATTTTATTTATATAAAAATGTTTATTTATATAACTGATCAAAACAAGCCAATAGCATTACAACGCCCCATAGAAAATAACGGTGAACTAAAAGTTGCGCTCCATGAAATTTATTACAAAGTCAAATGGATTAACATAAGCAAATCCTTAAAAAACAATTGGATAAGAAAAACTACCAGTGAAGGAATGATCGAACTAACTATACCAGATGGTTATTATGGTTTTTGTACATTAAAAGAAATGTTAAGCGAGTTCGACATTACTTTAAAACTAAATGATGGAAATCTAAGAGTAACGTTGATATTCAAAGAGCAAAGAGGAGTAGGTTACAACTTCGCAGGAGAACTAGCAAAAATGTTAGGGTTTAGAACTGACAACAGAGAGATATTTAGCTTTTTAGTCACAGAAAGTAACAATACCTTTGAAGGAGAAAACTCACTTAATCTTGGAATACATTCTTTATTATACGTTCATTTAGATATTCTGAGTACAGACAACAACTTATTCAATAACCAACCGTCTACTGTGTTAAGAGTTCTTCCATCAGCAAAAGCGGCATACTGCGATTACGAAATGATAACGTTTCCAAACTTACAGTTTAAAGAATTGATTTGTGGACGTCATGATTCACTAAAGATAAGAATAAGTAACAAAGATGGGAAAGAAGTTCAGTGCGATAGTTTAAATGTTTTGTTAGAAATAAAAATAAAATAATTTGATATAAAATGTCACGCGGACCAGATCAACCGGTTATGATTGACCCTGTTAGATGCACGACTTTAGAACTGAAGGATTTAGCAGATACGGAAGACTTTGATTTAAATGGAGAGATAGGAGCACTGTATGGTTTTGAGTACACAAGTGATGGCTATTATAAACGAGCGGAAGTAAGTGATAAAAAGATTCCTAAACTAGAGCAACTGCGCAATGTAGTAGCTGATAATGTAGGCCAGTTTGAATATAAAGTTGTTAAGAAAAAGGACAACAAATGGCATTTCATTCCATCCATTGATTGGGAAATTAAGTTTGAATTCATCAGCCCGTTTACGTTCTTCGACAATAACAAACACTTTCGCAAATCATTTAACTCAGGACCATTACATATTAGTCTGATTCCACAAAACAACAGCAGAAGAGAAATAGCGATCAAACCTTATAAAAAGAGACAGTACATGCTTCATAGAAAAAAGACAGTAGTAAAAGAGTCAGCCACACAATTAGAGTTCATCCCTAATTTTATTTTAGCAAACGAATTTACTATGATATTTGAACTTTCAGTTAGGAAAGATGATCCAGGGCCGCCTGTAGGAGTTAGTGACATCCTGATGAAAGGAATTAACATTTCTTGGCAAAACTTAGATGTTGAATCAGTGAAGTGTACTATCGTCATTCAAAACAGCGGAGAAGAAATAAAGGCAGTGTCGACTAGTAATAAAGTTATATTAAGTGTTGATCCTGCCAAACTTAAAGAATTAACGACCATCAACCTTACTAATTTAGATCTCATTGGATTTTATTACACTGATAGCATTTTGTCTGAAGAACTTCTCAAAATGATAACTAGTATAAATTAAACTGATTTTTTTACATTTAAAAAAGATGCCCGTTACAAAATATCCAGTACTACCGAAAGAAGACGAAGAAAAGGATCCTGTCAAAACGTTCAGATTGAATTCAATTACAGAAATACAAAGAGAATTGGAAAAAGACCTAACTAATTACAACAGAGCTAAACGAAGGTACTCTTCCATCTTTAATGCAGCAACATATTTAAATACTGGACTTGGCAGTGTAAGTGCTATAACAGCAGGAAGTTCAGTAGGGTTGTTAGCGACAGGTGTCGGATCGGTAGTAGCTTTACCGTTAGGATGCGTGTCTCTGACGCTCGGGTTGTCTTCAATGGCAACGACTGCTTTTAACAAAAAAATAAAAGTCAAACTTCAAAAGCATACAGCCATGGTTCAATTGATAATGGCAAAACTCAGTTCATTCCGATTGATAATCAGTAAAGCTTTACAAGACTCTCAAATTACTGATGATGAATTTAATCGATTGCAGGCTGACTACAATGACTACAAGATGCAAAAGTTCGAACTTCAAAAAAAGTCAAGAATGAATTTTACTCAACCTCAAGACATAGAAGCAATAAAAAAAGAATGCGAAAAAAAAATAAACGACACATTAAAATCAGTTCTAGGGAAATAACTATAAGAACCCCTAAAGGTGCTTATTCGATAACGTATGATTCCAAGTTTCGAAAGTCTACTGACTATGATAATTAGGATTCCTAGTTAAGAATTCTGAATATGCTTTCTTAAATCTATCTTTATGTGCTTCATAGTATTTTTTCTTATAGATTTTTTCGCATTCTTTACATGAATATCTATAGCCATCTTTACTGATATTAGATTTATAAAAATATTTAATAGGTTTATACTCACAACATTTGCTACATTTTTTATTCTCCATTTTACTCATAAGGTTTTGTATTAATCCCATTGTCTAAAATATATCTTTTATCATCATATGGTGAAATAGATTTTTTATTAATCTCCTGTATATATAGATTATGTTTTAAGGAGTTTAAATTATAGTTTTTATTATACTGTGTTATACTATTAAATAGTGAATTTTTTAAATCGTTCTAGGGAAATAACGATAAGAACTCCTAAAGGTGCTTATTCGATAACGTATGATTCCAAGTTTCGAAAGTCTACTGACTATGATCTCCAGTGACCAATAGCATATGAAAACTCTGGTGATTGTCTTACTCTTTTAGTGTCATTAGAAGATAATGATTTTTTATTTGTTTTGATTGTATTGATTTGATGTGATGATGAATTTATTTTAACATTATCATGATAGAATATACAATCTTCTTCAAATAAACACTGTTTATAATCATCATGTGTAATCCGAGATTTAACTACTGATTTGCTTACACCGTTAGCTTTCTTTATATTTCCGTCAATAGAATCAAGAATAGAATACATTTTTGCACGTAAACCTACATATTCATTAATAATATTTCCATTCATTTCATCTTTCATATAGCCAATCTTTTTTTTATTTAGATCAGAATGTAATGGATGATCTTTTGGATAATCACTAAAGTCATACCATATATCTTTCTCTGATTCAAGATCTTTGTAAATATCATCTGTTGGTACATTAATAACTAATGAATCACAATCTGTATATAATATTTCTGCTTCAGGATATTTGATTTTAAAGTAATCATAATAATATTCTAACATTAATAGCTTAGATACCTCCAATACAACAAAACCAATATGTATAGGTTTATCCATCTTTACAGATAGTTTTTTCATACTTATACCAAACAGATCTTCATTAAATTGTTTATATCCTTCATAGTTTGGTTTGGATACTAATTTGATTGCTTTGGTTGATTGTGTAGTTAGCTGTATATCTTTTCTCTTTCTCACATTCTCAACAGTTTTACCAAAAGCAGACACATTCATTAATTTAAAGAAATCTTTTTCAGCTTTATTTTTTGATTGCGCTCTAAGGGTTGTGTTTTTATCAATATATGATTCCATAAAATCTGATTGTTCAAATGATATTATTCTATGTACATGTTTTAAGATTAATCCATGACTTAGATAGAATTGTAATAATCTATAATGGCAAACATAATTCTTTTTTTTGTTTAAATTTGGAATTAGTTTTGGAGGATCATTGTTTATTTTTATCTTTTCTGCTGTTAATGGGTATGAATTATGATAATCGTGTAATTCTTTTGGATAATCAAGATCAACTTCTAAAATCCAACCTATTTTACTATTTGGATTCATTTTATTTAGTTTTGATATAACATCATAAAATGGTGCTTCATGCATTTTTAGATTTCTAATCGATAAATATTGAGACATAGCCCATCCATATAAATTATTTGCATCTACATAGATTATATAATTAGATGGTTTGTTAGGATCATAATCATCTAAGTATTTATTATTAGCTTTACAAAAAGAATGTGATGCCATTGATATTCCACCTCTTAAACCTGATTCAATCATATGTAATATTCTCTCATCATGTATTAAATCTATTTCTACATTTGTAAATTTTAAAAAAGCATCCCAAGATAAACCAGGAGAAGATATATAATGTGCTGGATCTAATTCATAATTATTCATAGCCATCTTTCTATAGTTTTCAAATACATCTGCTAATAATAATACATCTGCAATTAAGTAATAATCATGGTAATCACCCATATCTTCACAGTCTAAGTCTTTCCATACTTTTTGTGCATGTTTATAATCATCGTCAGTTATATCTTTATCTGTTAATTTACTATAAAATGCACCTTTAGAAGGTAATTTAATTTCATCAAATCTTTCCCATGAATCCATATATTCGTATGGATAAACTCCTTTTCTTATTAAATCAGGGTCATAATATTGAGATGTAATAGGAAACTCTGTTAATGATTTACTTAATGAATCTAATGACCCTATTAAATGTTGAAGCGAATCATAGAATTGTAGTTTACTTATTCTGAAAGATATATACTTTTCCATACTCTGTGCTATACATGAAATGCTTTTATATTCTTCAGTAACTGCTTGCATAATAATATGTGAATCATAACCTCTTAGATTATGAAAGAATATTGGAAGTCTCCATGTTTTTGGGTCTACCTTTAATTGTAGATTACACTTTGAATGTGCAGCACCTCTAAACTTTCCAGATATATGATCATGGTCTCTTACTCTATCATCTAAAGAAAGTTCTTTTTTACATATCCAACAATGTGTTGCATTGTGAAAGTTTATTTCATCTTCATCGGTCATCTTAAGTTCTTTAAGATTTAATTTACAATCTTTATAAACTTTCATCATATGTTCTAAAAAGATTTTAGCAGCATCTTCTCCTCTATAATGATAAGGTTTACTTGCTTTACCATCAGATCTTACAATTATAAATGCAAATGAACAAACTTGATGTTCAGACATTACTATTGTTTTATCTGTTATATTTTCATTTTTATCTATTATTAATGATTCAAAATCTGCATATACTACATAAGGAGATTTTTGCAATCTAGCTATGTTTTTAAAATAAACTGTTGATCCTTCTGAAGGCATCTTAATTATAGTATTAACATCCGTAGTTGATTTACATGTTTTACTATGTTCGTGCATAGCATTTATAGACGTTACTCTTTTTAAACATCTTCTACATAAAAACTGTTTATGTGCATCTTTACTAGTGTTATTTATTAGTCTGCTCATGTTTTTTATAAGAGTATAATGTTGATTAGATATTAAACATAAATCAATGTGTCTTTCATGTACTTCCTCAAATGAGGGAGAATTTTTACTTATCCTAATAGGTTGTAAACCACAGCCGGTTTTATCATCTAAATCTCTATCCCATGTATAAACATTTATGGATAAGTGATTATTATTTTCAAATATGTCTATATCTTCTATTTTTACAGGAAATTCAATATCGGAGAAGTCTAGCTTCTCAATATGTTTTTTATAAGATGATACTCTATTTGCATTCTTCTTTACAGGAAACAGCTCGGCTAGCATACACCACATAAAACATTTATTATCTTCATTTTGAATGTTTATGATTCCTTTCTTTAATGATAATTTTGGATCTAAAGGAATATAAGATTTACCTAGTATTGGATGATATTTAGATTGTCTTAATTCTATTTTTAATACTTCACCAACAGTCCAACCAGAACCCCTTAATTTGGCTTCATCTGATGCCTTGTAGAAATCATTTAATATATCATCCTTTAGTTTATCAGTTACAGTATTTTCTATTGACCATTGTTTTGTTGATACCCAATGTCTCACCTCTTCTCCCGAATGATTTATATATTTAATGTGTATATATAATTGTATTTTTACTGGTGGTTTGATTGTTAGTTGTATTTTATTAACACCATGTTGAAGTGATTCATTTAAATCTTTTGTATTTATAACTTGCATATTTAGAGTTTCAAAAACCGAATTTTTCTTGCTCATTTTTGATAGAGACATTTTTGATAACCTAATTTTTTTTAATTTTTTTTTCTACACTTCCAGTCAG
>CM065698.1:34320943-34323443 GCA_017654935.2 Phymorhynchus buccinoides | reverse complement strand
TGCGACGTTTTCAAAGGTACAATTTTCTCAGAATGGTCAGTTTGACACTTAATGTCCCTTTCGTGGTGCTGGGTCACATTTGTGTTGCAGCCTATCCAGTGTAACTTCAATATTTAGTGAGTACAACGTATAAGCATGCTTGCTTGTTGTATTCTTATTAAAATGTTGTTGCTTCTATATATTGTGTAATTTAGAATAGATTTGTTTAAACCATGAGATACGAGAAATCAATTCGGAGCGTGGTTTACAAACAAATGCAAGGATCTTGAGTTACGATCATGAAATGATGAAATGATGCAATTTTAGCATACAAGAACGCATCAACATATTTAACAATTCTATTACAATAAAAAAAAAGAAGAATGTTTAAGTATTCAATAAATGTAACAATGTTACACGCAGAGTAAATATTAGTTTAAAATGTAGAATAAAATACAAAATGTATGTTTAGTAAGATTCCCCCCCAAAAAAAAATTCGATTCCGTTCAAACCGTCAGCTTAAATTGCTTAGAATGTAACACAAAGAATATATAACACAAAATGACAAATGTGATATTTTCCACTTATTAGTTAAAGCTGGTAAACGTTGTTAATACAAAATGTGCACAGAACGCTCGTTTTGTTTGTTGATTTACATGCACTTGGCTGTTTTGTTTTTAGGTAAGACGTATTTGATTCGTAATTAGATTCTTTATGCATTAATAATTCAGAGTTATTAAACAAAATCAAACTTTTAAAAAAATGTTAAACTACAAAAAAAAAAGTTGTTACCATACGTACTACAAAATACCCAACCGGACGTCCAAAAGTGTTTTTTTGTACTGGGCACGGTATTGTTTCCCTGTTATCTGGTCCGTTTAGTTTAAAACAGTACATTGTTTATAGTGTTTGAATATAAGATCAAATCTTCTTCTTCTTTTTCTTCTTCTTATAATAATAATAATAATAATAATAATAATAATAATAATAATAATAATAAAGATAATAATAATAATAAATAATAATAATAATAATGATAAAAATAATAATAATAATAATAATAATAATAATAATGATAATAATAATGATAAATAATGAATAATAATAATAATAATAATAATAATAATAATAATAATAATAATAATAATAACCATAATAATATTTTATATAATATTTATTTTATATAGCGCTTCATCTCAAATGAAGGGGCTCTAAGCGCTTTACAAATAATGCATGAAACATTAACAACTACAAACAAACGCCAGAACATTATTTTGATGGCAATCAAATATTTAAAACAGTACACAATTAGTCAAAAATACACCACAGTGATATATCTCCTGATACACGCTACACGATGATTCAAAGCTGTTTTATTTATAAACGCACCATAATCTTAGCATCCCACTGTGGCAAAGCACCACCAAAATCCAACAAGAGAGAAAAGCATATCATTATGAAAAATATCAATAGCTTAAAATAAAGCTATGTTACGAGATGCACGCATCATTGTATTCAAAGATTGTCATCATCATAGAAACTATGTTACGAGATGCACGCATCATTGTATTCAAAGATTATCATCATCATAGGGACACATAAAATGATAATAAAAAGATGATGTGTGATTTAGAACAAATATACAGATCTAGAGATCGATAGTAATAAAATTTTTTTAAGGCATTATAGTAGAAAAAAACCTTTCAAATGTGAAACGTTTCTAGCTTGGCATTGAGACGACATTGCCCTGATGCTGGCTGTGAAAGGCGAACTGTTAGCAATGAGCAGACAGTCAACACTGATACTATTACCTCCTGATACTACGCAATAGATGATTCAAAGCAGTTTTATTTATAACTGCACCATAATGTTAGCATCCCACTGTGGTAAGAAGGCACCACCAAACATTAATGCACAAAAGAAAAGCATATCATTATCAAGAATATGAATACCTTAAAAACAAAACTATGTTACGAGATTTACACATCAATTTATTCAAAACGTATCATCATAGGGACACATACAATGATAATAAAAAGATAATGTGTGATTTAGAACAAATATATAGATCTAGAGATCGATAGTAATAATACAAACCTGAAAGGCATTATAGTAGAAAAAACCCTTTGAAATGAGAAACGTTTCTAACTTGGTATTGTGGCGACATTGCCCTGATGCTAGCGGTGAAAGATGAGAAAACAATCAACACTGATAATAATTATTATCTCCTGATACTACGCCATATATGATTCAAAGAAAGTTGTATTTATATAAACGCACCATAATTTCAACATCCCACTGTGGCAAAGCACCACCAAAATACACCAGAGAAAAGCGTATCATTGTCAAGAACGTCGATAGTTGAAAATAAAACAAGATTTACACACACCAAGAAAATCATGTCATTCAAAGATTATCAGCACAAGGACACATACAGTAAAACTATGACAGTAAAAAGATTATGCCTGATTTAGAAGAAGAAGAAAAACCCCACACGACATAGAGGGTTTTTGTGGCCATA
>CM065698.1:34288443-34308443 GCA_017654935.2 Phymorhynchus buccinoides | reverse complement strand
AATCTCTGATTGAAATCAGCTTCGTTTCTGAGATTTTTTGTTTTAGGATTACTGTAATTGTTAGCAAAGGTATAATATTGTGGAAAATAATACATGAAACAAACAACGAAAGGACATTTAAAGGCCAAAATCCCAGATACAACATTGAATGATTTCGCTTTGATTTATGTTTTGAAACAAAAAATGTCCCCGTGGGGATACCGGGGGTCTTTCGTAAAAATAGTTCCCCCACCTTCTTGAAAGTTCTGTGCTTGTAACTTCCTCTAATCAGCCATTCTCTTTGACTCTGCCTTTCTCCTTTGCTTTCCATCATCTACTATCTTTCTGACTTATTGACCCATTCTACTGCCTTTAAAACAAAAAATCTTCCAAATAATGTTTCTCCTTTGAGTTCCTCCGAAATCAGAATGTGTCTGCTGTACGCAGCGGGGAGACCAGTGAAAACTGAAAACCGGACACATACGTACCTTACCCATTATGGCCATAAGGCCTGGGAACGCAGAAGAAGAAGAAGAAGAAGAAGAAGAGAAGAGAAGAAGAAGAAGAAAAAACAAAATTTCTTCTATGGAATGGTAAAAAAGAAATAATACTCTTCTGATGTTAGCCAGCTGCAGATAAGAAACAAAACGATATTGTACCTATTTATAAAACATAATGCTTAATTCATTAAATTATTTTCAACTTTGTAAACCCATTTAAAATCTAAACAGACAAAGAGAATGAGAATAAAGTTAAAGAAACACACTGTACCCTCCGCTTCCTGTTCCTCGATCTCTATGGAAGCAGTCATGGTCTGTCCATTGTTGTACTGATTGGTCACTTGGCATGTCACTGTCTGTCCATTTACGGTTGTTTCCTGTGGATTCAGTGTACACATGAATCCCTGGGTGCCTGCACATGGTCCTCCCCATACTACCATGTCTGGGGTTCGGGGATTGAGCCCCGTCACATCGCAGAGAACGGTTAGTAGGTCTGAAGACAATTCTGTGTAGACCTTGAGGCTCACTGTGTCTGGACCATCTGAAACATATATAAGAAATATAATCAGACCTCAGTCCCACTCAATTACCGCTCAAAACAAGAGGTTTGAAAGATGGACCTCTAGAAATATGTATTGACAAGATTTTCTATTAAAAAGTAAGGGAACAAATCGCACCGAAGTAAGATACAAGGTTGTATTATGGACAGTTATGATGGCTATTATGATCTACATGCATTCCAAAACATTTACATGCAAACCTGTCGTGGTTGATCAAACAAATCTCAGTGGAAAGGGTTGCCTATGGCTTTACTACATCCTTCATAATAATACAAAATAATTATTATCTTCATCTATGGACTTCAGTCTCATATCTAGTGGGACATATCTGGTCAGAATGTTCAGGTCTGTCCTTGGTACAAATCTGTAATGGACATTCCACGAACTTGACCACTCTATCAGGGGTTTCGTTGTGTTGGCTAAATAAGCGAAACCACATGCACAAGGATACAGATAGGGCAAAAATACAATTGTCCTAGTAATCAATTTTCTATCCAAAAAGACATTAAATATTTGAGCATTATATGCCATAAAGTAGATGACATGTTCAATGTGTGGGTGACTCAAACAATCATATCAATCGATCATTTCATATTCACTTACATGCTATATTCAAATGCATCTCAGTAATTTCAGAAGACATTGAGTCCGTCTGACAGACAAGCTGTTTGTGTTCATTTGCTCTGTTGAGGACATCTAAGGTCAAGGCCAGCTGTGTCTGACCGGGTTCTCCAGTGACCACGGTATCATTTCCGTCCTTCCACAGCAGATGACCATCAGGGCTTCCCAGGTCATCCACCATACACATACAGGTGATGGGGTCATTCTCTGGGAGGTAGGTCAGGCCACTGCAGTTATGATACGGTCTGGACACACTCGCTGACACAACAGATACATATGAGTTTTTACTATTGAGAGTGATCAAATATTTTTCTAAGAATTTCTATCACAATTTTATTATATCTATTTACGAATTGATTTTTGCGTCACAATAGGGCCTGAAGAAAAGTGTGTAAGACACTTGAAAATTCGCTGCAAACTAGACTATGGGCGTTTGTGTTCTTTATTTTCTTGTAAAAATATTATTTCTAAGTATAATTGGCAGAAGGTATTAACGACAGAGTACTGATAAACAATCCCTGAAAGCGCACAAAAGCTCTAAAAGAATATTCCTGAAAGAATTGTTTATTTTCTTGTTTGTATGTTGTGAAACGTTAACTGTCAAAAGCAATAGCAAAATCACTATAATTATTATCATAGTTGGTTAAAAACTAAGATGATCAATGTAGTGTTATAATTTTCAGTTGTCTAAAACCAATTCAGAACAGAACTGACTGACAGAATAAATCTAATAAATTACCTTCTTCTTCCTTATCTTCTATCACGATGGAAGCATTCATGGTCTGTCCATTGTTGTACTGATTGGTCACTTGGCATGTCACTGTCTGCCCAGTTACGGTTGTTTCCTGTGGATTCAGTGTACACATGAATCCCTGGGTGCCCGCACAACGTCCTCCCCATACTACCATATCTGAGGTTCGGGGATTGATGCCTGTCACCTCGCAGAGATAGGTGAGGTTGTCAGAAGACAATGATCTGTACCCTTGAATACTCACTGAGCCTGGACCATCTGAAAAGATAGAGGACATAGAATTAATTCCTGATTGTTTGGCCCAATACTGTGAATTCCCTCGGAGCTCCGCAGTCACTGAATGATCAAGCTCCCCAGTATCTCTCTGATCTTCTTCATCTCTATGTCCCAGCTCGCCAACTACGTTCGTCTTCTGATTCTCGTCTCCTTTCCATTCCCTCCATCCGTCTCAAATCTGCTGGCCAACGTTCTTTTTCTTGTCAAGCACCATCTCTGTGGAATTCTCTGCCTTCTCCTCTCCGACACTCCAACTCAGTCTCCTCATTCAAAACCTCTCTTAAAAACCATCTTTTTCCTGCTGCGCCCTAAATATTTGATCAGTTGTCTATCGTTGTGTGCACGTGAGGGAAGATTGATTTAAGAGGTTTGTGCTGTGTTTTTGTGTGCGTGTGTGTGTGTGTGTGTGTGTGTGCGTGTGTGTGTGTGTGTGTGTGTGTGTGTGTGTGTGTGTGTGTGTGTGTGTGTGTGTGTGTGTGTGTGTGTGTGTGTGTGTGTGTGTGTGTGTGTGTGTGTGTGTGTGTGTGTGTGTGAGCATGAATGTGTGCTTGTGTGTATTTTGGTTTTGTGGGTTGTGTGTGCACGCATGTGTGTGTGTTTGTGTGCGTGTCTGTGTGTCTGTCTGCGTGCGTACGTTGTGTGTGAGGGTGTTTGTGTCTGCGTGTTGGTGTATGTGGTCAGTCCATGCGGCTCAGTTGCTGTGACTTACCGAATGGGGTATGAACGAGTTGGCGTCAATAATTGTGTGTTTTGTGTATGTGTGTGTGTGTGTGTGTGTGTGTGTGTGTGTGTGTGTGTGTGTGTGTGTGTGTGTGTGTGTGTGTGTGTGTGTGTGTGTTTGTGTGTGCGTGTGTGCGTGTGTGTGTGTGTGTGTGTGTGTGCGCGTGTGCGTGTGTGTGTGCGTGTGTGTGTGCGTGTGTGTTAGAGAGAGAGAGAGAGTTGCTTTGCATATGCACTGTTGGTGGTTGGTGTCACTCTTGAATGTTGTTTTTTGTTATCTGTTGATGAATAATTGATTGTAAAGCGCTTTGGGCTCATCTGAGGTAAAGCGCTATATAAATGTACTGTTATTATTATTATTATTATCAGCAAAAATGAGCGAGAGAAAGGCGAATATATATACAGGTTCCTTTTTATAAGTATGAGAAATTCTATTAAGTTACTACAGGGCACAAAAACAGCACTAGACAATATGAACACAAAAAGATTGTGAGTTGAAAGCTAACATCGGTTGTACAAGATCTACAAGAAAGCAATCAGAATCAAAAGACGAAAAAAATGCCAGCACAGACCATCACT
Organism: Phymorhynchus buccinoides; assembly: GCA_017654935.2. NCBI lineage: Eukaryota > Metazoa > Mollusca > Gastropoda > Neogastropoda > Raphitomidae > Phymorhynchus > Phymorhynchus buccinoides. The sequence continues at coordinate 34,304,457 of CM065698.1, read as the reverse complement.
GACATCAGAACTTAGAAAATCATGAGACAAATTAGGAGGAGGGCTGCGATAACAGAAAAGGAGAATGACTAGAGAATTACAAAAATCAAGGAGGTCTTGAGCCAGGGGCCTTCATGTTAGTGATTTAGAACCATATTTTTGTTGATGTTCCTACGATTTTCAAAAGCTGCTGTGAATCAAAGTTGAGACTTTTTCAGTGAGTCAGTTGTTTAGAGGAGGTCCACAGCAGAGGACAAAACAGTCAATAATTAGACAAATATGTGTTTTGCTATAAAAAAATATCTGTATTCTTATTGCCTTCAACTACATCACATTTGGAATATATGTGTACAAAACATTATCATATCAATTTATTCTTCTTATATTCAGGGCACCTGGACATTTCCGACTAAATTTTAACTGGATTGTATTTGCCATCGCAGATGACAAAATTACTCAGGAGTTGGCAAAGTAAGTATCTACTCACATGCGATATCTAAAGGCATCTGGGATATCTCAGAATCCATGGAGTCTGTCTGACAAACAAGATGTCTGTGTTCATTTGTTGTGCTGAGGTCATCTAAGATCAAGGCCAGCTGATTTTGACCGGGTTGTCCAGTGACCACGATATCATTTCCATCCTTCCACAGCAGATGACCATCAGGGCTTCCCAGGTCATCCACCATACACATACAGGTGATGGGGTCATTCTCTGGGAGGTAGGACAGGCCACTGCAGTTATGATACGGTCTGGACACACTCGTTGAAACTGCAGAGACAAAATGAATTGTCACTATTTACATATTATGGGAAAAACGTCATTAACATATCTGATTGAAATGAGCTTCGTTTCTGAGATTTTTTGTTTTAGGATTACTGTAATTGTTAGCAAAGACATAATATTGTGGAAAATAATACATGAAACAAACAACGAAAGGACATTTAAAGGCCACAATCCCAGATACACCATTGAATGATTTCGCTTTGATTTATGTTTTGTAACAAAAAATGTCCCCGTGGGGATACCGGGGGGTCTTTCGTAAAAATAGTTCCCCACCTTCTGGAAGTTCTGTACTTGTAACTTCCTCTAATCAGCCATTCTCTTTGACTCTGCCTTTCTCCTTGGCTTTCCATCGTCAACTATCTTTGTGACTTATTGACCCATTCTACTGCCTTTAAGACAAAAATCTTGCAAATAATGTTTCTCCTTTGAGTTCCTCCGAAATCAGAATGTGTCTGCTGTACGAAGTGGGCAGACCAGTGAAAACTGAAAACCGGACACATACGTACCTTACCCATTATGGCCATAAGGCCTGGGAACGCAGAAGAAGAAGAAGAAGAAGAAGAAGAAGAAGAAGAAGAAGAAGAAACAAAATTTATTCTATGGAATGGTAAAAAAGAAATAATACTCTTCTGATGTTAGCCAGCTGCAGATAAGAAACAAAACGATATTGTACCTATTTATAAAACATAATGCTTAATTCATTCGATTATTTTCAACTTTGTAAACCCATTTAAAATCTAAACCGACAGAGAGAATGAGAATAAAGTTAAAGAAACACACTGTACCCTCCGCTTCCTGTTCCTCGATCTCTATGGAAGCAGTCATGGTCTGTCCATTGTTGTACTGATTGGTCACTTGGCATGTCACTGTCTGTCCATTTACGGTTGTTTCCTGTGGATTCAGTGTACACATGAATCCCTGGGTGCCTGCACATGGTCCTCCCCATACTACCATGTCTGGGGTTCGGGGATTGAGCCCCGTCACATCGCAGAGAACGGTTAGTAGGTCTGAAGACAATTCTGTGTAGACCTTGAGGCTCACTGTGTCTGGACCATCTGAAACATATATAAGAAATATAATCAGACCTCAGTCCCACTCAATTACCGCTCAAAACAAGAGGTTTGAAAGATGGACCTCTAGAAATATGTATTGACAAGATTTTCTATTAAAAAGTAAGGGAACAAATCGCACCGAAGTAAGATACAAGGTTGTATTATGGACAGTTATGATGGCTATTATGATCTACATGCATTCCAAAACATTTACATGCAAACCTGTCGTGGTTGATCAAACAAATCTCAGTGGAAAGGGTTGCCTATGGCTTCACTACATCCTTCATAATAATACAAAATAATTATTATCTTCATCTATGGACTTCAGTCTCATATCTAGTGGGACATATCTGGTCAGAATGTTCAGGTCTGTCCTTGGTACAAATCTGTAATGGACATTCCACGAACTTGACCACTCTATCAGGGGTTTCGTTGTGTTGGCTAAATAAGCGAAACCACATGCACAAGGATACAGATAGGGCAAAAATACAATTGTCCTAGTAATCAATTTTCTATCCAAAAAGACATATTAAATATTTGAGCATTATATACCATAAAGTAGATGACATGTTCAATGTGTGGGTGACTCAAACAATCATATCAATCGATCATTTCATATTCACTTACATGCTATATTCAAATGCATCTCAGTAATTTCAGAAGACATTGAGTCCGTCTGACAGACAAGCTGTTTGTGTTCATTTGCTCTGTTGAGGACATCTAAGGTCAAGGCCAGCTGTGTCTGACCGGGTTCTCCAGTGACCACGGTATCATTTCCGTCCTTCCACAGCAGATGACCATCAGGGCTTCCCAGGTCATCCACCATACACATACAGGTGATGGGGTCATTCTCTGGGAGGTAGGTCAGGCCACTGCAGTTATGATACGGTCTGGACACACTCGCTGACACAACAGATACATATGAGTTTTTACTATTGAGAGTGATCAAATATTTTTCTAAGAATTTCTATCACAATTTTATTATATCTATTTACGAATTGATTTTTGCGTCACAATAGGGCCTGAAGAAAAGTGTGTAAGACACTTGAAAATTCGCTGCAAACTAGACTATGGGCGTTTGTGTTCTTTATTTTCTTGTAAAAATATTATTTCTAAGTATAATTGGCAGAAGGTATTAACGACAGAGTACTGATAAACAATCCCTGAAAGCGCACAAAAGCTCTAAAAGAATATTCCTGAAAGAATTGTTTATTTTCTTGTTTGTATGTTGTGAAACGTTAACTGTCAAAAGCAATAGCAAAATCACTATAATTATTATCATAGTTGGTTAAAAACTAAGATGATCAATGTAGTGTTATAATTTTCAGTTGTCTAAAACCAATTCAGAACAGAACTGACTGACAGAATAAATCTAATAAATTACCTTCTTCTTCCTTATCTTCTATCACGATGGAAGCATTCATGGTCTGTCCATTGTTGTACTGATTGGTCACTTGGCATGTCACTGTCTGCCCAGTTACGGTTGTTTCCTGTGGATTCAGTGTACACATGAATCCCTGGGTGCCCGCACAACGTCCTCCCCATACTACCATATCTGAGGTTCGGGGATTGATGCCTGTCACCTCGCAGAGATAGGTGAGGTTGTCAGAAGACAATGATCTGTACCCTTGAATACTCACTGAGCCTGGACCATCTGAAAAGATAGAGGACATAGAATTAATTCCTGATTGTTTGGCCCAATACTGTGAATTCCCTCGGAGCTCCGCAGTCACTGAATGATCAAGCTCCCCAGTATCTCTCTGATCTTCTTCATCTCTATGTCCCAGCTCGCCAACTACGTTCGTCTTCTGATTCTCGTCTCCTTTCCATTCCCTCCATCCGTCTCAAATCTGCTGGCCAACGTTCTTTTTCTTGTCAAGCACCATCTCTGTGGAATTCTCTGCCTTCTCCTCTCCGACACTCCAACTCAGTCTCCTCATTCAAAACCTCTCTTAAAACCCATCTTTTTCCTGCTGCGCCCTAAATATTTGATCAGTTGTCTATCGTTGTGTGCACGTGAGGGAAGATTGAATAAGAGGTTTGTGCTGTGTTTGTGGTGTGTGTGTGTGTGTGTGTGCGTGTGTGTGTGTGTGTGTGTGTGTGTGTGTGTGTGTGTGTGTGTGTGTGTGTGTGTGTGTGTGTGTGTGTGTGTGTGTGAGTGTGTGTGTTGTGTGTGTGTGTGTGTGAGCATGAATGTGTGCTTGTGTGTATTTTGGTTTTGTGGGTTGTGTGTGCACGCATGTGTGTGTGTTTGTGTGCGTGTCTGTGTGTCTGTCTGCGTGCGTACGTTGTGTGTGAGGGTGTTTGTGTATGCGTGTTGGTGTATGTGGTCAGTCCATGCGGCTCAGTTGCTGTGACTTACCGAATGGGGTATGAACGAGTTGGCGTCAATAATTGTGTGTTTGTGTATGTGTGTGTGTGTGTGTGTGTGTGTGTGTGTGTGTGTGTGTGTGTGTGTGTGTGTGTGTGTGTGTGTTTGTGTGTGCGTGTGTGCGTGTGTGTGTGTGCGTGTGTGTGCGCGTGTGCGTGTGTGTGTGCGTGTGTGTGTGCGTGTGTGTTAGAGAGAGAGAGAGAGGTGCTTTGCATATGCACTGTTGGTGGTTGGTGTCACTCTTGAATGTTGTTTTTTGTTATCTGTTGATGAATAATTGATTGTAAAGCGCTTTGGGCTCATCTGAGGTAAAGCGCTATATAAATGTACTGTTATTATTATTATTATTATCAGCAAAAATGAGCGAGAGAAAGGCGAATATATATACAGGTTCCTTTTTATAAGTATGAGAAATTCTATTAAGTTACTACAGGGCACAAAAACAGCACTAGACAATATGAACACAAAAAGATTGTGAGTTGAAAGCTAACATCGGTTGTACAAGATCTACAAGAAAGCAATCAGAATCAAAAGACGAAAAAAATGCCAGCACAGACCATCACTGACATCAGAACTTAGAAAATCATGAGACAAATTAGGAGGAGGGCTGCGATAACAGAAAAGGAGAATGACTAGAGAATTACAAAAATCAAGGAGGTCTTGAGCCAGGGGCCTTCATGTTAGTGATTTAGAACCATATTTTTGTTGATGTTCCTACGATTTTCAAAAGCTGCTGTGAATCAAAGTTGAGACTTTTTCAGTGAGTCAGTTGTTTAGAGGAGGTCCACAGCAGAGGACAAAACAGTCAATAATTAGACAAATATGTGTTTTGCTATAAAAAATATCTGTATTCTTATTGCCTTCAACTACATCACATTTGGAATATATGTGTACAAAACATTATCATATCAATTTATTCTTCTTATATTCAGGGCACCTGGACATTTCCGACTAAATTTTAACTGGATTGTATTTGCCATCGCAGATGACAAAATTACTCAGGAGTTGGCAAAGTAAGTATCTACTCACATGCGATATCTAAAGGCATCTGGGATATCTCAGAATCCATGGAGTCTGTCTGACAAACAAGATGTCTGTGTTCATTTGTTGTGCTGAGGTCATCTAAGATCAAGGCCAGCTGATTTTGACCGGGTTGTCCAGTGACCACGATATCATTTCCATCCTTCCACAGCAGATGACCATCAGGGCTTCCCAGGTCATCCACCATACACATACAGGTGATGGGGTCATTCTCTGGGAGGTAGGACAGGCCACTGCAGTTATGATACGGTCTGGACACACTCACTGAAATGCCAGAGACGTAATGGGTTGTCACTATTTAACTGCAGTAAACAGGAACATTAATGATTTCTAGTTTGTCATTCTAATTGCATTTATACATGTTTTGTAGCTGTATTGCAACGATAGTAATCGATATATTATGAGTGTGAAAAAAGCGATGCATGTGAAATAACCTTCAACAACAATCATTATATCCTCTATAGCAGTGATAAAGTAATTGAAAGAAAAACTTTAATTTTAGTTGTTAAAACGATAGGTCTTCGTTTTCTTCTCGTTCATTTGGTTTTTCTTAATTGTTTTTCTTCTACTTTTAAGAATTATTAATAAAAAATAAAGATACATAATGTTGTTCTTCAGGCACAACGAAAGTCAACAACAAACGAAATCATCATAAGATATTGTTTTTGTTATATTAATCAAGCCTTTTGATATATTTGTTTGTTATAAAAACAACGTTAAGAATATAACTCATCGACAGAAGAATGCACCCAAAACAGAATGTACCTTCCTCTTGTTCGTCTTCTATCATAATGGAAGCAGACGTTGCTTCTCCATTGTTATACTGATTGGTCACATGGCACGTCACTGTCTGCCCTGTTACGGTTGTTTTCTGTGGATTCAGTGTACACATGAATCCCTGCGTGCCTGCACATGGGCCTTCCCATTCTACCATGTCTGGGGTTCGGGGATTGAGCCCCGTCACCTCACAGAGAACGGTTAATAGGTCTGAAGTCAACTCTGTGTAGACTTTAACGTTCACTGAGTCTGGACCATCTACAACAGAGAATGGAAATAAGATTATATATAAAATGCGTTCAACGGCAGTTTAATGACAGAGTACTGGAAGCTAGACTTTAAAACGTCTACCTACAATACTGAGATAAGAAAATAACAAAACACAAACAAACTAACAAACAGAAGACAGTCTTGGTATGCTTGCTTAACAGTATTCGAAGATATCTACCATTGAAAGCAATGTCAATCTTAACTATTTGCGAACGGCTACATACAAACCACGCATTTCTAAATCACATACAAATAACTTGGAGCTGAACCTATTGCCTGAATAAAGAAAACATCGCTAGAAACAAACAGATACAAATAGGTTTCTTCCATTAATCTATTCTGATGAATTTAAAAACAAGTCATGAAGTTCATGCAGAGAGTTAACTTTACATTTAACCTGAACTACTTCTGTCTTCAAAACCCTCTACGCCTTATCCTGATGTCTAATACTGTCCCTTCAACGTGATGACAGTTGGACTATCTCATCGACAAAAATATTTTGGTTATAGCATGTGGCATTTATTAACTTACAAGCAATATTCAAATGCATCGCGGCCATGTCACAATCCATGGTGTCTGTTTGACAGACAAGCTGTTTGTGTTCATTTGCTCTCTTGAGGATATCTAAGGTCAAGGCCAGCTGTGTCTGACCAGGTTCTCCAGTGACCACAGTATCATTTTCGTCCTTCCACAGCAGATGACCATCAGGGCTTCCCAGGTCATCCACCATACACATACAGGTGATGGGGTCATTCTCTGGGAGGTAGGCCAGGCCACTGCAGTTATGATACGGTCTGGACACACACGCTGACACAACAGATACATATGAGTTTTTACTATTGAGTGTGATCAAATATTTTTCTACGAATTTCTATCACAAATTTATTATATCTATTTAAGAATTGATTTTTGCATCACAATAGGGTTTGAAGAAAAGTGAGTAAGACACTTGAAAATTCGCTGCAAACTAGAACTATGGGCGTTTGTGTTCTTTATTTTCTTGTAAAAATATTATTTCTAGGTATAATTGGCAGAAGGTATTAACGACAGAGTACTGATAAATAATCCCTGAAAGCGCACAAAAGCTCTAAAAGAATATTCCTGAAAGAATTGTTTATTTTCTTGTTAGTATGTTGTGAAACGTTCACTGTCAAAAGCAATATTAAAATCACTATAGTTATCATCATAGTTGGTTAAAAACAAAGATGATCAATGTAGTGTTATAATTTTCAGTTGTCTAAGACCAATTCAGAACAGAACTGACTGACAGAATAAAGCTAATAAAATTACCTTCTTCTTCCTTATCTTCTATCACGATGGAAGCATTCATGGTCTGTCCATTGTTGTACTGATTGGTCACTTGGCATGTCACTGTCTGCCCAGTTACGGTTGTTTCCTGTGGATTCAGTGTACACATGAATCCCTGGGTGCCTGCACATGGTCCTCCCCATACTACCATATCTGAGGTTTGGGGATTGATGCCTGTCACCTCGCAGAGATAGGTGAGGTTGTCAGAAGACAATGATCTGTACCCTTGAATACTCACTGAGCCTGGACCATCTGAAAAGATAGAGGTAATAGAATTAATTGCTGATTGTTTTGCCCAATACTGTGGATTCCCTTGGAGCTCCGCAAAGATCAGCAAAAATGAGCGAGAGAAAGGCGAATATATATACAGGTTCCTTTTTATAAGTATGAGAAATTCTATTGAGGTACTACAGGGCACAAAAACAGCACTAGACAATATGAACACAAAAAGATTGTGAGTTGAAAGCTAACATCGGTTGTACAAGATCTACAAGAAAGCAATCAGAATCAAAAGACGAAAAAAATGCCAGCACAGACCATCACTGACATCAGAACTTAGAAAATCATGAGACAGATTAGGAGGAGGGCTGAGATAACAGAAAAGGAGAATGACTAGAGAATGACAAAAATCAAGAAGGTCTTGAGCCAGGGGCCTTCATGTTAGTGATTTAGAACCATATTTTTGTTGATGTTCCTAAGATTTTCAAAAGCTGCTGAGAGTGAAAGTGGAAACCTTTTCAGTGAGTCAGTTGTTTAGAGGATCCACAACAGATGACAAAACAGTCAATAATTAGACAAATATGTGCTTTGTTTTACGAAATATCTGTATTCTTATTGCCTTCAACTACATCACATTTGGAATATATGTGTAAAAATATTATCATACCAATTTAGTCTTCTTATATTCAGGGCACCTGGACATTTCCGACTAAATTTTAACTGGATTGTATTTGCCATCACAGATTTAAAAAAAATTACTCAGGAATTGACAAAGTAATTATCTACTCACATGCTATATCCAAAGGCATCTGGAATATCTCAGTATTCATGGAGTCTGTCTGACAGACAAGCTGTTTATTTTCATTTGTTGTGCTGAGGTCATCTAAGGTCAAGGCCAGCTGTGTTTGACCGGGTTGTCCAGTGACCACGATATCATTTCCGTCCTTCCACATCAGATGACCATCAGGGCTTCCCAGGTCATCCACCATACACATACAGGTGATGGGGTCATTCTCTGGGAGGTAGGCCAGGCCACTGCAGTTATGATACGGTCTGGACACACTCACTGACACAACAGATACATATGAGTTTTCACTTTTGAGTGTGATAAAATATTTTTCCTAGGTATAGTTGGCAGAAGGTATTAAACACGAAGTACTGATAAACAATCCCTGAAAGCGCACAAAAGCTATAAAAGAATATTCTTGAAAGAATTACGTTTATTTTATTGTTGGTATGTTGTGAAACGTTCACTGTCAAAAGCAATAGTAAAATCACTATTGTTATCATAATAGTTGGTTAAAAACAAAGATGATTAATGTAGTGTTATAATTTTCAGTTGTCTAAGACCAATTCAGAACAGAACTGACTGACAGAATAAAGCTAATAAAATTACCTTCTTCTTCCTTATCTTCTATCACGATGGAAGCATTCATGGTCTGTCCATTGTTGTACTGATTGGTCACTTGGCAAGTCACTGTCTGCCCAGTTACGGTTGTTTCCTGTTGATTCAGTGTACACATGAATCCCTGCGTGCCTGCACATGGTCCTTCCCATTCTACCATGTCTGGGGTTCGAGGATTGAGACCCATCACCTCACAGAGAACGGTTAATAGGTCTGAAGTCAACTCTGTGTAGACTTTAACGTTCACTGAGTCTGGACCATCTACAACAGAGAATGGAAATAAGATTATATATAAAATGCGTTCAACGGCAGTTTAATAACAGAGTACTGGAAGCTAGACTTTAAAACGTCTACCTACAATACTGAGAAAAGAAAAAACAAAACACAAACAAACTAACAAACAGAAGACAGTCTTGGTATGCTTGCTTAACAGCATTCGAAGATATCTACCATTGAAAGCAATGTCAATCTTAACTATTTGCGAACGGCTACATACAAACCACGCATTTCTAAATCACATAAAAAATAACTTGGAGCTGAACCTATTGCCTGAATAAAGAAAACATCGCTAGAAACAAATAGATACAAATAGGGTTCTTCCATTAATCTATTGTGATGAATTTAAAAACAAGTCATGAAGTTCCTGCAGAGAGTTATCTTTACATTTAACCTGAACTACTTCTGTCTTCAAAACCCTCTACGCCTTATCCTAATGTCTAACATTGTCCCTTCAACTTGATGACAATTGGACTATCTCATCAACAAAAATATTTTGGTTATAGCATGTGGCATTTATTAACTTACAAGCAATATTCAAATGCATCGCGGCCATGCCAGAATCCACGGTGTCTGTTTGACAGACAAGCTGTTTGTGTTCATTTGCTCTGTTGAGGACATCTAAGGTCAAGGCCAGCTGTGTCTGACCAGGTTCTCCAGTGACTACGGTATCATTTCCGTCCTGCCACATCAGATGACCATCAGGGCTTCCCAGGCCATCCACCATACACATACAGGTGATGGGGTCATTCTCTGGGAGGTAGGCCAGGCCACTGCAGTTATGATACGGTCTGGACACACTCGCTAAAACAACACACATGCGAGTGAATTTCAAACGTAAAAAGCGTATTCATAAAAGAAACAACTTATCGTATTCCTTATTTTATTTTGTAGATTCGTAATAGTTTTTACATCACCACAATAAACGACAACAGTGCTAATGGAAACGATTGAAACTTATGGAAAGACTGGCATGTTGTTTTATAGCATATAGGAACACTGAAAGTTTCTAAATCTCTGTAGAAACGCCTTAGACATTGTCAGGATAAACCAATCAAATGTGTGACATTTGAAGTCGTCATAGTTTCCACAATAGCGAAACATTGGAAAAAACAACTAGAAGAATAATCAGCAATTTTTTTTCTTCTAAAAAGCAAGTTTTGTGAAGCGTTTCACAGTTGTCTTTTATTTTCAAAGTCTATATGATTACTAAATATAGAAAAAAAAGAGTTTTTGGAAGAAAGGGTGTGGTGTACTTGTTCCATGTTTAGAATCAAGACATACTTCACACATTCTTATGTTTTCTTCTTTTTTTTCCTTTCAAAATCTTATAACTAATTAAGAACGTTTACATAAGCTAACAAAGCAAATTCATAAGCTTACCTGTCTCTTCCTCCTCCTCTATGACTAAAGACTCGTAAATCGTGTGTCCATTATTGAACTGATTGGTCACACGACATGTCACTGTCTCCCCAGTGACAGTTGCTTTCTGTAAATTCAGTGTACACATGAATCCCTGGGTGCCTGCACATGGTCCTTCCCATACTACCATGTCCGGAGTTCGGGGATTGAGTCCCGGCACCTCGCAGTAAATGGTCAATGTGTCAGAAGACGTTTCGCCGGACATTATATATGGTCGGTACATTTGAAGGCTCACAGAGTCAGGGCCATCTGAATGGAATAATAAAAAAATAGAGTTAATTTAAAATTAAGTAAAAGAATAGTCTTCGTGCAAAAATACTTTCGTGAGGTATTATTCAAATTTAGATGGACAGATATACAGAAAGACACGCAACTAGAAAGATAGAGAGATTTAAAGTATCACAAATGAATGTTTGTAAAGGTCAACGAATCGACAGTGCTAAGGAAGATTTGCAGATGCAGTGAAACCTCCCTTTCTCGTAAGACCCCCCATTATAAGACTCCCTTCCACTTAAGACCTACTTCTCTGAAACACTGCCCTTTTAGCAAGTATTAAAATTGCCTCCTTCATACAACTCCCTCCCATTTAAGACCATTTTGGATTATGTTTGAAGGTCTTATAAGGGATGCTCCACTGTACAAGCATAGAAAGATATACCGACAAGAAGTCAGATAGTCAAAGGCAAATATACGTATAGTATGTTTGACTTAAAACATATAATTGTGATTGTCAGATATCGAATTACATCTGTGCAAAGATCTAATTTTAACTTGAACCCTAAAGTATTGCCATCTGGAATGTACTAAAAAATCTTAATCCTATGATGGAAAACAGTTAGCATCAATCACTGTAACATTTGAATCTTTCTACAGCTAACCATCTACCAACAGAAATAGAAATATGGGCAACGTTGTAGTCTAGATACCCCAAAATTTCAAAGTCTTGTTCTTTCAGCTTCGTGACAATAACCCTCAGCTGATCCTAACCCTAACTCTTTCCAGAGAACGGCAGAATGTTGCTTCTTAGTTAAATGTATCCTTGCGAAAGTTTGACGGGGGGTGTCTAAGCTGTAAATTTGCCGAAATCTATCCTACCAACTCACACGCTAGACTCAAGCACATCCTGTCAGACTCTGCATTCGTTGAACTCGTTTGACAAACAAGCTGTATATGGTCGTGTTCTCTGTTCAAGAAGTTTGAAGCCCAGGCCAGGTGTTTCTGACCGGGTTCACCAGTGACCACGGTATCATTTCCGTCCTTCCACATCAGATGACCATTAGGGCTTCCCAGGTCATCCACCATACACATACAGGTGATGGGGTCATTCTCTGGGAGGTAGGCCAGGCCACTGCAGTTATGAAACGGTCTGGACGCACTCGCTAAAACAACACACATGCGAGTGAAATTCAAACGTAAAAAGTGTATTCATAAAAGAAACAACTTATCGTATTCCTTATTTTATTTTGTAGATTCGTAATAGTTTTTACATCACCACAATAAACGACAACAGTGCTAATGGAAACGATTGAAAACTTATGGAAAGACTGGCATTTTTTTTAATTATAGCATATACGAACACTGAAAGTTTCTAAATCTCCGTAGAAACGCCTTAGAAATTGTCAGGATAAGCCAATCAAATGTGTAACATTTGAAGTCGTCATAGTTTCCACAATAGCGAAACATTGGAAAAACAACTAGAAGAATAATCAGCAAAAAATGTTTCTAAAAAGCAAGTTTTGTGAAGCGTTTCACAATTGTCTTTTATTTTCAGTCTATAAGATTACTAAATATAGAAAAAAAGAGTTTTTGGAAGAAAGGGTGTGGTGTACTTGTTCCATGTTTAGAATCAAGACATGCTTCACACATTCTTATGTTTTCTTCTTTGTTTGTTTTCAAAATCTTATAGCTAATTAAGAACGCTTACATAAGCTAACAAAGCAAATTCATAAGCTTACCTGTCTCTTCCTCCTCCTCTATGACTAAAGACTCGTAAATCGTGTGTCCATTATTGAACTGATTGGTCACACGACATGTCACTGTCTCCCCAGTGACAGTTGCTTTCTGTAAATTCAGTGTACACATGAATCCCTGGGTGCCTGCACATGGTCCTTCCCATACTACCATGTCCGGGGTTCGGGGATTGAGTCCCGGCACCTCGCAGTAAATGGTCAATGTGTCAGAAGACGTTTCGCCGGACATTATATATGGTCGGTACATTTGAAGGCTCACAGAGTCAGGGCCATCTGAATGGAATAATAAAAAAATAGAGTTAATTTAAAATTAAGTAAAAAAATAGTCTTCGTGCAAAAATACTTTCGTGAGGTATTATTCAAATTTAGATGGACAGATATACAGAAAGACACGCAACTAGAAAGATAGAGAGATTTAAAGTATCACAAATGAATGTTTGTAAAGGTCAACGAATCGACAGTGCTAAGGAAGATTTGCAGATGCAGTGGAACCTCCCTTTGTCGTAAGACCCCCATTATAAGACTCCCTTCCACTTAAGACCTACTTCTCTGAAGACATTGCCCTTCTTTGTAAGTATTAAAATTGCCTCCTTCATACAACTCCCTCCCATTTAAGACCTCATTTTGGATTATTTTTGAAGGTCTTATAAGGGATGCTCCACTGTGCAAGCATAGAAAGATATACCGACAAGAAGTCAGATAGTCAAAGGCAAATATACGTATAGTATGCTTGACTTAAAACATATAATTGTGATTGTCAGATATCGAATTACATCTGTGCAAAGATCTAATTTTAACTTGAACCCTAAAGTATTGCCATCTGGAATGTACTAAAAAAACTTAATCCTATGATGGAAAACAGTTAGCATCAATCACTGTAACATTTGAATCTTTCTACAGCTAACCATCTACCAACAGAAATAGAAATATGGGCAACGTTGTAGTCTAGATACCCCAAAATTTCAAAGTCTTGTTCTTTCAGCTTCGTGACAATAACCCTCAGCTGATCCTAACCCTAACTCTTTCCAGAGAACGGCAGAATGTTGCTTCTTAGTTAAATGTATCCTTGCGAAAGTTTGACGGGGGGTGTCTAAGCTGTAAATTTGCCGAAATCTATCCTACCAACTCACACGCTAGACTCAAGCACATCCTGTCAGACTCTGCATTCGTTGAACTCGTTTGACAAACAAGCTGTATATGGTCGTGTTCTCTGTTCAAGAAGTTTGAAGCCCAGGCCAGGTGTTTCTGACCGGGTTCACCAGTGACCACGGTATCATTTCCGTCCTTCCACATCAGATGACCATTAGGGCTTCCCAGGTCATCCACCATACACATACAGGTGATGGGGTCATTCTCTGGGAGGTAGGCCAGGCCACTGCAGTTATGATACGGTCTGGACACACTTGTTGAAACTGCAGACACATATGAGAAAACAAAAGCGAAAAATGTCATAGTCATCTGGTTTCAACCTCTCTGTTTTAGCTCCGTTGACGAAAAGAAAGTCCAAACTGTCCATGTATTATGTGCATGTAATACTTCGGATTCATTTGGTGCCTTCGTAAACACTGCCACGGGTTGAAGGTTAAATACTATATCTTCTTTAGTTTCTCTTACTCTTCTGTAGCTCTGTTATAGGACCATTAATTATAGACCACAAGATGTGGAAACGCAATTTTTTTCATTTATTAGTGCAGCTACATTAAGAAATATGGCGATCTGAAACATGTCAACAAATGTGTAGAGTGATATGCCCCCAGTTGCGAATGTAAGACCTATTTAATAAAAGAAATAAAGGAGGTGACGAGTGAATGCGGGTCATTATATTCCTCAAGAGTTTACCTACTTTGTATTTTCTATCGTACTGACAATACAAATTATCATCATGATTAACACAAAAAACACCCGTTCTCGGGGGACAGATAATCAAAATACAATTTTCTGACTCTTTTCAGCACGATTCCTATAAGTATGTTTAAGTCACTCGGTATTTCTTTCAAAGCCAGATTTACAGGGAGTACGTTGGCATGGCTTGCCCTTTGGTGAATCTGACATAACGGGCAGCAAAGCACGGGACTTGCGGAAACCATTCTGTCAAGTTTCATTGAGATTGGTTTAGTTGTTTGGGCGCTGTGAAGTGGAATAAGCCTATGTATATATTTTTGTTTCAAATACAGACGCTCATGATTCACACACACACACACACACACACACACACACACACACACACACACACACACACACACACACACACACACACACACACACATTATTATGTATATTCGCATGTATATAAATATGTAAAAAAAAAGTTATTCTTCCTTTTTTCATCCCCCCCTCTATCTTTTTCTTTTCTTTCCTTTTCTCCCAATTGTTATGTCTTGTATGCTCTCTCTCTCTCTCTCTCTCTCTCTCTCTCTCTCTCTCTCTCTCTCTCTCTCTCTCTCTCTCTCTCTCTCTCTCTCTATTTTCTCTCTCGTTTGACTTTTTTATATATATATTTATTTATTTATTTATTTATTTTCTTTTTTCTTTTTTTTTCTTTAAATTTATACTCATTTATGAATGTTCTCTGTGTTTTTTTTCTTTTATTATTATTATTATTATATTATTATTATTTATTATGCATTTTCATGATGTTTGTATTTTTTGTTGGAGGGCAGGATGAAAAACAGCCTTGTTAGCTTATTCTTTAACCCTCAATAAAGATCATTTTGACTTGACTTGACACACACACACACACACACACACACACACACGCACGCACGCACGCACGCACACGCACGCACACGCCACACACACACACACACACACACACACACCCACTGACGGAGAGAAACGTTTAGGCCTCAGTTCCACTCACAGTGTACTCCTGTTCAATCAAACTGGGAACAGAAATATACTTGGCATTTAGGAATGGGTATTTTCTAGTCACAGAGACAAGAGAAATTCGGGGTGCTCTCACCTGGAGAGAGCGTCGCCGCTAGTGCAGCACCACACACTTTTTTTGTTTGGTGGTGTTTGGAAGGGAGGTGGACTTAGGGAAACATGTAATCAGTCTGGTAATAGCAGGTAGCAATTTTTCTCCCCGTTCTTATCGACTTTAAACTGCTGTGTTTTCTTCTTCTTTTTTCTTTTGTACT
>CM065698.1:34277138-34284638 GCA_017654935.2 Phymorhynchus buccinoides | reverse complement strand
TAGTTCACACAATATTCCTAGCACAAGCTAACAAAATAAAGAGACGCCATGAATCACGATGACCTCCTGGCTCTTCTGTAGTCATGAGTGCGAATTAGACAGTCTACACGGGGAGTAGCATGCAAATTAGACTAAACTCCTAAAAACGATTGGTTGTTTAGCCTAATTTGCATACTAATCCCCGTTTTGAACGTCTAAGACGCACGCATATCTACAAGGCCTGGTGCGGAAGAAGGCCGAGGGCTGACTATTGTTTGAAAGAAACCATTTCTAGCAGTTAAAAACTTCGGCCTTTTTAAAAAGAAAAAATCGAAAGGCTTTTATGGTTGACAATAACCCCGGAATCGGGGCAAATAGTAAAGTGACAGCTGTACAATAAATGATTTTCTTACAGTAATGGAAAACCATACTACAGCTTAGGCCATTATGACTTGCATCAGTCTATTATGAAGAATTAATGAAAATGAGGTTAGCGTCCAATTAGACATATTGGACGACGTTCCTGAAGACTTGGTCTTCCCGGGGATGAAGACGATGCAATGGCGATGAGGGTAGGAAGTGGAGGAAGGGCTGGTCGTGGCAGGTAGCTGCTTTGTTGTAGGCTTCGTGCAGGCCAAGGTCTGCGTTTGGTGTTGTCGTTGGATGAAGGTCCTTTTGGTTGTCCAGCTGGCCAGGCAGTAGCGGAACTCTTGCCAGCTCATCTTAAAGGTTTCTCTTTTCAGTTCCACCCCCACCCCCCAGTATCGATCCACATGATCCAATGGGGTTTTATGAAGGCGTAGGACTCTAGTCTTATACTAAGAGGCATTTGCACTCGTGCTTAGTGAGTGCTGAAACCAAAAGGAATAGTTGGTCAAAATAATAAGGGTACCACGTTCACCAAAGCACAGGCTATCCTCGAGGGTTTTTTTGGCTG
Source organism: Phymorhynchus buccinoides (assembly GCA_017654935.2). Classification (NCBI taxonomy): domain Eukaryota; kingdom Metazoa; phylum Mollusca; class Gastropoda; order Neogastropoda; family Raphitomidae; genus Phymorhynchus; species Phymorhynchus buccinoides. The sequence goes on along the minus strand of CM065698.1, from coordinate 34,283,722 downwards.
GAGAGAGTGGCGGATGTACCCTGGTCAAGGCATCTCCATTAAAAATTACATCAACAAACCAAATTCTAGCCCAGCCTTTCAGACTAGCTGCTGCCTCCCCCTTTGCAATCTGGAAGTAGTCCTAGGTGGGAAACAACAGAGTGATAAAGGGGTGAATCTTACCCAGGGTGTGGCTCACAGTTGGCAGCAGCGGCCTCCTTCTGTTGCTTGGCCTTGCGGCGACCTGAAAGGAACAACTGTGATCAAATATCAGTCTGTCTCATCTGTTTTTATGTCTCTCTGTCTCTTCGTCACTCTGTCTGTCTGTTTGTCTCTAATTTCTCTCTGCCTCTATCTCCGTCTTTGTCTGCCTATGTGTCTGTCTCTCTGTCTGAATCTTAATGTTTGTGAATATATTTTTTGTAATACCTCTTACGCTATCCCTACCACCGTTACTTCTCTCATTCCCCTCTCCATCCACACTTCCTTCTCCAGAAGCAGAGGACCGTGGCTATGCCAGAGGCGAGGCGGGTCATGGTGGCAAAAATCAATTCAATTCAATTCAAATTCAAAGTCCCCAACGGCTATCCAAGTTCCTTGGTCCTTCCTCCCCCCTCCCCTCCATCGTCGCACCTCATACCCAACCATTCATTACAACACCCACCCACCCTTAAGCTAAAAAAAACCCTATAGTTATTGTGATTCCGTTTGGTGTTGTTCCTTCTAATTTGGGTATGCATTTATTCGAAAAAAAAGTTTTTAATTCCTTTGCGAAGCGCTTAGAGCCCCAGTAAGGAGCTCAAAAATGTACATTTTGTTGTTGTTGTTGTTGTTGTTGTTTTTTTGTTGTTGTTGTCGTTATTATTATTATTATTATTACAGTGCAACATCCCTTATAAGACCTCCCATTATAAGACTCCCTCCCACGTAAGACCTACTTCTCTGAGACATTGCCCTTCTTTGTAAATATTAAAATTACCTCCCTGATAAGACCTCTCCCTTATAAGACCTCATTTTGGTTGATTTTTGAAGGTCTTATAAGGGAGCTTCCACTGTATTACTGTCCAAATTTATGTCTTAAGCCGGCGACAGACTATGTGACTGCTTCATGTGACTCGATCAGGTCGTGACGTTTCACCTCATTTGCATACCATCCTTTCATAGTTGCTCGATCAGCCTGACTCAGTCGGGCCCAGTCAGGTGACAGGGCCGAATAGGGCGGGTTCTAAATTTCACTGATCGAGTCTGATCGAGTCAGATGGCTTGTGACCTCTTCTGTGCGGGAAACAAAATTTGGTCTACGTCACGACCTGATCGAGTCATATGAGGCAGTCGCATAGTCTGGCTCCAGCTTTAGGGCCGTGGCAATGAGGGTCGGGGCAGGCCATGCCAGCAAAAAAGCCACACTATACTACAACTATTCTCCACATCTCTCATACCTCTCATCTCCTCCTCCCCCCCCCCCCCCAATTCCCCCCTAATTCCCCCCCCAAAGGACCCCAAATTTCCCCCCCCCCCCCCCCCCACCCCCACCCCATGCACACTTACGTCTACGGCAATAGAGGGCCAGGGCAATGGCGGAGGCAAGGCAGGTCATGGCGGCGAAGGCCCCCACGGGCTATCCACGTGCCTCGCGTGTCCTCCCTGTAGGACACCGTTCTCTGAGCCTGCGTCTTCTGGGGAAACGATGCGTAGTCCTCGTCCTTTTTCTCTGCAGGAAGCCGCCCATTATTATTATTATTATGTTGTTGTTGTTGTTGTTATTATTATTATTATTATTGGTTCTTCTTCTTCTTCTTCTTCTTCTTCTTCTTCTTCTTATTATTATTATTATTATTATTATGTTATTATTATTATTATTATTATTATTATTATTATTGTTGTTGTTGTTGTTGTTGTTGTTGTTGTTGGTGTTGGTTTGTTATTATTATTATTATTATTATTATTATTATTATTATTATTATTATTATTACTATTAAAAATAAAAAGAAGTAAAAATAAAATACCTTTGGGGAATTTTCGACCAGCTACTGCTAGCCTTTTTCAACCCAGACTGACTGGCAGTTGATGGGGTTGCTGTCTTGTTTTCCCCTTCTGAGTTGATGTCAGTGTCATTTGAAGCGTGAGCCGTGTTCAGTAGGCTATTGTAGATTGGTGGTAGGTCATATCCTAGATCCCTTATCATGATCAATCCGGAGTCGGAAAGCATCTTTGCTCAAGTACTTCTCTGAGACATTGCCCTTCTTTGTAAGAAATACATCTATACCATACAACTCCCTCCCATTTAAGACCTCATTTTGGATGCTTTTTGAAAGTCTTACTAGGGAGGTTCCACTGTACGTAAAAAAACAACAAACTAGGCAATACACGCGTGTAATTAAAGTAGGATGCGAAGGAAAAACAGGCGAAACATGTATTAACCACAACAAAATTGCTACAGATTTATCCAGCTCTGGAATTGCAAGATTACTATAGTTCATGAGTTAATTAACTTTAATGGTGTTTTCTTTGTTACTTTTTTTTTTGCTATTAATTTGTTAGGGTTTTTTTTGTGTTTGTTTTTTTCCTCCACATTCACAGACATAAAATCATATGCATAGTTACACTTACTCATACACACGCACTCATATTCACATACACACACACGCACACACATACACACACATAACACACGCGCGCACTCACGCACACATACTAAAAATGGTTTTTTTTAAAAATATTTATATTTTTCTATTTTTTTTAGTCTAATATCACCATTGTGTGAACATACTTTAAATTAAAACAATCAATCAAACAAAGAAATAAAGCACAAAAAACCCCACCAACTAGTCACAATAAGTTAAGGGTCTCATCGTACTTAATTGAGTTACTTTACAAACTGATAAGCTGAGAAATAAAGGATGAACATAAATGGACCAAACGTTGTCTATTATTCATTAAAACATCATTGAACACTTAGGATCTGGCTTTATTACTTTTGCGTTCAAACTAATAATGTTTTGTTTATATATACTGTAAAAATGGCATTCTTCTCAAATCAGCACACAATATTGACCCTTTTTTATCTCATAGTTGAGGAACTTTGGACGGAATTAACAAGAGGCATGTGCATGAACAAAGTGCTGTGAACAAGAAATAATATTATCATAATCTCATAATCATTTCAAAGTATAAAATTATGCAAAATGATTTTTTTTAAAGATGGAGAGATTGAGCAGCACAGCGACTATGGCCAGCAAGGGCATCATTCATATTGTTTAGCGTTATTTGTGTTGAAAGTAAAACATGTTATTAATGGTAATAAAACACACACGTTGATAATCTTTAAGTGGTAGTTTTTGTTCTGATTTTTCAAAAGAAAATAGATATGTCCAGATTCAATTTTGTTCCATTCAATGACCACTTTTGTTTAGCTATTGACAAATGTAATGCTTGATGAACGATAATGTAAGCTATTTAATAAAATAAAAGTGCTGTGAACAGTCATCACCGGTTGTTTGATAAAAGAGGCGGGCAGAAAGTCCAGCAATGGTTGTCTGAATAAGCATGAGTACATGTAGAATCTCCAGCAATGGTTGTCTGAATAAGCATGAGTACATGTAGAATGTCCAGCAACGGTTGTCTGAATAAGCATGAGTACATGTAGAATGTCCAGCAATGGTTGTCTGAATAAGCATGAGTACATGTAGAATGTCCAGCAACGGTTGTCTGAATAAGCATGAGTACATGTAGAATGTCCAGCAATGGTTGTCTGAATAAGCATGAGTACATGTAGGATGTCCAGCAATGGTTGTCTGAATAAGCATGAGTACAAATAGGATGTCCAGCAATGGTTGTCTGAATAAGCATGAGTACAAATAGGATGTCCAGCAATGATTGTCTGAATAAGCATGGGTACAAGTAGAATACCCGGCAACGGTTGTCTGAATAAGCACAAATACAGGCAAAAGATTAAGTGACACTGAACGTTTTGTGAGTAGTTACACAAGGTAAACTCTACCTTCTTCTTCCTCTTCTTCCTCCCCTATCCTTACGGAATCATACACGGCGTGTCCGTTGTTGCGCGGGTTCGTCGCGAGGCATCCCACCGTCTGCCCCAAGGCTGCTGCCGCTTCCTGAGGACTCAAGGTACACACGAAGCCCTGGGTGCCTTCGCAGGGTCCTCTCCATTCCACCATGTCTGGGCTCATGGGTTTGAGTCCCTTCACCTCGCAGTAGAAGACTACTACCTCTGAGTCATCGAGAGGAAGACGACTGGATGTTGTCATCAAGGAGGTTGGGTACGTGTGAAGTTGTACGGAGTCGGGACCATCTGCGTGGAACGACAAACATGATGGTGAGCCATACAAACACACTCCCAGTTCTTTAGATATGAGAGAGAGAGAGAGAGAGAGAGAGAGAGAGAGAGAGAGAGAGAGAGAGAGAGAGAGAGAGAGAGAGAGAGAGAGAGAGATTCGGATGGTTTAATGAACTAGGTCATAATGCCCATGTCATGGGGATGGGGTTACAAGAGAGAGAGAGAGAGAGAGAGAGAGAGAGAGAGAGAGAGAGAGAGAGAGAGAGAGAGAGAGAGAGAGAGAGAGAGAGAGAGAGAGATTCCGCGTAGTGAGAGAGAGAGAGAGAGAGAGAGAGAGAGAAGAGAGAGAGAGAGAGAGAGAGAGAGAGAGAGAGAGAGAGAGAGAGAGAGAGAGAGAGAGAGAGACGGTGAGAGAGCATTGGAAGGGGAAACCCCATTCGATACATTCCATAATTATTTCTCTTTACCAAGTGATATTTACTGGCTCTTTGAACCAGATTTTCTTTTACATTGTTTGTGTGCTCATATAACAGTGGACTGCCTGGTTTCTTCTGTACTATCACTGTGCAGTACCGTGTTACTGCACCGTAACGGTACAGACTTACCGTGGGTGCGCGCGCGCGTGAGTGTTGTTGTGTGTGTGTGGTGTGTGTGTGTGTGTGTGTGTGTGTGTGTGTGTGTGTGTGTGTGTGTGTGTGTGTGTGTGTGTGTGTGTGTGTGTGTGTGTGTGTGTGTGTGTGTGTGTGTGTGTGTCTGTGTGTGTGTGTGTGCGAGCGCGTGCGCGTGTGTTTGGTGATATTTCAAGCAGTTGTGAAAAATCCGTCTCAATCTGTTCCAATAGTATTTCCTCTATGCTTACAAGCAATATTCAAAATCAACTCGACAAACGGCGAATTGGTTTCATCCGCTTTGCAAACAAAACGTTTGCCGTCGTCGTTCCTGTCCAACGATCCAAATGTCAAGGCCAGGTGTTTCTGACCGGGTTGTCCAGTGACCACGATATCATTTCCGTCCTTCCACAGCAGATGACCATCAGGGCTTCCCAGGTCATCCATCATACACATACAGGTGATGGGGTCATTCTCTGGGAGGTAGGCCAGGACACTGCAGTTATGATACGGTCTGGACACACTCGTTGAAACTGCAGAGACAAAATGAATTGTCACTATTTACATATTATGGGAAAAACGTCATTAAAATCTCTGATTGAAATCAGCTTCGTTTCTGAGATTTTTTGTTTTAGGATTACTGTAATTGTTAGCAAAGGCATAATATTGTGGAAAATAATACATGAAACAAACAACGAAAGGACATTTAAAGGCCAAAATCCCAGATACACCATTGAATGATTTCGCTTTGATTTATGTTTTGAAACAAAAAATGTCCCCGTGGGGATACCGGGGGTCTTTCGTAAAAATAGTTCCCCACCTTCTGGAAGTTCTGTACTTGTAACTTCCTCTAATCTGTCATTCTCTTTGACTCTGCCTTTTCCTTTGCTTTCCATCATCTACTATCTTTGTGACTTATTGACCCATTCTACTGCCTTTAAAACAAAAATCTTGCAAATAATGTTTCTCCTTTGAGTTCCTCCAAAATCAGAATGTGTCTGCTGTACGAAGTGGGCAGACCAGTGAAAACTGAAAACCGGACACATACGTACCTTACCCATTATGGCCATAAGGCCTGGGAACGCAGAAGAAGAAGAAGAAGAAGAAGAAGAAGAAGAAGAAGAAGAAGAAGAAGAAGAAGAAGAAGAAGAAGAAACAAAATTTCTTCTATGGAATGGTAAAACAGAAATAATACTCTTCTGATGTTAGCCGGCTGCAGATAAGAAACAAAACGATATTGTACCTATTTATAAAACATAATGCTTAATTCATTCGATTATTTTCAACTTTGTAAACCCATTTAAAATCTAAACCGACAGAGAGAATGAGAATAAAGTTAAAGAAACACACTGTACCCTCCGCTTCCTGTTCCTCGATCTCTATGGAAGCAGTCATGGTCTGTCCATTGTTGTACTGATTGGTCACTTGGCATGTCACTGTCTGTCCATTTACGGTTGTTTCCTGTGGATTCAGTGTACATATGAATCCCTGGGTGCCTGCACATGGTCCTCCCCATACTACCATGTCTGGGGTTCGGGGATTGAGCCCCGTCACATCGCAGAGAACGGTTAGCAGGTCTGAAGACAATTCTGTGTAGACCTTGAGGCTCACTGAGTCTGGACCATCTGCAACAGATATAAGAAATATAATCAGACCTCAGTCCCACTCAAATACCGCTCAAAACAAGAGGTTTGAAAGAT
>CM065698.1:34262138-34272138 GCA_017654935.2 Phymorhynchus buccinoides | reverse complement strand
CTCATCAACAAAAATATTTTGGTTATAGCATGTGGCATTTATTAACTTACAAGCAATATTCAAATGCATCGCGGCCATGCCAGAATCCACGGTGTCTGTTTGACAGACAAGCTGTTTGTGTTCATTTGCTCTGTTGAGGACATCTAAGGTCAAGGCCAGCTGTGTCTGACCAGGTTGTCCAATGACCACGGTATCATTTCCGTCCTTCCACATCAGATGACCATCAGGGCTTCCCAGGTCATCCACCATACACATACAGGTGATGGGGTCATTCTCTGGGAGGTAGGCCAGGCCACTGCAGTTATGAAACGGTCTGGACACACTCGCTAAAACAACACACATGCGAGTGAAATTCAAACGTAAAAAGCGTATTCATAAAAGAAACAACTTATCGTATTCCTTATTTTATTTTGTAGATTCGTAATAGTTTTTACATCACCACAATAAACGACAACAGTGCTAATGGAAACGTTTGAAAACTTATGGAAAGACTTGCATTTTGTTTTATAGCATATAGGAACACTGAAAGTTTCTAAATCTCTGTAGAAACGCCTTAGACATTGTCAGGATAAACCAATCAAATGTGTGACATTTGAAGTCGTCATAGTTTCCACAAATTGTCACTATTTACATATTATGGGAAAAACGTCATTAAAATCTCTGATTGAAATCAGCTTCGTTTCTGAGATTTTTTGTTTTAGGATTACTGTAATTGTTAGCAAAGACATAATATTGTGGAAAATAATACATGAAACAAACAACGAAAGGACATTTAAAGGCCACAATCCCAGATACACCAATGAATGATTTCGCTGTGATTTATGTTTTGAAACAAAAAATGTCCCCGTGGGGATACCGGGGGTCTTTCGTAAAAATAGTTCCCCACCTTCTGGAAGTTCTGTACTTGTAACTTCCTCTAATCAGCCATTCTCTTTGACTCTGCCTTTCTCCTTGGCTTTCCATCGTCAACTATCTTTGTGACTTATTGACCCATTCTACTGCCTTTAAAAAAAAAAAATCTTCCAAATAATGTTTCTCCTTTGAGCTCCTCCGAAATCAGAATGTGTCTGCTGTACGAAGCGGGGAGACCAGTGAAAACTGAAAACCGGACACATACGTACCTTACCCATTATGGCCATAAGGCCTGGGAACGCAGAAGAAGAAGAAGAAGAAGAAGAAGAAGAAGAAGAAGAAGAAGAAGAAGAAGAAGAAGAAGAAACAAAATTTCTTCTATGGAATGGTAAAACAGAAATAATACTCTTCTGATGTTAGCCGGCTGCAGATAAGAAACAAAACGATATTGTACCTATTTATAAAACATAATGCTTAATTCATTCGATTATTTTCAACTTTGTAAACCCATTTAAAATCTAAACCGACAGAGAGAATGAGAATAAAGTTAAAGAAACACACTGTACCCTCCGCTTCCTGTTCCTCGATCTCTATGGAAGCAGTCATGGTCTGTCCATTGTTGTACTGATTGGTCACTTGGCATGTCACTGTCTGTCCATTTACGGTTGTTTCCTGTGGATTCAGTGTACACATGAATCCCTGGGTGCCTGCACATGGTCCTCCCCATACTACCATGTCTGGGGTCCGGGGATTGAGCCCCGTCACATCGCAGAGAACGGTTAGTAGGTCTGAAGACAATTCTGTATAGACCTTGAGGCTCACTGAATCTGGACCATCTGCAACAGATATAAGAAATATAATCAGACCTCAGTCTCACTCAATTACCGCTCAAAACAAGAGGTTTGAAAGATGGACCTCTAGAAATATGTATTGACAAGATTTTCTATTAAAAAGTAAGGGAACAAATCGCACCGAAGTAAGATACAAGGTTGTATTATGGACAGTTATGATGGATATTATGATCTACATGCATTCCAAAACATTTACATGCAAACCCTTCGTGGTTGATCAAACAAATCTCAGTGGAAAGGGTTGCCTATGGCTTCACTACATCCTTCATAATAATACAAAATAATTATTATCTTCATCTATGGACTTCAGTCTCATATCTAGTGGGACACATCTGGTCAGAATTTTCAGGTCTGTCCTTGGTACAAATCTGTAATGGACATTCCACGAACCTGACCACTCTATCAGGGGTTTCGTTGTGTTGGCTAAATAAGCGAAGCCACATGCACAAGTATACAGATAGGGCAAAAATACAATTGTCCTAGTAATCCATTTTCTATCCAAAAAGACATATTAAATATTTGAGCATTATATGCCATAAAGTAGATGACATGTTCAATGTGTGGGTGACTCAAACAATCATATCAATCGATCATTTCATATTCACTTACATGCTATATTCAAATGCATCTCAGTAATTTCAGAAGACATTGAGTCCGTCTGACAGACAAGCTGTTTGTGTTCATTTGCTCTGTTGAGGACATCTAAGGTCAAGGCCAGCTGTGTCTGACCGGGTTCTCCAGTGACCACGGTATCATTTCCGTCCTTCCACAGCAGATGACCATCAGGGCTTCCCAGGTCATCCACCATACACATACAGGTGATGGGGTCATTCTCTGGGAGGTAGGCCAGGCCACTGCAGTTATGATACGGTCTGGACACACTCGCTGACACAACAGATACATATGAGTTTTTACTATTGAGTGTGATCAAATATTTTTCTAAGAATTTCTATCACAATTTTATTATATCTATTTACGAATTGATTTTTGCGTCACAATAGGGCCTGAAGAAAAGTGAAAAGTGTGTAAGACACTTGAAAATTCGCTGCAAACTAGAATATGGGCGTTTGTGTTCTTTATTGTATTGTAAAAATATTATTTCTAGGTATAATTGGCAGAAGGTATTAATGACAGAGTACTGATAAACAATCCCTGAAAGCGCACAAAAGCTATAAAAGAATATTCCTGAAAGAATTGTTTATTTTCTTGTTTGTATGTTGTGAAACGTTAACTGTCAAAAGCAATAGCAAAATCACTATAATTATTATCATAGTTGGCTAAAAACAAAGATGATCAATGTAGTGTTATAATTTTCAGTTGTCTAAAACCAATTCAGAACAGAACTGACTGACAGAATAAATCTAATAAATTACCTTCTTCTTCCTTATCTTCTATCACGATGGAAGCATTCATGGTCTGTCCATTGTTGTACTGATTGGTCACTTGGCATGTTACTGTCTGCCCAGTTACGGTTGTTTCCTGTGGATTCAGTGTACACATGAATCCCTGGGTGCCCGCACAAGGTCCTCCCCATACTACCATATCTGAGGTTCGGGGATTGATGCCTGTCACCTCGCAGAGATAGGTGAGGTTGTCAGAAGACAATGATATGTACCCTTGAATACTCACTGAGCCTGGACCATCTGAAAAGATAGAGGACATAGAATTAATTCCTGATTGTTTGGCCCAATACTGTGGATTCCCTCGGAGCTCCGCAAAGATCAGCAAAAATGAGCGAGAGAAAGGCGAATATATAAACAGGTTCCTTTTTATAAGTATGAGAAATTCTATTAAGGTACTGCAGGGCACAAAAAACAGCACTAAACAATATGAACACAAAAAAAGATTGTGAGTTGAAAGCTAACATCGGTTGTACAAGATCTACAAGAAAGCAATCAGAATCAAAAGACGAAAAAAATGCCAGCACAGACCATCACTGACATCAGAACTTAGAAAATCATGAGACAAATTAGGAGGAGGGCTGCGATAACAGAAAAGGAGAATGACTAGAGAATTACAAAAATCAAGGAGGTCTTGAGCCAGGGGCCTTCATGTTAGTGATTTAGAACCATATTTTTGTTGATGTTCCTACGATTTTCAAAAGCTGCTGTGAATCAAAGTTGAGACTTTTTCAGTGAGTCAGTTGTTTAGAGGAGGTCCACAGCAGAGGACAAAAGAGTCAATAATTAGACAAATATGTGTTTTGCTATAAAAAATATCTGTATTCTTATTGCCTTCAACTACATCACATTTGGAATATATGTGTAAAAAACATTATCATATCAATTTATTCTTCTTATATTCAGGGCACCTGGACATTTCCGACTAAATTGTAACTGGATTGTATTTGCCATCGCAGATAACAAAAATACTCAGGAGTTGGCAAAGTAAGTATCTACTCACATGCTATATCTAAAGGCATCTGGGATATCTCAGAATCCATGGAGTCTGTCTGACAAACAAGATGTCTGTGTTCATTTGTTGTGCTGAGGTCATCTAAGGTCAAGGCCAGCTGAGTTTGACCGGGTTGTCCAGTGACCACGATATCATTTCCGTCCTTCCACAGCAGATGACCAGCAGGGCTTCCCAGGTCACCCACCATACACATACAGGTGATGGGGTCATTCTCTGGGAGGTAGGCCAGGCCACTGCAGTTATGAAACGGTCTGGACACACTCACTGAAATGCCAGAGACGTAATGGGTTGTCACTATTTAACTGCAGTAAACAGGAACATTAATGATTTCTAGTTTGTCATTCTAATTGCATTTATACATGTTTTGTAGCTGTATTGCAACGATAGTAATCGATATATTATGAGTGTGAAAAAAGCGATGCATGTGAAATAACCTTCAACAACAATCATTATATCCTCTATAGCAGTGATAAAGTAATTGAAAGAAAAACTTTAATTTTAGTTGTTAAAACGATAGGTCTTCGTTTTCTTCTCGTTCATTTGGTTTTTCTTAATTGTTTTTCTTCTACTTTTAAGAATTATTAATAAAAAATAAAGATACATAATGTTGTTCTTCAGGCACAACGAAAGTCAACAACAAACGAAATCATCATAAGATATTGTTTTTGTTATATTAATCAAGCCTTTTGATATATTTGTTTGTTATAAAAACAACGTTAAGAATATAACTCATCGACAGAAGAATGCACCCAAAACAGAATGTACCTTCCTCTTGTTCGTCTTCTATCATAATGGAAGCAGACGTTGCTTCTCCATTGTTATACTGATTGGTCACATGGCACGTCACTGTCTGCCCTGTTACGGTTGTTTTCTGTGGATTCAGTGTACACATGAATCCCTGCGTGCCTGCACATGGGCCTTCCCATTCTACCATGTCTGGGGTTCGGGGATTGAGCCCCGTCACCTCACAGAGAACGGTTAATAGGTCTGAAGTCAACTCTGTGTAGACTTTAACGTTCACTGAGTCTGGACCATCTACAACAGAGAATGGAAATAAGATTATATATAAAATGCGTTCAACGGCAGTTTAATGACAGAGTACTGGAAGCTAGACTTTAAAACGTCTACCTACAATACTGAGATAAGAAAATAACAAAACACAAACAAACTAACAAACAGAAGACAGTCTTGGTATGCTTGCTTAACAGTATTCGAAGATATCTACCATTGAAAGCAATGTCAATCTTAACTATTTGCGAACGGCTACATACAAACCACGCATTTCTAAATCACATACAAATAACTTGGAGCTGAACCTATTGCCTGAATAAAGAAAACATCGCTAGAAACAAACAGATACAAATAGGTTTCTTCCATTAATCTATTCTGATGAATTTAAAAACAAGTCATGAAGTTCATGCAGAGAGTTAACTTTACATTTAACCTGAACTACTTCTGTCTTCAAAACCCTCTACGCCTTATCCTGATGTCTAATACTGTCCCTTCAACGTGATGACAGTTGGACTATCTCATCGACAAAAATATTTTGGTTATAGCATGTGGCATTTATTAACTTACAAGCAATATTCAAATGCATCGCGGCCATGTCACAATCCATGGTGTCTGTTTGACAGACAAGCTGTTTGTGTTCATTTGCTCTCTTGAGGATATCTAAGGTCAAGGCCAGCTGTGTCTGACCAGGTTCTCCAGTGACCACAGTATCATTTTCGTCCTTCCACAGCAGATGACCATCAGGGCTTCCCAGGTCATCCACCATACACATACAGGTGATGGGGTCATTCTCTGGGAGGTAGGCCAGGCCACTGCAGTTATGATACGGTCTGGACACACACGCTGACACAACAGATACATATGAGTTTTTACTATTGAGTGTGATCAAATATTTTTCTACGAATTTCTATCACAAATTTATTATATCTATTTAAGAATTGATTTTTGCATCACAATAGGGTCTGAAGAAAAGTGAGTAAGACACTTGAAAATTCGCTGCAAAACTAAAATATGGGCTTTTGTGTTCTTTATTTTCCTTGTATAAAATATTATTTCTAGGTATAATTGGCAGAAGGTATTAACGACAGAGTACTGATAAATAATCCCTGAAAGCGCACAAAAGCTCTAAAAGAATATTCCTGAAAGAATTGTTTATTTTCTTGTTAGTATGTTGTGAAACGTTCACTGTCAAAAGCAATATTAAAATCACTATAGTTATCATCATAGTTGGTTAAAAACAAAGATGATCAATGTAGTGTTATAATTTTCAGTTGTCTAAGACCAATTCAGAACAGAACTGACTGACAGAATAAAGCTAATAAAATTACCTTCTTCTTCCTTATCTTCTATCACGATGGAAGCATTCATGGTCTGTCCATTGTTGTACTGATTGGTCACTTGGCATGTCACTGTCTGCCCAGTTACGGTTGTTTCCTGTGGATTCAGTGTACACATGAATCCCTGGGTGCCTGCACATGGTCCTCCCCATACTACCATATCTGAGGTTTGGGGATTGATGCCTGTCACCTCGCAGAGATAGGTGAGGTTGTCAGAAGACAATGATCTGTACCCTTGAATACTCACTGAGCCTGGACCATCTGAAAAGATAGAGGTAATAGAATTAATTGCTGATTGTTTTGCCCAATACTGTGGATTCCCTTGGAGCTCCGCAAAGATCAGCAAAAATGAGCGAGAGAAAGGCGAATATATATACAGGTTCCTTTTTGTAAGTATGAGAAATTCTATTGAGGTACTACAGGGCACAAAAACAGCACTAGACAATATGAACACAAAAAGATTGTGAGTTGAAAGCTAACATCGGTTGTACAAGATCTACAAGAAAGCAATCAGAATCAAAAGACGAAAAAAATGCCAGCACAGACCATCACTGACATCAGAACTTAGAAAATCATGAGACAGATTAGGAGGAGGGCTGAGATAACAGAAAAGGAGAATGACTAGAGAATGACAAAAATCAAGAAGGTCTTGAGCCAGGGGCCTTCATGTTAGTGATTTAGAACCATATTTTTGTTGATGTTCCTAAGATTTTCAAAAGCTGCTGAGAGTGAAAGTGGAAACCTTTTCAGTGAGTCAGTTGTTTAGAGGATCCACAACAGATGACAAAACAGTCAATAATTAGACAAATATGTGCTTTGTTTTACGAAATATCTGTATTCTTATTGCCTTCAACTACATCACATTTGGAATATATGTGTAAAAATATTATCATACCAATTTAGTCTTCTTATATTCAGGGCACCTGGACATTTCCGACTAAATTTTAACTGGATTGTATTTGCCATCACAGATTTAAAAAAAATTACTCAGGAATTGACAAAGTAATTATCTACTCACATGCTATATCCAAAGGCATCTGGAATATCTCAGTATTCATGGAGTCTGTCTGACAGACAAGCTGTTTATTTTCATTTGTTGTGCTGAGGTCATCTAAGGTCAAGGCCAGCTGATTTTGACCGGGTTGTCCAGTGACCACGATATCATTTCCGTCCTTCCACATCAGATGACCATCAGGGCTTCCCAGGTCATCCACCATACACATACAGGTGATGGGGTCATTCTCTGGGAGGTAGGCCAGGCCACGCAGTATGATACGTACTGGACACACTATGACAAACAGATACATATGAGTTTGCACTTTTGAGTGTGATAAAATATTTTTCCTAGTATAGTGGCAGAAAGGTTATTAACACGAGTACTGATAAACAATCCCTGAAAGCGCACAAAAGCTATAAAAGAATATCTTGAAAGAATTAGTTTATTTTATTGTTGGTATGTTGTGAAACGTTCACTGTCAAAAGCAATAGTAAAATCACTATTGTTATCATAATAGTTGGTTAAATAAAACAAAGATGATTTAATGTAGTGTTATAATTTTCCAGGTGTCTAAGACCAATTCAGAACAGAAACTGGACTGACAGATAAAGCTAATAAAATTACATGCTTTCTTCCTATATCTTCTATCACGATGGAAGCATTCCTGGTCGTCCATTGTTGTACTGATTGGTCATTGGCAAGTCTGTCTGCCAGTTACGGTTGTTCCTGTTGATTCAGTGTACCATGAATCCCTGCGTGCCGCACATGGTCCTCCCATTCTACCATGTCTGGGGTTCGAGGAATGAGACCATCACCTCACAGGAACGGTTAATAGGTCTGAAGTCAATCTGTGTAGACTTTAACGTTCACGAGTCTGGACCAATCTACAACAGAAGAATGGAGATAAGATTATATAAAATGCGTTCAAAGGCCGTTTAAAACAGAGTACTGGAAGCTAGACTTTAAAAAGTCTACCTACAATACTGAGAAAAAGAAAAAACAAAAACACAAACAAATAACAAACAGAAGGACAGTCTTGGTATGCTGCTTAACAGCATTCGAAGATAGATCCATTGAAAGGCAATGTCAATCTTAACTATTTGCGAACGGCTAAATACAAAACCACGCATTTCTAAATTCACATAAAAATAACTGGAGGATGAACACTATTGCCTGATAAAGAAAACATCGCTAGAAACAAATAGAACAAATAGGGTTCTTCCATTTAATCTATGTGATGAATTTAAAAACAAGTCATGAAGTCTGCAGAGAGTTTATCTTTACGTTTAACCTGAAATACTCTGTCTTCAAAACCCTCTACGCCTTATCTAATGTCTAACAGTCCCTTCAAACTGATGACAATTGGACGATCTCATCCAACAAAAATATTTGGTATAGCATGTGGCATTTATTAACTTACAACAATATTCAAGCATCGCGGCATGCCAGAATCCCGGGTTGTTTTGACAGAAAAGTGTTGTTTTTTTTTTTTTTTTTTTTTTTTTTTTTTTTTTTTTTTTTTTTTTTTTTTTTTTTTTTTTTTTTTTTTTTTTTTTTTTTTGTCATGCTCTGTTGAGGGACATCGAGGTCAAGGCCAGCTGTGTCTGAACCAGGTCTCCAGTGCGCGGTATCATTTCCGTCCTGGCCACATCAGATGACCATCAGGGCTTCCAGGCCATCCACCATACACATACAGGTGATGGGTCATTCTCTGGGAGGGAGGAGGCCACTGCAGTTATGATACGGTCGGACACACTCGCTAAACAACCCACATGCGAGTGAATTTCAAACGTAAAAGCGTATTCATAAAAGAAACAACTTATCGTATTCCTTATTTTATTTGTAGTATTCGTAATCGTTTTTACATCACCACAATAAACGACAACAGTGGTACATGGAAACGATTGAAAATTATGGAAAGACTGGCATGTGTTTTATAGGCATATAGGAACACTGAAAGGTTTCTAAATCTTGAGAAAAACGCTTGAATTTAGGATAAAACCAATCAAATGTGGGACATTTGAAGTCGTCATAGTTTCACAATAGCGAAACATTGGAAAAAACAAACTAGGAAGAATAATCAAGCAATTTTCTTCTTCTAAAAAGCAAGTTTTTGGAAGCGGTTTCACAGTTGTCTTTTCTTTTTCAAAGTCTATATGATTACTAAAATATAGAAAAAAGAGTTTTTGGAAGAAAGGGTGTTGGTGTACTGTTTCCTGTTTAGAATGAGACATTACTTCACACAATCTTATGTTTTCTTCTTTTTTTTCCTTTCAAAATCTATAAACTAATAAGAACGTTTACATAAAGCTAACAAAGCAAATCATAAGCTTACCTGTCTCTTCCTCCTCCTTCTATGGACAAAACTCGTAAATCGTGTGTATTATTGAAGCTGATTGGCCACACGGACAGTCACTGTCTCCCCAGGACAGTTGCTTTCTGTAAAATTCAGTGTACACATGGAATCCCTGGGTGCCTGCACATGGTCCTTCCCCATACTACCATGTCGGAGTTCGGGGATTGAGGTCCCGGCACTC
>CM065698.1:34232719-34261638 GCA_017654935.2 Phymorhynchus buccinoides | reverse complement strand
GGGCGAAAGTCCCAGAAAGGGTTGTCTGAATAGCCATGAGTACATGTAGAATCTCCAGCAATGGTTATCGAATAAAGCATGAGTACATGTAGAATGTCCAGCAACGGTTGTCTGAATAGATGAGTACATGTAGAATGTCCAGCAATGGTTGTCTGAATAAGCATGAGCCAGTAGAATGTCCAGCAAGGTTGTCTGAATACGCATGAGTACATGTAGAATGTTTTCCAGCAATGGTGTCTGAATAAGCATGAGTACATGTAGGAATGTCCCAGCCAATGGTGTCTGAATAAGCATGAGTACAAATAGGATGTTCCAGCAATGGTTGTCTGACATACAGCATGAGTACAAATAGGAGTCCAGCAAGATTGTCTGAAAAGCATGGGTACAAGGTAGAATACCCGGGCAACGGTTGTCGAATAAGCACAAATACAGGCAAAGATTAAGTGACACTGAACGTTTTGTGAGTAGTTACACAAGGTAAACTCTACTTCTTCTTCCTCTTCTTCCTCCCCTATCCTTACGAATCATACACGGCGTGGTCCGTTGTTGCCGCTGGGTTCGTCGCGAGGCATTTCCCACCGTCTGCACCAAGGCTGCTGCCGTTCCTGCGGGACTCAAGGTACACACGAAGCCATGGAGTGTCCTTTCGCGCAGTGTCCTTCCTCTCCATCCAAACCTGTTGGGCGCAGGGGTTTGAGTTCCCTTCACTCGCAGTAGAAGACTCATACCTCTGAGTCATCGAGAGGAAGACGACTGGATGTTGTCATCAAGGAGGTTGGGTACGTGTTGAAGTTGACGAAGTCGCGGGGACCATCTGCGTGGAAACGACAAACATGATGGTGAAGCCATACAAACACACTCCCAGTTCTAAGATAGGAGGAGAGAACGAGAGGGAGAGAGAGAGAGAGAGAGAGCGAGATCGAGAGAGAGAGATAGAAGAGAGAGAGATGAGAGAGGAGAGAGATTCGGATGTTTAATGAACTAGGTCATAATGCCCATTGTATGGGCGATGGGGTTACAAAGAGAGAGAGAGATGAGAGAAGAGAGGAGAGAGGGAGAGAGAGAGGAGATGATGAGAGAGAGGAGTGAGAGAGAGATGAGCGAGTTGAAGAGGAGAGAGAGAGAGAGAGAGAGAGGTAGGAGAGAGCGGAGGAGTGAGAGAGAGAGGAGGACGACGGAGAGACTGAGTGAGAGAGAGGAGAGAGAGAGACGGTGAGAGAGCCTGGAGGGAAACCCAATTCGAACATTCCATAATTATTCTCTTTACCAAGTGCTATGTACTGGCTCTTGAACCAGATTTCTTTACATTGTTTGTGTGCTCAGAGATAACAGTGGACTGCCTGTTTCTCTTACTATCACTGTGCTAGTACCGTGTTACTGCACAGTAACGGTACAGACTTACGGGGTGCGCGAGCGCGTGAGGTTGTGTGTGTTGTGGTGTGTGTGTGTGTGTGTGTTGTGTCGTGTGTGTGTGTGGTGTGTGTGGTGTGTGTGTGTGTGTGTGATGTGTGTTCTGTGTGCTGTGTGTGTGTCTTTGTGTGTGTGTGTGTGCGAGCGCGTGCGCGTGTGTTGTTGAGATTTCAAGCAGTTGTGAAAAATCCGTCCTCAATTCTGTTCCATAGTATTTCCTCTATTGCTTACAAGCAATATTCAAATCAACTCGACAAAACCGGCGAATTGGTTTCATCGCTTTGAACAAAACGTTGCCGTCCGTCGTTCCTGTTCCAACGATCCAAATGTTCAAGGCCAGGTGTTTCTGACCGGTTGTCCAGGGACCCACGATATCATTCCGTCCCTTCCACAGCAGATGACCATCAGGCTTCCCAGGTCATAACCATCATACACATTACAGGTGATGGGGTTCATTCTCTGGGAGGTAGGGCCAGGACACTGCAGTTATGATACGGTCTGACCACACTCGTTGAAACTGCAGAGACAAAAGGAAGGTCACTATTTACATATATGCGGGGAAAAAAAGTCATTAAAATCTCTGATTGAAATCAGCTTCGTTTTCTGAGATTTTTTGTTTTAGGATTACTGTAATTGTTAGCAAAGGCATATATGTGAAAATAATACATGAAACAAACAACGAAAGGACATTTAAAGAGGCCAAAATCCCAGTACCACCATTGAATGATTCGCTTTGATTTATTTTTGTTTTTGAAACAAAAAAATGTCCCTTGGGGATACCGGGGGTCTTTTCGTTAAAAATAGTTCCCCACCTTCTGGAAGTTCGTTACTTGTAACCTCTCTATCAGCCATTATCTTTGACTCTGCCTTTATCCTTGGCTTTTCCATCGTCAAACTAGCTTTGTGACTATTGGACCATTCTACTGCCTTTAAAACAAAAATTTGCAAATAATGTTTTCCTTTGAGTTCCTCCAAAAATCAGAATGGGTCTGCTGTACGAAGGGGCAGACCAGGTTGAAAACTGAAAAACCCGGACACATACGTACCTTACCCATTATGGCCATAAGGCCTGGGAAACGCAGAAGAAGAAGAAGAAGAAGAAGAAGAAAGAAGAAGAAGAAGAAGAAGAAGACGAAGAAGAAGAAACAAAAATTTTCTTCTATGGAAATGGTAAAACAGAATATACTCTTCTGATGTTAGCCGGCTGCTGCAGATAAGAAAAAAAAACGATATTGTACCTATATATAAAACATAATGTTAAGTCATTCGATTATCTTTCAACTTTGTAAACCATTACAAATCTAAACCGACGAGAGAATGAGAATAAAGTTAAAGAAACACACTGTACCTCCGCTCCTGTTCCTCAGATCTATCATGGAAGCAGTCATGGTCTGTCCATTGTTGTACTGATTGGTCACTTGGCATGTCACTGTCTGTCCATTTACGGTTGTTTCCTGTGGATTCAGTGTACATATGAATCCCGGTGCCCTGCACATTGGTCCTCCCATACTACCATGCTCTGGGGTTCGGGGATTGAGCCCGTCCAAAATCGAAGAGAACGGTTAGCAGGTCTGAAGACAATCTGTTGTAGACCTTGAGGCTCACTGAGTTGGACCATCTGGCCAACAGATATGAAGAAAATAATCAGACCTTCCGTCCCACCAAAACCGCTTCAAAACAAGAGGTTTGAAAGCATGGACTCTAGAAATATCTATTGACAAGATTTTTCTATTAAAAAAGTAAGGGAAACAAATCGCACCCGAAGTAAGATACAAGGTTGTATGTACGGACAGTTATGATGGATAATGATCTACATGCATCCAAAACATTCACATGAAAACCTGTCTGGTGATCAAACAAATCTCAGTGGAAAGGGATGCCTATGGCTTCACACATTCCTTCATAATAATACAAAATAATTTATTATCTCAGCTATGACTTCAGTCTCACACTAGGTGGGGAATTCTGGTCAGGAATGTTCAGGTCTGTACGTGGTACAAATCTGTAATGGACATTCACGAACTTGACCCACCTCTATCAGGGGTTTCGTGTGTTGGCTCTAAAGAAGCGAAACCACATGCACAAGTATACAGATAGGGCAAAAATACAATTGTCTAGTAATCCATTTTTCTATCCAAAAAAGACATATAAATATTTGAGCAGATATGCCATAAAGTAGATGACATGCTCAATGTGTGGGTGACTCAACAATCATATCAATCGATCATTTCATATTCACTTTAATGCTATATTCAATGGCATCTCGTAATTTCAGAAGACATTGAGTCCCGTTTGACAGACAAGCGTTTGTGTTCATTTGCTCTGTTGAGGACATCTAATGGTCAAGGCCAGCACCACTCAGTGTCTGACCGGGTTTTCCATGACCACCGGTAAATTTCGTCCTTCCACCAGCAGAGACAATCAGGGCTTCCCAGGTTTCATCCACCATACACCATACAGGTGATGGGTCATCTCTGGGAGGTAGGCCAGGCCACTGCCAGTTATGACTATACGGTCTGGACACATTCGCTGAACAACAGATACATATGAGTTTTACTATGAGAGTGATCAATATTTTCTAAGAATTTCTATCACAATTTTCTTATATCTATTTTTTTTTTTACGGGAATTTGATTTTTGCGTAACCAATAGGGGCCTGAAGAAAAGGTGTAAGACACTTGAAAATTCGTCTGCAAACCAGATATGGGCGTTTGTGTCTTTATTGTCTTGTAAAACGTTCATTCTAGGTATAATTGCAGAAGGTATTAACAAGAGTACTGAAACAATCCCTGAAAGGCACAAAAGCTATAAAAGAATGATTCCCGAAAGAAATTTGTTTATTTCTTGTTTGTATGTTGTGAAACGTTAACTGTTCAAAAGCAATAGCAAATCACTATAATTATTATCATAGTGGTTAAAACAAAGATGATCAATGTAGGGTTAGTAATTTTCAGTTGTCTAAAACCAATTCAGAACAGAACTGACTGACAGAATAACCCCCCCCCCCCCCCCCCCCCCCCCCCCCCCCCCCCCCCCCCCCCCCACCCCCCCCCCCCCCCACCCCCCGCCCCCCACCCCCCCCCCCCCCCCCCCCCCCCCCCCCCCCCCCCCCCCCCCCCCCCCCCCCCCGCCCCCCCCCCCCCCCCCCCCCCCACCCCCCCCCCCCCCCCCCCCCCCCCACCATATCTGAGGTTCCCACCCCCCCCCCTGTCCCCCCCCCCCACCCCCCCCGCCCACCCCCAGAAGACAATGATCTGTACCCTTGAATACTCACTGAGCCTGGACCATCTGAAAAGATAGAGGACATAGAATTAATTCCTGATTGTTTGGCCCAATACTGTGGATTCCCCCTGCGGCGCAGCTCCCTGCGTGCTCTCTTCAACGACCAAGCTTCACTGGCCATAATATGACAACTGAATGATCAAGTTCCCCTGTATCTCTCTGATCTTCTTCATCTCTATGTCCCAGCTCGCCAACTACGCTCGTCTTCTGATTCTCGTCTCCTTTCCCTTCCCTCCATCCGTCTCAAATCTGCTGGCCAACGTTCTTTTTTTTTCTTGTCAAGCACCATCTCTGTGGAATTCTCTGCCTTCTCCTCTCCGACACTCCAACTCAGTCTCCTCATTCAAAAAACCTCTCTTAAAATCTTTTTTCTCTGGCGCTCCCGCTTTTTCCTGCTGCGCCCTAAATATTTGATCAGTTGTCTATCGTTGTGTGCACGTGAGGGAAGATTGAATTAAGAGGTTTGTGCTGTGCTTTTTGTGGTGTGTGTTGTGTGTGTGCGCGCGCGCGCGCGCGCGCGGCGTGCCCGTGTGTGTGTGTGTGTGTGTGTGTGTGTGTGTGTGTGTGTGTGTGTGGTGTAGTGTGTGTGTGTGTGTGTTGTTGTGTGTGTGTGTGTGTGTGTGTGTGTGAGTGTGTGTGTTGTTGTGTGTGTGTGTGAGCATGAATGTGTGCTTGTGTGTCATTTTGGTTTTGTGGGTTGTGTGTGCACTGCATGTGTGTGTGTGTTTGTGTGACGTGTATCTGTGTGTGTCTGTCTGCGTGCGTACGTTTTGTGTGTGAGGGTGTTTTCATGTCTGTGTGTTGGTGTATGTGGTCAGTCCAATGCGGTGCTCAGTTGCTGTGGACTTACCGAATGGGGGTATGAACGAGTTGGCGTCAATAATTGTGTGTTTATGTGTGTGTGTGTGTGTGTGTGTGTGTCTCTGTTGTGGTGTGTGTTGTGTGTGTGTGGTGTGTGTGAATGTGTGTGTGTGTGTGTGTGTTTTAGTGTTTGCGTGTGTGCGTGTGTGTGTGTAGTGTGTGTGTTGCTGTGTGTGTGTGTGTGTGTTGTAGTGCGTGTGCGTGTGCGTGCGCGTGTGCGTGTTGTGGTGCGTGTGTGTGTGTGACGTGTGTGTGGTAGTGTGCTGTGTGTGCGCTCGTGTGTGTTAGAGAGAGAGAGAGAGTTCGCTTTGCATATGCACTGTTGGTGGTTGGTGTCACTCTTGAATGTTGTTTTTTTTCGTTATCTGTTGATGAATAATTGAAATTGTAAAGCGCTTTGGGAGCTCATCTGAGGTAAAGCTGCTATATAAATGTACTGTTATTATTATTATCTATTATTATTATCAGCAAAAACACTGAGGACGAGAGAAAGAGCGAATATATATACAGGTTCCTTTTTATAAGTATGAGAAATTCTATTAAGGTACTGCAGGGCACAAAAAACAGCACTAAACAATATGAACACAAAAAGATTGTGAGTTGAAAGCTAACATCGATTGTACAAGATCTACAAGAAAGCAATCAGAATCAAAAGACGAAAAAAATGCCAGCACAGACCATCACTGACATCAGAACTTAGAAAATCATGAGACAGATTAGGAGGAGGGCTGAGATAACAGAAAAGGAGAATGACTAGAGAATTACAAAAATCAAGGAGGTCTTGAGCCAGGGGCCTTCATGTTAGTGATTTAGAACCATATTTTTGTTGATGTTCCTACGATTTTCAAAAGCTGCTGTGAATCAAAGTTGAGACTTTTTCAGTGAGTCAGTTGTTTAGAGGAGGTCCACAGCAGAGGACAAAAGAGTCAATAATTAGACAAATATGTGTTTTGCTATAAGAAATATCTGTATTCTTATTGCCTTCAACTACATCACATTTGGAATATATGTGTACAAAACATTATCATATCAATTTATTCTTCTTATATTCAGGGCACCTGGACATTTCCGACTAAATTTTAACTGGATTGTATTTGCCATCGCAGATGACAAAATTACTCAGGAGTTGGCAAAGTAAGTATCTACTCACATGCGATATCTAAAGGCATCTGGGATATCTCAGAATCCATGGAGTCTGTCTGACAAACAAGATGTCTGTGTTCATTTGTTGTGCTGAGGTCATCTAAGGTCAAGGCCAGCTGATTTTGACCGGGTTGTCCAGTGACCACGATATCATTTCCGTCCTTCCACAGCAGATGACCTTCAGGGCTTCCCAGGTCATTCACCATACACATACAGGTGATGGGGACATTCTCTGGGAGGTAGGCCAGGCCACTGCAGTTATGAAACGGTCTGGACACACTCACTGAAATGCCAGAGACGTAATGGGTTGTCACTATTTAACTTCAGTAAACAAGAACATTAATGATTTCTATTTTGTCATTCTAATTGCATTTATACATGTTTTGTAGCTGTATTGCAACGATAGTAATCGATATATTATGAGTGTGAAAAAAGCGATGCATGTGAAATAACTTTCACCAACAATAATTATATCGTCTATAGCAGTGATAAAGTAATTGAAAGAAAAACTTTAATTTTAGTTGTTAAAACGATAGGTATTCGTTTTCTTCTCGTTCATTTGGTTTTTCTTAATTGTTTTTCTTCTACTTTTAAGAATTATTAATCAAAAATAAAGATATATAAGGTTGTTCTTCAGGCACAACGAAAGTCAAAAACAAACGAAATCATCTTAAGATATTGTTTTTATTATATTAATCAAGCCTTTTGATATATTTGTTTGTTATAAAAACAACGTTAAGAATATAACTCATCGACAGAAGAATGCACCAAAAACAGAATGTACCTTCCTCTTGTTCGTCTTCTATCACAATGGAAGCAGACGTTGCTTCTCCATTGTTATACTGATTGGTCACATGGCACGTCACTGTCTGCCCTGTTACGGTTGTTTTCTGTGGATTCAGTGTACACATGAATCCTTGGGTGCCTGCACATGGTCCTCCCCATGCTACCATGTCTGGGGTTCGGGGATTGAGCCCCGTCACCTCACAGAGAACGGTTAATAAGTCTGAAGTCAACTCTTTGTAGACTTTAACGTTCACTGAGTCTGGACCATCTACAACAAAGAATGGAAATAAGATTATATATAAAACGCGTTCAACGGCAGTTTAATGACAGAGTACTGGAAGCTAGACTTTAAAACGTCTACCTACAATACTGAGAAAAGAAAAAACAAAACACAAACAAACTAACAAACAGAAGACAGTCTTGGTATGCTTGCTTAACAGCATTCGAAGATATCTACCATTGAAAGCAATGTCAATCTTAACTATTTGCGAACGGCTACATACAAACCACGCATTTCTAAATCACATAAAAATAACTTGGAGCTGAACCTATTGCCTGAATAAAGAAAACATCGCTAGAAACAAATAGATACAAATAGGGTTCTTCCATTAATCTATTGTGATGAATTTAAAAACAAGTCATGAAGTTCCTGCAGGGAGTTATCTTTACATTTAACCTGAACTACTTCTGTCTTCAAAACCCTCTACGCCTTATCCTAATGTCTAACATTGTCCCTTCAACTTGATGACAATTGGACTATCTCATCAACAAAAATATTTTGGTTATAGCATGTGGCATTTATTAACTTACAAGCAATATTCAAATGCATCGCGGCCATGCCAGAATCCACGGTGTCTGTTTGACAGACAAGCTGTTTGTGTTCATTTGCTCTGTTGAGGACATCTAAGGTCAAGGCCAGCTGTGTCTGACCAGGTTGTCCAATGACCACGGTATCATTTCCGTCCTTCCACATCAGATGACCATCAGGGCTTCCCAGGTCATCCACCATACACATACAGGTGATGGGGTCATTCTCTGGGAGGTAGGCCAGGCCACTGCAGTTATGAAACGGTCTGGACACACTCGCTAAAACAACACACATGCGAGTGAAATTCAAACGTAAAAAGCGTATTCATAAAAGAAACAACTTATCGTATTCCTTATTTTATTTTGTAGATTCGTAATAGTTTTTACATCACCACAATAAACGACAACAGTGCTAATGGAAACGTTTGAAAACTTATGGAAAGACTTGCATTTTGTTTTATAGCATATAGGAACACTGAAAGTTTCTAAATCTCTGTAGAAACGCCTTAGACATTGTCAGGATAAACCAATCAAATGTGTGACATTTGAAGTCGTCATAGTTTCCACAAATTGTCACTATTTACATATTATGGGAAAAACGTCATTAAAATCTCTGATTGAAATCAGCTTCGTTTCTGAGATTTTTTGTTTTAGGATTACTGTAATTGTTAGCAAAGACATAATATTGTGGAAAATAATACATGAAACAAACAACGAAAGGACATTTAAAGGCCACAATCCCAGATACACCATTGAATGATTTCGCTGTGATTTATGTTTTGTAACAAAAAATGTCCCCGTGGGGATACCGGGGGTCTTTCGTAAAAATAGTTCCCCCACCTTCTGGAAGTTCTGTACTTGTAACTTCCTCTAATCAGCCATTCTCTTTGACTCTGCCTTTCTCCTTGGCTTTCCATCGTCAACTATCTTTGTGACTTATTGACCCATTCTACTGCCTTTAAAACAAAAATCTTGCAAATAATGTTTCTCCTTTGAGTTCCTCCAAAATCAGAATGTGTCGGCTGTACGCAGTGGGGAGACCAGTGAAAACTGAAAACCGGACACATACGTACCTTACCCATTATGGCCATAAGGCCTGGGAACGCAGAAGAAGAGAAGAAGAAGAAGAAGAAGAAGAAGAAGAAGAAGAAGAAGAAGAAGAAACAAAATTTCTTCTATGGAATGGTAAAACAGAAATAATACTCTTCTGATGTTAGCCGGCTGCAGATAAGAAACAAAACGATATTGTACCTATTTATAAAACATAATGCTTAATTCATTCGATTATTTTCAACTTTGTAAACCCATTTAAAATCTAAACCGACAGAGAGAATGAGAATAAAATTAAAGAAACACACTGTACCCTCCGCTTCCTGTTCCTCGATCTCTATGGAAGCAGTCATGGTCTGTCCATTGTTGTACTGATTGGTCACTTGGCATGTCACTGTCTGTCCATTTACGGTTGTTTCCTGTGGATTCAGTGTACACATGAATCCCTGGGTGCCTGCACATGGTC
This sequence comes from Phymorhynchus buccinoides, assembly GCA_017654935.2. Taxonomy (NCBI): domain Eukaryota; kingdom Metazoa; phylum Mollusca; class Gastropoda; order Neogastropoda; family Raphitomidae; genus Phymorhynchus; species Phymorhynchus buccinoides. The sequence continues at coordinate 34,251,833 of CM065698.1, read as the reverse complement.
CTCCCCATACTACCATGTCTGGGGTCCGGGGATTGAGCCCCGTCACATCGCAGAGAACGGTTAGTAGGTCTGAAGACAATTCTGTATAGACCTTGAGGCTCACTGAATCTGGACCATCTGCAACAGATATAAGAAATATAATCAGACCTCAGTCTCACTCAATTACCGCTCAAAACAAGAGGTTTGAAAGATGGACCTCTAGAAATATGTATTGACAAGATTTTCTATTAAAAAGTAAGGGAACAAATCGCACCGAAGTAAGATACAAGGTTGTATTATGGACAGTTATGATGGATATTATGATCTACATGCATTCCAAAACATTTACATGCAAACCCTTCGTGGTTGATCAAACAAATCTCAGTGGAAAGGGTTGCCTATGGCTTCACTACATCCTTCATAATAATACAAAATAATTATTATCTTCATCTATGGACTTCAGTCTCATATCTAGTGGGACACATCTGGTCAGAATTTTCAGGTCTGTCCTTGGTACAAATCTGTAATGGACATTCCACGAACCTGACCACTCTATCAGGGGTTTCGTTGTGTTGGCTAAATAAGCGAAGCCACATGCACAAGTATACAGATAGGGCAAAAATACAATTGTCCTAGTAATCCATTTTCTATCCAAAAAGACATATTAAATATTTGAGCATTATATGCCATAAAGTAGATGACATGTTCAATGTGTGGGTGACTCAAACAATCATATCAATCGATCATTTCATATTCACTTACATGCTATATTCAAATGCATCTCAGTAATTTCAGAAGACATTGAGTCCGTCTGACAGACAAGCTGTTTGTGTTCATTTGCTCTGTTGAGGACATCTAAGGTCAAGGCCAGCTGTGTCTGACCGGGTTCTCCAGTGACCACGGTATCATTTCCGTCCTTCCACAGCAGATGACCATCAGGGCTTCCCAGGTCATCCACCATACACATACAGGTGATGGGGTCATTCTCTGGGAGGTAGGCCAGGCCACTGCAGTTATGATACGGTCTGGACACACTCGCTGACACAACAGATACATATGAGTTTTTACTATTGAGTGTGATCAAATATTTTTCTAAGAATTTCTATCACAATTTTATTATATCTATTTACGAATTGATTTTTGCGTCACAATAGGGCCTGAAGAAAAGTGTGTAAGACACTTGAAAATTCGCTGCAAACTAGACTATGGGCGTTTGTGTTCTTTATTGTATTGTAAAAATATTATTTCTAGGTATAATTGGCAGAAGGTATTAATGACAGAGTACTGATAAACAATCCCTGAAAGCGCACAAAAGCTATAAAAGAATATTCCTGAAAGAATTGTTTATTTTCTTGTTTGTATGTTGTGAAACGTTAACTGTCAAAAGCAATAGCAAAATCACTATAATTATTATCATAGTTGGCTAAAAACAAAGATGATCAATGTAGTGTTATAATTTTCAGTTGTCTAAAACCAATTCAGAACAGAACTGACTGACAGAATAAATCTAATAAATTACCTTCTTCTTCCTTATCTTCTATCACGATGGAAGCATTCATGGTCTGTCCATTGTTGTACTGATTGGTCACTTGGCATGTTACTGTCTGCCCAGTTACGGTTGTTTCCTGTGGATTCAGTGTACACATGAATCCCTGGGTGCCCGCACAAGGTCCTCCCCATACTACCATATCTGAGGTTCGGGGATTGATGCCTGTCACCTCGCAGAGATAGGTGAGGTTGTCAGAAGACAATGATATGTACCCTTGAATACTCACTGAGCCTGGACCATCTGAAAAGATAGAGGACATAGAATTAATTCCTGATTGTTTGGCCCAATACTGTGGATTCCCTCGGAGCTCCGCAAAGATCAGCAAAAATGAGCGAGAGAAAGGCGAATATATAAACAGGTTCCTTTTTATAAGTATGAGAAATTCTATTAAGGTACTGCAGGGCACAAAAAACAGCACTAAACAATATGAACACAAAAAAAGATTGTGAGTTGAAAGCTAACATCGGTTGTACAAGATCTACAAGAAAGCAATCAGAATCAAAAGACGAAAAAAATGCCAGCACAGACCATCACTGACATCAGAACTTAGAAAATCATGAGACAAATTAGGAGGAGGGCTGCGATAACAGAAAAGGAGAATGACTAGAGAATTACAAAAATCAAGGAGGTCTTGAGCCAGGGGCCTTCATGTTAGTGATTTAGAACCATATTTTTGTTGATGTTCCTACGATTTTCAAAAGCTGCTGTGAATCAAAGTTGAGACTTTTTCAGTGAGTCAGTTGTTTAGAGGAGGTCCACAGCAGAGGACAAAAGAGTCAATAATTAGACAAATATGTGTTTTGCTATAAAAAATATCTGTATTCTTATTGCCTTCAACTACATCACATTTGGAATATATGTGTAAAAAACATTATCATATCAATTTATTCTTCTTATATTCAGGGCACCTGGACATTTCCGACTAAATTGTAACTGGATTGTATTTGCCATCGCAGATAACAAAAATACTCAGGAGTTGGCAAAGTAAGTATCTACTCACATGCTATATCTAAAGGCATCTGGGATATCTCAGAATCCATGGAGTCTGTCTGACAAACAAGATGTCTGTGTTCATTTGTTGTGCTGAGGTCATCTAAGGTCAAGGCCAGCTGAGTTTGACCGGGTTGTCCAGTGACCACGATATCATTTCCGTCCTTCCACAGCAGATGACCAGCAGGGCTTCCCAGGTCACCCACCATACACATACAGGTGATGGGGTCATTCTCTGGGAGGTAGGCCAGGCCACTGCAGTTATGAAACGGTCTGGACACACTCACTGAAATGCCAGAGACGTAATGGGTTGTCACTATTTAACTGCAGTAAACAGGAACATTAATGATTTCTAGTTTGTCATTCTAATTGCATTTATACATGTTTTGTAGCTGTATTGCAACGATAGTAATCGATATATTATGAGTGTGAAAAAAGCGATGCATGTGAAATAACCTTCAACAACAATCATTATATCCTCTATAGCAGTGATAAAGTAATTGAAAGAAAAACTTTAATTTTAGTTGTTAAAACGATAGGTCTTCGTTTTCTTCTCGTTCATTTGGTTTTTCTTAATTGTTTTTCTTCTACTTTTAAGAATTATTAATAAAAAATAAAGATACATAATGTTGTTCTTCAGGCACAACGAAAGTCAACAACAAACGAAATCATCATAAGATATTGTTTTTGTTATATTAATCAAGCCTTTTGATATATTTGTTTGTTATAAAAACAACGTTAAGAATATAACTCATCGACAGAAGAATGCACCCAAAACAGAATGTACCTTCCTCTTGTTCGTCTTCTATCATAATGGAAGCAGACGTTGCTTCTCCATTGTTATACTGATTGGTCACATGGCACGTCACTGTCTGCCCTGTTACGGTTGTTTTCTGTGGATTCAGTGTACACATGAATCCCTGCGTGCCTGCACATGGGCCTTCCCATTCTACCATGTCTGGGGTTCGGGGATTGAGCCCCGTCACCTCACAGAGAACGGTTAATAGGTCTGAAGTCAACTCTGTGTAGACTTTAACGTTCACTGAGTCTGGACCATCTACAACAGAGAATGGAAATAAGATTATATATAAAATGCGTTCAACGGCAGTTTAATGACAGAGTACTGGAAGCTAGACTTTAAAACGTCTACCTACAATACTGAGATAAGAAAATAACAAAACACAAACAAACTAACAAACAGAAGACAGTCTTGGTATGCTTGCTTAACAGTATTCGAAGATATCTACCATTGAAAGCAATGTCAATCTTAACTATTTGCGAACGGCTACATACAAACCACGCATTTCTAAATCACATACAAATAACTTGGAGCTGAACCTATTGCCTGAATAAAGAAAACATCGCTAGAAACAAACAGATACAAATAGGTTTCTTCCATTAATCTATTCTGATGAATTTAAAAACAAGTCATGAAGTTCATGCAGAGAGTTAACTTTACATTTAACCTGAACTACTTCTGTCTTCAAAACCCTCTACGCCTTATCCTGATGTCTAATACTGTCCCTTCAACGTGATGACAGTTGGACTATCTCATCGACAAAAATATTTTGGTTATAGCATGTGGCATTTATTAACTTACAAGCAATATTCAAATGCATCGCGGCCATGTCACAATCCATGGTGTCTGTTTGACAGACAAGCTGTTTGTGTTCATTTGCTCTCTTGAGGATATCTAAGGTCAAGGCCAGCTGTGTCTGACCAGGTTCTCCAGTGACCACAGTATCATTTTCGTCCTTCCACAGCAGATGACCATCAGGGCTTCCCAGGTCATCCACCATACACATACAGGTGATGGGGTCATTCTCTGGGAGGTAGGCCAGGCCACTGCAGTTATGATACGGTCTGGACACACACGCTGACACAACAGATACATATGAGTTTTTACTATTGAGTGTGATCAAATATTTTTCTACGAATTTCTATCACAAATTTATTATATCTATTTAAGAATTGATTTTTGCATCACAATAGGGTCTGAAGAAAAGTGAGTAAGACACTTGAAAATTCGCTGCAAACTAGACTATGGGCGTTTGTGTTCTTTATTTTCTTGTAAAAATATTATTTCTAGGTATAATTGGCAGAAGGTATTAACGACAGAGTACTGATAAATAATCCCTGAAAGCGCACAAAAGCTCTAAAAGAATATTCCTGAAAGAATTGTTTATTTTCTTGTTAGTATGTTGTGAAACGTTCACTGTCAAAAGCAATATTAAAATCACTATAGTTATCATCATAGTTGGTTAAAAACAAAGATGATCAATGTAGTGTTATAATTTTCAGTTGTCTAAGACCAATTCAGAACAGAACTGACTGACAGAATAAAGCTAATAAAATTACCTTCTTCTTCCTTATCTTCTATCACGATGGAAGCATTCATGGTCTGTCCATTGTTGTACTGATTGGTCACTTGGCATGTCACTGTCTGCCCAGTTACGGTTGTTTCCTGTGGATTCAGTGTACACATGAATCCCTGGGTGCCTGCACATGGTCCTCCCCATACTACCATATCTGAGGTTTGGGGATTGATGCCTGTCACCTCGCAGAGATAGGTGAGGTTGTCAGAAGACAATGATCTGTACCCTTGAATACTCACTGAGCCTGGACCATCTGAAAAGATAGAGGTAATAGAATTAATTGCTGATTGTTTTGCCCAATACTGTGGATTCCCTTGGAGCTCCGCAAAGATCAGCAAAAATGAGCGAGAGAAAGGCGAATATATATACAGGTTCCTTTTTGTAAGTATGAGAAATTCTATTGAGGTACTACAGGGCACAAAAACAGCACTAGACAATATGAACACAAAAAGATTGTGAGTTGAAAGCTAACATCGGTTGTACAAGATCTACAAGAAAGCAATCAGAATCAAAAGACGAAAAAAATGCCAGCACAGACCATCACTGACATCAGAACTTAGAAAATCATGAGACAGATTAGGAGGAGGGCTGAGATAACAGAAAAGGAGAATGACTAGAGAATGACAAAAATCAAGAAGGTCTTGAGCCAGGGGCCTTCATGTTAGTGATTTAGAACCATATTTTTGTTGATGTTCCTAAGATTTTCAAAAGCTGCTGAGAGTGAAAGTGGAAACCTTTTCAGTGAGTCAGTTGTTTAGAGGATCCACAACAGATGACAAAACAGTCAATAATTAGACAAATATGTGCTTTGTTTTACGAAATATCTGTATTCTTATTGCCTTCAACTACATCACATTTGGAATATATGTGTAAAAATATTATCATACCAATTTAGTCTTCTTATATTCAGGGCACCTGGACATTTCCGACTAAATTTTAACTGGATTGTATTTGCCATCACAGATTTAAAAAAAATTACTCAGGAATTGACAAAGTAATTATCTACTCACATGCTATATCCAAAGGCATCTGGAATATCTCAGTATTCATGGAGTCTGTCTGACAGACAAGCTGTTTATTTTCATTTGTTGTGCTGAGGTCATCTAAGGTCAAGGCCAGCTGTGTTTGACCGGGTTGTCCAGTGACCACGATATCATTTCCGTCCTTCCACATCAGATGACCATCAGGGCTTCCCAGGTCATCCACCATACACATACAGGTGATGGGGTCATTCTCTGGGAGGTAGGCCAGGCCACTGCAGTTATGATACGGTCTGGACACACTCACTGACACAACAGATACATATGAGTTTTCACTTTTGAGTGTGATAAAATATTTTTCCTAGGTATAGTTGGCAGAAGGTATTAAACACGAAGTACTGATAAACAATCCCTGAAAGCGCACAAAAGCTATAAAAGAATATTCTTGAAAGAATTACGTTTATTTTATTGTTGGTATGTTGTGAAACGTTCACTGTCAAAAGCAATAGTAAAATCACTATTGTTATCATAATAGTTGGTTAAAAACAAAGATGATTAATGTAGTGTTATAATTTTCAGTTGTCTAAGACCAATTCAGAACAGAACTGACTGACAGAATAAAGCTAATAAAATTACCTTCTTCTTCCTTATCTTCTATCACGATGGAAGCATTCATGGTCTGTCCATTGTTGTACTGATTGGTCACTTGGCAAGTCACTGTCTGCCCAGTTACGGTTGTTTCCTGTTGATTCAGTGTACACATGAATCCCTGCGTGCCTGCACATGGTCCTTCCCATTCTACCATGTCTGGGGTTCGAGGATTGAGACCCATCACCTCACAGAGAACGGTTAATAGGTCTGAAGTCAACTCTGTGTAGACTTTAACGTTCACTGAGTCTGGACCATCTACAACAGAGAATGGAAATAAGATTATATATAAAATGCGTTCAACGGCAGTTTAATAACAGAGTACTGGAAGCTAGACTTTAAAACGTCTACCTACAATACTGAGAAAAGAAAAAACAAAACACAAACAAACTAACAAACAGAAGACAGTCTTGGTATGCTTGCTTAACAGCATTCGAAGATATCTACCATTGAAAGCAATGTCAATCTTAACTATTTGCGAACGGCTACATACAAACCACGCATTTCTAAATCACATAAAAAATAACTTGGAGCTGAACCTATTGCCTGAATAAAGAAAACATCGCTAGAAACAAATAGATACAAATAGGGTTCTTCCATTAATCTATTGTGATGAATTTAAAAACAAGTCATGAAGTTCCTGCAGAGAGTTATCTTTACATTTAACCTGAACTACTTCTGTCTTCAAAACCCTCTACGCCTTATCCTAATGTCTAACATTGTCCCTTCAACTTGATGACAATTGGACTATCTCATCAACAAAAATATTTTGGTTATAGCATGTGGCATTTATTAACTTACAAGCAATATTCAAATGCATCGCGGCCATGCCAGAATCCACGGTGTCTGTTTGACAGACAAGCTGTTTGTGTTCATTTGCTCTGTTGAGGACATCTAAGGTCAAGGCCAGCTGTGTCTGACCAGGTTCTCCAGTGACTACGGTATCATTTCCGTCCTGCCACATCAGATGACCATCAGGGCTTCCCAGGCCATCCACCATACACATACAGGTGATGGGGTCATTCTCTGGGAGGTAGGCCAGGCCACTGCAGTTATGATACGGTCTGGACACACTCGCTAAAACAACACACATGCGAGTGAATTTCAAACGTAAAAAGCGTATTCATAAAAGAAACAACTTATCGTATTCCTTATTTTATTTTGTAGATTCGTAATAGTTTTTACATCACCACAATAAACGACAACAGTGCTAATGGAAACGATTGAAAACTTATGGAAAGACTGGCATGTTGTTTTATAGCATATAGGAACACTGAAAGTTTCTAAATCTCTGTAGAAACGCCTTAGACATTGTTAGGATAAACCAATCAAATGTGTGACATTTGAAGTCGTCATAGTTTCCACAATAGCGAAACATTGGAAAAAACAACTAGAAGAATAATCAGCAATTTTTTTTCTTCTAAAAAGCAAGTTTTGTGAAGCGTTTCACAGTTGTCTTTTATTTTCAAAGTCTATATGATTACTAAATATAGAAAAAAAAGAGTTTTTGGAAGAAAGGGTGTGGTGTACTTGTTCCATGTTTAGAATCAAGACATACTTCACACATTCTTATGTTTTCTTCTTTTTTTTCCTTTCAAAATCTTATAACTAATTAAGAACGTTTACATAAGCTAACAAAGCAAATTCATAAGCTTACCTGTCTCTTCCTCCTCCTCTATGACTAAAGACTCGTAAATCGTGTGTCCATTATTGAACTGATTGGTCACACGACATGTCACTGTCTCCCCAGTGACAGTTGCTTTCTGTAAATTCAGTGTACACATGAATCCCTGGGTGCCTGCACATGGTCCTTCCCATACTACCATGTCCGGAGTTCGGGGATTGAGTCCCGGCACCTCGCAGTAAATGGTCAATGTGTCAGAAGACGTTTCGCCGGACATTATATATGGTCGGTACATTTGAAGGCTCACAGAGTCAGGGCCATCTGAATGGAATAATAAAAAAAATAGAGTTAATTTAAAATTAAGTAAAAGAATAGTCTTAGTGCAAAAATACTTTCGTGAGGTATTATTCAAATTTAGATGGACAGATATACAGAAAGACACGCAACTAGAAAGATAGAGAGATTTAAAGTATCACAAATGAATGTTTGTAAAGGTCAACGAATCGACAGTGCTAAGGAAGTTTTGCAGATGCAGTGAAACCTCCCTTTCTCGTAAGACCCCCCATTATAAGACTCCCTTCCACTTAAGACCTACTTCTCTGAAACACTGCCCTTTTAGCAAGTATTAAAATTGCCTCCTTCATACAACTCCCTCCCATTTAAGACCATTTTGGATTATGTTTGAAGGTCTTATAAGGGATGCTCCACTGTACAAGCATAGAAAGATATACCGACAAGAAGTCAGATAGTCAAAGGCAAATATACGTATAGTATGTTTGACTTAAAACATATAATTGTGATTGTCAGATATCGAATTACATCTGTGCAAAGATCTAATTTTAACTTGAACCCTAAAGTATTGCCATCTGGAATGTACTAAAAAAACTTAATCCTATGATGGAAAACAGTTAGCATCAATCACTGTAACATTTGAATCTTTCTACAGCTAACCATCTACCAACAGAAATAGAAATATGGGCAACGTTGTAGTCTAGATACCCCAAAATTTCAAAGTCTTGTTCTTTCAGCTTCGTGACAATAACCCTCAGCTGATCCTAACCCTAACTCTTTCCAGAGAACGGCAGAATGTTGCTTCTTAGTTAAATGTATCCTTGCGAAAGTTTGACGGGGGGTGTCTAAGCTGTAAATTTGCCGAAATCTATCCTACCAACTCACACGCTAGACTCAAGCACATCCTGTCAGACTCTGCATTCGTTGAACTCGTTTGACAAACAAGCTGTATATGGTCGTGTTCTCTGTTCAAGAAGTTTGAAGCCCAGGCCAGGTGTTTCTGACCGGGTTCACCAGTGACAACGGTATCATTCCCGTCCTTCCACATCAGATGACCATCAGGGCTTCCCAGGTCATCCACCATACACATACAGGTGATGGGGTCATTCTCTGGGAGGTAGGCCAGGCCACTGCAGTTATGAAACGGTCTGGACGCACTCGCTAAAACAACACACATGCGAGTGAAATTCAAACGTAAAAAGTGTATTCATAAAAGAAACAACTTATCGTATTCCTTATTTTATTTTGTAGATTCGTAATAGTTTTTACATCACCACAATAAACGACAACAGTGCTAATGGAAACGATTGAAAACTTATGGAAAGACTGGCATTGTTTTAAATTATAGCATATACGAACACTGAAAGTTTCTAAATCTCCGTAGAAACGCCTTAGAAATTGTCAGGATAAGCCAATCAAATGTGTAACATTTGAAGTCGTCATAGTTTCCACAATAGCGAAATATTGGAAAAACAACTAGAAGAATAATCAGCAAAAAATGTTTCTAAAAAGCAAGTTTTGTGAAGCGTTTCACAATTGTCTTTTATTTTCAGTCTATAAGATTACTAAATATAGAAAAAAAGAGTTTTTGGAAGAAAGGGTGTGGTGTACTTGTTCCATGTTTAGAATCAAGACATGCTTCACACATTCTTATGTTTTCTTCTTTGTTTGTTTTCAAAATCTTATAGCTAATTAAGAACGCTTACATAAGCTAACAAAGCAAATTCATAAGCTTACCTGTCTCTTCCTCCTCCTCTATGACTAAAGACTCGTAAATCGTTTGTCCATTATTGAACTGATTGGTCACACGACATGTCACTGTCTCCCCAGTGACAGTTGCTTTCTGTAAATTCAGTGTACACATGAATCCCTGGGTGCCTGCACATGGTCCTTCCCATACTACCATGTCCGGGGTTCGGGGATTGAGTCCCGGCACCTCGCAGTAAATGGTCAATGTGTCAGAAGACGTTTCGCCGGACATTATATATGGTCGGTACATTTGAAGGCTCACAGAGTCAGGGCCATCTGAATGGAATAATAAAAAAATAGAGTTAATTTAAAATTAAGTAAAAAAATAGTCTTCGTGCAAAAATACTTTCGTGAGGTATTATTCAAATTTAGATGGACAGATATACAGAAAGACACGCAACTAGAAAGATAGAGAGATTTAAAGTATCACAAATGAATGTTTGTAAAGGTCAACGAATCGACAGTGCTAAGGAAGATTTGCAGATGCAGTGGAACCTCCCTTTGTCGTAAGACCCCCATTATAAGACTCCCTTCCACTTAAGACCTACTTCTCTGAAACACTGCCCTTTTTAGCAAGTATTAAAATTGCCTCCTTCATACAACTCCCTCCCATTTAAGACCTCATTTTGGATTATGTTTGAAGGTCTTATAAGGGATGCTCCACTGTGCAAGCATAGAAAGATATACCGACAAGAAGTCAGATAGTCAAAGGCAAATATACGTATAGTATGCTTGACTTAAAACATATAATTGTGATTGTCAGATATCGAATTACATCTGTGCAAAGATCTAATTTTAACTTGAACCCTAAAGTATTGCCATCTGGAATGTACTAAAAAAACTTAATCCTATGATGGAAAACAGTTAGCATCAATCACTGTAACATTTGAATCTTTCTACAGCTAACCATCTACCAACAGAAATAGAAATATGGGCAACGTTGTAGTCTAGATACCCCAAAATTTCAAAGTCTTGTTCTTTCAGCTTTGTGACAATAACCCTCAGCTGATCCTAACCCTAACTCTTTCCAGAGAACGGCAGAATGTTGCTTCTTAGTTAAATGTATCCTTGCGAAAGTTTGACGGGGGGTGTCTAAGCTGTAAATTTGCCGAAATCTATCCTACCAACTCACACGCTAGACTCAAGCACATCCTGTCAGACTCTGCATTCGTTGAACTCGTTTGACAAACAAGCTGTATATGGTCGTGTTCTCTGTTCAAGAAGTTTGAAGCCCAGGCCAGGTGTTTCTGACCGGGTTCACCAGTGACCACGGTATCATTTCCGTCCTTCCACATCAGATGACCATTAGGGCTTCCCAGGTCATCCACCATACACATACAGGTGATGGGGTCATTCTCTGGGAGGTAGGCCAGGCCACTGCAGTTATGATACGGTCTGGACACACTTGTTGAAACTGCAGACACATATGAGAAAACAAAAGCGAAAAATGTCATAGTCATCTGGTTTCAACCTCTCTGTTTTAGCTCCGTTGACGAAAAGAAAGTCCAAACTGTCCATGTATTATGTGCATGTAATACTTCGGATTCATTTGGTGCCTTCGTAAACACTGCCACGGGTTGAAGGTTAAATACTATATCTTCTTTAGTTTCTCTTACTCTTCTGTAGCTCTGTTATAGGACCATTAATTATAGACCACAAGATGTGGAAACGCAATTTTTTTCATTTATTAGTGCAGCTACATTAAGAAATATGGCGATCTGAAACATGTCAACAAATGTGTAGAGTGATATGCCCCCAGTTGCGAATGTAAGACCTATTTAATAAAAGAAATAAAGGAGGTGACGAGTGAATGCGGGTCATTATATTCCTCAAGAGTTTACCTACTTTGTATTTTCTATCGTACTGACAATACAAATTATCATCATGATTAACACAAAAAACACCCGTTCTCGGGGGACAGATAATCAAAATACAATTTTCTGACTCTTTTCAGCACGATTCCTATAAGTATGTTCAAGTCACTCGGTATTTCTTTCAAAGCCAGATTTACAGGGAGTACGTTGGCATGGCTTGCCCTTTGGTGAATCTGACATAACGGGCAGCAAAGCACGGGACTTGCGGAAACCATTCTGTCAAGTTTCATTGAGATTGGTTTAGTTGTTTGGGCGCTGTGAAGTGGAATAAGCCTATGTATATATTTTTGTTTCAAATACAGACGCTCATGATTCACACACACACACACACACACACACACACACACACACACACACACACACACACACACACACACACACACACACACACACACATTATTATGTATATTCGCATGTATATAAATATGTTAAAAAAAAAAGTTATTCTTCCTTTTTTCATCCCCCCCTCTATCTTTTTCTTTTCTTTCCTTTTCTCCCAATTGTTATGTCTTGTATGCTCTCTCTCTCTCTCTCTCTCTCTCTCTCTCTCTCTCTCTCTCTCTCTCTCTCTCTCTCTCTCTCTCTCTCTCTCTCTCTCTCTCGTTTGATTTATATATATATTTATTTATTTATTTATTTATTTTTTTTTTTTTTTTTTTCTTTAAATTTATACTCATTTATGAATGTTCTCTGTGTTTTTTTTTTTTTATTATTATTATTATTATTATTATTATTATTATTATGCATTTTCATGATGTTTGTATTTTTGTGTGAGGGCAGGATGAAAAACAGCCTTGTTAGCTTATTCTTTAACCCTCAATAAAGATCATTTTGACTTGACTTGACACACACACACACACACACACACACACGCACGCACGCACGCACGCACACGCACGCACACGCCACACACACACACACACACACACACACACACACTGACGGAGAGAAACGTTCAGGCCTCAGTTCCACTCACAGTGTACTCCTGTTCAATCAAACTGGGAACAGAAATATACTTGGCATTTAGGAATGGGTATTTTCTAGTCACAGAGACAAGAGAAATTCGGGGTGCTCTCACCTGGAGAGAGCGTCGCCGCTAGTGCAGCACCACACACTTTTTTTGTTTGGTGGTGTTTGGAAGGGAGGTGGACTTAGGGAAACATGTAATCAGTCTGGTAATAGCAGGTAGCAATTTTTCTCCCCGTTCTTATCGACTTTAAACTGCTGTGTTTTCTTCTTCTTTTTCTTTTTGTACTGCGTAAAGCGCAAGCTTCAGACTTGCTTTAAATCCCCCATCCGTAGGACTTGGGCGTTCAGTTCGATTTTCCCAGTCCAAATGGAAAGAAAGGGCGAGACCGTGATTGGAACCTGGGTCACTCAGGCATGGAATTGGTAGGCGAACGAACGTCTTAACCACTCTGCCACCTTCCTTCCTGTCCTGTTGCCATCTTTGCGCATCAATGCGCTTTTCACTCACCGTACAAACCATCGTGATGACTTTGGTGTCTCCCAAGCTGTTGTCGCTGACAGGGTTGGTGACCGTGCAAAGCACAGCCTGTCCATCCAAGGCCTCCGCCTGGGGGTCGAGCGTGCACGTGAATCCTTGTTGACCGGCACAGACACCGCCCCACTCCACCATGTCAGTGGTCAAGGGGCGGACACCGGTCACTTCGCACTCCACCACGGTGACCAGTCTGTTGTATTCGTCGAAGTGGTGGGTGATCGATACATCCACACGATCCGGTCCATCTGGGTTTTCATTATGCATCCAAACCGTGATTATTATTTTCCATTGTTCATCTTCTACTTCTAGCCGTAAGTAGTAGTAGAAGTAGTAGTAGTAGTAGTAGTAGTAGTAGTAGTAGTAGTAGTAGTAGTAGTAGTAGTAGTAGTAGTAGTAGTAGTAGTAGTAGTAGTAGTAGTAGTAGTAGTAGTAGTAGTAGTAGTAGTAGTAGTAGTAGTACTAGTAGTAAAAGAGTAGTAGTTGTTAAAAAGCACAAGATTAAAAGATCAGCAGGCCATAAGTAGTAGTAGAAGTAGTAGTAGTAGTAGTAGTAGTAGTAGTAGTAGTAGTAGTAGTAGTAGTAGTAGTAGTAGTAGTAGTAGTAGTAGTAGTTAAAAAGCACAAGATTAAAAGATCAGCAGGCCATTGCCGAGTTAATGGACCGCTACATTGCATACGATTCGATTCACTGCGATCCGACTGTGACATTTGTGAGGCATGATTCTCGTGAAATTCTACAGTCTAAATGAATCTGATGAAATCCTACTAGTTCTGTTCACTATGTTTGTAGTCCCCCGTACACGAATCTGATGACATAGGCCTATCTGTATTTTTGTTTCAGACATTTTATTCGATTCATGTATTGGGGTCTACATGAGTATAGTGAACGAAAATAGCATAATCTTATATATATATTCGAAATCTGTATGTGTGTGTGTGTCTGTGTGTGTGTCTGTGTGTCCCTTATGCACGGCCACAGTTCTCAACCGATCGACACCAAATTCGGCATCAAACATCCTTGGCACCCTCCGAAGGTCATGCCGTCCATACTTATCGTAAACCTCCGCCAAGGACGAAGCGCGAAGCGCGAGCAGTCGAACCGCGCGCGAAGCGCAAGGACACGAAGCGCGCAAGCGTTGAATCGATCAAAGGGGGCGGAGTCAAAAAGGGGGCTGAGTTTAGCGGAGCGCGAAGCACGAGAAGTCGAACCGCACGCGAAGCGCAAGGACTCGAAGCGTGCAAGAGCTGAGTCTTTAAACCTATGTCTCATGTGCCAAGGGTTCCACAGCTAGTATTTTTTTTATTTCACATGCATCATGATGCACAGACGGATATATGTAACATGGAAGTACTCAACATTTCAAAAGTTCATTTACAAAAAGCAAACAAACAAAAACACCACAATCTGTTCCTTCGCTCAAAACAAACCAGCTGAATGTTTTTTCCCCCCACCCCCACCCACCATCAAATTCATTTTTAATAACAGCTCTGAACTCCAAAATTGAATGGAAAACATGTAGATCATACAAAAAAACAAAATAAACCTCTGCCAATGTTAATTCCAAACCGTTGATATAATAATACAATAATATATTATTTTTTTAGATTGATGTTTACAGATGCACAGACAAACACACAGATGGACAGACAGAATAACTAAACGCAAAAATAAAACGTCCGTGGCGGAGCCACTCACAGGCCACAGTCAGAGGGGAGGCTGCAGTCAGTGGTTCGATCCAGTCCAGCCGGCACACGATCTGCGTTTCGTTCTCACCCCTGCGGATGGAATTGGGCGGCAAGTTCAACTGATGCTCCCCGTACCCCCCAGTCACCAAAATGGACTCGCCCGTCACCCAGAGCAGGCGACCTTCAGGGTAACCCAGGTCCTCAGACTTGCACTGACAGCTGGTGTCACCGTTCTCTGAGAGGTAAGGCAGTTCGGCGCATGTGTGGTAGGGTGCAGAAGGTAAAGCTGAAAGACATAATTATGAAGAAAATATATATTGAGGAACTTAGTAACACTTTCCCTGTCTCTCTGTCTATCTTTCTTTCTGTCACTCTCTGACCTCGTTTCATGCTCTCTCTCTCTCTCTCTCTCTCTCTCTCTCTCTCTCTCTCTCTCTCTCTCTCTCTCTCTCTCTCTCTCTCTCTCTCTCTCTCTCTCTCTCTCTCTCTCTCTCTCTCTCTCTCACCCCCTCGTGATTACAGGGCAATGTTTTCATAGTCAATCAGTGACTAACATAGATTTTTTCATAGCATATATTATCGAAACCTGAACTATCATTATGTGAAAAGAAAACACACCCGAAGGTGCTTATGTGACCCAGAGAAGCATTGTGTTGAAATATTGTCGTTTATAAATCAAAAACTGAAGATATTTGAATTACTATACAGCTCTACTAACGCCATATTGTAATCGGCTTTGGGTGGGAACTTGGATGACTCTATATTTTGTACTTGCATTTTATCAAGATGAATTTTAGTTCGCTTGAAACAAACGAATGTGTCAGATCTTTATTGAATTTGTAGTTAAATTAAAATATGACACATAAGTAAGCATACCTTCAATAAGGAAATGGAAAATAGTAAAATCGGTTTCTCAAACACATACACGAATGAATGACTTGAACTCGTTGAACACAATTGCTCATTGTGGCAATATCTACAGTTTTTTTTACCTTGTCTTTGTACGATAACGAAATGCACTGACCTAGAGCCTGTTTAGATCTTTTCTGTCATTGAATTATATTCTTTAAGGGCCGGAAGGTGGAGCAATCTGAATTGGAAATGGCAGTACATTTTCATTATTGATATGTACGAAGCATTTTTGCAGAGTCAGCTGGTAATTTTGGATGATTTGTCTCTTGCTCTTTGTACGTGTACAAACTATCAAAGTGCCCAGTGTTTGAAGCGTCTAATAAACTGCCATGCATACTTTGCGTTTAAAAACAGAATCTGCCTCATATGTTTGTTTGCACTTCTGGACAATGTCTTTTATGTCCCAAATACCTTTTGATGCAAAAACACGGTTAAAATAAAAAAACTATGACGTAGGCTTAATGTTTTGCATCAATGTAATCAACACCTAATGCTTTTTGGCTCACGTCGTTTTTCAAAACAAAGTGAGTCTATAGTATCGTACATGTTCGGTTGTGTGTCTGTGTGTATGTATGTGTGTGTGTATGTGTGTGTGTGTGTTGCGTCCGTGGCCCCGACCTTTAACCTTAACTCAAACCTTAACGTTGTCATTTTCTCTAAACATATAAGGCGTTAGAGGGTTAAAGTTAGCAGGATACTTGATTTTGACGTGAGCCTTCAAGTCACGACGATCAAAGCAGTCAGATACATTGATAAAGAACAAAATAAAGATAATCATTTGTTGCAGAGATTACTGTTGTGCAACCTTTAACCTTGACTCAGTCACACTCTTCAAACTAAAGAAGACTCTCACTCTCCACTGAAACTTTAACGTTGTCATTTTCTCAAAAAAACATAAGATGTTAGAGGGTTAAAGTTAGCAGGATACTTGATTTTGACGTGAGCCTTCAAGTCATGGCGATCAAAGCAGTCAGATACATCGGTAAGGAACAAAAGAAAGAAAATAATTTGTTGCAGAGATTACTGTAACTGTTGTGTTGTACCGAGTAGGAGATCTAGAAGACTCTCCATTAGATATACAAAAACGCTCTTTAAAAAGAAACACAAGACTTCAGGTGTGTACAAATAGGTACATTTTAACGTCGTCAACTTATATTTTCTGTAACAAATGGATGTACCGAGTGTGTGCGTTGACGGCCCGGTTGTTTAGCTTTATTTGCGCCTTTGAGTAACGGTTGTTCGTGTTCATTTGCACATCATCTCTGCGCATAACTTAGCCTACTGCACTTCCGGCAACAAGGCCTAGGCCTAGAGTCCATGCCTTACCTCATAATCAAGACGACGTACTTAACATTTAGCCCACATTCATTTCAGTCTTGAAAAAAAATATACGGAAAATCCAGGGTTCGTCGATTTCACTGCCTTCGACGTACGAATCCTTTGTTAGGCCTAGACGATTGATCACCATGACCAAAGACTGTACAGGGGAAGATAAACATGGATGAGCTTGCTGGCTGTGACCTTGACCTTTGTTTTGTGGCAGAGGGGGGGGGGGGGGAAATTAACGAAACGAAAATAAAATATTAGGACTAATATAAAATATCTTACAGAAATGTAGATGATGTGGAACAAGTTTTCATCGCATGAACAATCAGTTTAAAACAGTAACAGATCACGCAACTTCAATTATTAATTTTCTAAGAGTAAGAGGCTTAGACCCACAGGCAAAGACTAGGCCTACTACAGGTGTCCGTAGACCCCCCTTACCCCCGGCGGGGATTGGTCACTATGTTTTTTCTGAAAGCTTGGACAATATGCTTTTCAATTTTACTTGTTTGCCAAAAATAAAAATAGGGCTCCACTATGTTACATGCGCATACATATAATTAAATTTTAAAGAAAGGGGTAGGGGTGCATAGAAATAATTTTAATTTACACAGTAAAATAAAAATTAATTCTGTTTTCAGATGCACAAGTGTCTACATAACAGTATTCTCTCTATACAAGCATGGGAATTGTCATGGGAATTCCCATGCCTGCTATAGTAATAACAATCAGACGTGAGCCTTGCAGGCTTTGCCTCTTGTTAAATTAATTTTTTAATATATTTTGTGTACATGAAATCTTGCACAGTTGATTCTGTTGTATTGTAATATTCTGTATTGCATTATATTATATTCCTTTCTGGTCACACTCATCTCTGTGAAATCTGGGCTGCTCCCAACTGGAGAGCATGTTGCAGCTAGTGCAGCATCACCCTTTTGAGTCTGCTTTTTGTGTTACTGAACAGGAAGATGGGGTTGTGGGATGTCATTACTCTTGAGATCGAAATCAAATGAGCTTTAAATACAAAAACAATTAAATTACCAATCCGTGAAACGTCCTCGTCTGTGTAATCGCATGTCGAGTCATCGGATCCAGCACAGGCCCAGATCCTGACTCTCAAATTCTCCGTAGGAATGGGAGACAACTTCCACGAATACTCCAGTTGTCCTTTGAAGTACTCTTTTTCGTAGTCATTTATCCAAGTTTGGTAGGAAGTCAGGTATTGACTGTACGAATCGTGTTTATGAAACAGGCATTGTCCGTCCATTGGCTCTTCCTTGTTTCTTCGGATAAACTGAAACACATGTAAACACGCTCAAATAATTAATACACACACACACATACGCACACGCGTACACTCACACACACATGCAGACACATTCCCATTACTGTAGATACATTCTTTATTGTTAAGCATTCGCTTTCACTTTCATGCTGCCCCAAACTTGGGTTAATACCAACCAATGGTGAGAGCCATTTGGGTAAGTTTTGCCAAATACAAAATAGGGAGTTGATTAAACATTTCAGCGGTCAAAGACTCTACGCTTAAGGCCGTTTTTCATTGATGATCCTTTAGTTATCCAAACTTGGTTTGCCAAACTACAGATTGTGAGCAAATCGAGGAATT
>CM065698.1:34225219-34227719 GCA_017654935.2 Phymorhynchus buccinoides | reverse complement strand
ATAACTCCAAGAAATTTGACTTGTTTACTTGGGTAAATAATAAAATTATTAACTCTAATTGAGCAGCATCTTTACATTCAAAGTCGATTAATGTCTTTGTAAAAATAACAAAAACTGTCTTATTGGCAGACAGAGAAAAACCATTTGACTTCATATAGTCTGAAATGACGTCAATCACTTCAAACACACACACACACACACACACACACACACACACACACACACACACACACACACACACGCACGCACGCACGCACGCACACACACACACACACACACACACACACACACACACGCACACGCACACGCACACACACACACACACACACACACACACACACGCACGCACGCACGCACTGAGAGAGAGAGAGAGAGAGAGAGAGAGAGAGAGAGAGAGAGAGAGAGAGAGAGAGAGAGAGAGAGAGAGAGAGAACTCAGAACTCAGAACTCAGAAACCTTATTTTACAAGGAAAAGAATTTAGGCTGGGCCTAGTCTTCCATTCTGTTCTTGGTTCTAAGCATGCAATACATAACTAATACTATAAATGAACATTAAGAGAGAGAGAGAGAGAGAGAGAGAGAGAGAGAGAGAGAGAGAGAGAGAGAGAGAGAGAGAGAGAGAGAGAGAGAGAGAGAGAGAGAGAGAGAGAGACAGACAGAGAGAGAGATGCACACCACCATCACTGCCCAACAACAACGACTACAAAACAATGTAACGAACGAATCCCCATGTCGAGAACAACATTCTAAACTTTCCCGGTAAATTTCAGAAATTGATGAAAAAAATATTCTCGGATTCAATCTTTTTCGAGACACAAATAAAGAAACAACAAGCAAGCAAACTAAGGCGAAAACGCTGAATGCGGGCCACGTAAACAGAAAACAAACAAACGAACAAACAGACACACACTCACAGGCACAGACACACACAGACACACACACACACATACACACACACACACACACACACACACACACACACACACACACACACACACACACACACACACACACACACACACACACACACACACAACTTAACCCTTTCACCGCCAATGTTGCATTTTTTTTACCACAATACTTTAATAACGCCCATGTCACTAAAAGGCATCAAATCAGGGCCTGTTATCCGAAGACTATCTTTTTAATTTTGGGAGGTAAGGATAGGCCTAATAATGTTATACATGTCACAGTAGATTTCCCAATAATGCGGACACATAATCTACCCAGTTACGTTTAATGGTATTTTTTGGCTGAAAAATGACTGGGCGGTGAAAGGGTTAAGACGAAAACGCTAAACTGTTTGCCCAAGGCAACACTACTACCATACATACACTGAGCCGTGGACGGGCGAACGTGGAGACAGGTCAGCCCCAACAGCAAGAACAACATCCCACAGAAAGAAGGCAGCATGCTGCCAGAAGCTCTCCCCCTACCAGCGAGCACCATGATTGAACGGGCGCCGACTGGCCAGGTCATGAACAAAGATCAGGGTTGTGCTCTCCCCTAGTTTTTTGCTGTTGTTGTTGTTGATATAATGATGCCACAAAAATGTGGCTCTTTCAACTATCACCAAGGAGCCAGAATGGTCAGCTCATTGACCGTGCGTGGGCCCTCAAGAGAAGAAGAAGAAGAAGAAGAAGAAGAAGAAGAAGAAGAAGAAGAAGAAGAAGAAGAAGAAGAAGACCAAGACCAAGACTATAATGGCTCAAAGTGTCCTTCCTCAGGTACGGACGAAGAGGTCTGCCCGTCTGTCCCCACCCGGCTTCACTGAGACATAGATTAGGGTGTGCTGTCCCCTAGTTGTTGTCGTTGTTGTTGTTGATATACTGCCACAATGTGGCTCTTTCAACTATCACCAAGACCAAGACCAAGATTATAATGGTTCAAAGTGTCCTTTCTGAGGTACGGACGAAGAGGACTGCCCGTCTGTCCCCACCCGGATTCACTGAGACACAAAACAACGCCTCCTGACCCTGTTCTCTCAATGCATCCCGCTTTATATATTTATAACGAACATTATTCTATGGAAACGAATCGTTTGAAAAAGGGGTTACTTGGATACTGACGCGCAAAAGAAACGCAAAAACCAAAGATGGTCGGGTTTAAAATTAAAAAACCATTGTGTGATGAAAAGCAAGTCGGTGATGATGCAATTCTAACAGGCCTATTGCTATTTTATGTTGCATTATACTGTACTGTATTGCATTACATCGTATTGATTGTATTGCGTTGCATTATAGTGCATCTATTGCATTGCATTGTATGTACCGTATTGTACTGTATTGCATTGCATTTATTGTGTTGCATTGCATTATATTGTATGTATGGCATTGTATTAAATTGTATTAAATTGCATTACATTAAATGTTACAGGGTGTTGTATTTTTTACCCACAAGACTTAGCGTTCAGACCCGTAATAGGGTCTAGTGGGGGGGTGGGGGGTGGGGGGGGGGGTGTGTGTGAAAAAGAAGTTCAACCTGCCTCGGCACAGAAACG
>CM065698.1:34212719-34217719 GCA_017654935.2 Phymorhynchus buccinoides | reverse complement strand
TTGTTTTTTCAAATTGCTGCTGAAATCCTGTCAATGAGCAATGTTAGAAAAAAGAGAGGAGCGCTGAATCTTTAAAGACCCACCAGATCACGTGTCAAAATCACGGGTTTTCACGTGTTTCCCCTCTTATGGCTAGAAAGAAATGACTCCCATATAAATGCCCCCGAATTCAAACACGAAAAATCATTTTTAAAGAGCAGCCTCAATTTGAAGTTGGGGACATTTGAATGTGGGTCACAGCTATGCCCAGAAAAAACAACAAGGGACTTAATTGTGGTGCGTCAGCGTGTCTTTAAAGACTCACTGAAGCCAGCACGATTAATTCCTTTTTTTCCAGCTCCCCTTCCGTATGGGGTTCCCCAGGGCTCCGTGTTAGGTCCTCTCCTGTTCATGTTGTACACACAGCCATTGTCTCAGTTGATCTCGAACCACTCGGTGCCCCATGCTATGTTCGCTGATGACACTCAGTTACATAATTCCAGTCACCCTGAATGCCTCCCTCCTCTTGTTGCTGGCTTGGAAGCATGCATCTCGGATGTAAAATGTTGGATGACACAAAACAAACTGCAATTAAACGACGACAGAAAAACTGAAGCGCTTCTTGCCAGTCAGTAAGAGAACATCAGAATTTCCCACATTCATTACTGTTAGACAGAACGACATTGCTTTCTCCCACTCTGTCCGAAATCTAGGTGTCATGTTTGATTAAAATCTATCATTAAGTGACCAGGTAACAAAAGTCTGTCAGCGTGTGTACTTAGAACTTCGCAAGATCGGCCATATCCGTCATTACCTAACTCTGGATGCTACTAAAAGCCTAGTTTTTTTTCTCTGGTCCTTTCTCATCTTGAATACTGTAATATTCTCCTTGCAGGTCTTCCAAAAACACAAATTGAAAAACTACAGATTGCGCAGCTAGACTTATTTACAAAACATCAAAACAATCCCATGTTACTCCTCTGCTCATTAAACTTCACTGGCTTCCTATCTCCCAAAGAATAGAGTACAAAATAGCCGTGACCTGCTATAGCATTCTCTCTGACTCTGCTCCACGTTATCTTTCTGAACTGCTTCATCTGTACAAACAATCACGATAATTTAAAAAACAAACAAACAAAAAAACCAATCACGATCTCTTCGCTCCTCTTCTGACAGTGGGATCTTCATCATTCCCAAATTTAGAACAAAACAATGGGGAGAACGATCGTTTTCCTTCCAAGATCCTATTGTCTGGAACAGTCTTTCATATTTAATCCGTCATGCTCTCCATCTCTGGTCTCTCCACGCCTCCTCTGGGGTTTCTGTTTTTGGCTAAAAAAAACACACAAGAGAAAATGTGTGCCATGCACATAAGAACATGCACCGCTACTGTTGCGAAGATAATGTCGCAGAAGATCCCTACGTTTATGAGTGGTGATAAGCGAGGCACAGGACAAAAACATTCGTTTTACAAAAGCATCACAAGAAAACATACACTGTGTCGTGTGTGTGTAAGTTAGGCTCATAATTTACGCTTCTGCTTCCCCCCACCCCTCCCCACCCTTCATGTCATAGAGCTTCCAATACAAAGATTATCTATTATATTAGGCTTGTGTATTCTTTTGCATTTTCCAGCAACGATGTGTCTGTTATGGATTTGTTTCTTAGCAATTCATTCAAGACGAAAAGCAGATTAAAAAAAAAAAAACTGTATGTGTGTAATCTGACAATAAACTAAATTTTAATATTTATCTGTCGGGTGGATTGTCATTTGGATTGGATGTAGCAAAATACCCTCACCCCCCTCGCCCCCCCCCCCCCCAATACTCTCTGTCTCTCTTTCTCTCCCCCTTTCTCTCTCTCTCTCCCCCTTCTCTCTCCTCTCTCTGTCGTGCGCGCGCGCGCGCGCGTTTGCACGTGCATGTGTGCATAGGCTACCTAAACTATTAAGTAATCATTCGCTCAGTCTTCTTGTGTATTACTACCTACTATGTGTCTGTGTGTTGATAACATCAAAAACTGTCTTTGAACAAAATGAACAAAAACAAAAACACGTGACATTTTTTTTAAATTGCAAGTCGACTTTATACTATCTAATGAATTTTGTCGAATGGAATTGTAAGATCTGACGAAAGTTTACTCAAATATGTTATGTTGCCACAGTGATTGGATTATGTTCAATGAATTTGTAAAAATAACATTGTCAACATAAAAGTGTAAAGCAACGCAACAACAACAACAACAACAACAACAAACAACAGCACAACAACAACAACAACAACAACAAAACAAAGAAAAGCAACAAAATAAGGAAGTTGACCCTCAAATATGTTATGTTGCCACAGTGAATTGGATTATGTTCAATGGATTGTAAAAAATAACATGGTTAGCATTAAAGTGCAGAACAACAAACAACAACAACAACAACAACAACACAAACAACAAAATAAAGAAGAAAAAAAGTCTATAATTAGGATGAAAATGTTTTGAAACACCATAAGCACACAAACACCGACAGGGTTTACAAGATACAGATGTTTTTTGTTTTGTTTGTGGTTTTTCATTGGCTTAAGTTGCTTGGTGGTACAAGAGAGACAACTGAGAATGGTTAAAGGTCAAAGATGTTCCACCCCCCTACCTATCTCGGTTAATTGTATTTTTCCGTTATCGCCTTTCTTAACCTACATACAGCTGTAATTTAGGAACAATTTTAGCTTTAAGAACTTTTTGGAATACTAACCCTAGCCTTAACCCTAGCCCTAAAACCTAACCCTACCCCCCACCCTATAAGACGGAAAAAACGCAACGACCACAACTGCGACAAATCGCGGTGTACTGCAGTACAAAGTGGGGGTTAGGTTTAGGGCTAGGGCTAGGGCTAGGGCTAGGGTTAGTATTCCAAAAAGATTATTAGCTAAAAATGTTCCTAAAATACAGCTTAGTATGGTAAGAAAGGTAAAAACGGGAAAATAGAATTCACCGAGAAATGCAGGGGGTGGCATATCTTATCAAGCCCGATATTCTTTAATAAAAAATCAATTGTGTATAATTTGATCAATCCTACTAGATAGAACAAAACACTACAAATTAATTAACCCTTTCAGCAACCGCCAATGTCCGGCATTTTAGCACCACGTCACCCATGTCATTAAAAGGCATCGAAGCAGGGCCTGTTATCCGAAGAACCCTATTATTTTTTTGGGGGGAGGTAAGGACAGGCCTAATGTTGTACATGTCACAGATGAATTCACCAATATTGCAGATTTTTTTCTCTCTACCCAGTTAAGTTTAATGGCATATTTTGGCTGGAATGTGGCTGACAGCGAAAAGGTTAAAACCTAAATCCATTAATGACAACTCTCAGTTTAATATCTCTCTTTGTATTATTTTAAAAACGCTTTCCGAATGAACACGTTATAAGCTACAGTATACATTAGCCTCCTTTCAATTCTATATGGTGAGGCAGTGGGTGGATGTCTCGTGCCTCCATACGGGGAGCTGGACGTCCCCACCCCCTCCACGAGTCTCTCCCCGTGGGGATACCCCCGAGGGTGGGGGGGGGCGGGGGGGGGGTCTGTTCATTGCAAATATATTCATTTCCCCCACTTTCTGGAAGTTTCTGTGGCTTGTAAGTCCCTCTAATCTTGCCACACTCTTTGGACTATGCCTGTGCCCTTTGATTAATGTCATATTTCGGGCTTACTGGTCCATTCTCCTGCGCCTTTTATTCTATAAATTCTTTACAGATCGAAACACGAAAAAGAAACAGAACAAAAATATAAACACGACTCCCCCACCCATTTTTTTTTTTAAACCCCAAAACCCCAAAACATCGAGCACACTTTCTGTTTGCAGCAGCTTTCGCTTTTCATTTGTGTAACCAAACACCTTAGAAAGATCGAAAGAAAAATCATTAGGCCTACATTCAAATCGAGCGCCTCCATAACTTGCATTGACAATGAGAAAAATATAAAAACCAGGCATTGTTTTTTCGGAAGCATACTTTTTTGGGCTACCAAGTCACGCACAACATTGCTGTGCGTTTGTGCAACGCACATGTAGTTACATTCGGTGGGCCTGTGTTGTGTATTGTGTGTGTGTGCGCGGGCGCGCCGCAATTAGCGCTTATGTGGGGTTTGACAGACAGACCACGAGCAAAGAGATGAGAGAGAGAGAGAGAGAGAGAGAGAAGAGAGAGAGAGAGAAGAGATGAGAGAGAGAAGAGAAGAGAGAGAGAGAGAGAGAAGAGAGAGGAGAGAGAGAGAGAGAGACTTTTGTACTACAGTATGTGGGACTCGTTCATGAGCAGTAAATTACAGTGTGGGACTAGCGGTTACTGGGCAACAAACGTATGCTTCCGTCCCCGCCCGGGGGGGCCCAACCTCCCCACGCCTGCAACCCAAGCTGACAATGAACGGAGATATTCTACGCGCTGTGGTCGGGTTGGACGACGCGCTGTAGGAAAGACGTACCGAAAAAAAGTCACGGAAAAAAAGGTATCGCGAAAAAAAGTATCATTCGCGTAAAAAAAAGTAACGACTGAATTTCAGTAATAGCTTGCGCTTGTGCGCGCAGTGTGTGTGGTTGTTGTGTGTGTGTGTGTGCGCGCGTGTGCGTGTTGCGTGTTGCGTGTGCGTGTTGTGTGTGTGTGTGTGTGTGTGTGGGTGGTGTGTGCACGTGCTGCATGCATGCGTGTGCATGTTTGAGTGTGTGTTGTGCACATGTGCATTCCTGCATGAATGCGTGTGCATGGTTCTGGTGGGTAAGGTGGAATGCGCGCGCGTCGTGCGTCGGTGTGTGCGTGTTGGTGTGTAATGTGTATGTGCGTGTGATGTCATGCCTAATGGCGCGCGCTACACACTCGCATGTTTCATTTCCGTGCTTTTTTGGCGTGGGGGTTTGCATGCGCCTTGCGCATGTTTATAGGGTATGCATGTTTGTGTGTATGTGCGCACGCGTGCAATGTGTGTGGCCTTGGTATGGTGCCCGATTTTTTTAAAGCATTATGAACAGCTAACCAA
>CM065698.1:34210969-34212219 GCA_017654935.2 Phymorhynchus buccinoides | reverse complement strand
CTTCACCAAGGACCAGAATGGTCCGCTCATTGACCTGCGTGGGCCTCAGAGGGAATAAGAGAAGAAAGAATAAGAAGAAGAAGAAGAATACAAGACCAGACTATAATGCTCCAAAGTGTCCCTTCCTCAGGTACGGACGAAGAGTTCTGCCCGTCTGTCCCCACCCGCTTCCTGAGACATAGATTGGGTGGGCTGTCCCCTAGTGTTTTGTCGTTGTTTGTTGTTGATATAATGCCACAGGTGCTCTTTCAACTATCACCAGACAATAACCAGGTTATAAAGGGTCAATAGTGTCCTTTCTGAGGTACGGCACAAGAGGACTGCCGTTCCTGTCCCCACCACGGATTCACTGAGACACAAACAACGCCTCCTGACCCGTTCCTCGTCAATGCATCCCGCTTTATTATTTATCACGACATTATTCTAGGAAACGAATCGTTTGAAAAGGGGGTACTTGGTACTGACGCGCAAAAGAAACGCAAGAAACAAAGATGGTCGGGTTTAAAATTAAAAAACCATTGTGTGATGAAAGCAAGCGGGATGATCAATTCTAAACAGGCCTATTGCGATTTTGTGTTGCATTATACTGTACTTTTGCCTTACATTGATGAATTGTATTGCGTTGCTTTAGTGTATATATTGCATTGTATTGTTTACGTATTTTACTTATGCATTGCATGTTTGTGTTGCATTGCATAATATTGTATGTATCGGTATTGTATGAAATTGTATAAATTGCATTACATTAAATGTTACAGGTTGTTTGTATTTTTTACCACAAGACTTAGCGTTCAGACCCGTAAATCGGGTCTAGTGGGGTGGGGGTGGGGGGGGGGTTGCGGGGGGGGGGATAAAAGAAATTTTCAAACCTGCCTCGGCAGAGAACGAACCCAGGGAGTAGTGTCGCTGACGATGAGAATGCATTACCCAGAGCACACGTATGTATTTAACAGAGGCGGATTTGTTTTTTTTTGGAGGTGTTAACAGGGGTTTCTAGAACACCCCATCTTCTTCCAAACATAACAAACACAAGGCGGATCTGGTTGTGGCGTGGGTGGGGTACAGGGTTCCCGGTAACCCCCCCCCACCCCGCACCGCTCCTTCCTAACAAACAACACAATAAAAGAAAGAAAGAAAAATAGTATAGCAGTTGTACAATAGATAAAATAAATAAAATAAATACTAAGATATATAAATACATAAAGAAAGAAAGAAATGAAAAGAAAGAAATATTTGAGAAAATGCATGCG
>CM065698.1:34155969-34168469 GCA_017654935.2 Phymorhynchus buccinoides | reverse complement strand
TCTATGTCTCTCTCTCTCTCTCTCTCGGTCTCTCTTTCTCTCATCTCTCTCTCTTCTCCCCCAAGCATCAGAACAGTCTGAAGTACAAACCGCTGAACTGCTGTCCAAGGGTCATCAAGGCCCCAGACTATAGAGGGACAGACCTGAAATCAGTTCTCAACATGACAAAAAAGGCTTTCCAAAGTGAGATCACTTAAATGCTATTTAACAGAAAAGATACCCTGAATCAAAAGCCAAAACCTCTGACCAGAGGATAACCAAATCCTCTTGTCAGAATTCTGAATCCTTTGAAATCCTCTGAATCCCTCTGACAATTATGTCAATTATTTCCGTCTCATCTCATCTCTCTCTCCTCTCTCTCTCTCTCTCATCTCTCTCGTCTCTCTCTCCTCAAGCTCTCTCTCCTTCTCTCTCTCCTCGCTTCTCATTCTCTCGTCCTCTCTTCCTCTCTCTTCCCTCTCTCTCTCTCTCACTCTCTGTCTCTTCCGCTTCCTCCCCTCTCTCTGATAACGGGCAGAAAGGCATAGCCAATTAAAAGGTTTGGATTTTGGATTGGTACTTGGATCTCTCTCTCCTCTCTCTCTCTCTTTCTCTCCGTCTCTCTCTCTCTCTCTTCTCCTCGTCTCCTCTTCTCTCTCCTCTCTCTCAAACAACTCTCTCTCATCTCTCTCCCTCTTCTCTCTGCTCTCTCTCCTCTCTTTCTTTCTCGCGCGTTTTTCCTGTTCATTTTGTTCATTATTGGAAGTTTTTATTATGTTTTTCTTCGTTTGTTTCGAGGGGACAAGATGTAAACAAGCGCCATTGTGTTGCCTGTATTCTTTTTCCTCAATAAACAATATTTCAAATGTCGTCTCTCTCTCTCTCTCTCTCTCTCTCTTTCTCTCTTCTCTCTCTTCATCTCTCTCTCGTCTCTCTCTCTCTGCATCCTCTCTCTCTCATTCTCTCTCTCGTCTCGTCTCTCTCGGTCTCCTCTCTCTCATCTCTCTCATCTCTCAAATACAACAGCTGACAATAGTTTATGTCGCTTGCTACGTAATACTTCATACCATTTAATTGTCTTCCACTGGATACCCTTTCTTATGCCTTGCTATGTGTTCTGCTTGATTGGTTTTTATTTTGGGTTTGGGTTCGAGCATTATTGTTTACTTTTATGTTTATTTTCTTTTCGTGTTTCTATGATGATCATTTGTATCTACATCTACCTCCCCGTCCCCTCACCTCCCTTCTTGATATGGTCAGATGGCATAAGCATTACAAAATTCTTATGAGTTCTGAGAGTTCTGAGTCTCTCTCTCTCTCATCTCTCTCTCAATCATCTCTCTTCTCGTCATCTCTCTCCTCTCTCTCTCTCTCATCAAACAATCTCGTTCTCTCAATCTCTCTCGTCTCTCTCTTTCTTCCTCCCTCTCTCTCTCTCTCTCTCTTCTCTCGTCGTATCGTCTCTTCTCTCTCTCTCTATCTCGCTCTCTCGTTCTCTCTCTCTCTCTCTCATCACTCTCACTCTCTCTCTTCTGCGCGTTTTCCCTGTTGATTTTGGTTCATTATTGGAAGTTTTAATTATGTTTTTCTTCTTTTGTTTCGAGGGGACAAGATGTAGGCCTAACAAGCCCAAATATTTTCAATCTCTCTCTCTCTCTCTCTCTCTTCTCGCTCTCTCTCTTCTCTCTCTGCGTTCAGTCTCTCTCTCTGCTCTTCTCTCGTCCTCTCTCTCGTTCGTAGTCTCTCATCGTCTCTCTCTCTCTCATCTATCTCTCTCTCCTCCTCTCTCTCTCTCTCTCTCTCTCTCTCTCTCTCTCTCTCTCTAGAGGCTGGATTCACGACATAGAGAATGACATCGGTCAACGGCCTGTCCCAGAGAGTGAGGGATTTCACCTGGCTGAATGTGGACGAAAGACTCCCTGACGGTCCCAGCTGCGCCGAGGGATATCAAGTAGGCCACTCTAAACTTTACATTAAAACAAAACTCAACTGACCCACACACTAAAACAACAACAATACCACTCGTTGAACTGACATACACATTCTTTAATATAAACAACAACAACAAACGATAAAATAAAAAAATGCGTGTGTGTGTGTTGTTGTTTTTTGGGGGTTAATTTAACGTCTTCTCACTTAAGTGTTTTTAGATGACTATGATATTGTAGATGATTGATAATAAAATCACACTGATATTATTTTATGAATTAAAACATGAAACATAAATTCATTAACAGGAACAACCAAATCTAACCCTGTTTAAAAACAAAAAATGTGCTGTGTGTGTGCTGGACTTGCAGAACAACTGTAGAAAAAAGTCATATAATAGACGATTTAAGGAGAAAACAAAATAGGGGAGAGCACTTCGTGAAAATTAGAGTTGTTTACCTACATTACACGGTCAAACACCATCTCAACAATGCAACAATGGCGTCGACGCTTGAAACCGCCAGGATAGCGAGTCAGCGACTTGCAAACATTTTATTTTTTAGAAAAAATGAGGGGCGGCCAGTGGCCACAAACTGATAAACTTCAAATGTGACGTAACAAATATAATGACATCAATTTTAGAAATGACGCAACGGTGTTCTAAGTGTTGTATGTCTGCTCCAGCACACGAGGCGAGAGCTGGGGATCTACCTGATGTAGAGTAACTTCCCCTGTTTTGAACGGATTGATGGTCGACTTATGGCGATTATTTGACCGCCAGGGGCATAGCGCTCGAGTGGGGCTTTATCACGGCTATAATTTCTTAGTTTGGGCGTAGTGATAGAGAGAGGGAAGGGTTTGAACTCCTCCCTAATCTCTCTCTCTCTCTCTCTCTCCTCGTCTCTCTCTCTCTCATCTCACTCTCTCTGCATCTCTCTCTTATCCCGCAACTAAGAATATGAGAGGATTAGCCCACATGCCGTCGCTATGTGCCAACCTGGCGGCGCAAAGAGCCCGCTAAGTCGCTCAATTAGGCGAGATCACTCCCACACAGCATGAAATTACTCCGTTTAGTTATTTCCGAACAATTCCTATTAAAATTGATGCTCACGTTGTCATTTAGCCTGTGAAATGCAGGCAATACTGATAGTCATTGGTAAGTGTGCGCATCTGTGTCTTTGCAAACATGTGACCGCTAACGTCTGTTTCGGATGTTTGTGTGCATGTCCATGCATCGTGTGTGTGCGTGCGTACGTGCGTGTGTCTGTGTCTGTGTCTGTTTTTTATTGTCTGTCTCCTCTGTCTGTCTGTCTGTCTCTCCTCTCTCCTCTCTCTCTCTCTCTTTCTTTTTTTCTCTCTCTCTCTTTCTTTCTCTCTCATCTCTCTCTCTCTCTCTTCTCTACTCTCGTCTGCGCCTCTGTGTCTTTTGCAAACATGTGACCGCTAACGTCTGTTTCGGATGTGTGTGTGCATGTCCATGCATGCGTGTGTGTGTGTCACTGTAGTGTGGTGTTTCTGTGTCTGTGTCTGTCTGTGCTGTCTCTCTGTCGCTCTCTCACTCCTCTCTCTCTCTCTCTCTCTCTAAACTCTCTCTCTCTCTCTCTCTTCTCTCTCTTTCTCTCTCGTCTCTCTCCTTCTCTGTCTGTCTGTCTGTTTCACTTTCTCTCTCTGTCTTCTTGTCTCCTCTCTCCTCTCTCTCTCTCTCTCTCTTGGTTGTTTATTGCAGGTGATAAACTATGGATTGGGTGGACATCATAATTCTCACTACGACCCCATTTCGGTAATTAGGCATTACTATTTAATTGTTAAGCTTATGTGTCTTTTTTAAAATCATCAGTATATCTTTAATTGCATACATTTGCCAAATACTTTTAACAAGTTGCGTTTTATGCCAGCACCATAACCTGCCTGCCGCGTCTTAGAGTGTATGTTTACTTGTCTGAGCGAGAGAGAGGGAGAGAGAGAGAGGGAGAGAGAGAGAGGGGGCGAGAAGAGAGAGAGAGGAGAGAGAGAGAGAGAGAGAGAGAGAGATAGATAGAGAGAGAGAGAGAGAGAGACGGAGAGAGAGAGAGAGGGATAGAGAGAGAGATAGAGAGAGAGGAGAGAGACGGAGAGAGAGAGAGAGAGAGAGAGAGAGAGAGAGAGAGAGAGAGAGAGAGAGAGAGAGAGAGAGAGATATAGTGGATGGTTTCTCTAGTATAGAGAGCGAGAGAGCTCGGTAGTTATTAGTCTTTGTATTGCACACGGAGATATATCTCTCATACTTTAGATGCTCTTATTTCGTTTCTAGGCTCTGGCTCTCTAAGAGAGAGAGCGTGTGTGCGAGTAGATACAACGAAAGACTCGATATGACACTTCTTTTTTTACAGAAAGACAAGAGAGAGACGCGTAGCTTGTAAGTATCCGTGTTTGTGTATCTGTGTGTCCGTGCCTGTGTTTGTGTATATGTGTGTCCGTGCCTGTGTTTGTGCATATGTGTGTAGTCCGTGCCTGTGTTTGTGTATCTGTGTGTCCGTGCCTGTGTTTGTGTATCTGTGTGTGTCCGTGCCTGTGTTTGTGTATCTGTGTGTCCGTGCCTGTGTTTGTGTATCTGTGTGTCCGTGCCTGTGTTTGTGTATCTGTGTGTCCGTGCCTGTGTTTGTGTATCCGTGCCTGTGTTTGTGTATATGTGTGTGTCCGTGCCTGTGTTTGTGTATCCGTGCCTGTGTTTGTGTATATGTGTGTGTCCGTGCCTGTGTTTGTGTATATGTGTGTGTCCGTGCCTGTGTTTGTGTATATGTGTGTGTCCGTGCCTGTGTTTGTGTATATGTGTGTGTCCGTGCCTGTGTTTGTTGTATCTGTGTGTCCGTGCCTGTGTTTGTGTATATGTGTGTGTCCGTGCCTGTGTTTGTGTATATGTGTGTGTCCGTGCCTGTGTTTGTGTATCTGTGTGTGTCCGTGCCTGTGTTTGTGTATATGTGTGTGTCCGTGCCTGTGTTTGTGTATCTGTGTGTCCGTGCCTGTATTTGTGCATCTGTGTCTCCATGCCTGTGTTTGTGCATCTGTGTGTCGGTGTGTTACAGGTGAAAATCACCAATAACAAAGCTCTGGAAGGGTCCGGAAACCGAATGGCCACCGTGGTCCTTTACGTAAGAGACACCCCATTTTTATCTTGCTTTTGGCTGGTTAAATAATAAAATTCCATGGCCTGGAGTCAAGACAGACTATCTTTAGATAGTCCATTGACGTATTATTGAACCTATGGCGAAAACTAAGAACTTGTAAAAAAACAAAAAATAGACTTCAGAAACATAAAAAGCATAATCCCCAATTTCAGTCTTTTTTAAAAATACAAGTTCTTAGTTTGTTCAATAACATCAATAATAAGTCAATGCTTCTAAGCCATCGTTATAATAATTTGTCGAGAAAAAAAACCCTAGCCTTTGATGGAGGGTAATGGATCCTTTAGAGGCACGTAGTGTAGAAACAGGTTTATGAGTTCAGGCAGACGGGGAGAAGAGCTATGTTCCAAACCAGTTACATGTAGGCCTACTACACTATGGGTATGTAAACAAAAAAGGTAAAGGTGTCCCATAGCCTGTCGGCCGTAGGGGCAGTGGACTGTTAGAGGTTCTCTGTGTCAAGGGCACGGCATCATGGAAGGCGGAGCCCATCCCTCTCCTTCCGCCGCCTTTTAACCTTCCCTGAACGAATCAGGTACCCATTCACTGCTGGGTGGACAGAGAGGGTTTTTAGGCCAGAAAAATCCGACTCCAAGCTGGACTCGAACTCGCGACCTTCCGCACCGCAGCCGAACGCTGTAACCACTCGACCACGGGCCCCTCTCTCCGTCTATGACTCTC
Source organism: Phymorhynchus buccinoides (assembly GCA_017654935.2). Taxonomy (NCBI): domain Eukaryota; kingdom Metazoa; phylum Mollusca; class Gastropoda; order Neogastropoda; family Raphitomidae; genus Phymorhynchus; species Phymorhynchus buccinoides. Next base: position 34,162,719 of record CM065698.1, on the reverse strand, counting down.
TTTACACCCCCCCCCCCTCTGTTTTTTTTTGTGTCTGTCTCTCTCTCTCTCTCTCTCTCATCACTCTCTCTCTCTCTCTCACTCTCTCTCTCTCTTTGTTTCAGCTCAGCAACGTAGAGATGGGGGGACACACTATCTTCCTTAGAGCTGGTGTCTCTGTCGCCCCTGTTAAAAGTAGTGAAACGATCGAGAGAGAGAGAGGAGAGGAGAGAGAGAGAGAGAGAGAGAGAGAGAGAGCAGAGAGAGAGAGAGAAGAGAGAGAGGTGGGGGGGGGGGGAGTGTAAGGGAGAGAGAGAGGAGAGAGTCGAGACCAGAGAGAGAGAGACAGAGGCAGAGGCATAGACAGAGAGACAGAGACAGAGAGACAGACACAGAGAAACAGAGAGAGATGGGTGTGGGTGTAAAGAGAGACATAAACGGAGAGAGACAGAGACACAGACTGATAGAGGCAGAGAGAAAGAGGCAGAGAGAAGAGTCTACAGGGAGAGAGACAGAAACAGAGGTTGACCAGAGACAGAAAAAGAGGAGAGAGAGGAGGAGAGAAGGAGAGAGAGAGAGGAGAGATAGGAGAGAGAGAGAGAGAGAGAGAGAGAGAGGAGAGAGAGAGAGAGAGAGAGCAGAGAGAGAGAGAGATAGAGAGAGAGGAGAGAGAGAGAGAGAGAGAGAGAGAGAGAGAGAGAGAGAGATAGAGAGAGAGAGAGAGAGAGAGAGAGAGAGAGAGAGACGGACAGACAATTTTTATGCCATTTAGAGACGGCTTCCTTCTGGACTATACCCGTCTTTCTCTGGAACACCTTTTGAAATTCAAAGCTCTCTTTCTTCCAGCATACCCCCCCCCATCTCTCTCTCTCTCTCTCTCTCTCTCTCTCTCTCTCTCTCTCTCTCTCTCTCTCTCTCTCTCCTCTCTCTCTCTCGACTTTCTCTCTCTATCTCTCGCTCTCTAGTGCGCCAGAAAAGTTTGACGGCAGTGCATAATGCTACTAATACTGTTGTTTAAATTATGGATGTTAAAGGGTGTCTACACCTCATTTAAATATTATGCAACAATCCGTGGGTTATTGTGTGAAAGGTCGAGAGAAGCTTATCTTCTCTTTCACTCGTTGCTTCTTCTTTTACTTTGCTAATCAATCGCTAACTTTTTTTCTTGTTTGTCTTTTTTTCTGCCTATTTAATTTACATTTTCTTTTTACAAATGCTTTATTTGTATACTTGAATGTGACAAAAGATGCACACTGTACTGGATTTAGTCATGTTCACTCCTCTTTGTTTATAACCCTACATAAGAGAGAAAAAAATGTTATGATTACCCCCCTTGTCATTAGACCCTTTCAGGTAATGACAATAAAAACGTCAAGTGTCCAGTGTCAAGTGTCTCTCTCCTCTCTTTCAAGTTGTCTCTCAAGTGTCCTCTCTTGGCGCCGACATACTCCTCCTCCCATGCCTCCTCCTCCTCCTCCTCCTCCTTCCTCCTCCTCCTCCTCGTATCTCCTCATGTCTCTGTGTTCTGTCCGTCACACTTCTCCTCTGTTTGTCCTTCTTCATCCTAAATTATTTTTCTTCTCTCATATCTTTTGTTGTTGTTGTTGTTGTTGTTGTTGTCCCCCTCAACAGGGGATGGCGTTGTTTTGGTACAACTATAACCCCGCTCTCAAACTGGACCTGCTCACTCTGCACGCGGGCTGTCCAGTCCTGAAAGGCCACAAATGGAGTGAGTGTTTGGTGCATCCCTGTACTGGGCTTTTTTTAATATTTTTATATTTTATAGTGATTGTCCGTCTGTGTTTCGGATTGGTAAGGTTTTGTACCGGTGGTGTAGGACCATCCATTTATTTCTGTAGAAAGATGTTTTGTATCCCACAATGCACGTATCTGTACTGTTACAAAAAATGGGACTTTACTGGTGTTGCACTGCCTCCGGGCATTGCATCCAGGATCGTTCCCGCCATCTGTATATTTACTAATGTCCCGTATGTGTCTGTTCCGGACCGGAGGACGTTAAGCAGATTTTCATTCACAATGCACTTGTGTACTGATGATGTTCGTCCGTCCCGAGGGATGAAGACCATCCGTTAACAGTTCCAGTGTCAAAGGGTTCAGGATGTGGGGTGGGTACAAAGATGACTGATGAGTCCGATGCGGGCCTCGAAGGTTTTGTGACAGTGGGGACAGGAAAGAGAGTTGACGGGATCTGTTTTTTATAATATTTTTCTCACGCCAGTGGGCATGACGCTCGTGTGGGGCTAATCCTCTCTATATTATTAGTTGGGGATAAAGAAAGAGAGAGAGACAGTGAGTGGTCCTACCATCACTCTCTCTCTCACTACGCCCAAGTAAGAAAATCGCGTGATAAGCCCCTAGTGCATTGACTGCCCTCTGGCGTGGAAAATATCGCCATATGTTGACCATTGCTGCTGCTCGTGCGATTTTTTCCGCGCTTCTCGCCGTGCCTGGGCTGTCTCGATTCGGTGAGCCTCCAACTTGGCAGCTCCCTTGGTGACTGCACCACGCCATGCTGATCGGTTTTGGGGGGCAAGTTTTCCCAGGAGGAAATGTTGATGTCAAAGTCCTTCAGAGACACTTTGGATGGTGTCCTTGAACCGTTTCTGTTGCCCTCCATGGTTACGTGCACCAAACGGGAGTTCTCCATAGAGCATGCATTTTGGGAGGCGTTCATCAGATTGTACAAGTCACCCACACAGTGACACATGGTTCAAAATGAAACTGAGAAGTTTGTGAAACTGAACCTCATGTGTGTTGCGTGTCCTGTGATTGTGAAAGAGTCCAGCACATTCTGTAGGCCTACTTGGCTTTTAGGCTAGTTAGTAGCCCTACGTGCCCGTAAGCTGGTTCTCTTGATGTTTACTGGGTGTCCAGTAAGTTCTCGGCCTAACTATTGAAGGGGGTTAAGCTATGCAGACAAAAGTTGGCATACATGACTGTACAACTGCATCGTGGATGACGACATCCAAGTGTTAGTAGCTGACGTCATCATAGTTGTGTGACGTCATAGCATTTTGATTGGTTGATTGGTTGGTTAACTGAGTGATTGATCGATCGATTGATTGATTGATTGATTGATCGACTTCCTGGATTATTTTGACTGCTTACTATTTTGAATACTTTCAGATTTTTATATTTTCTTAATTGACGATGTTCGGGGGGGTTTGGGGGGGAGGGACTAGGGGAGAGCACTTCGTGAAAATGAGAGTTGTTTACCTCCATTACTCGGTTAAACACCATAGCAACAATGCAACAATGGCGTCGAAGCTTGAAACCGCAGGATGCCAGTCAGCGACTTGCAAACCTTTTTTTTTTTTTAGAAAAATAAGGGGTGGCTAGTTGCTACAAAGTAATCAGAACTTGCAAATTGTGACGTCAAAATATAAATGGCACCAAATTTAGAATGACGCACTGCGTTCTACATGCTGTGTGTCTCCTCAAACACACGAAGCGAGGGCTGGGGATCTACCTGAAGGAAGAGCAACGTCCCCTGTTTGACCGATTGAATTAGGCGAGATCACTCCCACACACCATGAAATTACTCCCCTTAATTATTTCCGAATAATTCCTCTTCTGGATGTTCTGTTTCAGTTGCCAACAAATGGATTTGGACACATGGGAACGCCTTTCAACGGCCTTGCGGACCAACGCCAGGATCTTCCCAAAAGAAGCTGGAAGAAGTAGTGATGTCACCGAGATTAAGCAGTTAAATACGTCATCATTAATTCACGCAGACACAGACACTATCGACCTGCATAGTTATGTACGCACATAGGGCACACGGGCGCACACACTCACACGCACGCTAGACAACGCACACTCACACACACCCTCACGCACGCACGCACATACACACACTGATGCACTCGCACGCACGCGCACACACACACACACACACAAAAACACACACATTTCTACTCCTCCTCCTCCTTTTCTCATCGCACGCACGCACGCACGCGCACGCACGGCACACACACACACACACACAACACACACACACACACACACACACACACACACACACACACACACACACACACACACACACACGCACACCCACACCCACCCGTTAAACACACACACACACACACACACACACACTAACTCTCTCTCTCTCTCTCTCTCACATTTTTAAAAAAAAAACATACAAACACACACACACACACACACAAACACACACACACATATGTGCACACACACACACACACACAACACACACCTCGCACACACACCCACACACACACACCAAACGTATAAAAACTACGATTATAGCCGAAATCTTAAATGAGCCCCCAAAAGTGCTTTTTTAAGGTCATGATTGATATTGATATATATACACATTGTGTATTTCTTGGAGGGTGGGGTGGGGTGGGGGGACACACCTGTTTTTCATATATAAAATCATTTATGCATTTATATTTTTAAGAAAGTGTCCCAAATCGGAATGTGTCGGTTGAATGCAAGTAGGGGAGACCAGTGAAAACTGACAACCGGACACATACGTACCTTACCCATTATGGCCATATGGCCTGGGAACGCGAAAGAAGAGAAGAAGAGTATAAATTAGTGTATTTTAAAATGTGTCATTACGCATCAATAAGAAATGTGAATTACGTTGTTGTTAGTTTAACGAGTAGCCCAGTTTAATTCATTTGTCAATTTGAAGAAAAGTAAGCATTCGTGCGATCGCACAGTTTATTGATCCATTCATTTATTTACTTCTGTATTTAATTATTCATAATACGATGAAAAAGAACACAAAAGAACAAACCTTTATATGAATATATATATTGTTCTGTGTTCTGAAAAGAATAATAGAAAATAATGTGCTGATTTACTTTTTCTCCCAATGGGGGAGATAGACAATGCCTATGCAAAGACAGCTGTTTCGTCTTTGAGAAAGACTCTTCAGTCTGCATATCGGCCCGCAAAGAATGTCCACAGTGAACATTCAAACTGAGCTAGAAAACTTTCTCCAAGATTAAGGTTGTCCTCTTTGCACTTTGAATATATTGTAATAATAAATAAAGAATGCAAACAACAACACTAAAATGACTAACAAAAGTTTCCCCTTGTCGGCTTCCTCGGTGTAGGCTTTAGGAATGAATGAACTGTGGGAAAAGGTCATCATGTTAATGACCAATTCACACAATGACGTCAATTGGCTGATTGATTACGTAATTGAGACCTTCGCCTACATTTACAATCAGTGTTAGATCAATCGTTACCTCGAAACACTATTAAAAAGAAGAAGAAGAAGAGAAAGAAAACGCTCCATTTTGGCGTTTCGTCCACGCAACTGTCCTGGTACGGCATTCACGAGTGTCTCTTAAGGCGGCGACAGACTATGTGGCTGCCTCATGTGACTCGATCAGGTCGTGACGTTTCACCTCATTTGCATACCATCCTGCTCGATCAGTCTGACTCAGTCGGGCCCAGTCAGGTGACAGGGCCGAATAGGGCGGGTTTCTAAATTTCACTGATCGAGTCTGATCGAGTCAGATGGCTTGTGACCTCTTCTGTGCGGGAAACAAAATTTGATCTACGTCACGACCGGATCGAGTCATATGAGGCAGTCGCATAGTCTGTCGCCGGCTTTAGACAGTTAATCAATCAATCAATCAATCAATCAATCAATCAATAACTTTAATGATCCCAGAGAGCTTATATATAGAGAGGGGGAACTTAACTCTTTTCCCTATTAGAGAAGTGAGGCCAACCTCCCTGGTTATCTTTCCCTGCAGGTATGAACCTGTAAGTAAGGAGGGCAACTCAAGTGTTCAAATTTCAATGTGAAACAGCCTCAAAGAGTTGTCTTTTCGTGAGTCATGACAGATCTGTAATTAGATCTACATCAACTTGATCAAGTGGGTAATAATCACATTTCTTCCCGCCAAGAACGATAATTTGTAGCAGAAAAGAACATAGCCCATTGTTTTTTTAGTCATCATATTATTGTTCTTGACGGGGGAAATTACCAAAAGAACAAGGATTCGCCCTGAAGAGAAGAAGAAGAAGATTCCTCGTTTGAGTTTCAACATGATATCGTATGTCAGATGTAGCCTAAGCAGTTGATCTAAGACTGTTCGTCAATGTTTTATAGGTTTCTATGCTCGATTTCCAGCTTCTTTACCTTTTTTTAAAATCTTGCTTAAATAGAAAGAGGGCTCTCCAACCACCCAAGTTTGAACATGTGGTTGGAACAGTCGCTTCGATTCAGAATCAAATTTCGATGGGGCCGCCATTGTTCCTACCTGTACGGAAAGATAACTCTTTAGGGTCGTCATCACCCTACCTTCAAGTTGGCTATCTCCCCTAAACTATCTCTGATGATCCCTGAGGAAATTACAAAGCACATTCACAGGCTCGATCAACAAACAATACTCAAACATAGTACATTATATATAACTCAAACATCACAGAGGGAAACAGCAAAAGACATTTAACATCGTCCAATGAATAAAATGTAGACATTGATTAAATTTAGGCATATAAGATATTAGGACAGAGGAAAACAGTAAATACATTAACATCGTCCGATGAATAAAATGTAAATATTGATTAAATTTACATATAAAATATTAAGATCACACATACAAAAGATAAGATATTAAGAAGCAGTAATACATAAATCGAACATCACAAAGGAATGTATAAAGCAAAAGCATACACCAGTGTCAGATAATTAAAAGAAAAACTTAATTTATGATTAAAACATTACCTCCCCTTCCGACACCCCTAATCCCCCCC
>CM065698.1:34110969-34143469 GCA_017654935.2 Phymorhynchus buccinoides | reverse complement strand
TGGACTGGGTAAGACATAAAGATAGCAGATGACAGTAAGCAAAGGGAAAAGGCAGAGTCAAAGAGAGTGATGGATTAGAGGAAGTTACAAGCACAAAACGTCCAGAAGGTGGGGGAACTATTTGTACGAAAGAACCCCCCAGTATCCCCACGGGGGGTGGGGGTGACTTAATTAAAACCCAATTATTAGACCCCCCAAAAACAAAAAAGAAGTCGGACATGCTGGGCCTAACTATTTCTAAGTTAGGTGCATAACGGCAGCATGACGCTCATATGAGAGGAAACTGAGCGAACGAAGAAGAAGAAGAAGAAGCCCCCAACCACTTTCAAAGCCAAGCCGATCTCCGCGTGACCTTGATCTTGGCCTTACTCGGTACCCCATCATCAGATTCGTCACACGCCAATACACCTACATACCAAGTTTGAAGACTAAGTCAAACGGTCTAGAAGTTAAGGCCCCTTACAGATTTTAGGGTTTCAAAGCCATACGCCAATGTCAAGGTCACGACGGCGATAACTTATGCGCGGATGCCTTCCTCTCGTAGTGGCACACCACCACACAAAATGTGAAGCGATTCTGTCGAGGGGTTCCGGAGATATCCTTGGGACTGACACAATCCGGACAGACAGAAGGAAAAAAAAAGACAACAAACTCATACACCATTGCCCGATCTAAAATCGGGGCAAAGGACAACAAAAAGAAGTGGGAAGATCAAGATGGCAACATTATATAAACGTACTCCCAAGTTCAGATGTTTGTTACGCCCACTGACTCTGTAAGGAAAGACTCGACTTGTATTTAGCTTTCCGTCTACTTCCCCCCGTCAGTTGGACGAGCAAGACATGTATGCAAATAGGGAATGCCTACTCTCTCTTAATTCAATTCATTCAAATCCAAATCATCTTTATTATCTCATACCAGAGAAATTGCAGCCAGGTGCACATACCAGACCCCCCCCCCCCACCCCCCCCCCCCCCCCCCCCCCCCCCCCACCCCCCCCCCCCCCCCCCCCCCCCCCCCCCCCCCCCCCCCCCCCCCCCCCCCCCCCCCCCCCAATAAACACATTTATCAACAACAAAGAATATGAACTAATAACTAATAACACTGCAATGTTGTAATTAACAAACCGGACAAATATGAACTAAATAGTCCAGTAAAAGCGGAACGCATTTAAAAAATACATTTTAAATCAAGACATAATCAATTGAAAAACGAGGAAAGAATAACGCTTAAAAATGCAGCAATAATAGTACGTACACCATCTCTACACAGACAATTTAGTCAAGGACATACACAGCAGTAATCTATTGTAGAACAAGGGGACTATAAATAGGTTTGCACAAATACAATCCCAAGGATATGGACAGGCTGCTCAAGAAAACAATCAATCGATGCAGTATCTTAAGAGTTCAACAGATGAATTGATCTTGGTAAGAAAGGTTTCTGTGCTCATATTTTCAGTTTTAGAGTTCTGTATCGACGACCCGATGGTAACACTTCATTGTATTTTGCCAGAGCATGACTGTTATCATTAAGAATGTTTCTGGCTTTCTTGACTACTTGTCTGTCATACAACTCTTGCATACTACTCTGCCTTTCACCCACAACCTTACTGCACACATTCACCTTATCACTCAACACATACTTACTTCTTACACTCAAGCTTCCATAACAACAGATAAATGACACAGTAAGAACAGATTCAATGCAACATCGGTAGTAGGTTTGAAGAATATCTGAACAGACACCAATATTCCTTAGCCTCTGTAAACAAAATATCCTGGACTGACTCTTCTTGTGTATAATTATGTTCAATGTGTTTATCGAAAGTAAGTTACTTGTCTGAAACTGTGCCTAAGTATTTGTACTCATCAACTCTTTCAACCGTTTCACTATCAAATGTCCAAATATGGCACTGGCACTGGGTTCTTACGAAAATCTACAATCAGTTCTTTTGTTTTATCAACATTTAAATCCAGATAATTATCTTTGCACCATGAACAAAACCTTTTGACTTCACTGAAGTACACAGAATCAGAGTTTGACTAATCTTCAATGGCAGAATCATCTGAGTATTTAATGACAGGTGTTTCTTCAGTGCCTCTAGAATCATTTGTGTAGAATGCAAAAATAACTGGGGACAAAGCTGTACGTTGGGGAGCACCTGTACAAGTGGAACGTTCTGAGGAGATTGCAGACTGAAAGCGGACAGACTGAGTTCTATTGCGTATGAAATTGGTTATCCAGAGAATGAGCTCGGGGTTGACATTCAGGTTTAATAGTTTGAGGGCCAGGAGATTGGACTGTATTGCATTGAAGGCAGAGGAGAAATCAATGAATAAAATACGAACAAAAGAGTTGGGGTTATTGTGGGGTTTTTTTGGTTTGGTTTTTTTTTGGGGGGGCTGCTGTCCCATCTTCTGGGCCGTAATGTGGCGTTGCTCCCACGCCGCTCGTTCCGAATCCCAATTCGCAGCTACACCCCGGTTTGTTCAAGTCGCAGAATCCGAGACCAGCAGTCCAAGGGGAGCGAATCTATGTTAGGCCGTCAGGAGGCAACCAACCGAGGAGACACTGCACTTCTGCTGAGTCACTTCGGTGGAGTTCAGTGGAGCCTGTTCAGGACACCACCTACTAAGCCCCCTACTGACAACACTATTCTCTTAGTCGCGGAGCCAGCGTTAACCAGGCCCGAGAACTACAGACACCTGCAGTGTTGGTCTTTCAGTTAGAGCAACACTCTCAGAATCGCATCCGATAAGCGGATGAAACTCGACGGTGTGGTTTCAGTCTTTCCATTGAACCCATAGCCACTCACTCTGGGTAGGTAGGTAGGAGTCGTTCCAGGACCGAAAAATCCCTCGCCTCTGATGGGATTCGAACACAAGACCTCCCAACCAGTAGTCCGCGACGCTAACCACTACACCACGGCGGCGAGAATAATAATGTTTTACGCCCTCTTTGGCCTTTCGGCCATGTGGGGCACCACGGCGGCTGGTGAGTTCGGGTTATTTAAGTGAAGAAAGGCATTGTGAAGAAGGGTCAGTATGGCATCATCTGTTCCTCTACACCGTTTGTAGGCAAACTGAAATGGATCGAGGAGTTGGTTAGTAAAAGAAAGAAGGCGGCGCAACATGCGTCGAACCATGCATTCACCTGCACATAGCCGGATCCTCCGGGGCAGGCGAAGTTGTTGCAGGAATTCTTCTCGAAGAAGTCCCCGGAGCATATAGCCCCGCCGAACTCGGGGACGGGGTTGTTGCACTGGCGGGTCCGCACCTGCATCCCCGAGCCGCACGTCTTGGTGCAGGGGGTCCAGGATCCCCACGACCCGAACCCTCCGTCCACGGAGGTCCCCGGGGTGGTGGAGACCTGCTGGGGGCCCCACCCGTTACCCACTGAAGAAAGGAAGACAGAAAGATGGAGATCAACGTTCACCTTGGTGGACAGTTTGCTTTTGCTCAAGGGCTATGTATGACAAGGCGGAACATAATGTACATTTGCAACATAAGTATTGTGGTAGTTGTCTATCTCATGACACTATTTACATTTTTGTGTCTTTATTAGAATATTCATATTGCAAAATATAATGAGAGGTCTTTGTAGAAGTGATATTCTTGTTCTTCTTGTTCTTGTTCTTCTTGTTCTTTTTGTTCTTCTTGTTCTTGTTCTTCTTCTTCTTCTTCTTCCTCTTTTTCTTCTTCTTTTTCTTCTTCTTCTTCTTTTTCTTCTTCTTTTTCTTCTTCTTCAAGGTTTATTTTAAATGTCTGTAAGGAATGGAACACACACCCTCCACGTCTCCGCCTCAAGACTTCATTATCGCCATTCAAAAGTGAAATTAAGGCGTTATTTTTTTAATACGTATGACAAGGTTTAAATGACCTCGCAGCTGCATTTTCAAAAAAGAAAAGCGTGACTATGCATGCATGCGTGCGTACAGGCATGTGTGTGTGTAGATGTGTGCGAGTGTGTCTGTATGTGTATAAATAGGGTACGCGCGCGTGTGTGTGTATGCGCGTCTGTGTGCATGTGTGTATCTTGAGAGAGAGAGAGAGAGAGAGAGAGAGAGAGAGAGAGAGAGAGAGAGAGAGAGAGAGAGAGAGAGAGAGAGAGAGAGAGAGAGAGAGAGAGAGAGAGAGAGAGAGAGAGAGAGAGAGAGAGAGAGAGAGAGAGAGAGAGAGAGAGAGAGCGTTCCTTGTTTGGTTATTTGCATGAACTGTTATTAGTGGGGTTTTTTTTTTGCTTTTTTGTTGTTGTTGTTGTTGTTGCTCGTTACGTTTTATTTCTAGTATTTAAATGGGCGGATTTGTAAAAAAAAGGCCTTCAATGTGCCTAAATCTTTTACCCATTAATAAGTTCAATCAATCTTCTTCTTCTTCTTCTTCTTCTTCTTCTTCTTCTTCTTCTTCTTCTCGCTCAGACAGTTTCTGTCAATTAGGAGCGCAGATGCGTCATGCTGCCGTTATGCGCCTATCTAAGAAGAAAAGTCAGTCAAGTCAAGTCAAGTCAAAATGATCTTTAATGACGATAAAGGAATAAGCTAAACAAAACTTTTTTTCATTCTGTCGTCATTAAATAAATAAGAAATACAACTCAAGCAAACAAGATGAAAAGCAAAAATTGTAAACAAAAAACACAAAATAGTTAGGCCCAGCAAGTCCGACTTCACCTGGAGGAGATCGTTTTGAAAGTGTTTCCTAAAAGTGTTTCCTGTAAAAAAAAGAAAGAAGCCAGGGACGGTATTCATGTCGAGATAGCATGAGACTTAGCATGATGCTAACTTAGAAGCTCTTCCAATGTCCTATAGGATTTAATAGGACTTTTGGAAGAGCTTCTAAGTTAGCATCATGCTAAGTCTCATGCTATGTCGACATGAATACCGTCCCAGGAGAATGGACCGGTAAAGGCAGAAAGATAGCAGATGACAGCAAGCGAAGGGAAAAAAAGGCAGTCGAAGAGAGTGACAGATTAGAGGACGTTACAAGCGCAGAACTTCCAGAAGGTGGGGGAACTATTTACGCAAAAGACACACACACACACACACACACACACACACACACACACACACACACACACACACACACACACACACACCGGTATCCCCCACGTGGGGGTGGGCGGTGGGGGAAGTAAGAGATAATGGTAAATAATAATAATAATAACAGTACATTTATATAGCGCTTTACCTCAGATGAGCCCAAAGCGCTTTACAATCAATTATTCATCAACAGATAACAAAAAACAAGATTCAAGAGTGACACCAACCACCAACAGCGCATATGCAAAGCAACTCTCTCTCTCTCTCTTTAACACACACGCACGCACACGCACACACACACACACACACACGTGTGTGTGTGTGTGTGTGTGTGTGTGTGTGTGTGTGTGTGTGTGTGTGTGTGTGTGTGTGTGTGTGTGTGTGTGTGTGTGTGTGTGTGTGTGTGTGTGTGTGTGTGGTGTGTGCGTAAATGATGATGCGATGAACTTTGATTTTATTTTACAACGGTTTAAAAAACACCCAGTGTCGGCCTGGATCGGGGTCGAGTCTACCACCACCACCACCAAGAACAACAACAACAACAACAACAACAAAAGCGAGGTGATAACAGACATAATAACAGAGTGTTTTAAGAATATGGCATGGTAGAGGCACATGACGGAGAAAATACAATAAAGAAGGGGGGGGGGGGGGAGAGAAATTTATAAAAAAAATACACAAATGTTATACGGTCGTCAGTCTGAAAAAGTATGAAAGAATCATGAAAGGGAGAGAGAGAGAGAGGGGGGGAGAGAGAGAGAGGGAGAGAGAGAGAGAGAGAGAGAGAGAGAGAGAGAGAGAGAGAGAGAGAGATATAGTATACTATACTTGCAGGTCACATACTCATAGTAATAATAATAATAATAATAATAATAATAATAATAATAATAATAATAATAATAAAAAAAAAAAAAAAAAATTTTATTTTTATTAATGAGCATTTGTATGCGCTTATTCTTAAACAAGCCCTAAACGCTTACAATAATCCTAAACAAAAAAAATGAATACGCACCCACTGACCAAAAAATGCAGTAGAACATATTGAGAATGTCCAAAATCGCTTCGCATACACACACACACGCACGCACACACACACACACACACACACACACACACACACACACACACACACACACACACACACACACACACACACACACACACACACACACACACACACACACACACACACACACACACACACACACACACACACACACACACACACACACACACACACACACACACACACACACACACACACACACACACACACACACACACACACACACACACACACACACACACACACACACACACACACACACACACACAGACACACACACACACACACACACACACACACACACACACACACACACACACACACACACACACACACACACACACACACACACACACACACACACACGCACACACACGCGTCATGCATGCATCATAGATGCAGATACGTACTCGCACGTATAATTTCGCAAAACACGCACTCACATACTCGCCCTATCTGCCCTACCAACAATGCAAGAGCAGCGACCCACCGAACAGAGAATGAGTATCTTTTGTCATAGACCTGAAACAAACATCTCCTGAAGTGACCCAGAGCCACAGACGCATTGACCCAAACACATCCTACCAACACGAGAGCGCGGTGGACTCATCGAAACAGAGAGTGTATCGTTTGTCGCAGACTTGATGAGTAAGCTTAATCCCACCTGCCCTACCAACACAAGAGCAGTGGACTCACCGGAACAGAGAGTGTATCGTTTGTCGCAGACTTGATGAGTAAGCTTAATCCCACCTGCCCTACCAACACAAGAGCAGCGGACTCACCGGAACGGAGAGTGTATCGTTTGTCGCAGACTTGATGAGTAAGCTTAATCCCACCTGCCCTAACAACACAAGAGCAGTGGACTCACCGGAACAGAGAGTGTATCGTTTGTCGCAGACTTGATGAGTAAGCTTAATCCCACCTGCCCTACCAACACAAGAGCAGTGGACTCACCGGAACAGATAGTGTATCGTTTGTCGCAAACTTGATGAGTAATCCCACCTGTCCTACCAACACAAGAGCAGCGGACTCACCGGAACAGAGAGTGTATCGATTGTCGCAGACATGATGAGCAATCCCACCTGCCCTACCAACACAAGAGCAGCGGACTCACCGGAACAGAGAGTGTACCGATTGTCGCAGACATGATGAGCAATCCCACCTGCCCTACCAACACAAGAGCAGCGGACTCACCGGAACAGAGAGTGTATCGATTGTCGCAGACATGATGAGCAATCCCACCTGCCCTACTAACACAAGAGCAGTGGACTCACCAGAACAGAGAGTGTATCGTTTGTCGCAGACATGATGAGCAATCCCACCTGCCCTACTAACACAAGAGCAGTGGACTCACCGGAACAGAGAGTGTATCGTTTGTCGCAGACTTGATGAGTAAGCTTAATCCCACCTGTCCTACCAACACAAGAGCAGCGGACTCACCGGAACACAGAGTGTATCGTTTGTCGCAGACTTTTTGTGTCTGTGTGTGTTGCTGTCCCATCTTCTGGACCGTACAGTGGCGTTGCTCCAACGCCGCTCATTCCGAATCCCAATGTTTGTGGCAGACGTGATGAGTGAGTAAGCTAGCTGAATCCCACCTGTCCTACCAACACAAGAGCAAGCGGACTCACCTGAACAGAGAGTGCATCGTTTGTCGCAGACTTGATGAGTAATCCCACCTGTCCTACCAACACAAGAGCAAGCGGACTCACCGGAACAGAGAGTGTATCGTTTGTCGCAGACTTGAGACTCGCTGGAGGACCCCGGGCAGTTGGCTCCTCCGTGCAGTGGGGTGGGGTTGTCGCAGTTCCTGACCCGCGAGCGGACCCCAACGCCCATGCATGTTACCGAGCACGCGGCCCAGGCCTGCCACGTGCTCCACGCGCCGTCCACTGCGCGTGCGCAAGGTATGAATATTCATTAGTTAGTAACAAGCCTTCTTAACCCTTTCACCGCCAATGTCACATTTTTTTTGCACCACAATCATTTAACAAAAATGTAACAAAAGCTCTTGAAATCAGGGTCTGTTATTCAATTACAGTGTGTTCCTAAAATTGGGCAGTAAGGATTGACCCCATTCTAAATGTGTCACAGAGATTGAAATCCAAGAATATTGCAGACGGAATCTTTTCTGTAGCCAAGTAGCTTTAATGGAAATGTTTGGCTCAAAGATGGCTGGCGGTGAAAGGGTTAAGGTCTCTGTTCAAGTTAACAAAATTCACAAAATATCCCTATTTCCCCATGACAACACAGTGAACTGTAAGTCATGCACACACAAAAAGCCTAAATATTTTGGTCATATTTTATGAGTGGCCTAACACTGTGTTGTCTATGAGGAAATCGATATATTTTTGAATGCTGTTAACGTGTAGGCTAACACACACTTTTAATTATGTCGTGGACTGATGTAATAGTAAGATTTTAAAAAAGTAGTAATACACATACCCTACTAATACACATGTCCCATATGTGCCTACCCGGGCCGAGAGGACGTAAAACACAACTTTGCATTCGTAGTAATACACACGGGTATCTCTGGTTGAACACACAAGTTTTCACTCGTAATACACAGTACGCAGACAGACAGGCAGACAGCACATACATACAGACACACATGCACACATGCACACACAGTCTCTCTCTCTCTCTCTCTCTCTCTCTCTCTCTCTCTCTCTCTCTCTCTCTCTCTCTCTCTCTCTCTCTCTCTCTCTCTCTCTCTCTCTCCCTCACCCAACACAAAAGTCATCTGCTATGGAGGGATAAAGAGTCTTTTTTCATAATGTTGTTGACATATTATTTTTGGGGTGCCTAGTACACGGTTGCGATTATTATTTTGTTCACCATCGAGAGAGTAGGTATGTCTTCATAAGTGTGTGATCAAATTTGAGTTGTCTAGTTCAAATAATATATTTGATACTATTTTCCCTTCCTTTACCTTATTTCTAGGGTTCTAGGGACTCGTGGTCAAAAGAAAAATGAACCATTGTTCATTGCTCTCTCTCTCTCTCTCTCTCTCTCTCTCTCTCTCTCTCTCTCTCTCTCTCTCTCTCTCTCTCTCTCTCTCTCTCTCTCTCTCTCTCTCTCTCTCTCTCTCTCTCTCTCTCGGCCCATCGCCAAAGTACAATAAACAATTTCAGTGTTCAGTGTTCAGTGTTCAGTGTTCAGTGCTCTCTCTCTCTCTCTCTCTCTCTCTCTCTCTCTCTCTCTCTCTCTCTCTCTCTCTCTCTCTCCTCTCTCTCTCTCTCTCACCAGGGCAAGGACGCAGGTTGCAAGAGGAAGTTCCGGAAGTCGCACCGGAACACTGCGCACCTCCGTGCGCAGGGGCGGGGTTAGTGCAGGTGCGCGAGCGCGACCACGTGCCCAGCTCGCACGTGGTGCTGCACGTGCCCCAGGACGACCACAAAGTCCAGGCGCCGTCAACTGTAAGGAACAGGACAGTGGTAGTGATGGTGAGAGTGTGGAGGGGAGGGGGGGGGGGAGTGTGCGTGAGGATGGGCGTCAAGGGTTGATGAAACAGCGAGAGTTACACTGAGAGAAGTTGAAGACCTTATTGTATGGGGAAGACGGGGTAAAAAGCCCATGGGCGGGTACGAAGCCCATGCCAATTATCTCATGAAATTAAGTAAATTTCAGTCACATTTTGCCCATGAGATGAATGCTAATGATTAGCATTCGTCTCATGGGCAAGTTTGACTGAAATTTTCTTTATTTCATTATATTCTTCTTCTTCTTCTTCTTCTGCATTCCGGGGCCATATGGCCATAATGGTTACGGTACGTGTGTGTCCGGTTTTCAGTTTCCACCGGTCTCCCCGCTGCGCACAGCCGACACATTCGGAGGAGAAATGTCTGATACAAAAATGCAGATATTTAATCAGATTCCTTGATGGGGGGATACAAGATTCAAGATTCAAGATGTTATTATCCTTTCACCCCTATCGGGACATAGAGGATTTAACTAAACTTCAACTATTAAACAAACAAGATTCAAACTTATACAACATGGCATGCTTTAATGAATTTGCTTAATTTTAGAAGAAGAAAAAAATCTTTTTTTTTAGCAGAAAATAAATTACAAAAAAACAAATACAGGGAACAAAACTAGGATTTCGTAGCATCCATTAATTAAGACGGTAGAATTTCACGAGAATCGCGTGCCTCACAACATTTTACAGTCAGGTCATATCGCATGCAGTGTGCCCGCTTCTTTAGTTGGTGATGGACTGCGCAGATCATCGCTTAGGCTCGGTGTCCATCTGTGTTCTACCGAGGACCCAGCATGTTTGACAATCGTATGAAAGGTAGCACACGCCTTGTTGCTTTAGACTTTGCTGACAGGTTTATAATATACACACGCGAAGGTCTGCTTCTTTGGGTCTCCCTTCCTCCCCAAGACCCAGACAACATGGACGACAGCGGATCAAATGCGTACACAACGCACAGCCAGTTGGTGCGAATGACACGGCAGCAGGTGTGAGCAATACTCAGACTGAAACTTCTTCCTCTTCTTCTTCTTCTTCTGCTTTCCCAGGCCATATGGCCATAATGGGTAAGGTACGTATGTGTCTGGCTTTCAGTTTTCACTGGTCTCACCCCTCTGCGTACAGCCAACACATTCCGATTTCGGAGGAGCTCAAAGGAGAAAATTGGGAAGACTTTGGAAAAAAGGCCGAATGGGCCAATAAGGCAGAAAGATAGTAGATGATAGAAAGCAAAGGGAAAAGGCAGAGTCAAAGAGAGTGAAAGATTAGCGCAATTTACAAGCACAGAACTTCCAGAAGGTGGGGGAACTATTTGTACGAAAGACCCATACCCCCGGTATCCCCACGTGGGAAATGACTAAAACAAAACCAGATGCTTTGTATTTATCAGCCCAGACCAGGAGATGTACACCGAGCCTTACTCGGGCAGGGATGCGTGTTGCAGCTCGGTGTGTCGCTGCCGGAGCCGGCACACTGGTTGCCGTTGTACAGAGGAGCGGGGTTGTTGCAGAGGCGGGTTCGAGTCTTGCTGCCGCCGCCGCAGGTGGTGGTGCACGCGCTGTAGGAAGTCCAGCTGCCCCAGTTGCCGTGAACTGTTGTCATGGAAACAAAACAACCAGGCGATTTTTTTAAACCAGGCGAGTTAAGTATTTTCCCTATGTAGCCTTTATTATATGTAGGTGAAGACGGGTTAAAAAAACAAAAAAAGCCCATGGGCGGGTAAGAAGCCCATGCTAATTATCTCATGAAATAAAGAACATTTCAGTCACATTTTGCCCATGAGACGAATGCTAAACACACTCTGAGACGAATGCTAAACACACTCGTCTCATGGGGCAAAATGTGACTGACATTTTCTTTATTTCATGAGATAATTGGCATGGGCTTCTTACCCGCCCATGGGCTTTTTACCCCGTGTTACCCTACTCATGGGTACAACTACATAAAATGAAAAAAAACATGAAAGACCGGGATCCAGGGGTAATGTCCCCCTGCAGCTGAAGCAAAAATTGATTTATGAAGGTATTTAAGTTTGCTTTTTCCACTTAAAAAAACAAACAAAATAGCTTGTTTTAAAGTGTTTGAAAAATACAGTAGACACACAAAGATCTTGTTTGACAAATTAAAAAACCAAAAACTTCCTTTTCTGGTAAAATTGTAAAATTCAAAAACAGGAAATCCTCGTATACCAGGAAACGTTGCACCCATTGTATGCTAGATGATTGGTATCGTAATCAACTTTTGGTGGAGGGGAGTTGATTAGAAAGAGAGTTTTCTCCCCCCCCCCTGGTGGTGGTAGTGGAAGGTTAACGTCCTCATAGCCGAAGCTCTTAGGGACAAGTTCCGCTGGTGCTGAGTCGGTTCCCCCCCCCTTTGCTCCCCCCTTTGTTGAATTGTATTATATACCATCACCCCGTACCATCAGGTTTTAGTGCAGGCCTGCTGTGCGTCTGGCCTGTGGTTATATAGCTTTACACCTGCATGCAATCCCTTTGACTGCCAAGGAGGAGAAAAAAATAACTAAAGAATATATTTGAAATACTGTTAGATTATTTTATAATTCGTATTTTGTATGTAGAATGTCTACGTCTTGTAAACTTTAAATGCTTGTAAATGAGGTAGAAGGGTATTTTTGTTTTTGCAAAATTTGTCTATTATAATTAGTCATGTAATTGGTATGTCGATGGCAGTATGATTTTATTTCAAGTTGCAGTATTGTATTCAAACTTGATTGGGAATGTGAATGTGGTCTCTATGTTTCTTCTTAGAATGTTCATATTGTAACTATTTTACTCTTGTATAATTAATTGTGTGCGTATGCATGTGTGTGTGTGTGTGTGTGTGTGTGTGTGTGTGTGTGTGTGTGTGTGTGTGTGTGTGTGTGTATATATATATGTGTGTGTGTGTGTGTGTGTGTGTGTGTGTGTGTGTGTGTGTGTGTGTGTGTGTGTGTGTGAAAGGAAGTAAGAGAACGTTGTGTGTAAGCATCGTGCTTATTTTACTGTCTAATGATTAATTATTTGTTTGCCTTTAATGTTCTTGTTATCAATGTAAAGCGCACTGAGCTCATGTGAGAAAGAGCGCTATATAAATTCCCATTATTATTATTATTATTAGATAATAATTTAAAAAACAAAAACTGTGAATCTGGCCAAAACAAAATGATCTGGAGATGTAAGCCTCGTAACTGTATAAAAAATATGTTTTTTAAATAATAAAAAAATAAATGCATCCTTCCAATTACTGACGTGATCTGGATAGAAGTTCAGTTTAACGTCGCGTATCGGCTTTCGCCATGTACGACGGGCTGAACAAACCAACCAGGGTATAAACAAAAAATTATGTTCCTGAATCAGTCTTAGCCAAAAGGCCGAGAAGCGATCAGAATCGTAAGCCTGCAGGTCACACGTTGTACAGTATTGAAGGGGGTCAAAAAGTAATCAGATGGCCAACGTTGAAACGTCATCGTCGTAGTCAGTTCTTGGGTAAGACGGGGTAAAAAGCACATGGGCGGGTAAGAAGCCTATGCCAATTATTTCATGAAATAAAGAAACATTTCAGTCACAATTTGCCCATGAGACAAGTGTTAATGTTTTGCATTCGTCTCATGGGCAAATTTGACTGAAATTTGCTTCTGTTTCTCTCTCTCTCTCTCTCTCTCTCTCTCTCTCACCACCTCTCTTTCCCTTCTTTCTCTATCTCTCTCCATCTTCCTATCCCCACCCCATCCTCTCTCTCTCTCTCTCTCTCTCTCTCTCTCTCTCTCTCTCTCTCTCTCTCTCTCTCTCTCTCTCTTCTCTCTCTCTCACTCTGTCTCTCACCACCTCTCTTTCCCTATATCTCTCCATTTCCCCCCCCCCCCGCCCCATCCCCACATCTCTCTCTCTCTCTCTCTCTCTCTCTCTCTCTCTCTCTCTCTCTCTCTCTCTCTCTCTCTCTCTCTCACCTCTCTTTCCCTTCTTTGCCTATCTCTCCCATCTTCTACCCCCCCCTCCCCCCCCCCCAACCCTCTCTCTCGCTCTCTCTCTCTCTCGCTCTCTCTCTCTCTCTCTCTCTCTCTCTCTCTCTCTCTCTCTCTCTCTGTCTCTCTCTCTCTCTCTCTCTCTCTCTCTCTCTCTCTCTCTCTCTCTCTCTCTCTCTCTCTCTCTCTCTCTCTCTCTCTCTCTCTCTCTCTCTCTCTCTCTCTCTCTCTCTCTCTCTCTCTCTCTCTCTCAGTAACCATAATGATGTATCTCCCCTCTCTCTTGACGTGTGCTCACCAGGGCAGTTGTGGGTGTTGCAAGAGGTGCTATGGCTGCTGGAACCGGGGCACTGGGCCCCGCCGTGAGCTGGGGGAGGGTTGTCGCAGGCCCGGGTTCGAGTCTTGGTGCCGCTGGCACACGATTTGGTGCAGCTGGCCCATCCGCCCCAGTTGCCCCAAGCACCGTTCACTGTTTAAGGATATATATAGAGAGAGTAGAGAGAGAGGGGGGGAGAGAGAGAGAGAGAGAGAGAGAGAGAGAGAGAGAGAGAGAGAGAGAGAGAGAGAGAGAGAGAGAGAGAGAGAGAGAGAGAGAGAGAGAGACACAGACTCAGACCCAGACTCAGACTCGGAAACTTTATTTTACAAGGAAAAGAATTTAGGCTGGACCTAGTCTTTCATTATGTCCTTGGTTCTAAACATGCAATACATAACGACTACTATAAATGAACATTGAGACACAGGAAAATCGCCGACAAAAAACCCAACAACTAACAGTAATATAGCAACGACATGGTAGTCAGAGCATCAACATCACAATTAAAACAAAACAAAATAGAAAACTAACCAAGCAAATAAACAAATAATTGGATGAAAAACACATCTTTCACTACAATTTACTTCTTCTACTACCATTACTTGTGTAAGACAGGTCAAAAAGTCCCTCCACCTTTAAAGACCCACCACGTCACGTGTCAAAATCACGGTTTTTACGTGTTTTCCCTTTTATGGTTAGTAAGAAATCTTAAGAAATCTTCCTAGCATAAGAGGGAATGTGACACGTGACGTGGGGGGTCTTTAAAGGTGGAGAGAGAGAGAGAGAGAGAGAGAGAGAGAGAGAGAGAGAGAGAGAGAGAGAGAGAGAGAGAGAGAGATGATATGTTTATGTTTGTCACACCATTGATACGAAATAACTACTAGTATTACTACAGTTCTAGCCATTTATAGCCACCACCACAATCATCATCACTAATATGGGGAGTATTACAGTACACCTTTGCCAGAATGTGTCTTTTGTACACAGACGCAGACACTCATACAGAGAGAGAGAGAGAGAGAGAGAGAGAGAGAGAGAGAGAGAGAGAGAGAGAGAGAGAGAGAGAGAGAGAGAGAGAGAGAGAGAGAGAGAGAGAGAGAGAGAGAGAGAGAGAGAGAGAGAGAGAGAGAGAGATGATATGTTTATGTTTGTCACACCATTGATACGAAATAACTACTAGTATTACTACAGTTCTAACCATTTATAGCCACCACCACAATCATCATCACTAATATGGGGAGTATTACAGTACACCTTTGCCAGAATGTGTCTTTTGTGCACAGACGCAGACACTCATACAGAGAGAGAGAGAGAGAGAGAGAGAGAGAGAGAGAGAGAGAGAGAGAGAGAGAGAGAGAGAGAGAGAGAGAGAGAGAGAGAGAGAGAGAGAGAGAGAGAGAGAGAGAGAGAGAGAGAGAGAGAGAGAGAGAGAGAGAGAGAGAGAGAGAGAGAGAGAGAGAGAGAGAGAGAGAGAGAGAGAGAGAGAGAGAGAGAGAGAGAGAGAGAGAGAGAGAGAGAGAGAGAGAGAGAGAGATGATATGTTTATGTTTGTCACACCATTGATACGAAATAACTACTAGTATTACTACAGTTCTAACCATTTATAGCCACCACCACAATCATCATCACTAATATGGGGAGTATTACAGTACACCTTTGCCAGAATGTGTCTTTTGTACACAGACGCAGACACTCATGCAGAGAGAAGAACAATATTGTTTTAATATCTATAGGCCACTGGCCCTTAGAAAGGCCAAAGTCATACATAGACACGCATATACACAAAGTACTGGCACATTCGAACATCAATGGAACCACAGATATCCATAAAGTTTGAAGACACGCAATGGGGCTTGATGTCCTAGAGCAATTTGACATTATGCTTTATCATCATTATTTTTTCTTTTGCGAATAGCATAAAACAGGAACAGAGAGAGAGAGAGAGAGAGAGAGAGAGAGAGAGAGAGAGAGAGAGAGAGAGACCGTGAGAATAGGTAAACACTCATGCGAAAGGGCGAGTGATTGCATCGTCAGGCTTTGCCTTTAAAGGTGGACTCAGACGGATGAGTTTTTGCAAGAAACACGTCGATATCACCAGTAGGACAGCCTTTTCAAGGATCGGAACACTCACTTTGCTCTGGTTTCTTATAAATTAAACCGCAAAAACGGCTATTTCTCCTTGGCGGAGATGCCGGAGAGAGTAGCCATTTTGTATGGGGTGGGTGGAGGTCACTCATTGTGGTTGAAGCGTTTTCTTTTTTTGTAGTGCAGTATTAAAAAAAAGGAGCTATTTCCTTTATTGTGAGCGAAACTCCTTTAGATAAACTGTATAAAATAAAAATAAAAAGGCTTGTATTGCGAAAAGTTCGCGCAAACGACTTGGTCTAAACACAGGCGGCCATTCAAAAAGAGACGACAAACGCCTTCTCTTTGGGTGAAAGAATTTGACTTCCAGCACCTCCGCCAAGGAGGAATCGACTTTTTGACGGCTTGATTTCTGGGAAACCGGAGCAAAGTGAGAGTTGCGATCTCTGTAAAGGGTGTTTTATTGCTGATCTGGACGTGTTTCTTGCAAAAACTCATCTGTCAGGGTGCCCCTTTAAGGCCTCGTCCGACGATGCTTCCTCTGGCACGCACCTGGTAACTCTGTCGCGCTGTGAGAATGGGTGAACACTCTTGCGGAAGAGCGAGTGATTGTGCATCGTGACTCGTACAAGGCCTTTAAAGGTGGACCCTGACGGATGAGGTTTTTTTGCAAGAAACACGTTGAGATCACCAGAAAGACAGCCTTTTCAAAGATCGGAACACTCGCTTTGCTCTGGTTTCCTAGAAATCAAACCGTAAAAACGGCGATTCCTCCTTGGCGGAGGTTCTGGAGAGAGAAGCCATTTTGGATGGGGTGGGTGGGGGCCAAACCCATTGTGGTTTAAGCTTTTTCTTTATTGTAGTGCAGTAAAAAAAACACCTTTTGAAGCTATTTCCTTTGTTGTGAGCGAAACTCTTTTAGATAAACTGCATACAATTGCAAAGAAGATAAATAAAAAGGCTTGTATTGCGAAAGAAAATCGTGCAAACAATTTGGTCGTCATTACAAAAGAGACGGCACACGCCTTCTCTTTCAGTGAAAGAATTTGACTTCCAGCACCTCCGCCAAGGAGGAATCGCCGTTTTGACGGTTTGATTTCTAGGAAGCCAGAGCAAAGTGAGTGTTGCGATCTATGTGAATGGTGTTTTCATGGTGATCTCGACGTGTTTCTTGCAGAAACTCATCCGTCAGGGTTCCCCTTTAACCCTTTCACCGCCAAGGTCTCATTTTAGCACCACAGTAATTTAACACATATGTCACTAAAAGGCATCAACTTGGGGTCTATTATCCAAAGACCCTTTGTGTAAGTATTGGGAATTAAGGATAGACCTTATTTTATATATTATGTCACAGAAGAATCCCCAATACTTCAGATGGATTTTGTTCTCTACCCAGGTAAATTTAATGGAAATATTTGGCTGAAATATGGCTGGCGGTGAAAGGGTTAAAGTCTTGTGCACCGGCCGGAGCGATTGCATACGAAAACAGAATATGGTATTACGTTACCTGAACAAGAATGCGTGTTGCACGAGGTAGAACTGCTGCCGGAACCAGCGCAATTGCTGCCGCCGTTGGAGGGGGCTGGGTTATTGCAGGAACGGCTCCGGCTCTTGGTGCCACCGCCACAGTTGGCACTGCAGCCTCCCCATCCTCCCCAGCCGCCCCAGTTCCCGTTGACTACAAGAGAATACGAATACGAACTTTTTTTTATTGAGGGAAAATGGATAAGCCGAATCAGCTTTGTTTTTTTACACCATGCCCTCACGGCGAAACAAAAAAATTAAAAACAGACTGAAACATAGAAAAATTATACATGTATGAAGGAAAAGAGCAGAGAGAGAGAGAGAGAGAGAGCAGAGAGGAGAGAGAGAGAGAGAGAGATGAGAGGGCGAGAGAGAGCGAGAGAGTAGACACCACACACACCGTTTTTCGCACACACACACACACACACACACACACAAACACATGAAACAGAGAGAGAGAGAGAGAGAGAGAGAGAGAGAGAGAGAGAGAGAGAGAGAGAGAGAGAGAGAGAGAGAGAGAGAGAGAGAGAGAGGAGAGAGAGAGAGAGAGAGAGAGAGAGAGAGAGAGAGAGAGAGAAGAGACTTTGAGTTTAATGGCATTAGAGCTTTCGTGTCAACACCATCAGATTTCGAACGAGCATACACAAAAATATAATGAGAACAGAAAATGAACAGTGACAATGGCAACGATAGTGCGTTTATTGACAATGGTTAAACAACCCTAACGCGAATGAGGTACATATGCAATCTCAAATTGAAGGTACACACATATAAATCAGTTGGTGGAAAACCCCCCACAAAACACACGAGAAAGCAAGACCATCCATCAAAAATGAATCATTGTCACAACAATCGACTTACTGTATAATTAAGACTCAAGAATATTTCATTATCTCATAAAGATAAATTATGCTGCGGCACGGCATAAAATCACATACATTTAAGAAGATAATATTAAATAAACAAACACATAGAATTTTAAATATCATGTAAAATGGAGAAGATTTTTTTTTTTTACTATAACAATGCATCTGTACATCTCATAATTATATAATAATATAGACCTAATTATAACATAATACATGTTATAAAAGCGATGGGATACCTTGAAAAAGAACATAATTTATCACATAATTGTTTTTTAAATTAAAATTAAAAAACACATTTCGATACAACCAAATATGAGTTTAAAAGGTAAATATGATAGGCCTACACGCAGAGACGGAAAGAGGGGGAAGGGGGGGAGGAGAAAGAGGGGAGAGGGGGAGAGGGAGAGGAATATCATCGCTTAACTTCAGGTTAGCATTTATATTGTGGCGGTGCCATAGCCGATGAGGTTTGACCGAGGCGTGGTCACCGCTACACCTATCTGTATTGATAAAAAAATAGGGACTTCGCTGGTTTCGTACTGCCTCCGGGCATTGCCTCCAGTATTGTTCCCACCATCTTTGTATTTACAAATGTCCCATATGTGTCTGATTCAGACCAAGAGGACGTAAAACACCATTTTCGTTCGGGGAGAGGAATATACTAAGACCGGGAAACACATACAATTTCATATGATAAATGCATGTAAAAAGGGAATATTATTATAACATCATTAAGTACTAAAACAAGAAATACAATCAAAAACATTCGGATTTACGACTAGATAAACTAGCTATGTATAATACGAAGTGTTTCCTCTAAATCGAAAAGCTTCTGCCACACACGTTGCCAATGAGTTTACAATGTCTTGCATGATTTTGAGAAGACAAAAATGGCAAAAAGGTTTTGTTTGAGTTTGACCAACAACGAAAAATGATTAGAAGGCAGACACAATCGTTTTTAAATCAACTCTATTCTGGATGGATGGATGGATGGACGGACGGTTAGATGGATGGATGGATGGGTGGATGGATGGAGGAAGGAAGGAAGGAAAGAATGAGTAAATGGATGGATGGATGTTTTTTACGCATTGGACTGTAAGGTATTGTTTTTTTATCTTGTTTATTTGTTGCTCCTTTTGTTGTCTGCTTTTTGCTCCTTTTGCTATATTTGCTGTTTGCCTGTTTGTCTGTGTCAATAAAGGCGCTTTTGCCACAGATATCCAGTAGTTTTGTTTTGTCTCTTGTGAATAAAACAACGTCGCTTTACACTTATCGTGTAGTTGTTTGTTTGTTGTCTATTCTGGGCATCTCAAACATTCACCGTCTTCAGTTGAGAGAGAGAGAGAGAGAGAGAGAGAGAGAGAGAGAGAGAGAGAGAGAGAGAGAGAGAGAGAGAGAGAGAGAGAGAGAGAGAGAGAGAGAGAGAGAGAGAGAGAGAGAGAGAGAGAGAGAGAGAGAGAGAGAGAGAGAGAGAGAGAGAGAGAGAGAGAGAGAGAGAGAGAGAGAGATCTTGCTTACCCGGGCAGCCATGGGTGTTGCAAGAGGTGCTCTGGCTGCTGGAGCCGGAGCACGCGGCCCCGCCGTTGCTGGGGGCAGGGTTGTCGCAGGCCCGGGTTCGACTCTTGGTGCCGCCACCACAGTTGGCACTGCAGCCTCCCCACCCACCCCAGCCGCCCCAATTCCCGTTCTCTATTTGTTTGGGAAGGACAGAGAACGAACGAAGGAATGAGTGAATGAACGGGTGGATGGGTGGGTGGGTGGGTGGACGGATGGATGGATGGATGGATGGGTGGATGAATGAATGAATGGATGGAGGAGCGATTGAATGATTGCATGGATGGATGGATGGATGGATGGAGGAATGGTGGAAGGAAAGCAGGAAGGAAGGAAGGAAGGAAGGAATGCGGGAATGAATGGGTTGATGGGTGGGTGGGATGGATGGGTGGGTGGATGGGTGGATGGATGGATCGGTGGGTGGGTGGATGGATGGATGGGTGGATGAATGAATGAATGAATGGATGGATGGATGAGTGATTGAATGATTGCATGGATGGATGGATGGAGGAATGGTGGAAGGAAAGCAGGAAGGAAGGAAGGAAGGAAGGAATGCGGGAATGAATGGGTTGATGGGTGGGTGGATGGATGGGTGGGTGGATGGGTGGATGGATGGATCAGTGGGTGGGTGGATGGATGGATGGGTGGATGAATGAATGAATGAATGAATGGATGGATGAGTGATTGAATGATTGCATGGATGGATGGATGGAGGAATGGTGGAAGGAAAGCAGGAAGGAAGGAATGAATGCGGGAATGAATGGGTGGATGGATGGGTGGATGGATGGATCGGTGGGTGGATGGATGGATGGATGGGTGGATGGGTGGATGGATGGATGGATGGATGGATGGATGGGTGGATGGATGGATGGGTGGATGGAGGAGTGATTTAATGATTGCAAGGATGGATGGATGGAGGAATGGTGGAAGGAAGGCAGGAAGGAAGGAAGGAGAGAATGAATGGGTGGATGGATGGATGAGTGGATGGGTGGATGGAGGAGTGATTGAATGATTGCATGGATGGGTGGATGGCGGAATGGTGGAAGGAAAGCAGGAAGGAAGGAAGGAAGGAGGGAATTAATGGGTGGATGGATGGATGGATGGATGGGTGGATGGAGGAGTATTGAATGATTGCATGGATGGATGGATGGATGGATGGAGGAAGGAAAGAAGGAAGGAGGGAAAGAATGAACGAAGAATGGATGGATGGAATTATTGGATGGATGGATGGATGGGTGAATGGGTGAATGAACGAATGATTGCATAAATGAACGAATGACGGAATAATTGTTTATTCATGTAGGTTTGCATGAATGAATAAATGGATGAACAGAGGAAGGAAGGAAGGAAGGAAGGAAGGAAAGGAAGGGATTAAAGAATGTATTGTATATTCATGTAGGTTTGTGTGTGGATAGCTGAAATGAGTAGTTTTGGTGTACAACGTGTAGTCTTCTTCATTAAACCATCAAACAATGTTCACTGAAAATGAGTAGTAAATCAAGAATTAAAGAGCATTATGTTCAATTTTGAAGAGTAGTAGAGGTCCAAAGTGAGTAGAAAACTACCCGAAAAGAGTAGAGTAAACAGGTCTGAGACACAGAGAGAGAGACAAAGAGAGACAGAGAGAGACAGAGGGACAGAGAAGCAGAGATATTTAGAAAGAGAGATAGATTAAAGAAATAGGAGAGAGAGAGAGAGAGAGAGAGAGAGAGAGAGAGAGAGAGAGAGAGAGAGAGAGAGAGAGAGAGAGAGAGAGAGAGAGAGAGAGAGAGAAAAGACATTGACAGTCAGATATTATAGACGGACGGATACGCAGACAAAACAGATGCAGCATGAGAAACACACACACACACACACACACACACACACACACACACACACACACACACACACGCACACGCACACGCACGCACACACGCACGCACGCACACACACACACACACACACACACACACACACACACACACACACACACACACACACACACACACACACACACACACACTGGGTTTCCCCGCGTTGTTTTGACAAAAACAGTATCTTTACCATCAAAAACGGAAAAAGTGCTGTCTCTATAGGGGATTTTAAGAATGCATTTATCCCTTTTTTCGTCCATAAATCCGACCAATATTTTCTGTCCCGGATAGTACACTTGTGACTTGGAGCGCAAGTGCGGTTGTAGTTCGCGTGCACTACAATTGCACGTCACACTTTCTCCGTTGTTTTGACGTCAAAACAATGTGGGGTGTCAAAATAGTTAATGTCGATTTACAGAACATCGTCAAAACTACCCGAGGAAAACCCGAACACACACACACACACACACACACACACACACACACACACACACACACACACACACACACTCACTCACTCACACACACACACACCGATACTCACATCACAACCAACCAACCAGACCCCACGTACACAACATTCAATATTTAAAAAACAAAAACAAAAAAACAAGGGCATCGCCGAGCGGCAGATATGTCCTTTGCCGGCTACGCCCTGTACCTGCCCCGCCCTGTACCTCCCTTGCCCCTCACATGTTAGGCCCCCGTCCTCCTTGTGTCCTTTGGGTGATAATCCTACACACCCTTGACTGGGTGAAAATCCTTTTCCGGGATGCACACCTTTAATTGGTGGGGTGTACACCCTTAACACTGAGACATGTCTTCCGCTCTGGGACATTTAAGCCCTACGTGGCTCATTTTGTGCTACAATGTCTTTTCCTATGGTATTAGACCCCCTCCTTTACACCCTTAATTAGTGGGGTGTCGCTCGGCGACATCAAAATCCCATGTTGCATAATTTGTACTGCAATGTCTTCTACTCTTCCTTTTACACCCACACACAAACTTTGGAGTGATTCTATGCCGTATTTCACGAGATATATGGAGGTCAAGAAAAACGGAAACATGTCTGCAGCTGGGCGACATTGTACGTCTGAGGGAAAATCTATATACGAATGTGTTATACACTTAGCGTCACATCCTCACACAAAATCTCAAAAGATCATATCTTCTAGTTCACGAGATACAAGAAATATATAGCGCAAAGAAGGAAATTTCGGTTTTCAAGGTCACACTTCAAGGTCAAGGTCAGCATGGCGATAATGTATGCTCGGATGTTTTCTACTCTAGGTTATACAGTACCACACACAATCTGAAGCGCTTTTGTCAAGTACATATGTTGAAAATATGGCTTAAAACCCAATTTGTAGACGCCTACCACGTTCAAGGCCTACTGATCTCCCCGACCTTGACTTTGACCTTGATCGGTATGCCATCATCAGAACGGCCATAAGCCAAAGTACCTACATGCCAAATGTGAAAACTCTAAGACCAACGGTGTGGAAGTTATAGCCCCTTAAATAGTTTTCGGATTTCAAGGTCATACGCCAAGGTCAAGGTCAGGACGGCGAACATATTTGCGCGAATGCCTGCCGCCCATGGTGACACACCATCACACACAATTTGAAGCGATTCGATCAAGCGGTTCGGGAGATATCCTTGGGACAGACAGAAAAAAAAAGTGGAAAAAAAAGAAATATACACGAACGAAAATAGACTTCTTTGCGATCGTAGATCGGCAAAGGACAACAAAAAACCAACTCACGCGGAGGACAGGCAGCCGTCTGGAAAGAGTTAACAATGTTGTTGAGCGCGGAAAAGCCGCTGACGGCGAAAACGTGAGCCGAATCCGGATCCGTGGCCACTTCGTTCAGCTCCGTCAGCGGGATGCCGCTCCCCACCCCGATGGAGAAGATCGTGCAGCCCGTGTTTCGCAGGTTCTGGGCCGCGGTGCCAGGGTAGGGCCAGGAGACGCCGTCAGTGATGACGATGGCGATGTTGGGCACGTTGGAGCGGTCGCCATGGCCGCTGGTGAACATGTCCGTACGGGCTTTGTCCAATGCCGCGGCTGTTGTTTGGGGGGTGGGGGGTGGAGTTGAGAGAACCGTATTATTGAACAGTTAGTATTGAACGATGGTGTATAATTTGAGGGCTCCCCGTGGGAATACCGGGGAGCCTTTTGTAAAAATTAGTTCCCCCCACCTTCTGGAAGTTCTGTGCTTGAAACGTCCCCTTAATCTGCCACTCTCTGTGACTGCCTTTTCCCTTTGCTTTCTATCATCTACTGGTACTATTCTTTTCTGTCTTATTGGCCCATTCTCCTGGCGTTTTTTTTACAAATAATGTTTCTCCTTTGAGCTCCTCCGAAATCGGAATGTGTCGACTGTACGCAGCGGGGAGACCAGTGAAAACTGAAAACCGGACACATACGTACCTTACCCATTATGGCCATATGGCCTGGGAACACAGAAGAAGAAGATAATCCGATGGCTTGGAGTCAAACGGACTATCTTTAGATAGTCCATTGACATATTATTGGATTTATTACAAAAAACTAATAACTTGTATCAAACAATGACTGCAGAAATATAAAAAGGGGCTTTTGCTTTTTATGTTTCTTTATTTTATACAAGTTATTAGTTTTCGTAATAATTCAATGTCAATGGCCTATCTAAAGATAGTCCGTTTTGACTCCAAGCCATCGAATTATCGTTTGGCCAGTAACCCTTGTCCAATGCTCGGGGCTGTTTGGGGTCAAAGAACAAGTCTGGACAATTAGTATTGAATAATCTTGGTTTGTTCTCGATTGGCCACTAATAAAATAACATAACCCCTAGATACACGGTAAAGGAACAAAAAGATTACCAATGAAATCCTACGCACTTGACACAGAGAGAGAGAGAGAGAGAGAGAGAGAGAGAGAGAGAGAGAGAGAGAGAGAGAGAGAGAGAGAGAGAGAGAGAGAGAGAGAGAGAGAGAGAGAGAGAGAGAGAGAGAGAGAGAGAGAGAGAGAGAGAGAGGAGGGGGACGGAGAGGGAGGAAGACAGAGAGAAAGAGAGAAGAGTTAGAGAGAGAGATAAAGAGAAGACAAAAGGGAAGGAGAGAGAGGGGGAGGCGTGGAAAGAGAATGAGTGAATGTGAGAGAGACAAGGAGGAGGGAGAGAGTGGAAAGAATAGTGAAAGAGGGAGAGGGGAAGGAGAGGGAGAGAGAGAGAGACAGAAACAGAGACAGAGACAAAGGGAATGACCTATATAAACAGTACATTTCCTGCAAATCCCTTCATACACGCGCACAGACAAACAAACGCGCGCGCGCACACGCACACACGCACACACACACACGTACGTACACGCACACGCACACGCACACGCACACGCACACGCACGCACACACACGCACACGCACGCACACACACACACACACACACACACACACACACACACACACACACATCGTGCAGCATCCAAGCACCACTATGGCTAATAACGTGATGTATTAACGATCGTTGGTTTAAATAGGGATACATAAATATGTGACACCCCCACCCCCCAAAAAAACCCCACTATGACACATATGCTCATCCATACACACCCACATTCACTCACTCAAAACACCCACGCCCCACCCACCTACACAACATCACCCACCCACCCACCCATCCGCTACCCCCACACCCCCACACACCCGCCCGCCCACCTGTATTGGTACCCCCACTGGTGTAGTAGATGTTGCTGATGGTCGTCTTGATGGTGGACTTGACGTAGTTCCAGTTCATGTAGAACTCCACGTACGTGTTGTGGTCGTACTTGAGCACGCCCACGCGGATCTTGTTGGAGCCGATGTCGAAGGCGTCCACGAGATTGACCATGAAGGCTTTGACCGTGATGAAGTTGCTGGCGCGCACCGAGCCCGAGGCGTCCACGATAAACACCATGTCGGCTTGGGACCCGGCCCCGCAACCTGGTTTTAAAACATTTTTTTAGCATTTAGTCCAAAAGGCGGAACAGCCAGTTCGGAGTTTCCCGCTTCACCGTGGTGTGACCAGTGATGGTATATAATAATACCATTCCTGATGTGACTAAAAGTGCTGCCCACTTTACGTTTGCATTGTTAAAATGTCGGGATTTTCCTGGTGTTGCATTGCCTCCAGGATCGTTCCCACCATCTTTATGTCTACTAATGTCCCATAATGTGTCTGTTCCAGACCGGAGGACGTTAAGCAGAATTTCATCACGACTAAAAGTGCTCTTTGTCCCTTATTACGCTGAGTGGGAAAATCCGTTGCTGTTCCGTTTAAACCCTCCTCTGGTGTTATGCTATTATCGAAAGCATACCCAAAAAATGAAAATACGCTATGTCGGAAGCAACAACAAGCAAAGCTTATGGCGTGTTCAGTTAAAAGAAATATATATACAGCGGACAGCGGACCCGCAGCCTGAGTGAGAAGGAAACACGCTCTACTGAACTCCACCGAAGTGACTCAGCAGCAGTGCAGTGTGTCCTCGGTTGGTTGCCTCCTGACGGCCTAACATAGATTCGCTCCTCTTGGACTGCTGGTCTCGGATTCTGCGACCTGAACGTGCGGAGGTGTGGCTGCGAATTGGGACTCGGAATGAGCGGCGTGGGAGCAACGCCACTGTACGACCCAGAAGATGGGACAGCAACAAAGGAAAAAAAGAAGGAAAAAGAAACAAACAACTGAAGGATGCTGATGGGATCCAGAGAAGCACCGGCCACGCCTGCCAACGGAGACCTGACTGGCTGGGTAAAAAGAAAATAATAGTTTTACGGGTTTTGTTTGACTTTTTCTTGCCCGACCTGGAACCTCGTCCGAATGAATCAAAGTGTTGATTGTGGGCATTTATCTGGAAGAAGAAGAAGAAGAAGAAGAAGAAGAAGAAGAAGAAGAAGAAGAAGAAGAAGAAGAAGAAGAAGAAGAAGAAGAAGAAGAAGACGAGAGCAGCCCTGCTCCAGCCTTGGAAGTCCGTGTTGTGTTACTACTGGGAAGCAGGCACACACGGAACATTCCATTAAAGGGGCACCCTGACGGATGAGTTTTTGTAAGAAACACGTCGAGATCACCAGGAAAACACACTTTACAGAGATTGCAACACTCACTTTGCTCTGGCTTCCTAGAAATCAAACCGTCAAATCGGCGATTCCTCCTTGGCAGAGGTGCTGGAAGTCAAACTCTTTCACCCAAAGAGAAGTCGTGTGCCGTCTCTTTTATAATGGCCGACTGCGTTGAGACCAAATCGTTGGCACGAAATTTTCGCAATACAATCCTTTTTTAAATTTATTCTTTAAAATGTTATGCAGTTTATCTAAAGGAGTTTCGCTCACAACAAAGGAAATAGCTCCTTTTTTTTTTTAATGCACTACAAAAAAAGAAAACCTTCAACCACTGAGTGACCTCCACCCACCCCATACAAAATGGGCGGAATCGCCGTTTTGACGGTTTATTTTATAGGAAACCAGAGCAAAGTTAGTGTTCCGATCCTTAAAAAGGCTGTCTTTCTGGTGATCTCGACGTGTATCTTGCAAAAACTCATCCGTCAGGGTGCGCCATTAAAAAAACACCTTTCATCGCCACTGTCGCCTCTTGGCACCACAATTATTAAACACCCATGTCACTGAAAGGCATCAAATGAGGGTCTGTTATCCAATGACCTTATGTTCTTCATTTTGGGAGATAAGGACAGGCCCTATTGTATGCATGTCATAGAGGAATCCCAAATATTGCAGATGAAATCTTTGCTCTACCCATGGAAAGTTTTGGCTGAAAAATGGCTGGCGTTGAAAGGGTTAAGGGTAAAGAGGGTCATAACTACTCTCGGCTTGGTGACCACCGGATGCGATACAGCAGAGGAGTCCTTGCGAAAGTGTCCCCATTCGGAGTGGACCAGCCTGATTTTCATGACTGCAGAGCCCACCGGCAAAAAGCACCCCACACAAAACCAGCATACATCCAACAGCCCCCACACCAAGGAGAGGCGAGGCCAGTGCATCTCCAGACAAAGCAAAGGACGGGTATGGCTGGCTAGCAGCTGCCGTCACAGCCGCCATCTTCGGATGAATCTAAGTATTCACATTCAATTCAAATTCAAATAGATTGTATTGCCATTAGCATATAACATACGGCTACTTGTTGCAAGTGATACTGATTGTCAAATAACATAGACCAATTTAGTTGGCGTGACAAAAAACTACTCTGCTGAAGGAAATGTAATGAAATAATGAAATAAAGACAAAATGATCACAAATAATATGAATGAATGTAAGCAGTGAACTATCCAGCCACTGCATGCGGCGCCATGTTTATCCCAAGATGGCGGCTGGGCCCCCTCTTCGTGGTTGGTCATCATCGCTTAAACTGAGAAAAAGGAAAATGGCGACAACTGGTCCCTAGCAAGGTACAATCACTTCTTCTTCTTCTTCTTCTTCTTCTGTGTTCCCAGGCCATGGCGATAACGGGTTATGCACGCGTGTGTCCGGTTTTAAGTTTTCACTGGTCTCCCCGCTGCATTCACCGACACATTCCGATTTCAGAGGAGCTACTATCATAAAAAAAAGGAGTGAAGGAAACTGATGATATTTTCTCGGAAATAAAGAAATTGTTGATTTAATTTGTGTGTGTGTGTGTGTGTGTGTGTGTGTGTGTGTGTGTGTGTGTGTGTGTGTGTGTGTGTGTGTGTGTGTGTGTGTGTGTGTGTGTGTGTGTGTGCGCGCGCGTGCGTGCGTCCGTGCGTGTGTGCGTGCGTGTTGGATTGGTGTCTTAAGCATCGCTTTGGCAAAGATTGATTGATAAATTGCATTGCAGCGTGCAAAATCAATAGCACATTTACATTCTAGTTGATGTACAACTGCTGTCGAATGCCTCCGGGCATTGCCTCCAGGATCGTTCCCACCATCTTTATATCTACTAATGTCCCATATGTGTCTGTTTCAGACCGGAGGACGTTAAACGGATTTTCATCCAGCGCGCCGCATTTGAATCACAGCTGGCGAGAGAGACGGTTCGCCCTTCTTTGTTCTCTGCTGTGCGAGCCACCGCGAGGCAGAGCTTTTCTGACGAGAACGACCCGATCCCTGGGAACGGTTGTTTCACCTTTTAAGTATCCACTCAAGGCTATTGCAACGTATCTTTGGCGGCAACAGAGACAAATGTTGAAACTCGCACTTTGCACTAGTATCTCACGGTCTGAACGTGGAGTCTTTCGGATGAGACGATAAACCGAGGTCCCGTGTGCCCATGCACTTAGCATACGTTAAACCCAGTGGCAACGAAAAAGTTGTTGTATTTGGTCAAAATTGACCACCACCCCTTTCTTTCCTCATCAGTCACAACAAAATCGCACGCAGAAAAATAAATTGCATGGCGCGCCTCCAGATGGGAGCAACCCGAATATAAAGTACCTAATGCCTAATACTGTGTTGGTGCCGTGAAATAGTGAAAAATGTTCACGTGTACAGAGACCTGTTTTTTATGTTTATATTTGTGTCTGTTTGTCAGTGTCTGTAAGTTTAAGTCTTTTGCTAAAAACGTAAGGCATTAGCGTATTTTTATGAGATCAACAACTTTGATTTGCAATTGTTTTCTGCTTTGAGATAATCAATTTTTATTTGAAATTTTGTGTGTGCTTTGATTATATTATGATCTACTCCTAGTTTCTTTGTCTTGACACTCGGTTTTGTGTCTGATGTTTATTTTGATTGAAGCATATAATTGTTTAAATCCGTCTATATTGTCTGATATGTACTCTTTCTTATACTGAGCACGCCATAAGCCTAGCTTGTTGTTGCTTCAGTTTTGTTGTTGCTTCGTATGTTTGTTATGTAAAGACAATAAAACCGTTGAATTAAACCAGGCCTGTCTTTACTGGTAGACACACACTGTAATTATACCTTCAGCATATTCGGCGTTGAAGAGAAGGCAGAAGAGGACCAGAGCAGTCTTGAGAATCGTATGCTGCCCCATCTTGAAGGAAAGGCTTGAAGGAACCAAGCCCAAATGCCCCGACTACATACACTCCTGTGGAAGAAAATAGTCCAAGAACACAGTTATTATTAATCAATCAATCAATCAAGCAATCCATCCATAATCAATCAATCAATCAGTGTTTATCGTCCATTTCAAGAGCTAAACAAAGAAATTTTGTTTGCTGCCACATTTAAACAGATATTAGTATAAAACCACAATTATTTGTTCTTCACTTCCTTTATATTACATTATTAATCTCAATTCTGTATTGTATTATTAAAGTTCACTTTGTTGTGTATTTTGTTTCACCTTCCCGTCACAATAATTGGCTTGTGTATACTACTTTTTGATAGGGCTTTATATAAGTCTTCGTGTTACCATGTTAATTGTATAGATTTGTGACATTTCATATTATAAAAATGCTATTCAAACAATTTATTAAAAACGGGGAAATAGCAATCGCAACACTTTCGTCGTGTTTTGTAGGCTTTTTTTGTTTGTGTGTGTGTGTGTTTAAAGTTTTCTTTGTTTTTGTTCGTTTGTATTTTTGTCTTCATGTCTGACTCTTCGCAGTATTTGTTAGGTTACAAAAACACTGATAAAACAGAACTACATTAAACAAAATAAAAAGAGTTATGCCCTTCAGGACATGCACACAAAACTGGAGACAAAATATACGCAGGTTATACAACAATAAGATGACTTTCCGTGACAACAAAAGGCTACGAAACATAGAGCATATTATAAAAACTCGAAAATGTGTTGAATTACATTTTGTAAATACGACGCCATTTAACAAATGACCCGATCTACATTGATCCATGGGTGCAACTACACAAAATGAAAAAAACCCTGAAAGGCCGGGGTCCAGGGGCAATGTCCCTCTGCCAACCCTGAAAGGCCGGGGTCCAGGGGCAATGTCCCTCTGCTAACCCTGAAAGGCCGGGGTCCAGGGGCAATGTCCCTCTGCTAACCCTGAAAATGTCCCTCTGCTAACCCTGGCCGGGGTCCAGGGGCAATGTCCCTCTGCTAACCCTGAAAGGCCGGGGTCCAGGGGCAATGTCCCTCTGCTAACCCTGAAAGGCCGGGGTCCAGGGGCAATGTCCCTCTGCTAACCCTGAAAGGCCGGGGTCCAGGGGCAATGTCCCTCTGCTAACCCTGAAAGGCCGGGGTCCAGGGGCAATGTCCCTCTGCTAACCCTGAAAGGCCGGGGTCCAGGGGCAATGTTCCTCTGCAGCTGAAGAAAAAAATGATTTATGAAGGTATGTTAGTTAGCTTTTTCCACAATTTACACAAATGCTTATTTTTAAAATGTTTGAAAAATACAGTCGACACACAAAGATCTTGTTTGACAAATTTAAGAGAAAAAAAAGGAACTTCCTTTTCCGGTAAAATTCAAAAACAGGAAATCCTTGTATACCAGGAAAAGTTGCACCCATGTTGATCTGTTTTATGCCAACGATGTAAACCGTCGTAGTAAGGTTGTTTTTGATCTACCGATAACATTAGCATTTTAAATAGCACTCGCAATAGGTCTAACCAGATGAACAAAATATTTTAATGCATAACAAAACTCACCATTTGTAAGGCATAATCAAAGATGTAGTAGTAGTAGTAGTAGTAGTAGTAGTAGTAGTAGTAGTAGTAGTAGTAGTAGTAGTAGTAGTAGTAGTAGTAGTAGTAGTAGTAGTAGTAGTAGTAGTGAAGACGGGGTAAAAAGCCCATGGGCGGGTAAGAAGTCCATGCCAATTATCTCATGAAATAAAGCAAATTTCAGTCAAATTTGCCCATGAGACGAATGCTAGTGGGCAAAATGAAAATAACTTTAGTTAGCCTATATTCTTCAAACGACTATGTTAGGCCTACTTACCGTTTCCCAAGAACAACAATAGCCTAACAATTTTACACCACACTTTTTCCTAAAAAAATATTCATATAATTTGTTAGTCATGCCCCCTCGCCTTCTCCCACACTCCCTTTTCGGTTTTCGTTTTTCATTAAAATTAAGCTTTCAATTAAAAAAAAAAAAAAGTTTTAATGAATTTTTATTTACATTCATTCACAGAACCATCTTTATCCCTTGAAAAAGTCTTCGTCAAGACGAAAATTTAGTTCTTGTTTTTTTTATAGCTTTTTGTTTACTTCATTTATTTTGTTCATTTTCATCCTTTAATGTGTTAACGTGTAGCGTTTTAACGTTTTCAGTTCAATTATAAATAAATAAGCTTTTAGTAAATGAACATTTCCGCCACTCACACTCAGCTTAGTCCGTTTGGTCTCTTAGAGTTCCACTGGACAAATGCCATAATCAGGGCCAGTCACTCTGGCTAGCCCCCGCCAGAGGGCGTCCCGTGATCCCATGGTAGCCATGGCTCTTAACCAAAATGGCGGCTTACGTGTGTTAAGCATTCGTGATGAGGGCCAGGGTTTAGGAGATTAAGTGCCTTTTCGTCTTTTTTCGATTGGCCCTTTCTTGGTTTTTGTTGTTGTTGTTGTTATTGTTGTTTGTTTTTGTTCGCCGTCGTCCTATCTCCTGAGCCGTAGAGTGGCATTCCTCCCACGCGCGCTCATCTCGAGTCCCAACTCGCAGGCACACCCTGGTTTTTTCAGGTCGCAGAATCCGAAATCAGCAGTCCAATGAGGATCGAAACTATGGTTGGCGGTCAGGAGGCAACATGGAGACACTGCACTCCTGCTGAGTCACTTCGGTGGAGTTCCGTGGAGCCTGTTCTGAGCTAACATACGCAGGACACCACTTATAACCTACA
>CM065698.1:34103469-34105969 GCA_017654935.2 Phymorhynchus buccinoides | reverse complement strand
GAACATAATTTCTTGAAAAAAACAACAACAACGTTTTCACACTATACAAGAAATGTGTGTATAGTAGGGTCATGGTACTTACAGTAACAAAATCATTAACATTTTTGGGTTGGTTTTGGATCGTCAAGCAGGCGCAAGGATGTTTTAATATTGTCTCTTATCTTTTTTCTCTCTCTCTCTATCAAGTATAGAAGATTTGCAATGTAGCTCATTAACATGTTTTGACAAATATTGTCTGGGGAACATTCAAGTTTTAATCTGATATGTTCGTTTCTGATCTAAAAAATAAATAAATCATTCCCTGTTACCAATGCAAGCACACACGGTTTTAGAGGGTAGGGGTGGGGGTGAGGGTAGAGGGTGATGTTTCACACAATTCAAACAATCTTTTGCTAACAACCAACCATACGAACACAAGACAAATGCGTAATGGCCACAAAATGACCTCTAATAAGGAACCTACGTATAATAGTTATCATGTTATCATGGGCAAGTGCATGTACACATTAGACGCGGAAACCGTACGCGCTTATCCGTAAATAAGTAAAAGAAAGAATAACAAATAGGCGGATAAGTCTCCGTTTATGGGGTTTCCGCGCGGAACATCCGCGTATGTGTGCACGTGCGCTAAGTCTGTTTTTCTTCTATTTCCTTATGTCTGTAAGTCATTTGAAGTATAGGTGATGGGGGGGGGGGGGGGGGGGGGGGGGGGGGGGGCACCCCAAAAACGCACACTATCCAAAGGCGCACGGCAAAATGCGCACAATTTTACCGTCCAAAGGCGCACACTTCAACCGTTCTCATGAAATAAAGCACATTTTAGTCAAATTTGCTCATGAGACGAATGCTAAACATTAACACTCGTCTCATGGGCAAAATGTGACTGAAATGTGCTTTATTTCATGATATAATTGGCATGGGCTTCTTACCCGCCCATGGGCTTTTTACCCCGTCTTACCCTAGTAAACCTGTCTGTAAACATTTCATTGAAAGCCATGGAGTACATTTTGATTAATCGCTTAAGAAAAATTCGTTCCATTATGATTTGTGTATATATGCTTTTTTGTTCCTCTTACGTGCAAGTTCTTTCTGAAGTTAGCGCTAAGAAACGTTACGACAAAAAATGAGTCTAGGCAACCAGTCCAACCGCTTGGCGGACAAAATTAAATTTCATACACCAGCTATAATCAGCTTGGACAGCCTGGATCTGGTCCCGATTCAGACCGACCATGCCCCTTGCTATCGATTATTCCAGCAACCAATGGTCAACCTATGGCGATATTTTTCACGCCAGAGGGCAGTCAATGCACTAGGGGCTTATCACGCGATTTTCTTACTTGGGCGTAGTGAGAGAGAGAGTGATGGTAGGACCACTCACTGTCTCTCTCTCTTTCTTTATCCCCAACTAATAATATAGAGAGGATTAGCCCCACACGAGTGTCATGCCCTCTGGCGTGAGAAAAATCGCACTAAGTCTCTCATTGAAACACCCGTTAATTAAGGGTCGTATCTATGCATCCGATTTCAGCCGCACGGCTGGCCATCCAACCGCAATGAGTTCCGTGAGGCACAAATTCTGATGAAATACTACTGTAATGAGAGAGGCATGACGCTCGTGTGGGGCTAATCCTCTCTATATTATTAGTTGGGGATAAAGAAAGAGAGAGAGAGACAGTGAGTGGTCCTACCATCACTCTCTCTCTCTCTCTCACTACGCCCAAGTAAGAAAATCGCGTAATAAGCCCCTAGTGCATTGACTGCCCTCTGGCGTGAAAAATATCGCCATAGGTTGACCATTGCCGGACTATACGGCGATACTTTTTTTTGGGCCAAACTGAAACCCTTGCGCCTTATAATGTGACTGCAAACATAGTAAGAAAATATAATAACAGAATCTGATTTGTATGCCAAATTTTGGGGGGTGCGCCTTATAATCAGGTGCGCCTTATAGTCCGAAAAAAAAGAAAAAAGAGTCTAATTGACTCTGATGAAATGCTACTATTTTCGTTCACTATTTATTATTCATGTTGACCCAAAAGGGCCTGCCACACGTCAACTAACACCGTACTACGACTGTACGATGCGATTCGATCATGTGGTCTCGAAGGGTCTGCTACACGTCAACTAATATCGTACGACTGTACGATACGATTCGGTCATGTGGTCTCGAAGCGCGAATCAAATTTGTTCTTCGAGACCACGTGATCGAATCGTATCATACAGTCGTACGATTTTAGTCGACGTGTAGCCGGCCCTAATCAGTGCACGAATCTGTTTAAATGTCTGGTACAGAAATACACATTTTATCAGATTCGTGTGTCGACACTAGTATGATTTCATCAGATTCATTTAGACAGAAAGTAGTTCGCGATGATCATCATATCTCGCAAATGCCTCTGTTGGATAGCCGTACGGCTGCGGCTGGACGAGTGGATCGACCCCTTAAGGTCAACCAAGTAGGTTACTTTCGATTATTTCAGCAACCAATTGAAACACCCGT
>CM065698.1:34093469-34098469 GCA_017654935.2 Phymorhynchus buccinoides | reverse complement strand
CCTAAATTCTTATCCTTGTAAAATAAAGTGTCTGAAGTCTCTCTCTCTCTCTCTCTCTCTCTCTCTCTCTCTCTCTCTCTCTCTCTCTCTCTCTCTCTCTCTCTCTCTGTCTCTCTCTCTCTCTCACTACGCCCAACTAAGAATATCGCGTGATAAGCCCCTAGTGGTTTGATTGCCCCCTGGCGGTCAAATCCGCGTCATAAGTTGACCATTTGGCAATATTCACATTTCTGCCCTTAGAAGACCCACCACGTCACGTGTCAAATTGACGTTTTTCACGTGTTTTCCCTCTTATAGCTGGTAAAAAGTCTTAAGAAATCATACTAGCATAAGAGGGAATATGACACGTGACGTGGGGAGTCTTTAATAGGGGACAAAATTGACAGCACTGCTTGATTCGGCATACGTGATGCTATAATGTTGGTTCACCATGTTTGGGGGTCCCTGAAGAAAGAACCCTTGCTGGCTGGGTCACGTCTAGCTTAGTTTTTGTGCTCCCGGTTCTAACGGAACAGATCGAAGTACATTGAAATGGGAAGGAGGGATGTGCGTTTCTCTGTCTGTCCGTCTGTATGTACAGTGGAACCTCCCTTATAAGACCTCCAATTATAAGACTCCCTCCCATTATAAGACTCCTTCCCACATAAGACCTACTTCTCAGAGACATTGCCGTTCTGTGTAAGTATTAAAACGACCTCCCTTATAAGACCCCTCCCTTATAAGACCTCATTTTGGATGATTTTTGAAGGTCTTATAAGGGAGGTTCCACTGTATTGTATGTAGTGTATGTATATGCGTGTGCGATCAAAATATCTTCCATCTCATAGTGCCTCAACCACTGAATCAATCGCAATGAAACTAGGCAGAGTGGTTTCGTAGGCACTCTTAACGCGGCCCGTGGTGTCGATTTAACCAATAGCAAGCCACATCAACGTAGTCCCTTTGAATCATATTTGAATATTACAAAAGCACCGATTATACCATAAAATTACTGTTATTTTGTGACTGACTTCCTATCAACCTCAACCGTTAAGCGTCATTTAAAATAAATCAGGCCGTTGTTTGTGGGCAATATATTATGGCAAAGGTAATGGATTGATTTAAACCATAGTTGGTCCGGTGGAAATTCCATCTAAGGTATTTCTTTTTGTAAAATAATAACCTACTGAGGTACTACATGAAGTTGTGTGTGTGTGTGTGTGTGTGTGTGTGTGTGTGTGTGTGTGTGTGTGTGTGTGTGTGTGTGTGTGTGTGTGTGTATGTGTGTGTGTGTGCGTGTGCGTGTGCGTGTGTGCGTGCGTGCGTACGTGCGTGTGCGTGCGCGCGCGCGCGTGCGTGTGGTATATGTGTGTGTGTGTTGTGTGTGTGCGCG
Organism: Phymorhynchus buccinoides; assembly: GCA_017654935.2. Lineage (NCBI taxonomy): Eukaryota > Metazoa > Mollusca > Gastropoda > Neogastropoda > Raphitomidae > Phymorhynchus > Phymorhynchus buccinoides. The sequence goes on along the minus strand of CM065698.1, from coordinate 34,097,097 downwards.
TACGCGCGCGCGCGATCGCGATGTATAATCGTTGCACGTTTTATTTTGATCCTTTTCTACATATTATGTCTTTGTCTATTCTGTTAATCTCCTGATTTATTTTATCGCTACGAAAAGAATTTTCTGAAATATGGACAATAAAACATTTCGGCCTAACATTTTGACACAGGGTGGATTTCGTTTCTACACAAAAAGCCACAATAACCCAAGAATAGAAAATGTTTCTCTCCTGACTTTCATTGTAATTGAGCGTAGGCCTACAGTTGATATGGTTCTGCATTTTAAACAAAATACTATTATGATGCGACTGACTTCCTCAAAACCTCAACCGTTAAGCGTCATTAAATCAGCCCGTTGTTTGTGGGCATTCTATTATAGAAGCTCATCAAGAGGCCGCGAGGCCTAGTTGTCCTAAGCACCTGCCCTTACCTGACCTAGAAGCAGCAGCATCACAGATTGCTTTTTCAGCCAACAGATCATCTCCCCCATGGGCAGATATGTAAAGCTTACCCGTAATTCTACGAATTTTGCACACACACATTCGCGCTCGCGCGCGTACGCACGCACACACGCACGCACACACGCACGCACGCACACACACACTCACACACACGCACGCACGCACGCATAATATCACGAGAAGTGGATAGACGTTAAATGAAACACACACACGCACACGTACACGCACACACATACTGCCTCTCTCTCTCTCTCTCTCTCTCTCTCTCTCTCTCTCTCTCTCTCTCTCTCTCTCTCTCTCTCTCTCTCTCTCTCTCTCTCTCTCTCTCTCTCTCTCTCTCTCTCTCTCTCTCTCTCTCTCTCTCTCTCTCTCTCTCTCTCTCTCTCTCTCTCTCTCTCTCTCTCTCTCTCTCTATCTCTCTGTCTGTCACGCGCGCGTGTTGTTTGTGTGTGTCTTTTTTGTTGTATTTGTTTTAATTATTTTTAATCTACTGTTGTAAATGTGTATTTCGCTTTGTAGCAATTATTTTCAACATTTTCATTATTGATACCTGTTGGTTGTTTCTGTTCTGTTTAAAGATACCCAACTTACGTGTTCAACCCTCGTTAAAACATATTCATATTCGTATTCGAAGTCTCTCCCGTGCGCGTACATATCTTTCATTTTAAGTCACCCTAACTACAAACATAATGGACTCTTCAGATAAGCTTTACAGTGCAAAGTTTACTCTGTCACCTCGCAAGAAATATAATCGCTTGCGCGCACGCGCGTGTATGTGTGTTCATGTGTCACACCCAGTGTGTGTGTGTGTGTGTGCGTGTGCGTGTGCGTGTGCGTGTACGTGCGTGTGCGTGTGCGCGCGCGCGCGCGCGTGTGTGTATGCGTGCGTACTTGATTTTATGTGTGTGTGCGTGTGCATGTCTCAACTCTTTCCACAACATATTGCTGTATTTGTTTTTCATCTCGCACATTTGACTGTGTACCTTAACCTGCATGGCATGTCTTTATCTGAATCCCACTATTTGTCAGTATCTGCCCGAACGCGCAGGTGAACATTACCGCAAGAAGAACACGCGCATACGCACACGCACACGCACACGCACACGCACACACGCACGCACGCACGCGCACGCACGCACACGCACACGCACGCACGCACACACACACACACACACACACACACACACACACACACACACACACACACACACACACACACACACACACACACACACACACACACAAGCATATTCATGCACGCAAAAACAAAAATAAGTGAATAAATGAAGTAGAACCAAGAACCGAATAAGTAAATAAATAAGTAAGTAAGTAAATAAGTGAGTGAGTCAGTGAGTGAGTCAGTGCGTGAGTGAGTGAGTGAGTGAGTTGTCAATTTTCTTTGGAAACCTACCAATAAATTATCAACACATTAGTCCCTCAAAATTCAGGAACAACATCCTCATTATTATCATCATCATCATCATCATCGTCATCAACAACATCGTCATCATCATCACCCAAACATACTTGTTGCTCTTTCTCTCATGAAGGAAATCATCATCACTCATTATCATTATCATCAAAGTGATAATGACCACTCTTTTTTTACCATGAAGAAAATAAGGCCACTGTATCATCATTATCATCAAAAAGATAATCAACACTTTATCATCAAAAGATAATCAATATTCTATTATTTCATCGTCACTATCATCAGCAGCAAATGGATACTCACATTGTTGTTTATCAGCAGTCAGCAGATTATCATCAATTTTTATTATCATCATTGTCCTCATTGTCATCACTCATCATTCATCGTTCTCATCAAAACAATTGCATCATTCTATTATTTTTGTTATCATCATCGTCGTTATGATCATGGTTATCAAAAGTATCTGAATGCATATCATTGTCAAACAAAACCATTACCTTTCTTAATCACCATTAAAAACAATATCGTCTCTACATGTATCAATGTCATCGCCCAATAATGACCATTTTATTACTTTTATTATTATTATTATTATTATTATTATTATTAAAAAGATCACCCTCATCCTCATCAATATCATAAACTTACTCTTATTTTTCATAATTGTCATCAAATATGACATCAACATTCTATCGTCATCATTCTTGTATTATGATCATTATCACCAAAAAGTCGTCACCTTTCCCCATCATAATTGTCATAAAAAATGTTATCACCACATTCTTTATCATCATCAGATTCAGTGTAATAAAATATTCATCACCACTCTTTATCGTCATCCTTGTCAACAACTCTTTCTTCCCCCGAACCGTCCGCGACTGGAACTCCCTACCATCAGAAACAGTCCAGTCCCCCACGCTCAGCTCCTTCATCTCGAAGGTGCTGAAGCTCCCTGACTAAAAACACTACTACCCCCCACCCACTCCCCCTTTTTTTCTCTCCCCCGGTGTGCGGCTGGGTGTTCTCGGACTAGCCAGGGGTGCTCAGTCGTGCACGCCCTCTTATCTGTCTAGGTTTATTTTTGTTTTTGTTTTTCCCGCCCTGCATAATTCTTTGAACCCCAGTACATGTCAGTAATTGCCGGTTACGGCAGGTGGACATTATTGGCAGAAGAAGAACAAACATCATTATCGCGCGTGTGTGTGTGCGTGTATGCATGCATGCGTGCGTGCTGGGAGATCTACAAAAAGTAGGTCATCTTGAGGTCTATGAAGGGAGATGGTGAATGCGGGGGGGGGGGGGGGGGGGGGGGGGGGGGGTAGTTTGAGAAAATGCCTTTTGCGTGGAAAACGCTATGTGTAATGGTTTGGATTCTAGGGGAGTGTGAAGGGGGGGGGGGGGGGGGGACGTAAATATAGTTATTGTTATTTCGTTTCGGGTTGTTCCTTATGAAAGTGCGTTGTTTTGTTGTTGTTTCTGCTCAGATTTTTTACTTTTTTGTGAAGCACTTAGAGCCCCGTAAGGAGAATAAGCGCATATAAGTTATTATTATTATTATTATTATTATTATTATTATTATTATTATTATTATTATCATCCTCATCAAAATTGTATCGCTATTATCATCACAAATGTCATCGTCATTCTTGATCATCATTGTGTTGAAAACGTCATCATCACTTGTAGTGTACTATTATTATTTTCATCAAAAATATAATTAGTCGCTATTATCGGTG
>CM065698.1:34085969-34088469 GCA_017654935.2 Phymorhynchus buccinoides | reverse complement strand
CTTTTTATCATCATCATCGTCATCAGAAATGTCATCACCATTCTTTATCATCATCTTTGTCATCCATACTGTCATCATCATCGTCATCACAAATATGACCACTTTTTATCATCATCATCGTCATCAGAAATGTCATCACCATTCTTTATCATCATCTTTGTCATCCATACTGTCATCATCATCGTCATCACAAATATGACCACTTTTTATCATAATCATTGTCATCAGAAATGTCATCATCACTCTTATCATCATCATTGCCATCGTACATATCACCATTCAGTATCATAATCATTGTCATAAAAAATGTCATCATCACTCTTATCATCATCATTGCCATCGTACATATCACCATCAGTATCATAATCATTGTCATAAAAAATGTCATCATCACTCTTATCATCATCATTGCCATCGTACATATCACCATTCAGTATCATAATCATTGTCATCAAAAATGTCATCATCACTCTTATCATCATCATTGCCATCGTAAATATGACCACTTTTTATCATCATCATTGTCATCAAAACTGTCATCACTCTTTATCTTCATGATTGGCATCACAAATATGACAACTTTTTATCATCATCATTGTCATCAAACCTGTCATCACAACGCTTTATCGTCATCAAAACTGTCTTCACTCTTTGTCATCATGATTGTCATCACAAATATGACTTCTTATCATCATCATTGTCATCAGAAATGTCATCATCATTCTTTATCATCATCATTGTCATCAAAGCTGTCATCATCACTCTTTATCTTCATGATTGGCATCACAAATATGACAACTTCTTATCATCATCATTGTCATCAGAAATGTCATCATCATTCTTTATCATCATCAGTGTTATCAAAGCTGTCATCATCACTCTTTATCTTCATGATTGGCATCTCAAATATGACAACTTATTATCATCATCATTGTCATCAGAAATGTCATCATCATTCTTTATCATCATCAGTGTTATCAAAACTGTCATCATCTTCGTTGTCATGACAAATATAACCACTTTTTATCATCATTGTCACCAGAAATGTCATCACGTTTCTTTATCATCATCATTGTCATCACAACTGTCGTCATGTTTATCATCATCGTTGTCATCACAAATATAAGCACTGTTTATTATCATCATTGTCATCCGAAATGTTATCACCATTCTTTTTTTTATCATCATTGTCGTCAAAAATATCATCATCACTCTAATGTCATCACCAATTATCGTCACCATTACTGGCATCACAATTATCATCAATTTCATCAAAAATGTCGTCACTGTTCATAATCAGCAGTGTCATCAAAACATGTCATAGCTGCTTTTTAGTATTGTATTATCATTTAAAATGTAATCTGAGCTTTCTATCATCTTCATCATGGTCATGCAGAATATAATCATCACTCTTTATCATCATCGTCATCAGACAATGTCATCGCCACTCTTTTTCGTCATCGGTGTCCTCTAAAATAGCGTCATCACTGTGTAGACATCAACAAAAATAGGCTGCACCACTCTCTTACACTAACATCACAAATAAAATAAATTATGCACATTCATGTGCGCGTTTTCAAACACGTGTACACATACTGACAACACAAATATAAACACAAATATTTAAAAGGTAAGTATAACCACCACCACCATCCTTCCTCCACAACATGAACACGCATACTCGTGCAAATATATTTCAGAGGTTAGCATGTTCTACCTTTTTCACAAATGCAAACGTATTCAAGCAGGCATCGGCGCACAGTCACCTTCATACACTTAGCATACGTCAGGAAAGATAGAGAGGTAAGTATGCGTAGGTATTCATAGACGTACACGTAGATACGTGCGCGCACACACACACACTAATGCGCACACGTAGGTTCACAGACACACACACACACACGATTAAGCACACACAGAGACACACACTGTATAGACACTCATGCTCTCGCACACACATACACACACCCTCGCGCGAACTGCCACTCTTCGGCATCATTCTGGAAGGCGATCAGTATGCTCTGACTGGACGGATCACCGCTCCTTTCGACAATGACCCGTAAAACAATATATTTCCGACCCACTAAATCTCCAGTATTAGAACAAGAGAGTGATTATTGCGCGCGGACACATCACCCACACTCACGCGAGCGCTCGCGCACACACACACACACACACACACACACACACACACACACACACACACACACACACACACACAGAGCAAAATAATCCAGCCAGCCATTATCTCAGCGTCTTCACGTCGATAGTGCTTTAAGCAATACGCATACAAATATCTGCTCGTTTTTTTCATGCATGCAACATGTGGGGCCCGGGTGTCCCTGGCTGAACTGGGGGTGCTTAACGGTCGTGCATGTCCCTCAAAACTTCGAGACAGACACACACACAAGCACTTGTGCACTCATGTGTATACATAGGAGCATACAATTAACGCTCCAATCATTCGAGCGATTCAAATGTCACCCGACAGACTGCTGTT
>CM065698.1:34078469-34083469 GCA_017654935.2 Phymorhynchus buccinoides | reverse complement strand
CATAAGTACAGAGACAGACAGACAAACATACGAATTCCCTACTGCCACATTCCCCTTTATTTCCTGCCGATTTCATAGGTATAACCCGCACCGTACTACAAAAAACCCCGTCTCTTTTGCAAGAATCTATACACGATCGATCCATTTCGAGGACGAACGGAGCACGCAGGCGCCAACCAACTACTGTCGCTTCTATCTTTCCAGACATTGATTATGCACGAGCCGAGAGGCATTATGGGTTCTACTGCGCTTGCGCGCTGCCATCCGAAAGTGACGTCGTCTCCTGATTAGTATGAATGCTGCCTCAGACAGGAATGGCATCCACATAGTCTCTCTGTAAACAAGCAGACTCTTTTTTTCGGTCACTGTGAGCAGAAACCGTTTTCGTCAACGCCCAAACTGATTGAGTTCTTGGCTCAAGACTTGTCTGAAGTTGATTGTGTGAAGAAAAACGGGCGTCCATGAACTGATCACAGACGGGAGAGTGATTTTGAAAGACGTTGTTTATCAAGCGATTAATTATTCTTTTCTAACCAGCTGCTAGAAGAAGAAGAAATAACCGTCTGCGACTGAAATCTTTGTATTTGGGTTCATTCTTTGACATCGAAAGCTACCTCACATAGGTAAGACAAAGGTTTGGGAATGATGGTGGAGCGATTGTGTTCTGTGTCGACCATGGTGAATGAATGTTTCAGTTCCTAGCTTTTCCCCCAGTCCTTGAAGCTGTGTATGTGTCATCATCATCATTATGGCGCCAGAGCCTGGCTGTGTTGTTGTGATCAGTCAGCTCTACCCCCGGGTCTGGCATTGATTGACGGGGGGATGCGTCATCATTATCATCATCATCATCATCATCATCATCATCATCATCATCACGGTAGCTTGTGGGACTGAGTTGAGACACCCCTCATCACATTTTTGCATTAGACTATTTCATTGAGAAGCAACATTCTGCCATTCTCAAGAAAAGAGATAGGGGTAGGATCAGCCTAGGGTTACATTAGCGTCCTGGAACGGAAATAACCGGAATTTCTTCTTCTTCGATCGCTCAGACCGTTTCCTGTCAAGTATGAGCTCAGATGCGTCATACTGCCGTTATGCGCCTGACTAAGAAATACATAGGCCCAGCAAGTCCGACTTCGGTTGGAGGAAATCTTGTCAAAGAGTTTCTTGAATAAAAGGCAGGAGAATCATGGACCGTTAAGGCAGAAAGATAGTAGAGGACAGTATAAGCAAAAGGAAAAGGCAGAGTCAAAGAGAGTGACATATTAGAGGAAGTTACAAGCACAGAACTTCCAGAAGGTGGGGGAACTATTTTTTACAAAAGACCCCCCCCCCCCCCGGTATCCCCACGGAGGAAGAACTGAAATTTGAGACTGAGATTCACAAACATAAAGAGCAACAACGTTGCTGGCTGCTTGTGTTTGTCAGGATGTTTTTGAATAAGCCAGAAGGTACTAACTATGTTTTCCTTTGTGGCAGTACCTTCTGGATTTTACCCTAGTAAATGCTGGTTGTAATACTACCTTCTGGCGTGCACCTCAGAAGATCGATAGAACTTTCTGGCGTGTAATCCTCGCTATTTAAGCCACTGATGTTTACATTATCAAAAGGGACAGTCATAGTTTATGTTATGATGAACAAAGGCTAGTTAGGTTTACTTCCGCCATGTATGTTTTTTTTTTTTTTTCTGTGTGTGTGTGTGTATGCAAAGAGCACCATGGACACATGTTGATCGGACTTGATTTGGATGGGGGTTGGGGTATAAGGGGCATTTCCTTTTTTCTATTAAAAAAAAAGCCCAATGTAATGAATGGGAATGCGTACTAACGTGGAATGTACACATCGTTCTAACGTAGAAAATACGTTTCGTCCTAACGTGGAATGTACGGTTGGGCCTAACGTGGGGAATCTCCCGTCCGTCCTAACGTGGAATATACGTTTCGTCCTAACGTGGAATGTACGTTTCTTCCTAACGTACGTATGGGAAGTTTCCACGTCCGTCCTAACGTGGAATATACGCTTCGTCCTAATATGGAATGTACGTTTCTTCTTAACGTATACGTATGTATACGTGGAGTTTTCCACGTTAGGCCCAAGGGGACATTCCACGTTAGGACGGAATGCACATTCCACGTTAGGCCGAACAGGAATTTTCCACGTTAGGCCCAATGGGACATTCCACGTTAGGCCCAATGGTACATTCCACGTTAGGCCCAATGGGACATTCCACGTTAGGACGAAAGGTACATTCCACGTTAGGCCGAAGGGGAGTTTTGCCACATTAGGCCCAATGGGACATTCCACGTTAGGACGAAAGGTACATTCCACGTTAGGCCGAAGGGGAGTTTTGCCACGTTAGGCCCAATGGGACATTCCACGTTAGGACGAAATGTACAAGACGCCATTTTTCTTTCCACCTTAGGCCGATTTTGCACTTTTTCCACGTTAGGACGAACTGTATTTTCCACGTTATTCCAGGGATCCCAGTGAATGTGTGAATCAGAATTATCCTTTGGACTCAAGATCCTTTATTTACATTGGTCACGTTTTGGTGAGCATTAAAGCTAAATATGTTTTATCATATTTAAATGATTTTAAACTGCGGCATAATGTGAGAAAAACGTAGGTTTTTTTTTTAATCGTCTATGTCGACGGGACTATAAATGACTAACTAACTAACTGATTAATCAGCTAAATAAGGAATAATGAACTTGTTTAAGGGCCAGCCACTCGTCGACTAAAATCGTACGACTGTACGATGCGATTCGATCACGTGATCTCGAAGCGCGCGAATCGCATTTGTTCTTGGAGACCACGTGATCGAATCATATCGTACAGTCGTACGATTTTAGTGGACGTGTGGCTGGCCCTTTACTTGTACACATTCACCTGGTAATGTTAATGGGACAAAGTGTCCTCAGATCATCATCATCATCATCATCATTATCAAAATCCATAGCATCAGCATCAGCATCATCACCATAATCGTCTTCATCACCGTCCACCCCGACGCTGTTAGCGTTATCCAGAGAGAGAAAAGAAAAAAAGAGTTACAGGCACATATGCAGACAGACAGACAGACAAACAGACACATAAGCAGACACAGTCAGTTCATGAGGTTTGTACCAGAGCAGGCAAGCTGGGTGCACACATATATTGATCGCTGGAAAATACCTCGCCTAGTACTAGTAGCTACGTTCCAGGCATTTTACGTTTAGGAGATGATGAGATTAGCGTCCAATTGGTCGGAGACCCTTATGGACGGTATTCTTGAAGATTGGGTCTTGTTGATGAGGTGATGATGGTGATGAGGAAGGGTCGCGCAGGTCGTACTGGTAGCTGCCCTAGGGACGGTATTCATGTCGAGATAGCATGAGACTTAGCATGATGCTAACTTAGAAGCTCTTCCAATGTCCTATAGGATTTAATAGGACTTTTGGAAGAGCTTCTAAGTTAGCATCCTAAGTCTCATGCTATCTCGACATGAATACCGTCCCTGGTGTAGGCTTGGTGAACCGAGATATGTGGGGGTAGCGGTCCTACCGCTGTGCACCCATTATCTGGTTGCCTTATCTTTAACGTTTAGACGATCGAGCTCCTTTTATTTAATCAGGATTAGTCTTTGTCACATGTTGCTTAAGATGCACAGAAATAGACAAACCGGTGTAACAGGACAGAATATACCCCCTGGCTCCAGAGTTTACCTGGGTATGAAATGGTCTAGGCCATTTTATATCCGTGGTATAAACAAAACTAGCCTAAGCTAGTTTAAGCACAGCCCCCCATTCTATACCCCCCCCCCCCCCTCCCAGCTCAAACAGTTTGTCTTACAAAATACAGTTAGTGCTTTCTGGAAAGCAGGTGTGTTTGTTTGGCAATAAGTATCAATAATGGATATATTGTATCATTATTTACTCATCTTATTTTTAGGACAATAATTCCTTGTGGGTTTTTTCCCTACTAATTCTTCTCCTTCTTCTTCCTCTTCTTCTTCTTCTTCTTCTTCTTCTTCTTCTTCTTCTTCCTTCTTCTTTTTCTTTTTCTTTTTTCTTTTCTCTTCTTCTTCTTCTTCTTCTTCTTCTTCTTCTTCTTCTTCTTCTTCTTCTTCTTCTTCTTCTTCTTCGGGTGATGTCAGTTAAATCATGTGTCAAGTCAGATCAAAAGTATCTTTATTTGAGGGTTAAAGAATAAGCTAACAAGGCTTTTTTTCAACTTGCACTCCAACAAAAAGTACAAACATGAAAAATGCATAATAATTACAGGAACAAAGTGTGTGTGTGTGTGTGTGTGTGCGCGCGTGCGTGCGTGAGCGAATGTGTGCACGTGTGTGTCTGTCTGTCCGTCTATCTGTCTGGTTCTGTGTCTGAGTCTCTGTGTGTGTGTATGTGTGTGTGTGTGTGTGTGTGTGTGTGTGTGTGTGTGTGTGTGTGTGTGTGTGTGTGTGTGTGTGTGTGTGTGTATGTGTGTGTGTGTGTATGTGTGTGTGTGTGTGCGTGTGCGCGTGCGTGTGTGCGCGTGCGTGTGTGTATGTGAGTGTTCGATGTGTATTGGGTATGTGCGTGTACTTAATATAATTATGTATACTGTACTTGTGCTTGCATGCACGCGCATAATATGCATGCGTGACCGTGTGTGTGGTGTATTACAGGTGGGCAGGATGTCGTCAGTGAAGGTAGCGGTCAGGGTGCGGCCCTTCAACAGCAGGGAGATGTGCAGAGATGCCGAGTGCATCATTGGCATGGACAACAATATCACCAGTGAGTTCAAGATTATTAGTTTGGTTTTCTTTGCCACTTTATTGTGTTTTTTCCTATTGATTTGGTTGGTTTTGTCTGGGGGGTTTCATTAACAGACATAAAATCATGTGCTCATACACACGCACACATATTCACACACACACGCACACACACATACACGCGCGCGCACGCGCACACACACACTAAAAATGGTTTGTTTGTTTTTTAGGTCTAATATCACCATTGTGTGAACAAGCTTGA
>CM065698.1:34070969-34073469 GCA_017654935.2 Phymorhynchus buccinoides | reverse complement strand
ATTCTTCTTCTTCTTCTTCTTCTTCTTCTTCTTCTTCTTCTTCTTCTTCGAGAGAGAGATCTTCTTCTTCTTCTTCTTCTCCTCCTCCTCCTCCTCTTCCTTCTTCTTCTCCTCCTCATCCTCTTTCTTCTTCTTCTTCTTCTTCTTCTTCTTCATTCTTCTTCTTCTTCTTCTTCTTCTTCTTCTTCTTCTTCTTCTCCTCCTCTTCCTTCTTCTTCTTCTCCTCCTCCTCCTCCTCCTCCTCTTTCTTCTTCTTCTTCTTCTTCTTCTTCTTCTTCTTCTTCTTCTTCTTCTTCTTCTTCTTCTTCTTCTTCTTCTTCTTTTTTTTCCTTCTTCTTCTTTTTCTTCTTCTTCTTCTTCTTCTTCCTTCTTCTTCTTCGAAGGAGTTCAGCTTTCTTGGCTTCTTCTTCTTCGTTCTTCTTGAGAGATTCTTCTTCTTCTTCTTCTTCTTCTTCTTCTTCTGCTTCTTCTTCTTGCTTCTTCTTCTTCTTCTAGCTTCTCTGTTCTTCTTCTTCTGCTTCTAAGCTTCTTCTTCTTGTAATTCTTCTTCGGTTCGTCTTCGTCGTCGACGTCGTCGTCGTCGTTATCGTTGTCACTGTGTTGGTATTGTTGTTTTTGTTGTTGATAATGATGCTGATATTGCTGCAGCTGCTGCTGATGGTTTTGTTGTATGGTGGTTATGATGGTGTGTCCTGTTTCCTCTTCTTCTTCTTCTTCTTTAACACGCATACACGCACACGCACGCGCGCGCACACACACACACACACACACACACACATACACGCACGCACACTTGCGCGCGTGGTGCACATGTATGCACTTTTACACATTTATTTACAGAGAATACTTAGAGAGAATGCAGAGAGAGAGAACAGTAGAAGAGAGATGGTTTAATCTTTTATGGACGATTGCAGGAGGAGAGAGAGAGAGAGAGAGAGAGAGAGAGAGAGAGAGATGCATTTAGACAACGATCAGGCATATCGTTTAAGAGAGAGAGAGATGGTTGATACTCACAAATAAGCGTAACGAGAGAAAGAGAGAGAGAGATTTAGACAAGCGATCCGACAAGCGGGAGATCGAAGGAGATAGACCAGAGACAGAGGGTGGGGAGATAAAGTGTCTACATACATAACGTGTGTGTGTGTGTGTGTGCATTTAGGTAACGATGGAGGGTAGGGTTTAAAGGGGATAGGGTGGGAGATACAAAGACAGACACAGAAACCGAGAGATACAGAGACATACAGCAACATCATAGGCATACAGAGTAGAAACAAAATCAATAGCGTTGCTTCCTGGCACCGAAGGAGTTCAGCTTTCGTGGCGCCCACGCTGCGTTCATATTGAGAGATCGATACAAAGGCCCAGTAGCTAATGCTCCTCAAGCATGCGTTGCCTTGATGTAGCGTTCTGTACGAACAGTGTGCTAAGCTTTAGAGCATGTAATTGGCAACGGTTGAGCATAATTGTTTAGTCTTTTGTGGATGGTTTTTATTACTCTCAAGCTTAATAACCAATTTTAAATTAAGCACATGTTCGGCGTATAGTTTTTTGACGTGGGTCTATTACTCTTTAAATGCATAACTTTGATGCTTTTAGACTACTATTGAGCGCATAGCTTAGTCTTTTGACAATATCGCTCTCTAACAAAATACTTATTTTAATGCATGTAGACAACAGTAAAGCAGATGGTTTAATCTTTTATGGACGATTGCAACTTACTAATGTAACGCCTAATTTTAATGCATTTAGACAACGATCAAGCCTATCGTTTAACCTTACATGGATGGTTGATACTCACACATGTAACGCCTGTCTTCAATGCATTTAGACAACGATCAGGCATATCGTTTAACCTTACATGGATGGTTGATACTCACAAACGTAACGCCTGATTTCAATGCATTTAGACACCGATCAAGCATATCGTTTAACCTTACATGGAGGACAGATACCTAGTTAAGCGGTATTTTTTTTACACATGGCTAAAACTTTAAAGCGTCCAATAACAAACCGTATCGCTTAACTTTTGTGGATGACTTTTACTCACACCAGAATGCTTAACGTGTAACGCAATTGCAATGCCTAGCTTTAATGTATTGCTAAAAAGGATTGAGCATACAGTTCAACCCTTCATGCAGGCCTGCTGTTCGTAAGTTAAGAGCCATTACACTGTCTCTTCTTGTTCCAGCCTTTAGGATTAGTTGGCCTAAAGGACTACTCATCCTCTCACCAGCACCACTTGTTCTGAAGTCTTTGTGGCATAGGAAGTGGGGGTGCATCTTGGGCAGATCGTTCCCTACTGCAAAAAGACGAATTGATTACAAGTTCTCTCTGTTATGCTATAAATCCCTGAATGGTCTTGCTCCTTCCTACCTGGCTGATCTTCTGAATATCTATACTCCATCTAGACAACTTTTCTCCTCCTCTGACTCTCACATCCTCCAGATCCCTCGTTTCCACTCCAGGACTCTTGGTGGTCGTTCTTTCTCCTTCAGTGCCC
>CM065698.1:34048469-34063469 GCA_017654935.2 Phymorhynchus buccinoides | reverse complement strand
TTTGAGTGAAACGCAGGTGGTAATGACTTCATAAACTAGATTTTCAATGTGCGTGTACATGCTCACACGTATCACTTTACATGCAGAAACACAAGTAATATATTTGTGTGTGTGCGCGTGTCTGTGTGTGTCTGCAGGACGGTGGCAGCCACCAACATGAACGAGACCAGCAGTCGTTCTCACGCCGTGTTCACCATCATCCTGTCCCAGAAACGATCCGACCCCAACTCCAACAGCGTAACCGAAAAGGTCAGCTTGGCGCCACTTCTTTGGTTATAAAGCGCTTAGAGCTATACTGGTCTCCAAAATTTAAGGGCCGGAAGAACGATCTCTCTTCTGTCTTGGAGGCATGCTTATTGAGAGCTCTGGTTGCCGCCCTTAAATACACATTCGTGTCTAACTTTTGCTCAGCAGTGTTCACTACAGTCATGCCTTGCACGTGCAATAGGCAAGAAACCTGCATCAGCCCTGATTCTTCAGCGAAAAGAGACCAAACTTTCGTGAAATTCTCGTGAATTTGCCACATTTTAAGCGTACCTGAAAACGCTGTTGCTGTACTGCAATGTCTGCAAAACTGGTTCAGGCACGTGCAACAGGAAGGAAAGTTATTGAGTAGCCTAAGTTTTGCCATTTTCTTCATTGTTGTCTTAGTGTACAATAAATAGATACCAAGCTACTGAAAACAGAAGCCGGCCCTTAACTTTTGGAGACCAGTATATCTTTGTCTGGTATTTTCATCCTCATCCTTTCGCCCCTCATCCTCGCCCTAGGAAAATCCGTCTTCAGACAAGGGTTGTTGTTTTTGTTTTTGTTGTTTTTAAGAGCCAAAGGCTAATAGAACGTTGATCTCCTCCCTTCATCGTCTGTTATTATATTTACTAAATATAATCTCGTTGAATTTTGAAGTGTTAGAGTTGTTTCTTTAAATGAGCTAAAGGCTAATAGAACGTTGATCTCCTCCCTTCATCGTCTGTTACTATATTTACTAAATATAATCTCGTTGAATATTGAAGTGTTAGAGTTGTTTCTTTAAATGAGCTAAAGGCTAATAGAACGTTGATCTCCTCTCTTCATCGTCTGTTATTATACTCGTTATAATCTCGTTGAATTCTGAAGTGTTAAGAGTTGTTTATTTAAATGAGCTAAAGGCTAATAGAACGTTGATCTCCTCCCGTCATCGTCTGTTATTATATTTACTAAATATAATCTCGTTGAATTTTGAAGTTGTTTTAAAGACGCAGGGCCTATTCACCATTAACTTTACTGCATTGTTTCAAATTCGTGACTTTCCTGGTGTTGCACTGCCTCCGGGCATTGCCTCCAGGATCGTTCCCACCATCTTTATATCTACTAATGTCCCATATGTGTCTGTTGCAGTCGCTTAGTCCAAAGCACATACCGCATTTTTTTGTCCAAGAATTGATACGACCTTGCGGGAACAAAACGTTTAGCAAAATAGTTGAGTGAGACTCCTGTGTCTTATAAGATTAATGTGACTACAACTAATATACTCGAAAAATAATTTTTTAAAAGACCACTAGGACCAGTTGTACAACTAATATAGTAAAACAAATGTAATATAATAACAAAATCTGAATTTTGTGTGAAATTTGGGGGGTGCGCCTTACAAGAAAGTGCGCCTTAATTGTAGTTTAAAAAAAAAAGCGGTATGTGTTTTGCACTAAGTGACAGTGCAAATGCCTCTTAGTTTGAGAGTCGTAGTCTTTCACAACAGACTACGGTGTGTCATGATGCTTTCGTCTCCATTCCTGAAGAAAATCGTTCATTATGCAGCTCTCCTTTATTACTTTCACAACAGACTACGCTGTGTCATTATGCTTTTGTCTCCATTACTGAAGAAAATCGTTCATTATGCAGCTCTCCTTTATTACTTTCACAACAGACTACGCTGTGTCATGATGCTTTCGTCTCCATTCCTGAAGAAAATCGTTCATTATACAGCTCTCCTTTATTACTTTCACAACAGACTACGCCGTGTCATGATACTTTTGTCTCCATTACTGAAGAAAATCGTTCATTATACAGCTCTCCTTTATTACTTTCACAACAGACTACGCTGTGTCATTATGCTTTTGTCTCCATTACTGAAGAAAATCGGTCTCCATTACTGAAGAAAATCGTTCATTATACAGCTCTCCTTTATTACTTTCACAAAAGACTACGCCGTGTCATGATACTTTTGTCTCCATTACTGAAGAAAATCGTTCATTATACAGCTCTCTTTTATTACTTTCACAAAAGACTACGCTGTGTCATGATGCTTTCGTCTCCATTACTGAAGAAAATCGTTCATTATGCAGCTCTCTTTTATTACTTTCACAAAAGACTACGCCGTGTCATTATGCTTTTGTCTCCATTCCTGAAGAAAATCGTTCATTATGCAGCTCTCTTTTATTACTTTCACAAAAGACTACGCCGTGTCATGATGCTTTTGTCTCCATTCCTGAAGAAAATCGGTCTCCATTCCTGAAGAAAATCGTTCATTATGCAGCTCTCCTTTATTATTGGCACCTACTGCAGGGTAATGTCATCAGGTAGTACAAGCCGTTTGAGCAAAGGGTCTATTATGAACATTGTCATCTTGAGTCTTCTTCTTCTTCTGCGTTTCCAGTCACGTTTTTACTTCCTACGTTTGTGATTGATTAATGTTTTTAACAAAAGAATTTTAACAAAAACAACTTTGATTTTGTTTTTACCTTGTGTTTTTATCCCTTTTTAATACGTGGTAAGATTTAACGTGGTGACAGCCCTGACATGGCCTTTGTTGTCGACGGGGCTATAATCTTAATCTTAATCTTAATCTTCTGCGTTCCGAAGCCAAAAGACCATAATGGGTAAGGTACGTATGACTGTGTCTGTTTTTCAGTTTTCACTGGTCTCCCCGCTGCTTGCGTACAGCCGACACATTCCGATTTCGGAGGAGCTCAAAGGAGTAAAGTTATTTGGAAGATGGTTTTTTTATAAAAACAAAAAGGCAGGAGAATGGGCCAATAAATCAGAAAGATAGTAGATGATAGAAAGCAGAGGGAAAAGGCAGAGTCAAAGAGAGTGGCAGATTAGAGGAAAGTACAAGCACAGAACGTCCAGGAGGAAGGGGAACTTTTACGAAAGACACCCCCCCGGTATCCCCACGGGGAGAGACTCGTGGAGGGGTCGGGGTCGTCCAGCTCCCCGTATGGAGGTACGAGGCATCCACCCACTGCCCCAGTGATGTTGATAATTATCCATCATTATGATTGCATGGGTGCAACTTTTCCTGGTATACAAGATTTCCTGTTTTTGAATTTTACCAGAAAAGGGAATATCCTTTGTTTTTAATTTGTTAATCAAGATCTTTGTGTGTCTACTGTATTTTTCAAGCACTTTAAAATAAGCATTCGTATAAATTGTGCAAAAAAGCAAACTGAAATACCTTCATAATTGTTTTTCTTCAGCTGCATTACCCCTAGACCCCGGCCTTTCAGTGTTTTTCATTCTGTGTGGTTGCACCCATGTGGTTGTCAGGTGAGCAAGCTGAGCCTGGTGGACCTGGCGGGCAGTGAGAGGGCGGACTCCACGGGGGCCACAGGCACCAGGCTGAAGGAGGGGGCCAACATCAACAAGTCACTGACCACCCTGGGCAAAGTCATATCTGCTCTGGCTGAAGTGGTCAGTACCATGTCCTGTGTGTGTGTGGGGTGGTGGTGGTGGTGGTGGTGGGGTGGTGTATTAGGTATTAGGTACTTTATGCAAATATGAAATAGTGAGGCTAACATCAACAAGTCACTGACCACCCTGGGCAAAGTCATATCTGCTCTGGCTGAAGTGGTCAGTACCATGTCCTGTGTGTGTGTGGGGTGGTGGTGGTGGTGGGGTGGTGTATTAGGTATTAGGTACTTTATGCAAATATGAAATAGTGAGGCTAACATCAACAAGTCACTGACCACCCTGGGCAAAGTCATATCTGCTCTGGCTGAAGTGGTCAGTACCATGTCCTGTGTGTGTGGGGGGTGGTGGTGGTGGTGGGGTGGTGTATTAGGTACTTTATGCAAATATGAAATAGTGAGGCTAACATCAAGTCACTGACCACCCTGGGCAAAGTCATATCTGCTCTGGCTGAAGTGGTCAGTACCATGTCCAGTGGGGGTGGGGGTGGGGTCGTACATGAGGTATTAGGTACTTTAAACAAATATGAAATAGTGAGGCTAAGAGAGAGGATATAGTGAAATGAATAAGGGGAAGGAACTTATCCTAAATTAACTCCCTTTTTGTTTTACCACAGAGGCGTCTCTGTGAAATTCGGGTTGCTCCCACCTGGATAGCGCGTTGCAGCCAGAGGCGCGCCACCCAATTTGTTTTTTTGCATGCAATTTTTATGTGACTGATGAGGAAGGAAAGGGAGGGGAGGGTGTGTGTATATTTTGACCAAATGACAACTTGTTTGTTGCCACTGGGTTTAACGTGTGCTAAGTGCATGGGCACACGGGACCTCGGTTTATCGCCTCATCCGAAAGACTCGGTTGAGACGTGTGTGTGCGTGCGTGCGTGCGTGCGTGCGTGCGTGCGTGCGTGCGTGCGTGTGTGCGTGCGTGTGTGTGTGTGTGTGTGTGTGTGTGCGTGTGTGTGTGTGTGTGTGTGTGTGTGTGCGTGTGCGTGTGCGTGTGCGTGTGCGTGTGCGTGTGTGTGTGCGTGTGTGTGTGTGTTAGTGAGTAGACAGTAGTAGATTGGATGTGTGTGAGTGTGTGTCAGTAGGTAGATGAAGTGGAATGTGTGTGTGTGTGCGCGCACATGTGTGTGTGTGTGTGTATGTGTGTGTGTGTGTAATATTTTACCTGTCAATGCTAGGTAAACAGACGTATTGATATTTTCTTACAGGTATGGTAGTTTTAACTGATATTTTTCCTAATTGCACACAAACTGCAATACTATGTGCATATCTTTGATATTAGGACCTACGAATTATTCTATGGACTCTCCTCTGTCTTTAGGACAAGAGATACCAGGCTTAGTTAAAAGAAAATTATGTGCATTCATGCCATAATAAATTAACAAAATATATTAACGCAAGTCTTGCTTGTTTCTATTTTAGTTGTATCCATAACATAGCATAGCATACCATAGCATTGTAGCATAACATAGCATAGCATACCATAGCAATGTAGCATAACATAGCATAGCATACCATAGCAATGTAGCATAACATAGCATAGCATACCATAGCAATGTAGCATAACATAGCATAGCATACCATAGCAATGTAGCATAACATAGCATAGCATACCATAGCAATGTAGCATAACATAGCATAGCATACCATAGCAATGTAGCATAACATAGCATAGCATACCATAGCAATGTAGCATAACATAGCATAGCATACCATAGCAATGTAGCATAACATAGCATAGCATACCATAGCAATGTAGCATAACATAGCATAGCATACCATAGCAATGTAGCAGTATAGGCTTCCATTTTAAGCCTTTTGCCGTATATATATCATTTCCAGTGATATTGCTTTTAAAGTTGTTGTTTTTGCCCGTGATAAGCTTTCGTGTATTGATTTCAAATCTTTAATACATTTCCTCCAAATGTGTGGAGTACATCACACTTTGATAGTTTTAATCATGCCACACTAGTTATACAGAATAACAAATTATGTGACCAAGAACATTACGATATATTGCGTAATCAGACATTTGTTTATTCATTATTAATGTAACTATCTATATTCTTGTCTTTCTTTTTTTGCAGAGCGCGGAGACCAAGGTATGAGAATACTTTTCTTTGTTGTTGTCTACTTTGCTTTTAACATGATTAAGACAAAAGATATTCTAAAAGGGTAAGATGGATTACTTAAAAGCTCGGCGAACCGGGCTGATAGAGTTATCGTTAGTGGGGACGTGTACACTATTCACAGTGGAGGCTATCCAAAAACTCGGACTGGAACTTGAATGGAGCATTCAACTGGCCTATCGATGTGTAAAATGTGTCACGTTTCAAAGGGACATAACCAGTGTTTCTGTCCTCACTACTCATATAGGGAAAAGAGACCGGATGTTTATCTTCCCCTGTACAGTCTTTGTTAAGACTAAGACAATAACTAAAGTGTTCATTATTTAATTCTGACAATACTAACATGTTCTTTCTTATCGTTAACTTGGTTTGCTTTATGTAGGCCCTGTTTAATGTGTTTTATCTCATTTTGCCCGTAATTAAAACAAATAATGTAAGCATATGTTGTGATTTCTGAATGCACATCGAAAATTCATACTAATAGATAACATATGTCAATAACAATAGTGCAGGCAGAAAAACTGTGTAATGTCATTATAAGTTATGAGGTGCTTGTGTGTGTCTCTCTCGCTCTTTCTCTCTCTCTCTGTCTCTCTCTCTCTCTCTATCTCTCTCTCTCTCTCTCTCTCTCTCTCTCTCTCTCTCTCTCTCTCTCTCTCTCTCTCTCTCTCTCTCTCTCTCTCTCTCTCTCTCTCTCTCCCCTCTCTCTCTCTCTCTCTCTCCTTCTCTCTTTCGATACATATTATTCTGCGTGTGTATGTGTGTGTGTGTGTGTGTGTGAGTGTGTGCGTGTATGTGTGTGTGCGCGCGCGCGCGCGCGCGCGCGCGCGCGCGTGTGTGTGTGTGTGTGTGTGTGTGTGTGTGTGTGTGTGTGTGTGTGTGTGTGTGTGTGTGTGTTTTGGAGCCTCTGGTGTGCCTCATAGCCATCATCATCATCATCATCATCATCATCATCATCATCATCTTATCATCAACATCATCACCATCACCTTACCATCGTCATCATCATAATGCTAATAATCACAATCACGTGATGATCATAATATAAATGTTACTCCTTTATGAATCTGTTTTCTTTAAGTCCAGGAAGCAGCTGCGTTAAGTTATGATCACCGGATTGTTAGATGAAGTGAAATATTACGCAATACGGTGTTTTGAGCAAGCTGATGTTATATGTGATATATATATGACCCAGCACCACGAAAGGGACATTAAATGTTAAACTGATCATTCTAGGGAAAATATACATTTGAAAACGTCAGACAATTCTCTTTCCATTGATACAAGAACCATTCTTGTATCTTATGCAGTTCCAGACTTATGAGCAATTAAATTTAGTAGGGTGAGCGTCGGCAATTTTGAGAAAACGCAGTCTAAAGTCCGGGCTAGCTGAAGAAAATGCATTGAGATAGTCGTTTTAAAACACTTATAAGACCATTTAGAGACCATATTAAAGAGTATCCTTGATAACTATGAAAGGTAAGATGTCAGAGAACATAAAAACACCCATAACTTTAAATTGACAAAAAATGAGAGTTTTGACTTTCTAAGCGTGTGAGAAACTATCCCAGCGACTTAATGTCCCTTTAGTGGTGCTGGCTCCACAGTAGCTTTTCTCAGCTCCTTTCAGTTCATGCCTTTTGTTAACACTCATCACCAGCATAACCCAATTTAAAGTGTTTTGTCCATTAGGCTTACATTGTTTTATGGTGGTATACCATTTATAAGGTCTTTTTCTATCCCTAACCACAATCAATGATGAGAATATTTGCCTCTGTTAAAAGACATATCTTGACACAAATGCATCTCTGTGAAAAACTGAAAGGAGCTAGAATGAGGGGAATCCGTGTACTGTGGCTCACATATTATGTACTCACTCGCAGGCTCACAGAAAAAAGAAAAAAACGGAGTTCATCCCTTACCGAGACTCAGTGCTCACCTGGCTATTGAGAGAGAACTTGGGTAAGTCAAATACACTTCTCCTAAGCTCATTTCCGTGTGCTTAAAACTTATTGGGGTTTTATCTACTTGGCAAGACGTGAGAATAAGGAAAGAGTATTCTAATGAATTGTTCAAAAGCTATTATTGACTTTTTTTTGTCATTATAGGCCTACTCATGAATTCATGGATACTTAACCACGTCATTTTGTCTCAAGTACAATTCAGTTAGGTCTATGTTATTATTACATAAATGATATTCTGGCAATGTCCGCAAAATTATGGGCCTACATTCGTTTTTATTTGCCAGTAGCATAAAGCTATTTTGTTTAATTAACTCATTCGCATCGCAACGATTTTGATTTAGTCGAAAACCCTCACAAATCACTCCAGCCATACACGCAAACAAAACATACATAAACAAAAGGAGAAATGAAAGGAGATTGCAGGTTTTTACTTCAGGTTTAGACATAGGGAAGTGGTAGATCAGACTTTTTTTTATATATAGACTAGACTTTATATAGAAAAACTCTACACCAACTGGTTTCCCCAACAACAAACCACTACAAAAGCAAAGTCAGAGGCAAAATTGTGGTCTAAGGGAGCGAAGCGAGTTTAGCAGTGACCAAGGTATGGTGTACACACAGATTTACTTCCTTTGAAGCAAATGCATCAAATTGACAGCTATCTATCTATCAATTCCACACATATATGGCTGGAACGACTTGAATGAGTGCTTTCAAGGCAAGACATGAAAACGGTTATTTACAAAAAGTATCATATTATTATAATGACTAGCGCAACGCATAGTAACCGGTAACGTCAAGTACCAGTAACGCTGAGTACCGGTTTCGCCGGGTCCGCAAAATATATTATTACTTTTGTCTCTCTCCCTCCTTCCATCTTCTTCTCTCATCCCGTTCCACCCCGTCCCTCGCTAAAGTAATTTCAATCTCCCCTCTCACTCGGTGAATAGCGGGATATTGTACCTCGCTAAAGTAATCTCCGCTCTCCAACCCTTTTCTTGCCCGCGTGCGCACAGTACTGACTTCTTTTTGTGTAAACTGTTTGTTGTGGACGGCTTGAAATGCCGGGTCCGCGCAAATATAACTTGGCTCATATCGCGCGCGTTTATGAATGGATGTCGTTGAAATTTTGCAGCAGGATAGTCACTATCCCTGGTCACGCACATTCCAAATTTCGAGTCAATGTCGAGTCTCGTTTCGCAGCGGTTTGTGAAAAGGTCAAGCGGCGCATATCGCACACGTTTATTAATCGATCCGCTGATAGTCACTGTCCTCGGTCATCTACCTTCCAAATTGGAAGGCAATCCGTCCAGAAATACCGGAGATATGGGCGCTGAGAGGCTGGTGGATAGGCGTTTCGCGCATTTGCCAAACAGCGCAAATGACACGGCCGCCTGGGTTGCCGTTGCCATCGCCACGTTAGGGCTGATAGCAAATTTGAAGCGATTCGGTCGAATAACAGCGGAGTTATAAGGCCCGTTCTGTGTTTCACACGGACGGGCGGACGGACAGTTGCCTTTTACTATAATGATTGTTTCCTGTTCGTCATCGTCAATCCCTCTGACAGTTTCTTGTCATTACAAGCGCAGATGCGCCATGTCGCCGTTATGTGTTTAAAAAATAGTTAGGCCCAGCATGTTCGTCTTCGACTACAGAAAATATTTGCAAAACTTTCTAGAAAACCGGCAGGAGAATGGACCAATAAGGCAGAAAGATATTAGATGACAGTAAGCAGAGGGGAAAGGCAGAGTCAAAGAGAGAGATAGATTAGAGGAAGTTACAAGCACATAGCTTCCAGAAGGTGGGGAACTATTTGTGCAGAAGATCCCCTGGTATCCCCATGGGGGACATAATGAATTCATGGAAAGTTTAGCGCTTGCGCACGCGTGTGTGTATTTAATATAATATTTGTGACTGTGGTGTGTGGTGTGTGTGTGTATCAGAATCAGAATCAGAATCAAAGTTTATTGTCCTTTAAAACCAATACAAGGTTTTATATGACACTGATAAAATAACAATAACGTAATAATAACAATTTATAAAGTTCAGTTACGGAACTTTTTGTTTTTTTGTTTTTTGTTAAATACTTCTGGGTTTTTTCCCCTTCTTTCTTTGTGCTAGTTGCGTTACTATGTTGTGTGTGTGTGTGTGGTGTGTGTGTGTGTGTGTATGTGTGTGTGTGTGTGTGTGTGTGTGTGTGTGTGTGTGTGTGCGTGCGTGTGTGCGTGCGTGTGTGTGTGTATGTGTGTGTGTGTGTGTGTGTGTGCAGGGGGTAACTCCAAGACGGCCATGGTGGCTGCTCTCAGTCCCGCTGACATCAACTATGATGAAACCCTCAGCACTCTGAGGTGAGAGAGAGACAGAGAAAGAGAGAGAGACAGAGAAAGAGAGAGAGAGAGAGAGAGAGAGAGAGAGAGAGAGAGAGAGAGAGAGAGAGAGAGAGAGAGAGAGAGACACGTACAGAGAGAGAGATAACTAGCGACAGAGAGAGAGAGAGACAGACAGACAGACAGGCAGGAAGGCAGAAAGAATCGGCACCTTCGTGTTCATCGTTATTTTCATGTATATTGTATTATCATTATCGTCATCGTTATCATTGTCATCGTCACTGCCATCGTCCTTATCGTTACTGTTGACATCATCACCTTCATCTGTGATGCTATCATCATCATTTGCTTTTCTCCTTCTTCTTTTTCTAATCCTTCTCCTCTTTCGACGTCTTCTTCTTCTTTCTCTTATCATCATCATTATAATCATCATCCGATTTGCTGACTGATTAAAGCAAATCATCTGCCAATGCAGTGGTCAATGAATCGAATATCATAATGCTCTCAGCATAGCCAATGTAATATTTCGATTACCGTCAGTGTGATCATCGTCATCATCATCTTCATCGTCTGATTTGCTGCCTGGTTCAATCAGATCATCTGTCAAGGAAGTGGTCAATGAAAATCCTAACTCTCCCAGCATGAATGTGATATCATTTCGATTACCGTTAATATCCTCCTCCTCCTCCTCCTCATCATCATCATCTTCATCTTCGTCATCATCATCATCATCATCATCATCATCATCATCGTCTTCGTCATCATCTTCATCATTAATTATCATTGTTGTTGCTTACTATACAGATACGCAGACCGGGCCAAGCAGATCGTGTGCAAAGCGGTGGTGAATAGAAATCCTTAATGCTGTCAGCATAACCAAAGTGAAATCATTTCGATTACCGTTAGTATCATCATCATCATCATCATCATCATCATCATCATCATCATCATTATCATCATCATCATCATCATCATCATCATCATCATCATTATCATCATCATCATCATCATCATCATCATCATCATCATTATCATCATCATCATTATTATTACTATTACTAACTATGCTGATACGCTGACCGGGCCAAGCAGATCATGTGCAAGGCGGTGGTCAATGAAAATCCGTAATGCTCTCAGCATAGCCAATGTGAAATCATTACCGTTAATATCATCATCATCATCATTATCATCATCATCATCACCATTTTCATCATCATTATTATTACTATTACTAACTATGCAGATACGCTGACCGGGCCAAGCAGATCATGTGCAAGGCGGTGGTCAACGAGGACCCCAACGCCCGGCTGATCAGAGAGCTGAAGGACGAGGTGTCCCGTCTCAAGGACCTCCTCGTCTCCGAAGGCATCGACATCCGCGACGGTACAATCTACTTTTCGGCAAACTTGTGCATTACACACCCTTCCTCCGTGATTACGACCCTCAATCGCAAAGTCTGCTTTTTCTTTCGGTTTTATGAAAATAACCCTAGGCTGATTCTATCCCTCTATCCCCTTTCCCGAAAATGGCAGAATGTCGTTTCTCTGTTTAAAAAAAATTTTTTTTTAAATACGAACATTTGAAAGGGGCAAGGGGGGTGGGTGGGTGAGGGAGAGGTGTGCGTAAAGTACAAGTAAGCCTACTTTCCTTTCGCTGTTTCTTCCCTTCATGTGTGCCTTTTATTCATGCAAGGCTAGGTGGGACTGTTTTAGTTTAGGTAACTTTGGGGGTTGGGGGGGGGGGGGGGGGGGGGGGGGGGAGTTGTATCCCTTTGAATTAATGGAGAGTTATCCATCTTTGTTTGTTTTCTCTATTTTCTTTTCTGCCTTCACTGTTTCAAACCTAAATCGATCTCTTTTTTCCCCCATGACAATGTTGCATGTCTGTGGGGGGGGGGAAGGGGAAAAATGTGGGGGGGGGGGGGGGGGGCAGGTAAGGCTTGTGTTCAGGTCGCAAGAGCTGGAAAAAAAATAGATTTTAGATTAGTCTTTTTTTGTTGTTGGCTGTCCCATCTTCTGGGCCGTACAGTGGCGTTGCTCCCACGCCGCTCATTCCGAAAATTGTGGGTGGTCATCACGCCACAAACGATTGCGAATCTGTTGTTTCGTGTATATATATTTGTTTTTTGTGGCCAACTCGCAGCCACACCTCCGCACGTTCAGGTCGCAGAATCCGAGACCAGTAGTCTATTATCAATAATCTTAAATGAAAAAAACACCTCCGATTGTCTTTCACTTAGGTCCTATTTCTTTTGTTTTGTCTCGTCTGTCTTTGTTTCAACAAGTAAGCCCTTCAGCTCCATTTTTCAGCTTATACTTTCCGTCAAACTTAACTGGGAATTGAAAAAGAGTCAAATCATGCAATACTAGGGACTCCCTCGTAGCATGCATTAAGCCTATTCTTATTATCTCCTAACTTTTAGAAGAAAAGGTCTTTCGATGAATTAACAGACCAAAGCATCATCAGGATCCTAGATCCTAAGTCGTGGCTGCTCACGTGGCGGGGTAATCAAAACCGGTCACGCACACGTACACACGCAACGTTCTCATCCCTAGCTGGTGCATTATGTTGTACCATAGTGTTCAAGTGATTCGGCTGTTGGGGGTGATCCCTGGAGTCTTTAAGCCAGGGTACGACAGCAACAACACCAACAACAGGCCCTGGTTAATTAAAAGCCTTTTAGAGCTAAACGCGTGCGTGCGCGCGTGTGTGTGTGTGTGTGTTTGTGTGCGCGTGTGGTGTTCTTGCTTGTGATCTCTATTTCGTCAATTATTTATGCTATTTATTATTATAATTATTTTGTATCTTATTATTTTGTAAGCTCTTAGGGCTTTTTAAGAGTAAGCGCAAAGAAATGCTGTTGTTGTTGTTGTTGTCGGTCCTTTGGCTTAAAGACTCCAGGGATCATCCTAACAGCCGAAGCAATTGAACACTATGGCACAAATGCACCAGCTAGGGATGAGAACATTACGTGTGTGACCGTTTTTGATTACCCCGCCACATGGACAGCCACGCTCCGACTTTGGAGGATTTTGGACTGATGATGTTATGCTAGGAGCTTGCCATGGCTTAAGACAATCCCCGCATAGCTATGCAGAAAATAACGTTTTTATGTAGCCTTGGTGTTCTAGCTTATGTCAACCCGTCTGACACAGCCTTATGCCAAGGCGAAGAAAATGAATGCTTATTATTATTATTATGAAATCAGTGTGGTGCCGAACGGCTACTGTGGCGGGGAAAGGATTAGTAGGCCTACAGTGGAACCTCCCTTATAAGACCTCCCATTATAAGACTCCCTCCCACATACGACCTGCTTCTCTGAGACATTGCCCTTCTTTGTAAGTATTAAAATTACCTCCTTTATAAGACCCCTCCCTTAGAAGACCTCATTTTGGATGATTTGTGAAGGTCTTACAAGGGAGGTTCCACTGTATGAGACATTACATTGTGATCATTACATTAACTTAATATATGTTTTTTAATGTTGGCTAAGTGTCCCCCCTGCAAATGTTGGCTAACTGGCCGTTGGCTAAATGTCCCGGATTGGCCTAATTGTACAAGGCAAATAACCCCGTTTTTTTCATTCAACTGCCACAGTGAACATCCAAGACCTGCACCAGCATCTGGAGAGGACGTCCCGCACCAGAACCTCGTCCATCACCGTGGAAGAAGGGGAGGACGCCATCGAGCGGCTCAAGGAGAACGAGAAGCTGATCGCCGAGCTGAACGAGTCCTGGGAGGAGAAGCTGCGCCGCACGGAGGCCATCCGCAAAGAGCGCGAGGCCGTCCTGGCCGAAATGGGCGTGGCCCTGCGCGAAGACGGCGGAACTATCGGCGTGTTTTCGCCTAAAAAGGTTTGATGTGTGTGGGTGTGGGTGTGGGGGGGGTGGGGGTGGTGGGTTGAGGTGTTGTGGGTGGTTGGGTGGATAGATGTACGCACGATGGGTTATGGAGAGAGAGAGAGAGAATGAATGTGTGTGTGTGTGTGTGAGTGTATATTGTGTATATTAGGGGGAGAGTGGGATGGGGTGTATTATATGTGTAGGAAATGTTGAAGGTTGTGTTGGGGGAAAAGGGTGATGTTGTGTAGTGTATGTGTAGAGAGCATGTGTTTGAGCAGTTTATATGTTTTTTTATTTGATAGTTTGTTAGCTAGTCAATCAGTCAGTTAGTGGGTTGGTTTGTTGGCTGGCTGGCTGGCTATTTGGTTAGTTAATTTTGTTTTCAATTGATTGATTGATGGATGATTTTGGAATGGTTATTAGGTCAATTATTATCACATCAACTGGGAGCTACAATAACTTTGCGTTGTTATTATCAGCCACTTCACTGTCATTGTAGAATCTGACTTCACACACTGGAATTAAAACATAAAGGTCAACATGTAACGAGTATAAAACTTCAATGTCATTACACAACATTTCTTAAGAAATTAATAATGATAAAACATGAAGTCAACATTCACAATCTTCAATGACAATTTTATTGTTTTGTTTATTAAAACCGGTGATATACAATGCAATATACTAAGCCATCGATCGCGTTTATCCACAGACTCCGCATCTGGTGAACCTGAATGAAGACCCCCTCATGTCAGAATGCCTGCTGTACTACCTCAAAGATGGGCTAACCAGGTAAGGGATTGAACAGAGAGAAATGGTGAGGCAAGGAGAGAGGATAATAGTAAAGTAAGGAAAGGCAACTCTCTCTGTAGTTAACTCCCTTCACCAAAGTTATTTTCGGCACCAAGGCGCCTAGCAAATCATAAGCGACAGCCGCATTGAGACAGACCCCAGGTTCATCCTCAAAAAGGGATGACCCAGGACTGCCTATATGACCATCACCCACACAGTACACAACAACAGTGGTGGAGAGAACTTTTGTACAAACTTTTATTCAAGAGTGGCATAACC
>CM065698.1:34033469-34043469 GCA_017654935.2 Phymorhynchus buccinoides | reverse complement strand
TCTTTTGTACAAATGGTTCCTCCACCTTCTGGAAGTTCTGTGCTTGTAACTTCATCTAATTCTGTCATTCTCTTTGACTCTGCCTTTTCCCTTTGCTTACTGTTATCTGCTATCTTTCTATCTCACTGGTCCATTCTCCTGCCTTTTTTCTATAAATTCTTACAAAGATTTCTTCAGCCGAAGTCGGACATGCTGGGCCTAACTATTTCTTAGTTAGGCGCATAACCGCAGCATGACGCATCTACGCTCATATGACAGGAAACTGCCTGAGCGAACGAAGAAGAAGAAGAAGAAGGAAGGCACTTTCGCAAATGGCTTTATAATTCCTTTGTCACCATGTTGCATATTAGTACAAAAAACGAATCCCAAGTTGACGAATCATGTTATATCATAGTATGCTATATTCTTAATTTTAATGGCAGCGATTTAATGCTCCAAACAAATAGATGATTTTGACAAAAAAACAGTAGCTTGTGGCAAAAGAAAAGACCATCTAACCCTAACCCTAACCCTATCCCTAACCCTAACCCTATCCCTAACTACGGAAAGAACCAAAAAATAGAGCAGGAGGGTGTAAATCTACATATTTGCCGAGAAATCGATGTACAAAGCCATGCACTTATACTATTTTTTTGCTGGAACCATTCCTTTTTTTGGTTGATAAATTTTAAATCAATTTTAATTAACACTCAATAACACCCCTTCCCTGCCTTGCTACGAAATAGTCTCGTAGTGTATGATGTCATAACGCATGACGTCATAAGCCTGGGATGATGGTTTTTGGTTTAGATAAGCCAGAAATGATATATCTAGACCATTTTCTCAGATTGAGTCTAACAAATTTGTTTTAAACTTCATAATAAAAATCGATAATTTCGATGTTTTCCTCTGTCAGTGAAGGGATTTTACGTACAAGTCTATGTTTTATTTATCGTTGTTGGGGATATTAGTGAGTACTGGCATATTATTCTAATCCAATAAATAATACACAGGCATTAGAAATGTTAGAGGATTATGAACATTTCAGAGGATTAAAAATTCCTGGCAGAGGAATGTTTTGTTTCTGGTGGCAGAGGTTTTGCCATTTTTTGCTGTGTGTGATCTTTATTGTCAAGTAGCATTTTGAGTGATTCTGTGCAGAACGATGCCCTTTTTGGTCGTGTTGTAAAACAAGTTCAGCGTTGTTTGTCTCGTCTCTGTGATGGCCCTTGTATCGTGGTGGTTTTTTTCTCCTTCTGAGCATTGGATTTCTTACAATTATGATGCCTGAATACAAAGTGTGTGCCTGTGTGTGTGATCATAGCGGAGCCTGTGGACTGGACCTTTGCCCAGTTGGAGCTGCTGGAGAAACAAGGCATCGACCTCAGGAAAGAGATGGAGCAGAGGTGAGAGACACATAAAATGAGTCGTGATGTCCTAGATGTCACTTTTGAGTTATTAACAAATTGTTATTGTGCATTAAAACAGCTTTCCAACAAAGCAAAACGTTTGTAAATCGGACTATGTGTTGCGAAGTTATGAAGATTTGAAATCGTATACTCAGGGAATCGGCGAAATGAAAAAATGCAACCGGAAAATTTCTAAATGTGTACAAAACAACCAGATGTTTATGATATGAACACACTTTTAAGGCAGAAAGGATTGTTTTTACACTTCAATACTTATGTACATGGTAGATAAAGACCTATTGTTCAACAATAAGTCAATCTGAGAATTGATGATTTGACCCCCTTCCACATAAGTGAACTAGGGACAATGCGACTCATTTTGTGGTGACGGGTCACATATTAGTAATATGAAAAATGGTGTTTTACGTCCTCTCGGTCTGGAACAGACAAATATGGGACATTTCTAGATATACAAAGATGGTGGGAACAATACTGGAGGCAATTCCCGGAGGCAGTGCAACTCCAGTAAAGTCCCGATTTTTTAACAATACAGATAGGTGTAGCGGTAGCCACGCCTCGGTTAAGCCTCATCGGCCACGATTGTTTTAGTATAACAATCATCCAGTATCATCCATATTAGTAATAATGCCTTGTATTTATACAGGGTGTTCAATAAGTCCTGAGCGTAACTATGAAGGGGTTAGGGTACATCAACAAAATGTGGCACACATATGCAACTACCTTTTGTCTATTTTAACAGACGCATTTTGGAAGATGACGTCATCAGGGTCATTGCACTTCATAGCGTCTTACCCTCGGCCAAACTGGGGGAAATGGAGAAACTTTGATACCATTGTTTTATCATTTTCCTGTACAAGAAAGGCTTACATACTAGAAATATTTAGCCGATCAACATTTTCCGGCCGGCAATGGCGTTATTGGTCCTGTGGAGGGTTGTCGAGGGCAAAAGAACGTGCTATGACGTCACAACTATGGTGACGTCATCGTCCAAAACGTCGTTACAGCGACAGAATAGTCAAAAATGACTGTGGTCGCTCTATAGAAGGAAGGAAGGAACTTGTATGTCGCCATCCACAATGCAGTTTCACGCCTGTGCCAAGATTTGTCTGCCTATACTAGCTTAACGCCTTCATAGGTAGGCTCAAAACTTTTTGAACACTCGGTATAGTACCTTTCTTTAACATTAAACTCAAGACGCAGTTGCCACTAACATATTAAACCTTTCTCCCATATTCACTCAACCATCTATCTGATTAACAACAAGAAGAACAAAGTTACAGAGAAAAAGCTCTTTGAAACAGAATGGTTTAAAGGTGGGGGTTTCACTTTTCTAGCGCCATGTATTTTGATGTTCTTGGTTGTCTGCTGCATCTCAACCGACAAGGGGGGGGGGGGGGGGGGGCGCATTTGTTTCTTTAACGGAGAAACAATCACTGACATAATCTCTAAAAATAGACAAACACATGGCAGGCCCATTTGGCAGTGAATGTCTTTGCATTCGCCCATAGCGCTAGAACAGTTGAAACCGGAAAGCGGTGACTGGTGACGTAGTTAAACGGGCAGAGATTTCCAGATTATTCGGGACACAAAACCTAAAGCTGCATACAACGGCTCCACTTCTCATTCCCCTCTTTTCTGACCCTCTCTTTGAACATTCTTGTTTGCTTCATTCGGGGAGAATAATGATTGTCTGCTGTTACGGATCTTAGAGTGTAGAGTGGCACAGAGGTAACGCGCTCGCCTCGTGTCAAGTAAACCCGAGTTCGAACCTGGGTACAGAGGATTTTTCCTCTCACTTTGCATTAGGCCTTACGGTCTGAATGTGGAGTCTTTCGGATGAGACGATAAACCGAGGTCCCGTGTGCCCATGCACTTAGCACACGTACCCAGTGGCATCTAAACAGTTGTCATTTGGTCAACATTTAACACCCGCCCCCCCCCTTTCCTTCTTTATCAGTGACACCAAAAAATCGCAAAAAAGGGTGGTGCGCCTCTGGCTGCGCTCTCCAGGTGGGAGCAACCCGAATTTCACAGAGATGCCTTTGTGGCTATAAAGTTCCTTCTAATAATAATCTTGTGGATGTTGATCACCATAAAACCAACGAAAGTGATAGATGAAGGAAGTCATGACATTTACAAGAACGCCGCACAAGCAAAGCATTTGTGGGAAACACCCAACATAATTTTGCATTTATTTTCCGTCTCCTCTTCATTACCATCAGAGATCCACAGTATTTCGATGGCTAGGAGTCAAAACGGACCATCTTTAGATAGTCCATTGACGTACTATTGGATTTATTACAAAAACTAATAACTTGTATCAAACAATGACTGCAGAAATATAAAAGGAGGGTTTTGCTTTTTCTATTTCAGCAGTCTTTTTTTTTATATACAAGTTTCTTAATAAGTTGAATAATATGTCAATGGACTATCTAAAGATGACTCCAAGCTATCGCACTGATATGTGGTACCGACTGCGTATGGAACCAGCAGTATGATTGTGGTAACAAAAGTATGCTTCCATTTTCTCGTCCTTCCCAGACTGATGACCTTGGAGGAGCAGTACCGCAAAGAGAAGGAGGAAGCCGACCTACTCTTCGAACAACAACGCCAGGTCAGTTATTTGAACGATCAATTTATACGGCCATAGATCAGGGCCGGACCAAGTGATTCGTAAGGGTGTTTCCACCGGAGGGTCCAAGGAGTTGCATAGGTCTCGGGTTAAGGAACAGTGTTATTGTGGGGGTTCAGGGCCGAAGCCCCCGGGAAATCTTGCAATGTTGTGATTATCAAGGCAACAATCGATCAATTTTCTTACTTTTTACCCTTATATGAAGTACGTGCTTGGGGGGGGGGGGGGGGGGGGGGGGGGGGGGGGGGGGGGGGGGGGGGGGGGGGGGGGGGGGGGGGGGGGGGGGGGGGGGGGGGGGGGGGGGGGGGGGGGGGGTGGGGGGGGGGGGGGGGGGGGGGGGGGGGAGGGGGGGGGGGGTGGGGGGGGGGGGGGGGGGGGGGGGGGGGGGGGGGGGGGGGGGGGGGGGGGGGGGGGGGGGGGGGGGGGGGGGGGCGGGGGGGGGGGGGGGGGGGGGGGGGGGGGGGGGGGGGGGGGGGGGGGGGGGGGGGGGGGGGGGGGGGGGGGGGGGGGGGGGGGGGGGGGGGGGGGGGGGGGGGGGGGGGGGGGGGGGGGGGGGGGGGGGGGGGGGGGGGGGGGGGGGGGGGGGGGGGGGGGGGGGGGGGGGGGGGGGGGGGGGGGGGGGGGGGGGGGGGGGGGGGGGGGGGGGGGGGGGGTGGGGGGGGGGGGGGGGGGGGGGGGGGGGGGGGGGGGGGGGGGGGGGGTGGGGGGGGGGGGGGGGGGGGGGGGTGGGGGGGGGGGTGGGGGGGGGGGGGGGGGGGGGGGGGGGGGGGCATTGGGGGGGGGGGGGGGGGGGGGGGGGGGCCCCGAACTCAGGAAACTGGGGTGTCCCAAACCCAGGAAACACCCCACTCCCTAGATCCGGCCCAATGTGTGGGCTTGTGTGTATTTTTTTTAAACGATGTCATTTGCGGATGTATGGGTACGGATCTATAATCACACGTAGGCCTTTATATGCAACCAGACACGTACAAACATTGTAGTTTAAACATCCCCATCAACATGTTTTTCCATTGAAAATATTTTCATTGAGAAGCAACATTCTGCAGTTCTCAGGAAAGGGATAGGGTTAGGATCAGCTTATGGTTATTATCATGAGACGGAAAGAACCAGAGTATGAGATTTGGAGTCGTGAACATGAGCGGGATGTCTAATCTACGACTTTGCCTGCTATTTATAGATCTACTTGCTGCTTAGATGTGAATATAATGTTGACGTCAATTTGTTATTCACTCACAAACCATTCCAAGGCATTGATGCAGTGGAACATCCCTTTTAACCCTTTCAACGCCAGCCATGTTTCGGCTAAAACTTTCCATTAAACTTACCTGGGTAAAGAAAAGATCCTGTTTGCAATATTGTGGATTCCTCTGTGACATGTATAAAATATGGCATATCCTCATCTCCCAACATTAAGAACGTAAGATTATTGGATACCAGACCCCCATTTGATGTCTTTCAGTGACATGGGTGTTAAATCATTGTGGTGCCAAGAGGCGACTGTGGCGATGAAAGGGTTTTAAGACCTTCCTTGTTAAGACTCCCTCCCACTTAAAGACCCACCAGATCACGTGTCAAAATCACGGGTTACACGTGTTTTCCCTCTTATAGCTGGTACAAAATCTTTTTTTGACCAGGTTGGACTCCTATACAAATACCCTCAAATTGAAAACGAAACACCATTGTAAAGAGCAGCCTCAATTTGAAGTTGCGGGCATTTGTATGTGGGTCACAGCTACCCAGAAAAAAACCAAGGGACTTAATCGTGGTGGGTCAGTGTCTTTAAGACCTACTTCTGTAAGACTTTGTAAGTATTAAAATGACCTCCCTATACAATTCCCTTCCGCTTAAGACCTTATTTGGGATGATTTTTCAAAGTCGTATAGGGAGGTCCCATTGTGTAAGCTTACTACAGCGCATTTATGCATCGTATCCCCAATACTTCGTGCATTTGTCAGCCATTTGAAATAGTAGACTAGCGCTCCATCACCATTACATATGTATGTTTGCGTGTGTGTGTGTGTGTGTGTGTGTTGTATGCATACATTCGTGCGTTTGTATGTGTGTGTTTGAACAGGATTACGAGAGTCGAATCCAGTCTCTTCAGGAGCAGGTGGAGCGGCACTCCATGATTTCCAGTGTGGCCACTAACCACTTCTTTGACGATTTCGAAGAAGAGGAAGAAGGTTGGTCGTCCCTGTGATTGTGTGGGGTTATCGTTGTATATACATATACATCTGTGATCAAGCCAGCTACTGGTGAAACGTTAGAATAAAATAGTGAAGGAATCCGAGAAGAGTTGTGGTGTGCTTTTGTTTTCGCTGTAAGTACTCAATCCCCTTCCCTCAGCACCGCTATTCCAACCATGTGTGGTGCCTGACCCAGAGAGGAACTGTTTTTTTCCGAACTTCACTTTATATATATATAAACGATCAAAAATTGAAGAAGAAAAAACAAACACTCCATTAAACTTTCCTCTTATGTATATATATAATTTGCTTTGATAAGAATAATTTGTTTTTGTGAACCTAAGAAACAAACTCAATTACTTTAACTTTAACTTTATGATTTGTGTTCTGAAAAGAAAATGTGCTGATTTACTTTTTCTCCCAATGGGGGAGATAGACAATGCCTATGCAAAGACAGCTGTTTCGTCTCGTGAAAGACTCTTCAGTCTGCATATCGGCCTGCAAAGTTGTCCACAATGAATGTTCAAGCTGAGCCAGAAGACTTTCTACAGGAGAAAGGTTGTGCTCTTAGCACCAGATTGAAAGTCCACAATAAAAGCAAACCAGCACTTAATTGAACAGAAATGGTAAAAAGCTTATGTAAAGTAACAAAAATAATAATGTCCTAAAATTACAAACCCTCGAAGAGACTAGAAGAGATGGAATGCCATGTTGGTGGATCCAGTGAAGGATTCAAAAAGGGAGGTCACAGAAATCGTAGTTAACACCAACAGACACCCGGTGTGTTGATATATATATATATAGTTAAGAAATAAATCCTATAGACCAACGATCACCATCAGATATTGAGCTGTGCAGGACAGATGAATCAGATAATATAGAAAAAGATAACAGCCGCACAAGCCAAACTTCCCACTCCACACAACTCTGTAGGACTAAAAATTAATCAATTCGGCATTTCAACTGCAACAACTTTTTAGTCCTACAGAGTTGTGTGGAGTGGGAAGTTTGGCTTGTGCGGCTGTTATCTTTTTCTGTATATATATATATATATATATATATATGTGTGTGTGTGTGTGTGTGTGTGTGTGTGTGTGTGTGTGTGTGTGTGTGTGTGTGTGTGTGTGTGTGAATGCAATGGCTGTTTTGAGTGATTGCTCGACGGATGGATGGATCGATGGATGGACGGATGGATGGATAGATGATGGATGGATTCATTCATCCATTATTTCATTCATTCATTCAATTCATATCATTTGGCGTTGATTGGCAGAGCTGAAATGGACGGAGAGGGAGACAGAACTGGCAGCTTGGGGATTCCGCAAATGGAAGTATCATCAGTTCACTTCTCTGAGGGTGAGTGAGTGTAACGGGCTTTGAATGTGTGTGTGTGTGTGTGTGTGTGTGTGTGTGTGTGTGTGTGTGTGTGTGTGTGTGTTTGTCCTTTCCTCTCGTCGTTGTTTCTGTATTTTTATTTTCCCTCTATCAATTTTGTTGTTGTTGATAAAATCAATTTCCACGATCTACTTTCTGTGTTCTCTCGTTTTGAATTGTTTCTCATGAATTTGGATGGTGGTTGTTGCTTTTGAATTATTTATCTGTGACCAGTTTATTTCGTTTGGTCAAAGTCTCGATCCTGATCTGTGACCAAGACTAAAAGCTATAAACAAAATCTCAATAATGTAGCGTTTACTCATCTGCATAAGAACACCAGCAGTCCTCAAATCCCTTTGGCCGAGAGTGAGGATGTACCCTGGACAAGGCGTCTCCACTATAACAAATTCTAGCCCAGCCCGCCGGAATAGCATCTGCCCCCTCTGCTATCTGGCAGTCATGGTCAGAAGCGACTGACTGGCATACATACATAAGCACGTGTCTGTGTCTGTGTGTATTTGTATTCGTGCTTTTGAAAATTAAAGGATTTTTGTTGTGTCAATGTGTTTCAGGATGATTTGTGGGGTAATGCCATCTTCCTGAAAGAAGCCAACGCCATCAGTGTAGAACTCAACAAGAAGGTATGCATACACGCATATTATACGCGCGCACACACACACACACACACACACACACACACACACGCACACGCAAACACACACGTAGACAGACAGTGAGACAGCGAGTAGGCCTATCATATCATAGCATGCGTGTGTGTAGGCCTACTATGTTTGTGTAGTGTATGCCTGTGGTTTATGTGCGTGTCTTCTTGTACTGGCCTACATTTGTGTTTATGCGTGTTCATATAATTAAGCACTTATGTGAATAAAATAGATGGATGTATGTCTGTTCGATGTTGCATGATGTTGCACACGTCCAGAACAGTTGAATATTTTTTACGATTCATCTATCCCCTCTTTTAGTTCCAAGCGATAAGTGTGTACTCGTGTTCGCGCGCGCGCGCGCGTGTGTGTGTGTCACGTGTGTGTGTGTCTGTTTGCGAGTGCGCGCGTGTGTTTTAGTGTATGTGTCTTAGTGGGTATGTGTTTGTGTGCTTGTCAAGTCAAGTCAAGTCAAACTTATCTTTAGTATTGACGATAAAGGAGTAAGCTAGTTTTTGTTCATCCTGTCGTGTATGTGTGGGTGTGGTGTGGGTATGGGTGTCAGTCTGCTCGTGTGCGAGTGTGTGTGTGTGTGTGTGTGTGTGTGTGTGTGTGTGTGTGTGTGTGTGTGTGTGAGTGCGCGCTTGCTTGCACGGTCGCGCACATTCATGTTTTCTATCATTCTCTTCACATCCTCCACACACACACAGGTCCAGTTCCAATTCGTTCTGCTGTCGGACACCCCGTACTCGCCTCTGCCCCCTGAACTCCTGCCCTCCGAACCGGAGAGGGGTCAAGGTCACGGTCAGGACCTAGAACCCCGCCCTTTCCCGCGCACCGTGGTAGCTGTGGAGGTGCAGGACACCAAGAACGGAGCGACTCACTACTGGTCACTGGAAAAGCTCAGGTAGCCTATCATTTTCTACTTTGTACACGCATGTTTGCGTACGCGTGCGCGCGCACACACACACGCACATATACATACACACACGCGCACGCGCGCACACACACGCACACGCATGCATACGTTTATGTACATACATGTACGTGCATTGCACGCGGCATACACCTACTCACGCATATTATGCACATGTGGACACACACAGAGACAGATAGGGTCACACGCGTATACACCTACTCATGCAGTATATACATGTGGACGCGCAGACATATATTGTCTGCACACACACACACACACACACACACACACACACACACACTCACCCTCACCCTCACGCTCACGCACGCACGCACGCACGCTCGCACGCGTGCATACATTTATGTACATATACGGTGCGCTGTGCGCTCCCAGACACACATAAGCATACGCACATGTGGACACTCGCGCACGTACACACACACACACACACACACACACACACACACACACACACACACACACACACACACACACACACACACGCCAATGTTGTTTAACAATCAGTGTTACTTGGTCGCTATATGCTACCACAAACAATTGGCAAGGTGGGGCAAATGTTTTTTGTTTCATACCCACTTGAAGCAGAGAATTCTAAAACAATCTCTGCCTTGAAATAAGAATGTTGTCCCTAACCATAATACCAGTGACCCCTCTCCACATTTTTGGAAACATTGCCAAAGAGTTATGTTTTTGCCTTTGAGGGTTGGTCTCTTTGCCTGTCTTTCTGTCTGTGAACAAAAACATATGGATCGACTTTGATTAAAATTCGCGGAGGCTTAGAGTAGGCCTGTTACCCA
>CM065698.1:34013469-34028469 GCA_017654935.2 Phymorhynchus buccinoides | reverse complement strand
AACAGTCAGTCTTAAGTCAGACTGGCAAAGTCCTAAGCCAAACAATCAGTCTTATGTCAGACTGGCAAAGTCCTAAGCCAAACAGTCCAAATCATGCCAAACAGTCAAAGTGCCAAGTCAGATGGCAACGTCCCAAGTCAGATGGTCAAAGTCCCAAGTCAGATGGTCAAAGTCCCAAGTCAGATGGTCAAAGTCACAAGTCAGATGGTCAAAGTCCAAAGTCAGATGGTCAAAGTCCAAAGTCAGATGGTCAACGTCCCAAGTCAGATGGTCAAAGTTCTAAGTCAGATGGTCAAAGTCCCAAGTCAGATGGTCAAAGTCACAAGTCAGATGGTCAAAGTCCAAAGTCAGATGGTCAAAGTCAAAGTCAGATATTCTTCAAATGTTGTGTCATCACTGGCAAAGCTTGTGCTTTGCATCGTTAGGTTGTTCTTGTTGTTGTTATTGGATATTGTTAATATTGTCACTTCCGCCAAGTTGGCTTGGATCATATTATTTTCAAATCAGTCTGTCAATCGGTCCCTCGATTTATCAAAACCCAGAGAATGGAATGGAATCAAATTATGTGTAGAGGAAGGGCACCACGTTTTAAAATGTCCCTTTGATATTGGAATTAATGGGCATTGTCACAATATTTTACGGACTTTTCGTAAGGCGATACTTTTTCCCCCCTAGACAGACACCCTTGTGCCTTATAATATGACTAATAATATTGTAAGATTGTATAACAACATTGTTAACTTTTCATCGTAGTTTTAAAACAATTTCCAAAAAGTAAACGTTTCTTAAGAGAAGTAATCCTTGTGACTGGCTGGCTTTAAAGAATATGAAACTATGTTTTCACTTTGGTGGAAGTTTGCATTTGTATTTGTTCCCCGTTATGCTATTATCGTTGTTACCATTGGCTTTGGTCCTTTCAGACAAAGACGAAGTAGCAGAGTACCCTGCTGGCGTCAAGCAGTCTGGTAATGCCAAGATCACGTTCAAAGACGAGGAGTACTTTACCAAGGTACACACAATATTTTACCGACTTTTCGTAAGGTGATACTTTTTTTTCCTTAGACAAACACACTTGTGCCTAATAATATGACTAATGATAATGTAAGATTGTATAATAAATATGTCTGAAGTTTGAGTCAACTTTAGGAAGTGCACCTTATAGTAAAAACAACAACCGGGTAAGCCAGTTGAGAAAAACAAGAGGGAATGCATTTTTTTAATTTTGTGCATTGTTAGCAACTTAACATCATGCAATCATACAATGCTTTTTTTGTAGGGAATTGGATGATTGCTGTGGCAACAGGGTCGCATATCAACTCAGTTTTAGTAACAGGGGGTTGATTTATTGGAAAGATGTTCTGTCTGTTGAAATAAGTTTCTTTCTTGAAATTCTAAAATATAGTTTATGGAAATGTATTTTATGCAAAGCGTTTTGTTCAATAACGAGTATGTATGCAATGCTTTGTTTACCTAAGGGATAGGGAATGATGACTATTAAGTGTGCTTAATATGCTTTAAGAAATGCCGTGTTTATTTGTTTATATGTCGGAGAAAGAGACAGAGAAGGATGAAACACTAAGACAGACACTCAGAGACAGAGAGAGAAAGCTGGAAATAGTTAGGTCTTAGACCTCCAGCCTTTGACGAGAGAGAGAGAGAGAGAGAGAGAGAGAGAGAGAGAGAGAGAGAGAGAGAGAGAGAGAGAGAGAGACGGACAGACAAACAGACAGACAGACAGACAAAGCAGCTTTACTTTGATGTCATGTGTTTTTGATTAATTTTAAGACAGCAGTTCCCTTTCTTTTTGTTGAATAATGTTATGTAAAACCACTGTTGTGCCTGTTTAGCCTCTTTTATGTGTGTGTGTGTGTGTGAGAGAGAGAGAGAGAGAGAGAGAGAGAGAGAGAGAGAGAGAGAGAGAGAGAGAGAGAGACTTTTGATTTGATCATTACCTTTAGTTTACACTAAAGCAGGACTTAAAAGTACCTGATTTTTTTTCTTTCTTCATTTTTTGGTCAAATCATTTAGTTTTGCCTGTTATTTTGTTTAATTTTCTAATTTTCATTTTGTTTTTGTTTTCTTTTCCTTATGCTTTCAGCGGATGGAACTGGAAGTTAGTTGGATTTTTTTTCTTTTCTGTTTCATTTAAAGATACATTTTGTTATGAACTACTTTTAAAAAAAAGATAAACTATATTA
Source organism: Phymorhynchus buccinoides (assembly GCA_017654935.2). NCBI lineage: Eukaryota > Metazoa > Mollusca > Gastropoda > Neogastropoda > Raphitomidae > Phymorhynchus > Phymorhynchus buccinoides. The sequence continues at coordinate 34,026,271 of CM065698.1, read as the reverse complement.
CAATAACACAAAGCAGTTATAATTATTTTTAGTCAAAATCGTATTGTATGTAAGCTTTTTTTTTATTAAGTACTTGCTTTTCTAGTTCTTCTTCATATTTCTTAGTTTTTTTCTTGACAAAAAGCACTGGAACGAAAGACAAAGAGCATTACAGTGGAACCTCCCTTATAAGACCTCCCATTATAAGACTCCCTCCCACATAAGCCCTACTTCTCTGAGACATTGCCCTTCTTTGTAAGTATTAAAACTACCTCCCTTCAAAAATCATCCCAAATGAGGTCTTATAAGGGGAGGGGTCTTATAAGGGAGGTTCCACTGTACAACTAAAACGAACAGCTTCGGGGAATCCTGTACAATGCTTTTGTCACCGCGGCCCTCATGTTTACGACCCTCAATTCAAACTTTGATTCTTTCAGATTTACACAATAGGTGGATACTAACCCTATCCCTTCCCCACAAATGACAGAATTTTGGTTCTCTGTGAACATTTTCAAAGCGAAAATTTGGGGGTGGGGGCGGCTAAAGTACAAGATATGCCAGAATCGAACAATTGTGTTTAGGGCATTTGCCACGAGTGTTCGTTCTCTATACTAGACTATTAATTTGCCCGCACTCGTTCTGCCCGAGTTACGCTGACCTTTCTAATTAATTCAACTTTCTAAATTCAACTCAGTGAATTTCAAGGTCGTCCTCACGTGGCAAATGCCCTATTGGATGGCCATGGCGTATCTAAATCATGTAATTATTCACGTATCAGTGATTTAAATATCTATCTCTATCTCTAACTTTTTGTGTGTACACATCCACACACACACACACACACACACACACACACACACACACACACACACACACCACTATGCCACACCACACCACGTCACACCACACCACACCGCACGCACGCACGCACGCACACACACACACAGAGACACGCGCACACACACACACGCGCGCGCACACGCACACGCACGCGCGCGCACGCACACGCACACGCACACACACGCACGCACACGCACACACGCACACGCACACACACACACACACACACACACACACACACACACACACACATACAACTTTAACCTTATCTTTCTGCTATCTTAAATGTTAAAATGCCAAAAATGAATAATGAACTAAAGCTAAATCCTTTTGCAATGTTTGCTCTTTTACTAACATCTGTAGACGCTAAATCTAAAAACCTAAGCCAAACCAAAAACAAGTATGCTATATAATTATGCGCCTACTTTACAGTAGTTTGAAACTTGTCTTAGCGTAAGACTTCATGAATAATTAGTAAAACCCCTGTTATGCATTTTGTTCATGGATCTTAGAGTTAGTTGACCGGTGTTACTAAAAATAGTGACCCCATAGAAAAATGACACCAAGGTCAATAGTCTCCGGAGAAAATAGACCCGGATCAGAATTTTTTCCGTTATTGTATTCCCATTTCTAACAGAACGGGAGTACATTGGGATGGGAACGAGGGCTGTGCGTTTCTCTGTCCGTCCGTCCGTGTGTGTGTCCGTCCGTCCGTGTGTGTGTCCGTCCGTCCGTGTGTATGTGCGTGGTGTGTGTGTGTGTGACCGACATGTGTTCCAGTTCGTGGCGCCGAAAACCGCTGAACCGTTTTATAATGAAACTTGGAACAATGGTTCCTTAGACTTTGCAGTTGTGACACGCGATGTCAGTCACAGAATGGCAAGCCATATATGCGTATTCCCGGTGACAAAATTGTGAATATTACAAAGACACTGGTTATTTCAAAGTTAACAGATGGATTTAAACCAAAGTAGGTCTAGTTAGGTGTCATGTAACAACTTTAAAAATAAAATAAAAAATTCTTCTGTTTTACCATATCAACACGGGACGTTTTAACACCAAAACCCCCCACAATTACCCTAGAATAAAAAATGAACTCCCTTGACAAAGGAGATAATCTGTACGTTACCTTGACCTTGAACCGGGAGTACAGTTTATATGGCTCTGCCATCTTCTTTGTTTTTCCGTAGAAATGTGTACGACAAAAGTGTATAAAACTGACCCAGGTCTATTTTCTCTGGACACCATTCTCTGTGGTTTTACTTTTCTATGGGGGCCAATATTTGGCAAATGTTAAGAAAAAAAACCCACCTGCACCCTTCCATTTATTTTAGGCTATTCCGTCAACCGCTGTCGCATTCTCAGATTACCGCTAACACTAAACTGACCCTAAACCTTTCCCTATCCCTAACCCAAACCCTATTCCTAACTCCTAACCCTAACCTGAAACCGCTGTCGCATTCTCAGATTACCGCTAACACTAAATTGACCCTAAGCATATCCCTATCCCTAACCCAAACCCTGTTCCTAATCCTAACCCTAACCTGAAGCCGCTGTCGCATTCCCTTAGGGTCAGGGTTAGAAATAAGGTTTGGGATAGGGTTAGGGATAGGTTTACGGTCCGTTTAGTGTTAAATACCCCCAAATAAAAGTTGATGGTACGTTATGATAATGTGGACGTCAATTCAGAACACATGTAATCTGAGAATGCGACAGCGCTCGATCGACGGAACAACCTGAAATGAATGGAAGGAGGCGGAGGAGGGGGCTTTTCTTAACATTATGGTGATGGTACATGGGACAAACCTACATAAGTCGCTCAGAATGTTTTGAGCAAGAGCCAAAAATAGTCAACCACCCTCAAAATAACCATTTTCTATTTAGGGCATATTTATGTCTATTGTTATGTATTCTACCAGTATCCACAACATGAAAGACAATGTTGAATGATTTCTTTGTTTAGTTGATCGTTTTCTAAATCAAGTCAATAGAAACAAAGAAGCAAAATTGTACTTCTATGCCCGATTTCTGCAAATGATCTATTTCGAATGCCAAACTTCAAATAATTATAAAATAAAAACTAGACAAGATAACTCAATTTGGATTTCTGTGTATTAACAAGGCATATTTGCGTCACCATGAAAATTAAAATCTCAATTTATGCCAACATTGCATTATGTCTGTTTTCCCCATGCACTGTCAATAAAAATAATTATAATTATTATTTTGCCCAATATTATTTCCGGCACCAAACATTGTGTGTGCAGGACCCTCCTGGTCAGGACAAAGTGTCCTCGCGCGAGGAGCTACGCATTGTAGAAGGTCAAGGACAAGGGATGGACAACATCATGACTGGTCAGTCAGCATTATTCTATGTCTGTAATTGCCCCCGAAAGACGGAGTGTGGTTGCGCACGTGGCGGGGTAATAAAAAAACGGCCACACACGTTATGTTCTCACCCCTACCTGATGCATTTTGTACTGTAGCGTTCAAGTGCTTCGGCTGTTGGGATGATCCCTGGAGTCGTTTAGCCAGGGTACGTCAACTAACAAAACAATGTCTGTAATGATCCGGATAAAGAAGAATAAAAAGAAAACAAGCAAGAAGAAGAAGAAGAAGAAGAGGAGGAGTTTCTGGAGGAAAAGAAAAGAAAAAAGAATTGAGAGGAGGAAGAAGAAGAGAAGGATAGAGAAAGGAAAGAGGAAGAACAAGTAGAACAAGAAGATAACAAGAAGAAAGAAAAACAACACAAAAAATAGTCAAATAAACAAAACCAAAAACCCAACAACAACAAAACAAAACCCTGAACGAACCTGCAAAAAGTTTGTTACACATAATATATATCTCACTCTGTCTGTATGCATGCACCTCTCTCTCTCTCTCTCTCTCTCTCTCTCTCTCTCTCTCTCTCTCTCTCTCTCTCTCTCTCTCTCTCTCTCTCTCTCTCTCTCTCTCTCTCTCTCTCTCTCTCTCTCTCTCTCTCTCTCTCTCTCTCTCTCTCTCTCTCTCTCTCTCTCTCTCTCTCTCTCTCTCTCTCTCTCTCTCTCTCGGGTGCATTTATGTGTGTGAAGTGTGCGTGGGAATTCAATTTGCACTGTTGTCTTGTTTGCATAAATAGTGGCTTGGACTTGTTTATTATAATTGAATGACTGGCGGGTGCAGTCAATATGATGATCCCTTTGGTTTGTTATATCCTTATATACTTTTTTCCCGCTTGCTTTGATTATTAGTTAATCTCAAATCACGCGTCCCCTTGCCATGAAGATTGTATTGTCAATGGCAATTAAAACATTGTCAAGTGTTAAGTGTCAAGTGTCTCTCTCTCTGTGCATTAACAGAGGGTCTGGAAGGGGTCAGTGCTGATGGTCAGGGGACGAAGGACTACTGCCCAGAGATGGACCTCAAGGACCTGCCGGAGCACCTGACCCTGGGCTCCCAGTTCCAGTTCCGAGTGACCGTACTGCATGCCTCGGGCATCTCCCCGGACTATGCCGACATCTTCTGCCAGTTCAAGTCAGTAAAATCAATAATAATGACAATAGTAAGGATAATGAATAGCATGATGGTAATACAGTGGAACCTCCCTTATAAGACCCTCGACAACCATCTAAAATGAGGTCTTCTAAGGGAGGGGTCTTCTAAGGGAGGTAATTTTAATACTTACAAAGAAGGGCAATGTCTCAGAGAAGTAGGTCTTAGGGCTATATGGGAGGGGAGGTATAATAGGGAGGTTCCACTGTAGTACAGGGCCTGTATTCACATTGAGATAGCATGAGACTTAGCATCATGATAACTTAGAAGCTCTTCCAAAAGTCCTATTAAATCCTATAGGACATTGGAAGAGCTTCTAAGTTAGCATCATGCTAAGTCTCATGCTATCTCAATGTGAATACAGGCCCAGATTGTTATTCTTAGTAGGCCTCTTTCAACTCTTCGGACATTGCTGATATTTTCTGTCAGTTGAAGTCAGCACCATCAGCCTTTCAATTATTCAATCCATCAGTCAGTCAATCAATAAATCAATCAATCAAATGTCAGATTAATGTGGTTAATCGATTAATCAATCAAGCAATTAATCAAAGTCGGTAAAAATCAATCTGTAAACCAATCAATAATTATTATTATTCGATCAGTCGTTCAATCAATGAACCAATCGATCAGTCATAGTTAAGATCAGTACAGTTGATCATCATATAGTTGTCGGTGTTGTCATCTTCATGATCGTAGTCATGGCCGTCTTTGTCGTCGTCATCATCATCATCCTTGTCATCTTTTTCTTCACCATCATCATCATCTTCAACAACATCACCACCAGCATCAATATCGTCATCATCATCACCATCAAAATGATTAATCATCATGATCATCAACAACATCGTCATCAACGTCACTACCATCGTATTTACCGTCATGCCATCACCACCACCACCCTCATCAACATTATCATCATCGTCGTCGTCATTATCACCATGGTAACGTGTCGTCATAATGTATGTCTGTGACGACAGCTTCCTTCACCGCCATGACGAGGCGTTCTCCACGGAACCCCTGAAGAACACCGGCAAAGGACCTCCCCTGGGATTCTACCATGTGCAGAACGTGAGTGTCTGTCTGTCTGTCTGTCCGTCCGTCTGTCTGTCTGTCTGTCTTTCTGTGTGAGGTGGTAAATAACTAAAAAGTTAAAAGAAATGAAATGTTTGAAACGTGTGATTGTGACGATTAAGCAAAATAAAGCAAGCTCACGGGTATGCGAACACGGCCTAAAACGAGTCACTTCAGACTTTCTCAAAATTAATGTTCTCGTTTTCGATTTTCTCTGCACAGTTTTCTTTTTGTAGAGAGTCTGTTTGTCTGTCTGCCTGTAAGTCGGCCTGTGTGTGTGTGTGTGTGTGTGTGTGTGTGTGTGTGTGTGTGTGTGTGCGTGCGTGTGCGTGCGTGTGCGTGTGCGTGCGTGCGTGCGTGCGTGTGCGTGGGTGCGTGCGTGCGTGCGTGCGTGTGTGTGTGTGTGTGTGCGTGTGCTTGCGTGTGTGTGTGTGCGTGTGCTTGCGTGTGTGTGTGTGTGTGCGTTGTGAGTTTTGTTGTTATTATTCTATGAATCATTCCACATCTCATTTCGAGTTATAGCCAGGGCTTGGTAGCTGTTATGTTAGTATTATCAAATGCTAATTTATAAATGGATCCAGTTTCGGCAGACGGGTGATTAAGTATTTCGTAGGACCACATCAAAAGCAAGTTTGTGTTGTTGTTTGTATGCTTTGAGTTCCCGAGCAAAGCAGTGGTTTTTTGCTTCGTCCGTAGTCCTAGCGTGTATCCGTTCATCCGAACACCAAAGCACACTGGGGAACTTTGTATCCGCTCGGGTACAGCCTTGTTCTTATTCTTTACTTGCAAGGGGATCGTTTAATATTTCATTTCACATTATTATAGGCCGCGAGGCCTAGATTTCCTCATTCCGTGACCTGACCTGATCTGACCTATTATTATTTTATTTCACATTATATTATTGTACCTATATTATATAACAGATTTTATGCGAATGGTTTCATTTCACGATGACGGTGACCAAGTCTTTTTGCAGGTCCACAACAAAGTCCAACCCCTGGTGTTTTCTTCTTCTTCTTGTTGTCATAATTCTACCTGGCAATCGTTCCATTATCGTTCTATTATGATAACTATATTGATATTTCTGACGAATATTATATTATGAATGGGATTGCAGTTCACGGTGAAAGTCACCAAGTCCTTCGTGGACTACATCAAGACCAAGCCCCTGGTGTTCGAGGTCCTGGGACACTACCAGCAGAACCCGATGCAGGACCACGCCCGGGAGAGCCCCTAGTCAGTACCCTCGAATCTCCTTGGATTAGTCGATTAGTGGATTAAATAGGCGCCATGGCCGGTTGGTTAGAGTCGCCGCTTGTAATCCAAAGGGTTTGCGGATGCGGTGGGTTCGAACCCGGCTGGTCACGGTGTTGTATCATTGGGAAAGATACTTTACTCCTATTTCCTGGTCTTTCGGATGTGACCTAAAACCGAGGTCCCGTGCGCACGTTAAAGCCCATTCCACTATTCGGTACGAGTAGGCCGTGCGTGCCGGTGGAATGGATGACATGAATTCACATAGCACGCATCCTGTGCGCCAATAGCAGTCTAAACGAAGACTTTGGGCGTGGGACAGGATAAACATCCCCAATCGGAAGAAGAAATTAATGGATGACAAAATCAGTCCTTGGCGAGTCGATTACACAGCTGTTTCGGGAGGAACATTTAATTCAGTTCATCTATATTTTCAGATGTGTTTTTCAAGCCACCTTTAGTTTACCATAAGTAACGTTTCATCAATTATAGTCAAGCATATTATGTTGTATGTGCATAAATTAGTTTTATTCAGTTAAAATTGCTAGATTTTCACTCACGGGCACTTTTATTTATGTTTGCGATACTAAGTGAATTATTTAAGAACATTTTCTACTAAATATGTTTCACGATACTGCTCAACGAAAAAGTGTGTTTACAATTAATCTGATGAAAGAAATATATTTGAAATACTACGTAGAACATACAGCCAAACTCTTTAAAGGACGTGCTTGTTGGATTTTTTTAAAATCTAAGATTTCTATTTTCAGCCTTTTAACTAAAGAGCTCGACTTTGTGTGCGACAGAACAGCTGTGATTAGGCAATGAGTTTATGAATCAAATTAATCAGTAAAAAATGTTATCCTTGTCTCTACCAGCAGGACGCCGCCCGGGGAGAGCTAGTCAGTATCTTCAAGTCCTCATTGATTAGTCTAGTAGTTAATCAACTAAGCTAATCAATAACAAGTCAGTCATGGCTAGTCAGTATACTGGTTAATTAATTAATTAAATTAGGCCTAATCAAACAAAACAAATCAAACCTTGCCTCTTCAAGCATTAGCAAAACTTCCGAAGGAACAGGCTTAAGGTCTCTGTACACGTGAACATTTTTCGCTCTTTCCCCATAGAAGCGCAGTGTTAATATGCAAGTCGTATTATGACTGGCCTATCATGCCATGGGGAAACAGTGCCAAATGTTAGCGTGTGATGACACCATTAATAAAACCCAAGTGGGTAACTCGAACTTTGAATCAATCAATCAGTTGATTAATTTAGCTAGGTAACGAAAAAAAGTATCTGCAATATTGGGAATTCCTCAGTGACATGTATAAAGTAAGGCCTATCCCTACCTCCCAAAATTAAGAAAATAGGGTCTTGGGATAACAGGCTCTTATGTGATGCCTTTTGGTGACATGGGTGTTAAACCATTGTGGTGCATAAATGCGACATTGGCGGTGAAACTAATCAGAATTGTGCTGTTTCGATCAATCTTTGCCTCGTCCTTTAGCAAAATTCTTTGTAATGCAAAAACAGGCCTGGTGTGGCAAGGCAATTGTCTTGTACTCTAGTCTGATTGCCTGCCAGCCAATTACAATTAGTCTAGTCTGTCTGTTCGTGTTTTGTGTGTGTTTGGTATGTCTTTTTTTTCTTTTGTCTGTCTGTCTGACTGTACCTCTGTGCCTCTGTTTCTCTCTCCCCCACCTCCCCCTCCCCCCTCTCTCTCTCTCCCCCACACGCACAATCATGTGCACATTGTATCTTCATCTTCATTACATACATGTGTTTCTTCGATGTGTCGTTCATTCCTACAATGTGTGTGTGTGTGTGTGTGTGTGTGTGTGTGTCGCAAACAGTATCCGGCCTCCGCCTCGCCGCAGCTTTCCCTCCTCGCTGCCTGTGTCCAAGCCAGTTCCCTCCCCGAAATATGGCGTCATCACCGCACCTTCGTGAGTTCATGCCCTTTGACTCTCTCTCTCTCTCTCTCTCTCTCTCTCTCTCTCTCTGTGTTATGTTATGATGTATATACTCCCTCCCATATGTGATACGGGCACAAGGCCTAATCATTCAAATGTTTGAGTTGAGTTGAGCTCTCCCTCTCTCTCTCTCTCTCTCTCTCTCTCTCTCTCTCTCTCTCTCTCTCTCTCTCTCTCTCTCTCTCTCTCTCTCTCTCTCTCTCTCTCTCTCTCTCTCTCTCTCTCTCTCTCTCTCTCTCTCTCTCTCTCTCTCTCTCTCTCTCTCTGTTTATGATTTATATACTCCCTCCCATATGTGATACGGGCACAAGGCCTAATCATTCAAATGTTTGAGTTGAGCTCTCTCTCTCTCTCTCTCTCTCTCTCTCTCTCTCTCTCTCTCTCTCTCTCTCTCTCTCTCTCTCTCTCTCTCTCTCTCTCTCTCTCTCTCTCTCTCTCAAATAAGTACATTTTCAAGATGAGTATGTACAGTAAGATTAGGACTGATTTTGTCATGCGTTTGTGTACTTCCCAATGTGTGCATGTTAAACATGAGTGTGAAAAGTAGGATTGGGTTTTATTTTCCTCGGCTGAAGTGCTGAGCTGATGAGACTCCCTAGAGTCGAAACAGCTGTCCTCGGCTGGGTTCTGCCATTGCCTCCCTACTAAGGAGGATAAACTAAGCTAGCACTCTTTATGTTTTTTAGAACATAGATCAAGATACCAAGTTAGCATATAACTGGTTTTTGGTTTTAATGTTCGTTTCAAAGACATAGGGACAATAAAGTTTTAAACAATTTTCCTATCATTACATTTCAAATGCTCTAACTTTTGAGTCCTGTAGGCTGGAGGGACGGTGCCAGCAGTAAACTGAATTTTGTCATACCTATATATATTTCAGTCCTTCAGAGTAGGGGTACGGAGCTCAGCTATTCACTGAGATTTTTCTTTCATACTATACTATATATTTATATGTTATCATTACAGGAGCAGCCCTGTGTGCTCTCACTGTGACCTGCTGGTGTGGTTTGAGATCTGTGAGCTGGCCACCAATGGAGAGTGAGTTGTGTGTGTCTGTGTGTGTGTGTGCGCGCTTGTGTGTGCGCGCACGTGTGTATGTGTGTGTGTGTGTGTGCGGAGAGAGAGAAACAGAAGGGTGACTGAAACAAGGGCTCTATGCAAATCAGATATTAGAATATTAAGTCATAGACTCCACATGGGTGCAACGTTTCCTGGTATCCTTGAAATCCTTGTTTTTGAATTTTACCAGAAAAGGAATTTCCGTTCTTTTCAAATTTGTCAAACAAGATCTTTTTGTGACTAATGTGTTTTTCCAAACACTTTAAAGTAAGCATTTGTATAAATTGTGGAAAAAGCAAACTAAAATACCTTCACAAATCAGTTTTTTTCTTCAGTTGCTGGGGGACATTGCCCCTAGACCACGGCCTTTCAGTTTTTTTAATTTTCTGTAGTTACACCCGTGTAGACATTGGTATGTTTTTTCACCTGGTAACCATTGAGCCGTATGCTTTGGGGCAAAGATTTGTTACTGAACATGGACTATGGAGTAGTACACAAACTACTACGCGTTTGTCACACCTTTCCAGGACAAAAACAATGACTAGTCTTATATAAACTGATCCTACAGGAACAGTAGGCTATTAGGTTCGCTAAGGTGCTTATGCAGTACACACAAGCTGGGGAAGAGCTTTGTTTTGTTCCAAGATTCAAACATTGTACAAGCGAGGTGATTGTTGGATTAACGTCCTGTTAGCTTAAGCTCTGAAGGGCAAGTAGACCTTCTAGCGACCTCGGCCTGTATTCATGTTGAGATAGTATGAGACTTACCATCATGCTATCTTAGAAGTCTTTCTGAAGAAGTAAGATGTAATAGGACTTTAGAAGGACTTCTAAGATAGCATGATGATAAGTCTCATACTATTTCAATGTGAATACAGACCCATGCTTGCTTATTTAAGCTGATGCTACAAACAAATACAGACCCCCTACAATAGTGAGACCGAGGTCAATAGTTTCCCGTAGAAAGTAGACCCGGGTCAGTTTTCTACATTTATTCCCATACCTGTAAATGTGTGGTCTATAAGGAGGGCACACACACACACATACGCGCAAGTTCCGCGCGGAAACGCATACGCAATCTGCAATACAAAAAAGCTGGAAGTAAGAAATATGAAAGAGTGTAACACATTACACGCAGAAACCCATGCGCAATCCCGTCCGCTTGTTTCTTATATAAGTATGGGGTTTCCGTAACGGTTATATACATCTGTATTGTTATAAAATTCGGGACTTCACTGGTGTTGCACTGCCTCCGGGCATTGCCTCCATGATCCAGTATCGTTCCCACCATTTTTATATCTACTATAATGTCCCATATGTGTCTGTGTCAGACCAGAGGACGTTAAAAAGATTTTCCGTATCGGCGTACAGAACTTGCAGATTGCGGATCTAATGTGTACAGAGCTTAAGATTGTCAGCGGGCCCGGGCCCCTGACCCATTGTGATGACGATTTGACTCCTCATTTTGTGCAGCCAGGGGTCACCTGATCCACGAAGTCTGCAATAAACTTTAAGTTTAATACTACAGTGACACATTACTGGCCCATTGTTTTGGAAATGGACCCATCATTTTCTGCAATTAGGGGGTCATATCACCCATGAAGTTTAAAAACAATCTGAAGCTCTGTGAGTGTGTGTGTGTGTGTGTGTGTGTGTGTGTGTGTGTGTGCCCTTACTGTAAAAAAGAATGACCCGGGTCAACTTTCTCCAGGAGTCTTTTGACCCTAGTCTCATTTTTCTACAGGGGGTCAATATTCTTCGTAACACCGGCAATGGCGTAACTGTAATGCGTTGCAAACTGAAAAGAAGGCAGAATCTAGCGAGGGAATTCGTGAGCTGGGCGTTTCGTTTGTAACTCGCACGTGCCCAACAAAGAAGAAAAATGTGTTGAATGTCCTCCGTCCTGGTTATACCCCATCTGTATTCATGTCTCGCTACAAAGATGACGTAAAACATAGACTTTCGTTTCGATCCGACCTGGAACGGGTACATAATAATAATGGGACTTTTTGTTTTTAGATATACAGATAGTTGGTCAATCCTGGAGGAACTGCACTAATACCAGCAAAGACTCTGATCAATATTAAAAAAAACGTACAAAAATAATTGACCTGATGTTTTTATGCCATCCCAAGGTACGTGCCGGTGATGGTGGACCACTCCGGGGACACGCCCACCACCGGCACCTTCCTGCTGCACCAGGGCGTGCAGCGCCGCCTGCGCGTGACGCTCATCCACGAGAACCAGTCGGACTACAGCTGGAAGGACGTGACGGAGCTGGTGGTGGGCCGCGTGCGGAGCAGCCTGGAGTACACGGGGACGGACTGCCAGGACACCGTGCTCTCCCTCAACCTCTTCCCTGCGCATTTCTTGCAGTACTCCAACGAGGACAGGTGCGTACAGCCGATGCATTCCGATTTTTGGAGGAGCTCAAAGGATTCAAAATTATTTTGAAGATTTGGTTTTTTTAAAAGGCAGGAGAATGGGCCAAGAAGTCAGAAAGACTTTTAAGGTCAACTCCAGGGAACAGAAATCCTTCATCCCCAGATCCATCCACCTCCTAAGCTCATGATCCTTTTAGATTTAAATGTGTGTTCATCGTGTTAAAAGAAACTGTGCATGCTTATCCTTAGACGTGTATGTATCCACATATAATGTGTATCTTTAAGCGTGTATCACGTGTAACCTTAAAATATGTACATTATTCCCACGCATGCTAAATGTTTATGTCCGTATACAATTTATGCATCTGTTTTATACTCATCTGACTTTGCTTAAGTCAAAATGTGCTTATTCTTATGCATACTGAATGTCGATGTCCTTGTTATTCTGGCACCTGAACAAAATTTCTCCTTGGGAGATAATAAAGTGAGCTTGATTTTGATTTGATTTGACATGATAGAATGCAAAAGGGAAAAGACAGAATCAAAGAGAGTGGAGTGACATAAGTTTCACGCACAGAACATCAAGAAGGTGGGGGAACTACTTTTATGAGGAAGCAAACCGGTATCCCCACGGGGAGAGACTCGTGGAGGGGGCGGGGTCGTCCAGCTCCCCGTATGGAAGCACGAGGCATCCACCCACTGCCCCGAAAG
>CM065698.1:34005969-34008469 GCA_017654935.2 Phymorhynchus buccinoides | reverse complement strand
CGTAAAATCGTATGGGGATGCGATGCGATTGGGTCACGTACATGAGTCATGCTTCACGTGAACTACTTCCGTCTAAAAAATAATTTTACCATTTTCGCTCACTATGCTCTCAAGTAGACCCAATACAATGAATTCCACGTGAATCATGACTCACGTCGTCGAAATCGCATCGCATTCAGATCCGAATCGTATGTAGTGTAGCAGGCCCCTTTAGCTGCACCATGATATCCCAATACTGTAGAAAATCATACATTGTTCAGCTCTCATTTACTTTTGTAAAAACAAAAATAGAACTTTATTAGGGAAACACGGGGTAAAAAGCCCATGGGCGGATAAGAAGCCTGTACCAATTATCTCATGAAATAAAGCAAATTTCAGTCACATTTTGCCCTCGAGACGAGTGTTAACGTTAAGCATTCGTCTCATGGACAAATTTGACTGAACTTTGCTTCATTTCGTGAGATAATTGGCATGGGCTTCTTACCCGCCCATGGGCTTTTTACCCCCGTCTTACCCTATCGTTGATTTGGCCCAGGTGTGGAGCGGCGTCGTCGTCGGGTGCTGGACACGTCCTCCACCTACGTGCGTGGCGAGGAGAACCTGAACGGCTGGCGGCCCCTGGGAGACTCTCTGCTGGTGGACCACCAGTGGGAGCTTGAGAAGCTCACCAGACTGCAGATGGTCAGTAGTGGCAGCAAAAAGCCTGAATATTATGCAAAAGAGTGATTACTCCGCGGCTGACTGAAGCTGGGTGTTTTTACTCCCACCTTTTCACTGCCTACAAAGAGTGATTACTCCGCAGCTGATTGAAGACGTTTTTTTTTTACTCCCACTTTTTCATCTACACTACAGGTGGGGATCATTTGTGAACTCACTCTCTGCCTACTGTTACCATACTTAAGCACTTCCCCACCCTCCACCTTTTTGTTGTCTTCCAGGTGGGAAGTGAGAAAGTTGGCTTCATCCTTTGCAAGGTTGGTAGGCTGCGAAGAAAGCACTCTTTGTGACATTTAGGCTTTTTGATAGTTGCCTCAAAGGGGTTGCCACTCACTTCGGCCCAAGACAATAGTCATTTCGGCCTAGGGCTATAGTCATTTAGGTCCAAGACAATAGTCATTTCGGCCTAGGGCTAAAAGTCATTTAGGTCCAAGACTATAGTCATTTCGGCCTAAGGCTATAGTCATTTCGGCCCAAGGCTATGATCATTTCAGCCTAAGGCAATAGTCATTTCGGCCCAAGGCAATAGTCATTTCGGCCCAAGACTATAGTCATTTCGGCCTAAGGCAATAGTCATTTCGGCCCAAGGCTATAGTCATTTCGGCCTAAGGCAATAGTCATTTCGGCCCAAGGCAATAGTCATTTCGGCCCAAGGCTATAGTCATTTCGGCCCAAGGCAATAGTCATTTCGGCCCAAGGCAATAGTCATTTCGGCCTAAGGCAATAGTCATTTCGGCCTAAGGCAATAGTCATTTCGGCCTAAGGCAATAGTCATTTCGGCCTAAGGCAATAGTCATTTCGGCTCAAGGCAATAGTCATTTCGGCCTAAGGCAATAGTCATTTCGGCCTAAGGCAATAGTCATTTCGGCCTAAGGCAATAGTCATTTCGGCCTAAGGCAATAGTCATTTCTGTCCAAGGCAATAGTCATTTCAGCTGCATGTTTTATCAAACGTTTTATCAAATTCTCATTATTTTGTTGAACCAATTCTAGATCTGTGTGTGTTTATGGACTAACAATATTTTTCAGTCATAGTGCATTTCCAAATAATAAGTTTTGAGTTGGCTATTTCACGAACTGGGCAAACCATTATGCCCATTTCATGAAATAGGCAATTTCGCAGATTGGGCGTAACATATACAAACATACCCGGAGAGGTCGCAATTGAGGGTAATTTTCACACAAGCGCAATTGAGTGGCAACCCTTTAAACAAACAAACAGGTGGAGAAGACCCGCCACGTGCTGCTGCTGAGGGAGAAGCTGGCCGAGCAGCACAAGACCAGCGAGCTGACCAAGATGGACAAGGAGATCCGCAACGCTCAGGCCAAGGCTGGCACCTCCCCTCCTGTGGGCTCCACCACCACAACCACCACTGTGCCGGACACCAAGGACACTACCGGGGCGAACCCGGTGGACACCTCCCCCGCTGGGGACAAGGAGAGCTGCATGGATGAGAACCCCAAAGATGTGGATGTGAAGGAAAAGGTGGGTGTGGGTGTGGGTGTCTTTTTTTTTTAACCCTTTCACCGCCAATGTCGCCTTTTTGCACCACAATGATTTAACACCCATATTACTAAAAGGCATCAAAACAGGGTATGTTATCCAAAGAGCCTTTTTTCCATCATTTTTGGAAGTAAGAACAGGACTTACATTATACATGTCACAGAGGAATCCCCAATATTGTCAAATACAGATTTTATTTTCTCTATCCTGGTAATTTTAATGGATTTTTGTTCTTGCGACAAATGTCTGGCGGTGAAAGGGTTCAAGGACATGAGAGTTA
>CM065698.1:33978469-34003469 GCA_017654935.2 Phymorhynchus buccinoides | reverse complement strand
GTCGTTTTGTGCTCCCCCCTCTCTCTCTCTCTGTCTCTCTCTCTCTCTCTCTCTCTCTCTCTCTCTCTCTCTCTCTCTCTCTCTCTCTCTCTCTCTCTCTCTCTCTCTCTCTCTCTCTCTCTCTCTCTCTCTCTCTCTCTCTCTCTCTCTCTCTGGAGACATGACCTAAATACCACGCTTCTTTCAATGTTTAAACCCATTAATGCTTGCAAAATTCTTAACAGATTGTCTACAGTATAGAAAAGAAAAGAGTCGTTGTCCATGAAAAAGAAAATTATAATTCCCTTAGTGGCCTACATTTCATATTGTCTATTCCTTTACGGCGGTGGCCTACTTTTCATATTGTGTATAGGTTTGTGCGCGCGTGTGTGTGTGCGTGCGTGTGTGTGTATGCGTTTGTGATTGTGTGTGTGTGTGTGTGTGAGGTTTATAGCTTTGCATGATTTATGTTGTTTATAACAATTATTGTGTTCAATTTGGTTTATTTTGTCTTCGGATATTGTAAGGAATTTGTCTGTGCAATTAAAACGTTCGAGTTCGAGTTCTCTCTCTGGCTCGTCCTCTCTGTCTCCTATAATTGTATGTATGTCTCATTCTTTTTTCTTTCACTTTCTGACCCTTTTCCACCCTACTTTTCCATCACTCGCCATACCCATCTTTCTAGTACACTCAGTACAGCCTAGTATCGTTAACATTCAGTTTCATTAATTTAATTACATTTTATATCACATTTTGTCAGTTTCTGAACGTTTTAGAGAGAAATCTGAGTACATGTACATGCGTCATTAGCGAAATGTCACGTGACCACAGACGGACGGAAAACTTCCTTGGGTCCGTTTCTAAATTTGGTCAGTAGGATGAAGAGAAGCTGCACAGGCTTCTGACCAGCGTGTCCAGTTCCAGTGACGTAGCTCCTCTACTATTTAAAAAGAATATTATTTTCTTCTCTAAACCAGGTCAGTGACCTACCTGACCTACCTGCCACTGCACCCCTCCCAGTCTCTGGAGAACTTCATGTCCGGCGAGAAGGGCTCACCAATGGCAGAGGGTGAGTGAGTGAGTAAGCGAGTGAGTGAATGAATTAAAGCTGACAGCCCCCACATGTGCTAAGGTTGTAGACTACATCACGGTCGTAATAGATGCAAATTAAGTACTGATGACCTTGATCACGTAATGACCTTGACCTCTGAATCTCATCAACTGCAGCAGTAAGACAAACGTAGGGTTGAGGACATGTGACGTCTGTCGCCTGGCCACCACGAAACTTTCCAATTATTCCTTGTTGTTATCGTTGTTGTCATTGCTTCTTGCTTTTGCTGCAGCTGTAGCTGTTACTGATTTTTTGTGTGAAAACTATATCTTTACCTTATCTCATCTGTATGGTCTTTTTGTCCAGGTGGCGACAACCGGAAGCTGTCCCTTCCCATCAAGCCCATCAACCTGGACGCCCCGCTCTTTGTGCCGGAGGCGGAGGAGGTGCGCGTGTCCCCTGTGGTGTCGCGCCGCGGATACCTGTACTTCCTGGAGGAAGCCACCAACGGCTGGAAGAAACGCTGGGTGGTCAGTACTCTCTGTTTCTGTTTCCTTGGTTGTTGTTTTTACACTACTTCTGTTTCCCCGTGTCCTGTTTCTTTTGACTGGTACTTCAGTTTCCTGTTTGTTCTTTTACAAAACTTCCGTTTCCTTTTTTCTTTCTTTTTGTTTAACAATACTTCCATTTTCGTTTCCTGTTTCTATTGAATGATACTTCCGTTTCCTGCTTCCTTTTTAACAGTGTTTCCGTTTCCTGTTTCTTTTTTTTAACAGTGCTTCCGTTTCCTGTTTTGTTTAACGATACTTCCGTTTCCTGTTTCTGTTTAACAGCACTTCCGTTTCCTGTTTCTGTTTAGCAGTACTTCCGTTTTCTGTCTCTTTTTTTTAACAGTAGGCCTACCTGCGTTTCCTGTTTGTTGTTTTCCCTCTTTGTTTAATCGCGTTTCTGAGTGTGTCTAGCTTTTTCGATTTTAGAGGAGCAGGAATGTACTCAAATGAAGTTTAACTGAACAAGCTCTTAGACGTCTTGAAGCCTGATTGTATATTTTTTTAATTTGAACTGTCACTGTACAAGCTCTTAAACATCTTCGAGGCTGGCAACTCACGTATGGAATACAACTTAGTGTGTCTGCCCCCAGCAGGCTTTAGAAAATATTGAAACTGAGCTGTCTCTCCGGGTAGAACTTGAAAATGTGTAAGCACGTTCTTCTTGTGACTACTTCCATAATATCTACTGATTTTCTAATTCTGGCTCACTCGTGCAATGTATGGGTAATATAAAGTATAATAATCTGTTACTGTTGCTATTGTCAGGCATCAGATTTGTCAGAGATTTTGTAAATTTCAGAGCATTAAAAAATTCTCTGACAGAAGATCTGTTTCTGGTGGCAGAGATTTTGCCTTTTTTTTAAGGAGTATAATCTTTTCTGTCAAATTGTATTTTACAGTTATTTCTTACTGCCTTCTTACTGTCTTTTTGGTCATGTTGGGAACTGATGACAGCGTTGTCCAACTATATAATAATATGTTTTAAAAATCTTCTGGACCAAGATCCTAATATGATAAGAGCTTTCAATTGTTTTTACGATTAAAAATGAAAGTCCATTCCAAATTTTTTATAAATTAATTAAGACTAGTTTAGCTTAGGTTTGCGAAATCATTGTGAAGCTTAATCAAGCTAAACAATCAAGAAAGGGCGTAAAAGGGCCGAGAGGCCCACTTCTAGCCCTATTACACTACTACTACTACTAACATGTTGGGCCTTTGATGGCCCATGTACCTCGTTTTGCAGAAAATTAAACATGACTATTCCGGTGCCTGTGTTGTTGTGTGTATGTGTGTGTGTCTGTCTGTCTGTCGGTCTGTCTGTCTGTCTGTCTGTCTGTCTGTCTGTTCAGAGATTTCAGTTTGTGCCATCCTTTTTATTTGCTTTTCAATACATTGGATTGTTTTCATTATTTATATATGCCTTTTCACATTTTATGAACACATTTATTTCTGTATCTTGTGTGTGTGTGTGTGTGCGCGTGCGCGCGCGCATGTGTGTGTGTGTGCGCGCGTGTGCGCGTATGTGTGTGTACTTGTGTGTGTACTGAATAGTATTACTTTAATATATTTTACTGTTTGCTGTGATGTTATCATTATGATGTTCTTTATTATTAATGTTTACTTATTTGTGTGTGTGTGGGGGGGGGGGTGGGGGGGTAGGTGGGTGTGTGTGTGACAAACTTAGTTCGTCTATGTGAATAACATGTGCTTTTATGCATGTATTTTATGTCTTAGTTTATTATATAATGTCTCGTCAGTTTTAGATTTAAGTGCACGCTGAAAAAAGATTTTCTTCATTGAAGACAATAAAGAAATTTGAATTTGAATTTGTTGTGACAGGTTGTTCGTCGCCCCTATGTGTACATCTACAAGAGTGAGAAGGACCCGGTGATCCGTGGCATCATCAACCTGGCCACATCCCACATCGACTACAGCCAGGACCAGGATACCCTCCTCAAGGTACACCATCACACACACACACCCTCCTCAATGTACACCATCACACACACACCCTCCTCAATGTACACCATCACACACACACACCCTCCTCAATGTACACCATCACACACACACACACACACACCCTCCTCAATGTACACCATCAACATACACACCCTCCTCAAGGTACACCATCACACATCACACACACACACCCTCCTCAATGTACACACATCACACACACACACACACACCCTCCTCAAGGTACACCATCACACACACACACCCTCCTCACACATCACACACACACACCCTCCTCAAGGTACACCATCACACACACACACACCCTCAATGTACACATCACACACACCACCCTCCTCAAGGTGCACCATCACAAGGTACACCATCACACACACACACCCTCCTCAAGGTGCACCATCACACACACACACCCTCCTCAAGGTACATCATCACACACACACACCCTCCTCAAGGTGCACCATCACACACACACACCCTCACACACACACACACACACACCCTCCTCAAGGTGCACCATCACACACACACACCCTCCTCAAGGTACACCATCACACACACACACCCTCCTCAAGGTACACCATCACACACACACAAGGTACACCATCACACACACACACCCTCCTCAAGGTACACCATCACACACACACAAGGTACACCATCACACACACACACCCTCCTCAAGGTACACATCACACACACACACCCTCCTCAAGGTACACCATCACACACACACACCCTCCTCAAGGTACACACACACACACACACACACCCTCCTCAAGGTACACCATCACACACACACACCCTCCTCAAGGTACACCATCACACACACACACCCTCCTCAAGGTACATCATCATCACACACACACACCACACCTCAAGGTACACCATCACACACACACACCCTCCTCAAGGTACACCATCACACACACACACCCTCCTCAAGGTACACCATCACACACACACACCCTCCTCAAGGTACACCATCACACACACACACACTCCTCCTCAAGGTACACCATCACACACACACACCCTCCTCAAGGTACACCATCACACACACACACACATCACACACACACACCCTCCTCAAGGTACACATCACACACACACACCTCAAGGTACACCATCACACACACACACCCTCCTCAAGGTACACCATCACACACACACACCCTCCTCAAGGTACACCATCACACACACACACCCTCCTCAAGGTACACCATCACACACACACACCCTCCTCAAGGTACATCATCACACACACACACCCTCCTCAAGGTACACCATCACACACACACACCCTCCTCAAGGTACACCATCACACACACACACCCTCCTCAAGGTACACCATCACACACACACACCCTCCTCAAGGTACACCATCACACACACACACCCTCCTCAATGTACACCATCACACACACACCCTCACACACACACACACACCCTCCTCAAGGTACACCATCACACACACACACCCTCCTCAAGGTAAGGTACACACCCTCCTCAATGTACACATCACACACACACACACCCTCCTCAAGGTACACATCATCACACACACACACACACCCTCCTCAAGGTACATCATCACACACACACACCCTCCTCAAGGTGCACCATCACACACACACACCCTCCTCAAGGTACACATCACACACACACACCCTCCTCAAGGTACACCATCACACACACACACCCTCCTCAAGGTACACCATCACACACACACACCCTCCTCAATGTACACCATCACACACACACACCCTCCTCAAGGTACACACACACACACACACACCCTCCTCAAGGTACACCTCACACCCTCCTCAAGGTACACCATCACACACACACACACTCCTCAATCACAGGTACACACCCTCATGTACACACACACACACACTCCTCAAGGTCACACCACACACCCTCACATCATCACACACACACACTCCTCAAGGTACACCATCACACACACACACACTCCTCAAGGTACACCATCACACACACACACACACTCCTCAAGGTGCACCATCACACACACACACACTCCTCAAGGTGCACCATCACACACACACACACACTCACAAATCCAATCACGTTGTTGTTGTTGTTGTTGTTGTTGTCGTACCCTGGCTAAAAGACTCCAGGGATCATCCATCCCAACAGCCGAAGCGCTTGAACACTGTAGTACACATGCGTCAGCTTAGGGATGAGCACAGTGCGTGTGTGACCGTTTTTAACCCTTTCAACGCTAGCCATTACTCAGCCAAAACTTACCGGGTAGAGAAAATATTTCATCTACAATATTGGGGATTCCTCTGTGACGTGCATAACATAGGACCTATCCTTACCTCCCAACATGAAGCACATAAGGTCACTGGATACCAGACCCTCATTAGATGCCTTTTAGTGACATGGGTGTCAAATCATTGTGGTGCCAAGAGGCGACAGTGGCGATGAAAGTGTTTTTTTCATGACCCCGCGCCATGTGGGTAGCCACACTCAGACAGTTAGGGGGATTTTTGGAGACTGATGATGCTATGCTAGGAGCTTGTCATGGCTAAAGACAATCCCCGCATGACTATGCAGAGCGTAACAACATTTTGATGTAGCCTTGGTGTTCTAGCCTATGTCAACTGGTCTGACAGTGCCTTTAAGCCAAGGCATAGACAATGACATTCATATCCAAGTTATAGCGACCCTCAGCCTCCTTCAATGTAAAATGAATGCCCAATCTATTCTAACCATACTGACCAACACTCAAACAATAGTCTAAAACTCTCTCAAATTGGAAACCTTACCCTAGCAACATAACAAGATATCCCTTTACTAAAACAAAAAATCGCAATAGTTTGACGCGGTATTTTTACTCCCCTCCCCGGAAGTAAACCAGAATGTTATCTCTGCACCATTTACTAAAAAACATTTAAAACTATATCCTACTTATACTCATCAAAAGAAGCACCGCATACTTCATCTGTTGTACACGTATCATTATTTTGTACCTTTTAAAACGTAGATTTAAAGAGCATCAATTAATTTTGAAGTGTAGCCTCGGTTTGACTTGCGATATTTTTGTCAACTGTGCGATTTTGCCACAGACCGACCGACCGACAAAGTGAGTTTATATTTGTGGCTTGAGCCACAAACAAAAATTCTCAAAGACTGGCATTTCATCACAATCACTGTTTCCCTACCACGGAGGTAAAATATTTATCACTTACTTGGATATTTCAACTATTGCCACATGGTTTTATATCAGTAAAAGGGCAGAATGCTTCTTCAGTTTCGGTGAAAATAATCCTTGATCCTAATATTATCCCTTTCCTCAAGAAAGGGCAGAATGGTGCTTCTCGGTGATAGTTTTCAATGCGTCTTCTTCTTCGTCTTCTTCTTCTTCTTCTTCTCTTCTTCTTCTTCTTCTTCTTCTTCTTCTTCTCCTCTTCTTCTTCTTCTTCTTTCTCTTCACCTTCATCATCATCATCATCATTTTGATCACACCACCATCATTATCATTATCATTATCGTCATCATGATCGCCATCATCACTACCACCACCATAAGTTAATATCATCATCATCATCACAATAGAATAGTGTGGTATGTTTTTATTATTGTATATTTATTTCAGGCTCAGAACACCTTCTCAGTGCTGACGAAGACCAAAGGCTTCATGCTGCAGACATTGGACGACAGAGACTTCCACGACTGGCTGTATGCCGTCAACCCCCTGTTGGCTGGACAGATCAGGTGTGTGTGTGTATGCGCGCGCGCGCGCGCGCGCGCGCGTGTGTGTGTGTGTGTGTGTGTGTGTGTGTGTGAGAGAGAGAGAGAGAGAGAGAGAGAGAGAGAGAGAGAGAGAGAGAGAGAGAGAGAGAGAGAGAGAGAGAGAGAGAGAGAGAGAGAGACTTCCATGACTGGCTGTATGCCGTGAACCCATTGTTGGCTGGACAGATCAGGTTGTCTGCGGGTGTGTTTGTGTGTGCGTGCGTGTGTGTGTGTGTGACATCCCCCCTCCCTCTCTCTCCCTCTTTCCCCATCTCCCTCTATTTCTTTATCTCTCGTTTTCTTTCTTTTTCAATCCATCTCCCTCTTTCCATCTCTCTCTCGCTCTCTCTCCCCATCCTTTTCTCTCTTTCATTCTCCCCTTCCCCCTTTCTCTCTCATGATCTTGGTTTTAACTTTGTTCGTTTCTTCTCTTTCAGATCCACTCTGTCACGAAGCAAACAGCCCGTAATGGCCATGTAAAGGACAAGGGAGCTCTTCTTCTTCTTCTTTCTTTCTTTCCTTCTTTCTCTCATTCTTTCTCTTATCCTCTTTCTCTACTTCTTTCTTCCTTCTTCCCTCTGCTGCCGGCTTTACTGCCCTCATCTCTTCGATGTCGTGTGTGTTTTCGTGTGTGGTAGCTTTTACTCCCTGTAGACAATTTAATCACCAACATTATTCCCGTTACACACAACATGATTGTGTTTTTGGTGTCTTTCACGTAGATTACACCGACTTCCTTCCCGTTAATTACGAACAGATTGATTGGCTCCGCCTTCTCAGTATCACCACAAACACTTAGCTTACGCAAAAGACAGAGCATTTGGCTCCCATCTTGAAGCCACGTTTCACTGTCTGTTAAGGGCATCCTTCAGCATGCCCGTCAAGAGGGAATTGGCAGGTTCAGCGGAGAAATCAAACAGCTAACATCTGAGCTTCCTTTCCAAAGCGTAGCGCTACGTAGCGAAAGCGTGGAAGGCGTTTAATTGGACACCGCTACTTCGTAGCAAAGTTAGCCAGCTAGGTTCGCTACGTAGCGGCCTCGCGTGTAGCTACGATTGCTAAATGAAATGGCAGACGAGTTTCTGTTCGAATCCATCAGCATTTGAACATTGTTTAATATTTTAATAACTAGAGGGATTTTTGAAGAGTTGAGTGTTGATTATCATTAGTATTATGTCGTCGATTGTATCGTACGGCCATTTTTCCCTAGCTTTGCTCTGCTAACTTGTGTAGCGAAACACGTGGCTAGCTTCACAATAGGAAACTCGGCTCTGGCTTCACTCACACTACTACTGCGAGTAGTGTAAGCGGAAAGGCTCTGAACCGCCTTCCAAAAACCTGACATCCTTTGCGAGAAGACAGCCCAGTCTTCAAGGAGAACGTCCATAAGGATCTGCGATCAATTGGACGTTAACCTCACTTTCTCCGGTAAGGCTGTGGATCAGTCTTTGCATAAGCTAAAATGTGTTTGGTATCATACAGACCACATAGCATATCAACCCGTTATGGGCCAACTGTTAACCGTTTTAAAGCCACCACTGGACGTCTAAGCGGAGCGCTCTGCACTTATCCAGCACATAACCTTTGTGCCCTTTAGGAAACCTTCACATAGAAAAAAATGGTTGACCTAAAGACAAAGGTGGCTCGAATGCTTTTCGATTCGCCATGATTCTTGTTCTGCTTTAGGCCGCGGACACATTAGACCCGGAATGTTTCGCACGGAAACCCATAAACAAGTAAAAGAAAGGAGGACGAAATATACGGACTAGGGGATGATTACGGACACGTGCGCTTTTTTTCCCCTTCTTTCTTTTACTTATTTACGGATTGCGCGTGGGATTTCCGCGTCTACAGTGTACGCAGTGTACGCAACCTTATTTGAAGAAAGAATTTGAAAAAAGTCTGAAAACATAATTATACTAAATTTATAGACAGATGGGGGTTCCATCGGACCAAGTCGACAATCAGAAACTAGCCTCATCGGATGGAAGCCAGAATATACCATCACAGAAGAAATGGAGAAGGCAGATAGTACCTCCTGGGTTTTTCTTGAATTATTAACCTTTGACTGCAAACACACACACATTCATAGCCCTGCAGTGGCTGCCACCGTCTTGCCAGCCCCTCGCTTTTATTACAGAGCAGTTACTATCAATGGGCCATCTTCTTCTTCTTCGATCGCTCAGACAGTTTCCTGTCAATTATGAGCGCAGATGCGTTATGCTGCCGTTATGCGCCTAACTAAGAAATAGGCCCAGCAAGTCCGACTTCGGATGGAGGAAATGTTTTGGAAAGCTTCGTGAAAAAAGGGCAGGAGAATGGGCCGGTAAGGCAGAAAGATAGTAGATGACAGTTAGCAAGGGGAAAAGGCAGAGTCAAAGAGGGTGACAGTTTAGAGGAAGTTACAAGCTCATAACTTCTAGAAGGTGGGGGAACTATTTATTCAAAAGACCCCCCCCCCCCCCCCGGTATCCCCACGAGGGGATCAATGGGCCTAAAAGGACCGGCTACACTGCATACGATTCGATTCACTACGATCCGATTTTGACCTTTTTTTAGGCATGATTGACGGTAACATTCTACTGTATAAATAAATCTGATGAAATCCTACTAATGTTCTCTGTATTTGTAGTCTCCCGTACACGAATCTGATAAAACCAAAATCTTTTTTGTCTGACATTGTATTTGATTCGTGTATTGCGATCTACATGAGTATCGTGAACGAAGAAAATGGTGTTTTACGTCCTCTTGGTCTGAATCAGACACATATGGGACATTTGTAAATACAAATATGGTGGGAACAATACGGGAGGCAATGCCCGGAGGCAGTACGAAACCAGTAAAGTCCCGATTTAAAAAAAATTAATACAGATAGCTGTAGCGGTGACCACGCCTCAGTTAAACCTCATCGGCTATGGCACCGCCACAAGTAAAGGTAGTATTGATTATATTATATAATCGTGAACGAAAATAGTAGAGTTGTTTTTATACGGAAGTATTTCACGTGAATCATGACTCACAGACATCGTCACAATCGTATCGTATTGGGGTCAAATCGTATGCAGTGTGGCGCCGGCTTAACATAGATTTCCTTTTTTTGTTGCACGGACAAAACGCTCTGTTAAAGCGTTCTCTAAATCGCTGTTGTATTGCCTCTGGACCACGACAGTGTGAAAGCAAACTGCTCTTTAGAACAGTGGGACTTCTCTGTTGATGTGAAATGTGCCGGTACTCTTTTCTTTTTCCAACTAACAATAATAGAAGGCGGTCCTGTAACAGAATTCAAGACAAACGATGGAGAATAATCAATCAGATTGTGACTGAGAGCCTGATTGAATTTTTTTTATATAAATCCATTGTAGGCCTATTCATTCACAATCGTAACATTCACGCGAGATTGCTCACCGCGAGACAAGCTCTAAAATGGAAGATTGGGAACGTTCAGAGCGCTCTCGCCATAAAGCTGCAATATAAAATAGGGGTTGCATAGAATGTTCCACTTGTAAGAGCGCTTTGCAGCGTTCCACTTGTGCAACCCCAACCCAGTCTTTCACCATTTTTTACGATTTAGTGAAAATTAAGTGAATACCATCAGTGATTAAGTCTGCACTGATCACACCCAGGGTAGTTGTGTTTGTGTCTTTCACATAGAGTACACCAAACTTTTTCCCGTTGATAAAAAAAAAATGTCCGTTCATATCTGTCTTGTTTTGGCGATTGCTATGTTCAATATTTTGTGTTGTTTGTTCTTGGTCTAGTCGCGCAATTGTGTAAATTGCTTCGCTGGAATTGTTTATAAAAAAAATCATTCATCATCGTTGTCTTAAAATCACTCTGTGTATATTGAAGGTACACAAAGCAAATGAACTGCATGCCACGTGTAAAACAGTAATTAAGACTTTTGTTTTGTTGCTTAATGGTCCTTGACCTTTCTCATCAAACATTTTCATTTTATTTCTTGTTTTTTTCTTTTTCATACTTATTTCTTTCTCTTTTTTTTTCTTTTCCTTTTTTTTTTCTCCTTTCACCTTCTGATTATTATTTAGTTTTTTCTTTTCCTTTCTTTCTTTCTTCTGCTTAAATGCGCATTATTTCGTTCATCATCCTCTCCAGTAAATTATTTACTTCCTACTATTTGGCTTTTTTTTCACTTGATATTTTATTTCGCCTCTTCTACTAATATACTGCAAGATTTTTATGATAATATATTTTAACAAACATCTTGCGTTCACGGAAAGTGGGATTTTTTTTTAACGGCAAATTGTCAAACTACTTTTATTTCAAATGTAACATTTTATTTATATACTGACAAAGTGTTCTTTTCTTTGAAGAAATTATCTTTGCCTGTGAAATACAGGAGTTATTGGATCAATTCGGTGGGTTTTTTTTTTGGGGGGTTTGTGGAGAAATTAAACTCAAAATCTGATGTACGGTGTTTTCACATGCATATTGGTCTTTCAGCATTTTGTTCATTTTCGTTGTGTCTACGAACATTTCAAATATCGTTTCTGTACATTTCTCCCTGGCTACAATTTACAAGAAACAGTGAGCCTTTGTCTTTTATTTGTGTGGTTATTGTTTTATTTTTTCACCAATCCTGAGATCGTTTAATTTTGTTCCCCAGTCTTGTGTGAAAGCATGCAACACACCCACGCAAATCAGATGTTGTTTCTTTGAACACATTTTGAAATTGCGATAAAGAACAGCCGGAAATGCTAAGATAATGGGTGTTTTTTTTAAAAGTATTAAAACAATTTTATTCGGAAAGGCCATGTTAAAGAGTTTTGAAGTTATAAATAGTATCAATGGGGAAAAACGACAGAATAATCTTGATATGATGTGAATTAGTTTTTATTGGGTTCTCTTTTGTTTTAATTTTTTTTTAAATTTTTGTTCTGTTTGTTGTGTTGTTGTTGGGTTTTTAAAAAAGACCCTTTGAAACACATTTCGTATTCTTGCTATTAAATGTTAAAAACAAGTTCCGACTCCGCAAAACCATATTATATTTTCCTTTCTGTGCATACTTATTACCAAAACAAAACATGTTTCGGTTATTCCTGACTAAAGGTTTTGTTGCCTGCCTTTTTTCTCCTTTTTCCTTCAGATTGTTTTGAGGGGCTTAATCTTGTACATGACACCAATTATTGCCCTGTCCATATCTCGTGTTCTTGTCTTTTGAGAAGAAAAGCCAACCTTAACTATTGTATAGTGCTTGTGTCGTGTTAACAGTTTTTCGGTCTTCGGTGATGATGTAAATGTATTGGGAGATACAAATATATATCAGTACATGAAAGGGGGAAGGAAAAGAAACGTAATTGTATATACATCCCTGTTCATGCTTTGGGCGTAGCTGCTTGATGTTTATCTAAGCTACATGTTGTAACTTTTTAAACTGCAAAAGCGGATGACGAAGTCAGTGTTGTGTTATGTTTTTAGCGTAGCGCATCTTAAAATACGCAGTTTCATTGTTAGCACGTGACCACCATCGGTTTCGAGGGCGACTATGCCGATGTTTAAAGCAAACATCATCATTGTTTGAAATCCATTTTTAGAAAGAAAAAAAGATTCATGAGCCCCGCAAATTGGGGGGTTTTCCAAACTAAATTCGATGTCAAATTTTGTGCGCATCATTCGTCCTTGTTGGTGTATTTGTGAGCCTTGGCGTGTAATTATGCTTCAGAAATGTGTGTGCAAATTCCCCTCATGCACTTACATGTAAACGATCAACTACTAGGTTGACTTGTTTGAGAAGGTTTCAATGATCTCTCTGTCGCCCTTTTTAACTGTTTTGCCCTTTTAAAGCGATAGTTTTGATTTTAGCATGCATATGAGTTAAACTGTTTAACGTATTTTAGTTAGTTTCAAGGCAACCGAAAGCGATGTAGATAAAGGTTATTTCGTGTGTAATTATGTCAAAATGATATCTCATTTTTACAAATTAATCTATAAAAAAATTAGGCTTGACTGTTAATGAATTCGTTTTCTTAAAAAAGAAATTAGAAGTATAATACATAGACAGAGAAGATACACAGAAGTAAATGATTTAAGTAACAAGTAACAAGCAATCAAGAAACATTTTGGTCTCGTTTGAACTTTTTTTTTTTTTAAAGCATGATGTCTTATATCACATATTATAAAGTTATAAATAAATGAAAATTCATGAAAACGGTTGGATGAATAAAATAAAATATACAGATTTTTTTAAATTTTATGAAAACGAGTTTAGAATTTGCAGGCGTTTAACGTCATTAAAAGAGAAAATAATTTACGGAGGTCCTCCTATAATATCCCATGAGGTTTGCCCGACCATTACTAAAATAAAAATCTTTGATATTGTTGCACACACACATACTCCCCTACCCAGCACTGTCCCTCTCCCACACAATTCATACCCACAGAGGTTTGTTTTTAAGAATTCATGTGGAAATCGATTCGACTTTGGTGTGTACATTGTTTCAATTGTCAATCAATATTTGTTGTTGTCGTCGTCGTCGTCGTGTGTATGTTTTCAAAACATGACTTGTTGTTCTCATCACTTAAATATGATTTATATCCTGAAGAAACAGGACCAGATAACAGACACTGGTGATTCGCAGACAGGGAAAGGGTCAGGACAGCTATCGTGAAAACAAGCTTTGCCAGAAGTATTAGGTGTTAGGTACTTTATAGTGACAGAGGAGTCTCTGTGAAATTCGGGTTGCTCCCACCTGGAGAGCGCGTCACAGCCAGAGGCGCACCACCCAATTATTATTTTTGCATGCGATGTTTGTGTGACTGATGAGGAAGGAAAGGGGGGGGGGGGGGATTTTGACCAAATGACAACTTTTTCGTCGCCACTGGGTTTAACGTGTGCTAAGTTCATGGGCACATGGGACCTCGGTTTATCGTCTCATCCGAAGGACTGGGAAGTTACTACCACAAAGCGATTAAACAGGGCTGGTAGTACCTTCCTGCAAACGACCCTCAAACATGTCTTCGCTGTTTTCTCCTGTGAGGTTTGGATGCTGATGACGGTAGACTGGTTTGGTGGCTTGACTTTTGATGTTATGTGCGATCAGTTAGCGTTTTCCGTGCTTGTTGCTGGCTGACGGTTATTGTACGAAAACATGAACAGACAACCTTGGATGCTTGAAAGGGGCTGATTTTGGGAGAAACGGACTTGTGTGGGTTTTGTATTTAAAAAGAATGCGTTTGACGAATGTCTGAATTTATGTGAAAAGCTCTGGTTCATTACAACAGGTGTAATAATTATGAGACTCGGTGTCAAATGAGGAGCTGTATATAAATATATATATATAAACAAGGTGTAAACATCGCAGATATTGAATCTGAAGTGCCAAAAGAGATATGCTGAAAGGCGTGTAGACCGCAGACATTGAAAACCTACAGACTGTTCCAGCTAGGCATGCACTCGGAGAATAGTTGGTAAAAACCGAAATTCAAAGTCAAGCTTTATAAGGCCTTTAAGTTAACGTTGAGTATTGAAGTGTCCATAAATAGTAAAATAACATGCCATATTAGTAACCAATCCAGAAAGAAAAGAAGACACAAAAAACAGGGAGACCATGAGGAAAACCAAGTCGAGAACTGACTTAATGACTAAGCGACTTAATATGGTTATTTCATTTTGTGTAGTCTGTATGTTTCTATATCCGTGGACAGGGATATCTTGGCATTGGTTCAATGATCGTGTTGTTGTCACCATCCTGAACACCCTTCTTGATTCATGTCAAAGAGTGTACCCACATCGGTGTGCAATTCTTGATGTACTCTATTGTGATTCTGTTTTATTTAATCCTGGAACAGGGATGTAAATCTCACCGCAGTAACATATTCTACTATATATTTTTTCTTCTTCTTTTCGTCAACATTCGGTGAAGTCAACCTTCGTGGCACGAGATTTGCACCCCTGCTCTAGGATTTAGACTTTAAAAGTCTCTTGTGGCCATCACTACCTTAATCTGTTTACTTTTCATTGATGTATTGTGTTTTGAGATGTTATGATTATGCCAGTTATCGTGAACTCTGTGTTTTGTTGTGTATGAAACCCCAATAACCTTAGTTATCGACGGGGCTATAATTCTAATCTTAATCTTAAACTCCAATAATATCATAGTGATAGATCTTCGCTCTGGTAGGTCCCTGCCATTATGTGATAAGACGCTATACGTTGGTAACATGGACACGTTTCCTGAAAACCGCTCTGTTTGAGCAAAGACCCTAATATTATTAGCAGCGGTATAGGAGGACATGGTCCTTTAAAGGAAAAGGGGGGTGTCGTGGGTTGTATTTTTTACTTAAGAAAGGGAGAGCTCTGAAAGGGAGTAAAATCTGGCAGCCACAGTGAGGTTTTTGATCAGTTTGCTTGAGTTCGCCTATATTTGTGCGTAGGAAATTAGCATCACATTATATTAGACTATCTGATTCCATAAAATAATGAAACGGAACACCCCTAAACATTTGAGTGAATTCATTGGGCGAAGCTCCTCCAGATCATGTGATTGAAGAAAGAATGCTTCTCCCGATCAAAATCATTGACGTGGACTGCCATCTCAACTGTCGTTTTTGCGTGACTTCAAGTCGCATTGTCACATGATTGTCCCGTGCCCTCAAAAGCTTTCGAGGTCGTTCTTCGCAAATTTTCAGCGCTGGGAAACTATTTGGCAATCCTGGCCGTTTTACACCCATTGCTTGGCGAACTGTTGCAAGTCGTTTTGAGCGCTATGTTCAAAGAAACTAGGGCCATCTCTGATATATGAGGAGAGTAATTCGTTTATCGCCTAGTGTTGCATCTGTTTGCGTCTCCCGAGGAACAGACACAAAGAACAAGTTCAATCAAAGAAGAAACTCGATGGTAACACGTCTCATCCTATTGTTTGTTTTATGGCAAGGATCTATCAGTCCGGTCAGAGATCTACCAGTAATTGATTACTCTTAAATCATTGTGGTATTGAAATGGCACGACATTACAACAGCAAAACATTATAATGAGCTACAAAAGAAATGCATGGTATTGGCAACAAAGTGTTAACCAAATTTCAAACATGTAATATTCAGAGACTTTAGGCTCATCGAGACAAAAGTAACATATGAATGTTCAATTATTTCCAGTTTGTTTAATATATACAGGGTGCCTTTACTGCCTATGTTTAGTGCTTACAGATAAGTAAGTCCTCCACAAAATGTTTCTTATTTAGGATTAATAAGTGATGTTTACCTTTTCCAATTTTCAGGCTTTTCAATTTATGCATGGTTTTCTTAGGTACATACTCGTATATGTATCAAGCACCATTTATTCCGAAGCAAATCTTGAGCAAATGTAATAAGCATTGATAAGTCTAAAGAAAGCTATATCACATTGAACTAAACTACTAACTCTCTCGTATATGCTTCTTTTGTAGCTCCGTATAAGTTTTGTATATGCCTGCAAGCTGACACCTCCTCCCCCCCCCCCCCCCCCCCCCCCCCCCGACTTTTCAAGAGGACCTAATGGGAGACTTAGTGGGATTTCTTTCACGCCAGATGGCGTGACACTCGAGTTGGGCTAATCCCCTCTATATTCTTAGTTGGGGATAAAGAGAGAGCGAGATATAGAGAGGAGTCCAACCCTCTCTCTCTCTCTCTCTCTCTCTCTCTCTCTCTCTCTCTCTCTCTCTCTCTCTCTCTCTCTCTCTCTCTCTCTCTCTCTCTCTCTCTCTCTCACTACGCCCAACTAAGAATATAGCGTGATAAGCCCCTCTCGAGTGTCACGCCACCTGGCGTGAAAAAATCCCACTAAGTCTCCCATTCAACACGACTGTCATCATTGTTATAAAGTTAACATCGTATGTCACCTAGTTTTGTCGTGTCAAGATGATTATTGTCAACAGTGTTCCGAGAGCAAAAAATGTAGAATTTTCTTTGTGTTGTGATAATCATCATCATAACCAGCACTTCTAAAAACATTGATCAATGTCATTGAATCAGAATGGAGTATGTACTTTTCACCCACATTTAACAATCTTGTGGTGTCTCGTTTCAAAGTTCGCGATTTCGTGAAAGCTTATTTATCTCGTAGTGCAGTGGCTTATGTTCCATTCCTCCACCCCCAACCCCACCCTGTGTCTTTTAGTATTACAATATATATCTGATCATTTGAAAACGGTCTGCTAAAGATTATGCTTACCCTAAGAGAAAGGCTTGCAACGTTGCTCACACACAAACATGACATGATTTACTCAACCTGCCGATGATATGTTTAAAATGTGTTTGATATCTTCGACAATGAAATGCCTATAGGTGTTCGATTTCTTTATATATATATATAAAAAAAAAGCAACCGTCTAAATAGTTTCAACCATTTGTTTCTTTGCTGTGTTGACAATGCGAGGGCCAGGGTAATTATTAGCACAATTGGGTGTCTTCAGTGTAGTTTCAGATTTTGGCTAACACCAAGGTTTAGTTCTGACATTCTTCCTCCGAAGTCGGAGTGTGGCTGCCTACGTGGCGGGGTAATCAAAAACGGTCACACACGTAATGTTCTCATCCCTAACTGGTGCATTTGTACCATAGTGTTCAAGTGCTTCGGCTGTTGGAGTGATCCCTAGAGTCTTTAAGCCAGCGTAAGACACCACCAACAAAGTTCTGACATTGATAATGTTTGAATTATTCTGCTCATTGAACAACCCATCAATGTTATTTTTAGGCCTAATATGAGTATAGCCACGGGTTGTTTTACAAACGATTTCACTCAAATAAACGATAAAGGGAAAGAGACGAAAAGCCTGTTTATTACCTTATAACATTTAACCACTCATTAATCATAGTTTAAACGGTTTTGTATTCCATGAAAAGCTTTGGCCAGTCTTGTAAACTAACTCAGTTTTGTTGTTGTTTTTGTTGTTGGGGGGGGGGGGGGGTCGTTTGTTTGATGTTATGTTTTTATTAAAGTACAGTGAACAGTTATCAATGGCGTTTTGGCCAGAAGGGTATACAAGACACCAACAGTAACTAACTTACAACAAAGATTGCAATCAAAAGGAAATTATGAACAATTGATAACGTGGTCTGTACCTTTTGTGACTAAAGCGCATATACTGTAGGTAGGCCAAATGAACGAAAGATCAAAGAGAAACTTTATCTGCTCTTCTTTGATGTTATTAAAGTAATGCAAGTGCATATTAAAGGAATATTTCAAAACAAATCGATTTCAGGGGACTTTAACCTACGAGAGTAGGCCTACCCGTCAAAATGTATTAATTAAACAAAATCACAACCTAAATGTCAAAAATGTTCCAGTCAATGCGTTTAGGGGGAATCAAAGTGCACGATCTTCGTGGCTTGTTTAATGTTTTTTTCACAGAAAATCAGAGTACTTTTACAGTAATTCAGTTTAGTTTCCGATGGTGCTTTCGTTTGAGTGTGTGTGTGTGTGTGTGTGTGTGTGTGTGTGTGTGTGTGTTGTGTGTACATGCATGTGTCTGTGTGTATTTGTATGTGTTCGTATGTACGTGTTTATCGTATGCATGTGAAGATGCGCGAGCATGTGTCTGATTAAAAACCAAACGGTTGCTTCTTTGGTTTGTCTTTAATAATAATAATGTTTTTTTGTGATCAAACAGTCTTTCAATTCTTTTATCTCTGAAAGCAATTTCATTTTGTTTTAATCAAGCCCTCACTTATATATTGTAGACCCCTCACCCCCCACCCCCTCCAAAAAAATCCACCATCTTAGTCTTCTTTAAATAAATAAAAATACACACATAAAACTAGCAATGTTTTGAATGTCCATTGTTACTTAAATAATGATGATTGCAATTGTTGCGTTTCGACTTTTCGAGACACCTTCATAACTGTTCTTATACTTTTGGAGCTCATGAACTGAAGGGTCACCCGCTGCTGTTGAAGACTTTGAAGACAAGTCTTCATCAACCAGAAGCCGCGACATTGCAGTTCTTTCGTGGTGTACAAGAGAGATTGTCCCGTTTGGAGCAAATAGAAAACAGGGAAAAACACACCGAGTTGAAGTCATTCATAACGCCCCTTTTCCTTCAGTCTTGTCTTCTGAGACCCTTTTTCTCATCCCCCTTCCCCCCCCCCCCCCCTCTTTCCTTTACTTATCTTCTCCTGTTTTTAATATTACCTTTTAGTCCCTTTTGGCGCAGTTGTATTACCCTAACCAGTTTGTTTCATCCTTTCCATTTTTATTATTATTATTATTAGTTACAGAGTGATCTGTTTGAAAGGAGGAATATTTGTGATTTATTTCTGTGAAAAACATTGTTTTATTATTTTTAAATATCTTCTATTTAACAATGTCTTTACTATGTTATGTTTTTTTCTATTAGAAATGCTACCATAGTAAAACAAATCTCTCTGTCTTGCTCTTCTCTCTCTCTCTCTCTCTCTCTCTCTCTCTCTCTCTCTCTCTCTCTCTCTCTCTCTCTCTCTCTCTCTCTCTCTCTCTCCCTCTCTCTCTCTATCTATCTCTCTGTGTGTCTCGCTCTTCTCTCTCTCTCTATCATAATTTGCATTTTAATGTGCGTGTATAGTGAAGTCGGTGTGATTTCTACAGCATTAGTTTGGGAGACTTAGGGAAGCGTCTGTATCTGCTTCAGGGGGGGGGGGGGTAGTCTGATTTGCAGTCAGTAAAATACCGTTACACACCTTTAATCGAGATCTGTACTTAGTGAGCTTAGAAGGCAACAATCAATAATAATCACTTTGTTAGTTGTGTATAATTATGTAATGATTATCCATGAGTTCATTGCTTCATTTTCTTGGTCATTTGGTATTGTCTATAACGCCTACGGTGAATGCTTTTGTGCTTATACCAATAAGCCAATACTAAACTCGTTCCTGAAAACCGACCATTTCTTGAAGTAGATCACGTGTAGCACTGTACATGCACGTTTTGTTTTTTCAAGAGTGCATATTAATTTTGAATTAATGAACTGAAAATAACAAATAATTAATAAAGCACGGGACTATAAAACTTTTGTGTACACATTTTGAATGTAATTTATACCTATCTTAACAGGATAAATCACGCCGGTATTTAAACGGGTTTTTTTAAGGGAAAATAATTCGTTTCAATTACACACAAAAATTCTCAAAAACCTACATGTGATTTTATCGTTACATTTTAATACGATATTTACATACAATTAAAGATATTAGAACTTAAGTTCTTTTTTTATATATAAGTAAACTTTATTTCTAGCATGATTATCATGATAAACTTTCCTTATCCAGGAAACTAAATGAAAATGTGCAATGGCTTAACCCACTACCTGCATTGAATAAAAAATGTAGCTTCAGAATAATTCATTTCGCGGTGTCTTATTAAAATGGTACTATCGTGCGACGGGCAATATCCACGTCTATAACCGTAAAGGAGTAAGCGTCAATAGATTGTAGTACGCACTACACGTTATATTTCTTCCCCTTTGGGAATTATCTTCTTCTGTTTTAAAAAAAAGAGACTTTGGTCGAATTTCTTTCCGTATGCAGACAACAATACATCAAATCAACTTTATTATATCTCACGAATAAATTATATCCAGGTGCCGTATAATAGATTCATTGACATTCGGCAGCATGAATGAATATAAGCAAACAATTTTTAAAGGGACACCCTGGTGGATGAGGTTTTGCAAGAAACACGTCGAGATCACTAGGAAAGCACCCTTTACAAATATGGCAACACTCACTTTGCTCTGGTTTCCTAGAAATCAAACCGTCAAATCGACGATTCCCCCTTGGTGGAGGTGCTGGAAGTCAGATGTTTTCAGTGAAAGAATTTTAGAAAGCATGTGATTTCTCTTTTCTAATGGCCGCCTGAGTTAGACCAACTCTTTGCAAGAAATGTCCACAATACAAGCCTTTTTAAGCAGTTCACCAAAAGGAGTTTCGCTCACAACAAAGGAAATAGCTCCAGTTTGGTTTTTTACTGCACTATAAAGAAGAAAAAGCTTCAACCACTCTCAGTGGCCTCCACCCACCCCGTCCAAAATGGCTTCTCTCTCCGGCAACTCCGCCAAGGAGGAATCGCCGTTTTGACGGTTTGATTTCTAGGAAACCAGAGCAAAAAGTGAGTGTTCCGATCCTTGAAAAGGCTGTCTTTCTGTCGGACCTCGACGTGTTTCTTGCAAAAAAAACATCCGTCAGGGTGCCCCTTTAAATGAAACGAGTCACATGAGTACTATAATGATGAATATGATGCATAAGGGCATTGACATTTAGCATGCATGAGCATAAAGTACATGCCATCTTTCTTTAAAACGCTGACCCCGACAGACTGCCTTCGTCAGTCAAGCATCTGATCAAACTAAAGACATCTTCCAATACGCGAGTCTTCTGTCACTTGCATGTCTTTGCATACATACATTTCACTATATAATTGTTTTTTTCTTTCTTAAGTTGGCACGAGACAACCATCGGAGCATGCAAGTGATGGGAAAAACCGCGCGTGTTTGGATGATGTCCACATGACTGATGCCTGATATGGTTTGATGATGAATCAGGACCTCTTTATTAAGGTCTCTGTACACGTGAACATTCATTCTTTTTCTCCATTCTTTCCCCATGGCAACACAGCTACAGCAATATGCAAGTGATCTTAAGGTCTCCGTACACGTTAACGTTATTCACGGGATATTGCTATTTCCCCAATGGCAACACAGTCTCTGTACACGTTAACATCATTCACAAAAGATCACTATTTCCCCCCATGGCAACACAGTGAGTTATAAGCCATATTATGAGTGGCCTAACACTGTGTTGCCATGGGCAAATAGTGAGATTTTGTGAATATCCGTTAACGTGTACAGTGACCTTTACGAGTGGCTATCACTGTGTTGCCATGAGGAAATGATGAAAAATGTTAACTGGTGTATTGAAACCTTTACGAGCATAAATGTGGATATTGCTCGCTTCACGGTTTTTTAGGTACCTATACTATCCAGTTTGCTTCTTTTTGTTTAATTCCCTGTGCGCATTCATTGTTCTGTGGTTTGTTCCATTTGTTAGAGCTTGTGATATGAGTTAGCTGTGTTTCCTGCCTCCCACCCCCCACCTCCGCCCCCCTCCCTCTTGGCTCTTGTGATCCTTGCTCGTGTAGCTGCTGTATTAAAAAAAAATCAAGGTGTCTGTCTGGTTTTGAACGCAGCTGTCACCACAATAAAACATTATTACACCATCCGACCTGCGTGTGGCTGTGGAAGAATGAAAGCGTTCTGTTATAAATTTTCTGTGGATCTGTCGGTCTCCGTGCCCGTCTTGTCTTGTCTGTCTGTTTGTCTTTCTCTCTCGGTCTGTTTCTTCCTCTCTCCAACCCTCTCCTCTCTCCCCCACCCCTCCCCTCTTTCTGTCTCTAACCCTCTTCTTCAGATTTGTTTCTTTCTTTTATCCGTTCGTTCTTCTTTCACTACTCCAACAACAACGACCGCTGCTTCTGCTACTACTACTACTGCTACTGCTACTACTACTCCTACTACTACTACTACTACTACTACTACTACTACTACTACTACTACTACTACTACTACTACTACTGCTACTACTACTACTACTACTACTACTACTACTACTACTACTACTACTACTACTGCATGGGTACAACTTTTCCTGGTACACAAGGATTTCCTGTTTTTGAATTTTACCAAAAAAGGAATTTCCTTTTTTTTAATTTGTCAAACAAGATCTTTGTGTGTCTACTGTATTTTTCAAACACTTTAAAATAAGCATGTGTATAAATTGTCGGGAAAAAAGCAAACTAAAATATCCTTCATAAATCATTTTTGTCTTCAGCTGCAGGGGGACATTACCCATAGACCCCGGCCTTTCAGGATTTTTCATTTTGTGTAGTTGCGCCCATGCTACTACTACTGCTACTACTACTGCTACTACTGCTGCTGCTACTACTACTGCTGCTGCTGCTACTACTGCTACTACTACTGCTGCTACTACTACTACTACTACTACTGCTGCTGCTGCTGCTACTACTACTACTACTGCTGCTGCTACTACTACTACTACTACTACTACTACTACTGCTACTACTAACTGCTACTGCTACTACTACTACTACTACTACTACTACTACTACTACTACTGCTGCTGCTACTACTACTACTACTGCTACTACTACTACTACTACTACTACTACTACTACTACTACTACTACTACTACTGCTACTGCTACTACTACTACTACTACTACTACTACTACTACTACGTCTTCTTTTTTCTTCTATTTCTTCTTTTCTTAATCCTTTTCTCTTTTTTCTTCTTCTCCTCCTTTATTGATGCAGATATTTTTATTCAATGAATTGTGTTTTTGTGGGCAGGGGCAGTTGAATATTTTTTTTTATGACTATGCATACAAGCACGCTCATAAGCATACACCTTACACACATATATGTACGCAAACACGTGTACGGATACGCATAGACCCTTTAATGCGTACAACCAAATACATTGATTTAGTCTGTTTGGATCTATTCAACTAGTTGAATATTTCATTATCACAACAGAATTGTTAAAAACGATTAAAATTGAAACCCCGCACACGCGTGCATGTACGTAAAGACACAACACAAGCATGCGCACATCTACATAATGACATGGACGCATTTATACATACACCAATTATACATCTTTTTTTTCTTCTTTTTTAAAAAGCAAGTCAAAGTTTTGTTGTCCAATTATGTTTAGCCACAAACGTTTGTTTTCGTCTCAATTTTGACACAAGCTATGAATAACAATTTGTAAGAATTTGTCAAATACACATTTATTTATTCTGACCTAGTTTAAAATCAATTTAGAAATAGTATACTATAAGTATGAAAACTTCAAAATCAGTGGACAGTTTATAATATTAAATCGTCCGGTTATCGGGTTTTTTTCTTTTTACGAATATTCGTTCTTTGAAGATTATGAAAATAATCTGTTTCATTTGACGTCTCTGGTAGCATTGTGGGGAAAATGTGCATTGTAAATGACTAAAATATGAAAGTAAAGCAATGCTATTAAATAGTATTCGGAATTCATCATGTTTGATTCTGCATCGAGTATTGTTGTTCTGAATCGTCTTTAACCCTTTCGCCGCCAACCATTTTTTTGCCAAACAATAGGCCTACCATTAAGCTTACCTAGGTAGATAATGTTTTTGGCAATATTGCGAATTCCTCTGACATGTAAAACATTAGGCCTATCCTTACCTTCAAAAATTACGAAAATAGGGTCTTCAGATAACAGGCCCTAATTTGATGCTTTTTAATGACATGGGTGTTAAACCATTGTGGTGCATAAATGCGACATTGGCGGTGAAAAACGTAAGGTACTGGAAAGTTTGAAGCAACGTCTTTATCACTTTGTGTTGCTGTTGTTGTTGTTAGTGTTGGTTTAAACAAATTTTATTTATCAACAATCATATGACAAGGCAGCATCAACAAGGAAATCATAGAGCACAACAAGCATAGAGCTTATACTGGGGCTCAAACCATCTAAATTACATTAGTATTGGCTGCGCAAATGTGACCCAGCACCACGAATGGGACATTAAGTGTCAAACTGACCATTCTGAGAAAATTATACAATGGAAAACTGCCGACCATTCTCTTGCTAACAATACAAGAACTATAATTGTATCTTTTTCCGTACCCAAGTTATGAGCATTTAAAATTAGTAGAGTGAG
>CM065698.1:33913469-33973469 GCA_017654935.2 Phymorhynchus buccinoides | reverse complement strand
CATATAAGACCTACTTTTCTGAGACATTGCCCTTCTTTGTAAGTATTAAAAGTACCTCCCTTGCAAGACCCCTCCCTTAAGACCTCAATGTGGATGCTTTTTGAAGGTCTTAAAAAGGAGGTTCCACTGTACTGGTATATGAATACAGTTTTTAATTAAATCAAAAGCAAGCATTGGGTTTTCCAAGGGTGACACATTCCTAGGATGATACACCCCCATCATATACACGCCACGTTCTCATTACATCCTCCACGATCAACCAGAACGGAGGCTTGTCGTGGCATGCATGCAGCGTAGCGTACTGTAGTCGGGCATAACCTAGTCACAGCGTGGTGGGGCTTGGGTAGGAGACATCGAGAGCGTGGCTGGCTGCGTTCTTGCTACGCGCATACTTGTTTTGTTTTGTTTAAGTGTTCAAAACACACACAGCGAGGGCGTGGTAAAAACAAAACAAGCGCGGATTCGCAATCGTGTGTGGCAGCGGTCTATTTTTACCACTCCAATACATACACTAAGTCGCCTCCCCTGGCTTTTCAATAATTTTAATCTGTAAACCAGAATGTTATCTCTGCACCATTTCGTAACTTTTTATATATTTTGGAAAATATTTAAAACTATTTATCCTACTTATACTCATCAAAAGAAGCACCGCATGCTCGTCGTGTCTGTTGCAGTGTCTGTATTACGCATGTTTATTATTTTGTACGCTTTAAAATGAAGATTCATGTGCTCTGTTCAGTATTCTTTCCATACCTAAGGACTGTAGATATGACAACTGAAATGTTACTTTATGCCCAAGTATTTTTTTCTCTTTTACAATATGTGCGACAATTTTGGACCGACAGACCGACCGACAGACAGACAGACAAAGTGAGTTATAGGTTTGTGGCTTGTGCCACAAACAAAAAAGAAGCGTGGCGGTAACGTAGTCTTCCACAAAAGACTACGCCGTACCACGATATCCCAATACTATTGAAAATCATTTATTGTGCAGCTCTCATTTACTATTGGCCCCCAACTAACAAGCTAGTGTCAAATTCTAATGATACAATCCATTTGAGTAAAGGCTGCAATTGTACATTAGTCACCACCCCCACCACCCCTCAAATTTGCACATTGAACATTTTCACTGAGAAGCAGCATTCTGCCATGTTGGATCGAGAAAAGCTAAAGGAGGGGGGGGGGGAGAATCAGCCTATGATTGGGGGGGGGGGGGGGGGGGGGAGAGAGAATCAGCCTATGATTACTTTCATAAAAAATTTTTTAAGAAGCAGACTTTGATATTTGAAAATGTTCATCATGTTGGTAATTCCAAATTGTAAACATTGTTTCTTTACTGACTGTTTCGTCCACTTCTGTGGACTTTCTCGGAGTGAGGAAGTCCCCAGGAGTGGACGAAACAGTCAGTAAAGAGGAGGAAGTCCACAGGAGTGGACGATACAGTCAGTAAAGAGGTCATCTGTTTGTGTTGTGAAAGGAGTGAGGAAGTCAACAGAAGTGGACGAAACAGTCAGTAAAGAGGTAATCTGTTTGTGTTGTGAAAGAAAAAGAACAAATGTTTGCAAGCAGACTTTGAGATTGAGGGTCTTAACCACGACAGGGTGGGTGTGGTGGGTGGTGGGTGGGTGAGGGGTGGAGAAGGGGTGCACTAAACTACAATATCGCGCAATACTGTACCATGAGGACACGTGGTAGATCAGCAGAGAGGCCGGGGTTTC
This sequence comes from Phymorhynchus buccinoides, assembly GCA_017654935.2. Lineage (NCBI taxonomy): Eukaryota > Metazoa > Mollusca > Gastropoda > Neogastropoda > Raphitomidae > Phymorhynchus > Phymorhynchus buccinoides. The sequence continues at coordinate 33,971,751 of CM065698.1, read as the reverse complement.
CATGAGCACCATCAGGAAGAAGTTGAGGTGAAAATCCCCGGAGAGGTTCTTGATGCCGAACGAGATGCCGTAGTACATCAGGGAGCAGCTGAACCTGCGAGGGACACAGTGATTGAGACAGGGGACAACATGAGGCTTTATGCTGCATGGCTTCTTCGTGTTGTCCAAGGGCGATAATGTTTATGTAGGTGGCGCTTTCACGTCAGGCCCTCTGTTCACTTGAGAGAGAGAGGGGGGGGGGGGGAGAGGGGGAGAGAGAGATAGAGAGAAGGAGGGAGAGAGAGGAGGAGGGAGAGAGAGACAGAGAGAGAGAGAGAGACACAGAGAGAGGAGGGAGAGACAGAGACGGAGGGAGATAGCGAGAGGAGGGAGAGAGACATAGAGAGACAGAGGAGGGAGGGAGAGAGAGAGATAGACAGATAGAGAGAATGACATAGAGAGAGCGTAGGAGCGAGAGAGACAGGGAGAGAGACAGAGAGAGAGAGAGAGACAGAGAAGGAGGGAGAAAGAGACAGAGAGAGAGAGAAGGAGAGAGAGAGAGAGAGAGAGAGAGAGAGAGAGAGAGAGAGAGAGAGAGAGAGAGAGAGAGAGAGAGAGAGAGAGAAGGCTTTATGCTTGATAGATGTGCCCATTATTCTTCCTCCCTGATCACTCGGACAGCCTCCTGTCGTATGAGCGTAGATGGGTCATGCTGCCGTTGTGCGTCTAACTTAGCTGACTGAAATAGTTAGGCCCAGCATGTCCGTCTTCGGCTGGAGAGAATCTTTGTAAGTGTGTCTAGAAGAAAACAAGGGAGGAGAATGCGCCAATAAGTCAGAAAGATAGTAGATGACAGTAAGCAAAGGGAAAAGGCAGAGTCAAGGAGGGTGATATAAATTAGAGGAAGCTACAAGCGCAGGACTTCCAGAAGTGGAGGAACTATTTGAACAAAAGACCTCTCGGCATTCCCACGGGGAGCGACGTGCCCATGATTCTATTATATGTCCTCGTCTCTTTTTGTCACTCTTACTGTGCCCTCGGCTCTATTATGTCGCCTCGGGTTAGGGATAGGGTTAGGGACAGGATTTGGGTTTCCTGTCAGGGATAGAGATTGGGATAGGGGTTCAGGTTAAGTTTAGGGTTTGGGTTAGGGTTAGCTACAAGGTTTTTGTGTCGCATGCGGACGGATAGATATATGAGGAGAACATATAGAGAAGGGGACATATAGAGATGAAATCGGGAGTGGGGGCACAATGCTAAGTAACCGTGAGAAATTGTCGAAGGTTTTTTTTTTAATTCCAGAAGGTAGTATTAAGTCGTCGCTTTGTGAAAGCCAGAAGAGACTATCAGACTAGGCCTACACCCACCAGAGAACCTGTCATGCAAGAGGACATTTTGAACGTCTTTAATACCAGAAGGTTGTATTGGTTTCCCTTGGTACAAGCCAGAGGGTACCATATATCACAAAGAGAAGAAATAAGACTGATATTCTTCTTCTACTTCTTCTTCAGCTACATTTTCAACAATGAAATGCGTGATTATGGATGCATGCGTGCGTATGTACGTGCGTGCGTACAGGATGTGCGTGCAGACGTGTGCGAGTGTGTCTGCATGTGTATATATAGGGTACGCGCGCGTGTGTGTGTATGCGTGTCTGTGTGCATGTGTGTATCGAGAGAGAGAGAGAGAGAGAGAGAGAGAGAGAGAGAGAGAGAGAGAGAGAGAGAGAGAGAGAGAGAGAGAGAGAGAGAGAGAGAGAGAGAGAGAGAGAGTTGTTTGGCTATTTGCATGAATTGTTATTAGTATTTTGTTTGTTGTTGTTTTTGTTGTTTTGTTGTTGCTCGTTACGTTTTATTTATAGTATTTAAATGGGCGGATTTGTAAAAAAAGGCCTTCAATGTGCCTAAATCTTTTACCCATTAAAAAGTTCAATCAATCAATCAATCTTCTTCTTCTTCTTCTTCTTCTTTTTCTTCTTCTTCTTCTTCTTCTTCTGCATACCATGGCCATATGACCATAATGGGCAAGGTAGGCCTACGTATGTGTCCGGTTTTCAGTTTTCACTGGTGTCCCCGCTGCGTACAGCCGACACATTCCCATTTCGGAGGAGAGACGCATATACACTACTCACAAAAAGTTAAGGATCACTATGAGAAAACAGGTGCGCAATAAACTCCGTTCGCTCCTGTTATTTTTTTCTCAGTCAAGCCAAATTGTTATGAATTCTTGTTCAGCTGTAAGTGGGCGATGTTGTGTTAGTGGAAACATTGCACGTGATTCTCTATTACTGAGCTTGGCAGCAAAAGAAAAAGCGGAAACTTGCGAAAAAGGACCTTGTTTTGGATCGTTCTGCATGAACACATTGCACAAGCCAGATGGAAAAACCATTATGCACGTGCAAGCACTGCTGTTTATGTGTGAGATGCTGTCTCTTGCTTGGCTTTATAAGAAGACATACCACCAGTATTAGGCCTGATTTGACAATGCCTCCACGACGAAAATTGAGCGAGTTGGATAGGGGACGAGCTGTTGCATGGTTCCAAGATGGTGTTCCCAAGCGAGAAGTGGCCAGGCGACTTCAGGTGTCCATCTCGGTCATTGTCAGACTGATTCAACGCTTCACAGCCACTGGGAGGGTCCATGAAAGACGCAGATCTGGTCGACCGAAGAAGACAACTCCACGTGAAGATCGTCTCATTGAACGACAAGCCCTGCAGACAAGAACAGCCTCTTCCAGCATCATTCGAAGGCAGCTGAGGGTGGCTACTAACATCAACATCAGCCAGCAGACCATACGGAACCGCCTTCATGGGTTTAACCTCCGTTCTCGTCGCCCAGCTGTACGGCCACGCTTAACTCCAGCCCATAGGGCAGCACGCCGCGCCTTCTGCAGACGTCACGTGAGGTGGACACGTCAGCAATGGTCCCAGGTCCTGTTCAGTGATGAATCACGCTTCACCCTGAACCACAACGACGGCCGACTGAGGGTCTGGAGGCGCCCAGGGGAACGCTTTATTGACGCCACTGTCCAAGAAAAGGTGGCCTTTGGTGGAGGTTCTGTAATGGTCTGGGGGGCCTTCAGCCTTCACCACAGAACACCCTTGTATCATGTACAGGGTAACCTGACTGGCCTCCGATACCGGGATGAGATCCTTCGACCGCTGGCTGTGCCTACACTGCAGCAGATGGGACCGCCGGCTGTCTACCAGGATGACAACGCTCGCCCCCACAGGGCAAGGGTGGTCAACGACTTCCTGCAGCAGTCTGGAGTCAACAGAATGGAGTGGCCAGCATGCAGTCCCGATCTCAACCCGATTGAGAACCTCTGGGATGAGCTGGATCGCAAAGTGAGGAGCAACCACCCCCCTCCCAGGGATGCCCAGCACCTCTACCAGATGCTGCAGGCTGAGTGGCAGGCGCTTCCACAGAGGATCTTCACCACCCTGGTCAACTCCATGAGGACTCGCTGCGTCGAGTGCCAGAACAGCCATGGCGGATACACGCATTACTGAACTTTTGGGAGCATCAGAATGCCTTGTCTTGTGATTTCAATGACTTTGGGAAATCAAATTTCGATACGTACCCACTTTGATCAAATGTACAGACCAAACGATTGCTCGAAATTGAAGGCAATTGTGTATCTTTATCACTAAAGCATTGAATTAAATGTTGGCCAAAATTCAACGCATTGGCTTTCTTATTTGGAAAGTTATGAATTAGTTTGCAAGTGATCCTTAACTTTTTGTGGATAGCTTAGTTTATTGCCTTCTGGCTTTGACCTCAAGAGAACGATAGCATCTTCTGGTGAGATCTCTCGATTTCATCTTTTGTTGTTGTTCCATGAAAAATGTGTTTATGTATGTAGCTATGTTCCTCCTGGAGATTCGCCCTTTGACACTCATTTTGATGCTGAGCATGTAGGAAGTGCTGTGTTGGGAGTCTTTTTGTTTGATTGTCCACTTTCTATTAAAGAAAACGTTTTTTCGTTTTGCTGAATGGCAACCTGAAAAAAGCTAATATTTATTGTAGTTTGAATGAAATACAATATCCTTATCATAAACAGACAGTCAAGCGTCCCACTGAATGTAAAATGACACTCCAAAGATAATGGTTTGAATAATTAACTATAGTAAAATATTATTGAGCATGTTTACTTCTTTAGGTTTGAGCATATCGAATAGTATGTGTGAAGGCGACCGTCAAGGTCGCTACATTAGTCCGGTGGCAGAGGGGGTCGAACCTAGAAATGTTTGGTAACAATCGTTTCTTTGCATTTTCAATAGTCTGGACCAAGTAGTTGAAGAATCCGTTGGAAGGTCTCGTGGCAACCTCTTGGCATCTTCATAATTCAAGATGGCGGCCAACATGGCTGCCTAGTTTCATAAATAACACTGTTCGCTCTAACGTTTTGAATAATTATAAAACATATTCAATCATAATTGCAGTGTCTAATGTGTTTCTGTAGACAGGACATGCAGACATAAAATTCTGACAACTGAAGTAGCATGGATCATTATTAATGTTTCATTATTGAAGAAAAACAATAATCACTTAATATTGACCATCAACGTCAGGCTAAAGTCAGCCTCTAATAAAATAAAATAAAAAGCCATTTTGAATACAGAAAGGGCGCAACCGTTTGAGAACAGAGCCAACAGTTACAACTCCGATACAGCAGTTACAACTCGGATACAACAGTTACAACTCAGATACAACAGCTACAACTCAAGATACAACAGTTACAACTCAGATACAGCAGTTACAACTCGGATACAACAGTTACAAATTCAGATACAACAGCTACAACTCAGATACAACAGTTACAAACTCAGATACAACAGTTACAACTCAGATACAACAGTTACAACTCAGATACAACAGTTACAAACTCAGATACAACAGCTACAACTCAGATACAACAGCTACAACTCAAGATACAACAGTTACAAACTCGGATACAACAGTTACAACTCAGACACAACAGTTACAACTCAGATACAACAGTTACAACTCAGATAATGTTTGGTACTGACCACATAAAGCCACATATAGAGGAGACCTTGATCATGTGGAGGCTGGAGAAGAGGTGATAGTAGTTGTACTTCTGGCGGTGCTGGTGGTGCTGAGGTCCGGAGCCCGGAGGGTCCGAGTTGAGGGCCTGCACGGAGCTGAAGGAAGGCGGGGGGCGTCCGTTCCAGCGGGCCATCTTGCAGAGAACCTCGTGCGCTTCCTCCATGCGCCCCGTCACCGTCAGGAAGCGCACGCTCTCTGGAAGAAAGCTGCACAACCCAGTAGAAGCTGTTAGCCAGTCAAGTCAAGTTTATTTCCAAAAAACCCTGGGGGCACAAGAAAATGTATATAAATGCCATTGACATTTGCGGCATCAAACATTACAAATATTAGCTCAAAAGACTTCTTAACAGTACACATCAACAGTTACATACATGGGCTCAAAAGATATTTTAACGGTGCTCATCACCATACAGACAGGCACATAATACCATCATACACAGATACACCACCATACACATACACGCATATACATGCACACACACAGTTGCTGGAATTTCACATATGAATCAATTTTTTTTTTTAACGCTAATTAACTTATCTCCATTAACAAATATTGACATATGAAACAAGATAAGAAACAATTAGGACATAAACTCAGACATGGAGATGCCCTTCGTGTACCAAGAGGTGTGAATAATAGTAGAAAAAATTAGTGGGGTTCGTGATATCAACTAAGGTTCAGAACTCTTTTAAAATAGCCTTAATGAAACAAGCTAAACGACTGAGAGTTCTTTTATTTTTAGACTGAAATAAGGAATTAAACTTTATTACGTTTGGGTTTTTTAAACAATAATTTGGCAAATAAGGCTGGTGTGGAGGGGGGGTACCGTATTTTACGGACTACAAGGAGCTTTAGAAATAGTATAAGGCGCACGCTCTGAATTTAACAAAAAGTATGAATTTAAATATAAACAGGTAAAGCTAACATTGAGTTTGGTGAAACCAAATAATAAAAAATTGTAATTGACTTAAGTTAAACTACATTACACGAATCAATGCATTTCCTGACACCGTCTGTGGAAGAGCGCTGGACACAGCAACGACCATTACTATCGCTGAGTTTCATGAAGAAAGAGAATATTGTTTTAGGGTTTGATTTAAAACAAGATAATGCTTTTTACAAAACTAAAACACATTTTTAAGGTTTTGATTTAATTTGATTAAGATAATTAAGATCATGTCGAGTTCATGTTTAAAGTCTTCAGAAGTTTAATTTGTTTTTGTAAAATTGATAAATCTGAAAACAAGGGGATGTAGAGAGTATGTGATTGTTATATAACGTTTCTATGTTTCTTTTTTTGTCCACCAAACCGTGTCATTGATGAACTAGAACATCAGCATGAATACACTGTTATAGTCTTGACATGTTGTTACGACATCCGACATGACTGTTTATTAATTCATTCATTCGTTCATTCATTCATCCCCCCCTCTTAAATCGTGGGTTTCAGCCTCACGAGCGTGACCAATCAGGCGACAAGTCTTGGGAGAATAATGAACGGAGGGGGAGAGAACAGAAAGGGGCAAATGTTAAGATCAGCTCCCTGCGCTGTTCCAGGGTGAAGTTGGCCAATCAGCTCCCTCCGCTGTTCCAGGGTGAAGTTGGCCAATCAGCTTAACGGAAAAGGTAAATCGGAGGGAGCTGATTGGCCAACTTCACCCTGGAACAGCGGAGGGAGCTGATCTTAACATTAGCCCAGAAAGGGTTAGGAGGCAGTAGAGAAACGGTGGAGGAGGGTAGGAAAATAGGGGGTGAGGACAAGGTGATGGGGAACATGGAAAAGCGAAAGACACGCTGCGAAATAAGAGGTGGTGAAATGGCCCACATAAAAGCTCCTTTCTTTCCGCCCTTCTCACCTTTCCCCCAGTTTCATGCCCTCCACCCTCACCCCACCTATACCAAACGTTTGATTCTTCCCTGTTTTCGTTTCCCCCCTCCTCATTGTATTCTGACACCTATAAGAAACGTGAAAACATGACAAATTATAACTGTTTTTGACCACAATCATTTAACAAAGGCAACGAACTCTCCGCTTAAAAAAAAGGCGCATAAGCTTAACTCTCATCGAGGCCGCCTACGACACGGATTCGCTTAAAAACAGTTCTGTGAGTGTGTGGGAGAGCTAGGTATGTAAGAAAATCTGGAGCTGAATAATAAATATACCTAATAATAGCATTTATATAGCACCTTTCTCCAAATACATTAGACCCAACGCGCTTACATTCACTAACTCACACGCAGATACACTTACATGAACCATTCTCCCACATCCATACAACCATGTCTGAAGCCACAGAGAAAACGCTTTCTGAAACAGATGAGTCTGGAGCTGGGTTTTCAAAACTGGAAAGGGTTGGCTGGTGACGGAGAGGGAGTGGGAGATAATTCCAGACAGTGGGGGCACAAAAACTGAAGCTGCGCTGACCAAAAGATTTTGAATTAGTTTGGGGGTACCTTTGACAGCATAGTATTGAAAGATCGGAGTGAGAGAGGAGTGTGTGTGCGGAGAGCATGCATGAAATGAAACAGAAACACCCGAAGGTGCTGATGGGACCCAGAGATGCACCACACACGCCTGCCCAATCAACACGAGAGCAGCCCTCAAACAAAGATCACACAATATGAATTGAGTGTGCAAAATAGATCGAGTCATGGTCAAACATAAACAAAAAGTTATTAATGCGTGTGCATTCTAAAAGAGCAAGTATGATCATTATTGCTTTAGCATTTGAAACGTGTTAGCGTGTTGCTACCGTTTTCAGTATACAAACTAAACAGGGCGTCCCACAGTTAGAAGCTCACTGTCTTTTGTCAAGGTTGTCTATATAACAGTGTCAAATAATTCGTAGGACACACACACACACACACACACACACACACACACACACACACACACACACGCACGCACACGCACACACACACACACACACGCACACGCACGCGCACGCACACACACACACACATACACACACACACGCACGCACGCACACGCACATTCACACACACACACACACACACACACACACACACATACACATACACACTTAAACAAATATTTTAAAATAAAAACAATAGCGACTCCGTGATAGCGAATAATGTGTGCGTGGTTTTTGTTTGTTTATTTGTTTGTTTGTTTTGCTTTTGACTTCTCACATTGTATACGTTACAAACGTTCTATAACCATAGTTCAAAATTAGGTAGGCCATACACTTTTCTTACTAACGTTGTCTCTCTCTCTCTCTCTCTCTCTCTCTCTCTCTCTCTCTCTCTCTCTCTCTCTCTCTCTCTCTCTCTCTCTCTCTCTCTCTCTCTCTCTCTCTCTCTCTCTCTCGCTTTCATGTTGTTGTGGGGTTGTTGCTTTTCATTTGCTGGGCTGCGTGAAAACAAAACTCTTGCATTGCTTCATACAAGGGGGTTTTTCTACATGGTTTACTAATTTACAAGTGTCCTCTACAATTGGGTCATAGTTATCTATGGTATAGAATCAAATTGAGCTTTCGGTGCTCATAAAAATATATCATACATCTTCAGCTGAGTGAAATGCACAGCCTGTTTTGTTCGATCAAATCGGACAGTGTATGGGCAGTGTATACCTTCGAGCTGTCATGACCGTTATGGTCATTAGGCTGAACACGCTCTTGTGACTATTCGTTGATAATTATACAGACATCACAAAAAGTTAAGGACCACCGACTCAATTCGCCCTATTTTCTACCTGGAGGCATGATGAAGTGAGGTTTAATTTTGCGGACACGACAGCTTATTTAGGCAAGAAAATGAGCACAGATCATGTGCGACCAGATCTGAATTTGAGGATGTCTGCATATTATATCTACTGCCTCTTGTTTAGCATCCTGTGCTTACTTTTATGAAGTTCTACTAAAGCTTGAGTGGGAAACTAAACGTTGTTACTTTCTAAATTCAGTAAATCTGTTTACTTACTTTAGAAAGTAACAACGTTTAGTTTCAAAGTAACAACGCCTAGTTTCCCATTTAAGCTTTAGTAGAACTTCATAAAAATTAAGGTCTGGCGACTATTTTCTATTTTCTACTGATTACTATTTTCCGAACAATATTAAAATACGGAGACATGTTGCACAATAATGGGGGGGGGGGGGGGGTATATAAAGAATTCAACATAACGTTTATCAGGGACAGTTAGCGAGCGCGTACCATGCTGTAACATCGTCTGTTTCAGCTGTGAATGTGACAAGGGTGGTTTCAGCTTCCACGTAGCCCAATAAACAGTATGTTGAAACCATAGCCACGAGCATGGCGAATCGGTTAAATCGTTCCATAGCGAAGGTAGTACACATTTACACTACATAACGACGTTTGTCACGATGCGGTCATCTCAATATTTCCCCCCGTTGTTTCAGTAATATTTTTGATTTATACGCAACCTATTCCAATGTCTCCCGTTTATACAATCTAGGACTTTGCCTGCTTTGTTCTTCATTTATTACAGCGGTCAGTTTAGTGTTCAGAATGTCAGGAATCACCGCATCAGCCCTTAATTTTATGAAGTTCCACTAAACGTTGTTACTTTCTTAATTAAGTAAATCGGTTTACTTAATTTAGAAAGTAACAACGTTTAGTTTCCCACTTGAAGCTTTAGTAGAACTTCATAAAATTAAGCACAGATCAGAGGAAACGCACGCTGCCCCCCGAGTGCCTCTCTCTCTATCTCTCTCTCTATCTCTCTCTCTGTGTCTCTCTGTGTGTGTGTGTGTGTGTGTGTCTCTCTCTCTCTCTCTCAAATATACACACAAACTCTCTATATATCTCTCTCTTAAAGTGTCTCTCTTTCTGTCTCACCATCCTCTCTCCCCCAACCTTTGCCCCTTTTCTCTCTCTCTCTTTGTTCTCTCACTCTCTTTGTACTCTCTTTCTCTGCGCTATCTCTCTTTCTCTCTCTCTCTCTCTCTCTCTCTCTCTCTCTCTCTCTCTCTCTCTCTCTCTCTCTCTCTCTCTCTCTCTCTCACACACACACACACACACACACACACACACTCACACACACACACATACGCACACACACACACTCTCTCTACACAAAGGGTAGATGAATACAAGTATCTGGGAACAATCATAGACAATAAGTTTACTTTTAGTTCTCATGTTAATCATGTTTCCAAGAAATGACAAACAAGGATGTACTGCCTGAGAAAGCTCAGATCTTTCAATGTTAGCACAGATCTTCTCCAAAGCTTTTATCGTTGTTTTCTTGAATCTATTATAACATTTTCGTTCATGTGTTGGTACGGTGGCTTGAATGTAAAACCCAAGGGTGTTCTGAATAAGATTGTGAATGTTGGTAGCAAGACCGTGGGTAGAAAGCAAGACAACTTGTATTTGTTGTATGAAAAACGTGTAGTTCAAAACGCCAGGGAGATCGCTAATTATCAAAGTCACGTTCTATCGCATTGCTATGAACTATTGCCATCTGATAGACGGTTCCGCACTATTCGTTGTAGAACAATTAGACCCCCCCCCCCCCCCCCCCCCCCCCCCCCCCCCAATTCAGCTAGTTTTGTCCCTAAGTCAGTCGAACTTCTCAACAAGATCTCTGCTAAGACCAAATAATGAGGAATTATGTATTAGCTTAGGCCTAGAGGTATATCTGGTCAATCTGTACAGTAGTGTGTGTATGTATGTGTCTATGTGTGTGAACGTGCGTGTGTGCGTACGTGCGTGTGTGCGTGTGTGCGTACGTGCGTGCGTGTGTGTGTGTGTGTGTGTCTGTCTGTCCGTATGTCTCTATGTCTGTGTGTGTGTATGTGTGTAAGAGAGAGAGAGAGAGAGAGAGAGAGAGAGAGAGAGAGAGAGAGAGAGAGAGAGAGAGAGAGAGAATAGGGAGGCGCATGAAATGTTGGGAACGGGAGGGACCAAAAATAATTATGTGAAAGCTTGAGGTGACTTGGAGAGGGTAGGGGTTTGGGGTAGGGTGGGGGTGAACAAATGAGATTCTATCGGCCCTAACTATGTTCAAATGTTTTTTGCGAAGCATGATTTGTCATTCATTTTTCCTTAGTTTTGTTTCCATTTTTCATGCATGTAAATGTGTTTCTTTGATTGTATTGTGCTTGTACGAGACCACGCTGTAATTTCACCTAACGTGATAATAAAGTATTTTTGACTTTTGACTTTGACTTTGACTTGACTTCTCTCTCTCTCTCTCTCTCTCTCTCTCTCTCTCTCTCTCTCTCTCTCTCTCTCTCTCTCACACACACACACACACACACACACACACACACACACACACACACACACACACACACTGGGTGACTCACATCAAGCCAGGCAGACACAGCATGGTGAGGGCAGCGATGGTCACGTGTAGGTAGGCCCAGTGGGGCAGGACCCCCCCACCCCACCCCCCCACACACACACACACACAGTGACTCACATCAAGCCAGGCAGACACAGCATGGTGAGGGCGGCGATGGTCACGTGCAGGTAGACCCAGTGGGGCAGGACCCAGCACAGCAGGGAGAAGGTGGTGGACCCGATGCCCCAGAAGGGGATGGTGGCCACGATGGCCCTCTTCTCCACGCCGATGAACTCGGTGATGTAGGGGAAGCTCACCACCACCAGCCCGCCCACCGTGCCGCCTATGGCTACCCTGAAAACCCAACAGAGTAGTGGGTGACAATGAGCGTGCCTATGACTGCCCTGAAAACCCAACAGAGTAGTGGGTGACAATGAGCGTGCCTATGACTGCCCTGAAAACCCAACAGAGTAGTGGGTGACAATGAGCGTGCCTATGACTGCCCTGAAAACCACACAGAGTAGTGGGTGACAATGAGCGTGCCTATGACTGCCCTGAAAACCACACAGAGTAGTGGGTGACAATGAGCGTGCCTATGACTGCCCTGAAAACCCAACAGAGTAGTGGGTGACAATGAGCGTGCCCATGGCTGCCCTGAAAACCCAACAGAGTAGTGAGTGGGTGACGACGAGCGTGCCCATGGCTGCCCTGAAAACCCAACAGAGTAGTGGGTGACGACGAGCGTGCTGAAGTCACAGAGCATGGATCGCGCCAATGGACTCGGAGCTGTAGAGAAAGCTCAGCCCGCCCACCTAGCCTAAAGCGAATAGGAATTGTTCGGAAATAATTAAGGGCAGTAATTTCATGGTGTGTGGGAGTGATCTTGCCTAATTCAATCGGTCAAACAGGGGAAGTCACTCTACCTTCAGCTCCCGTAGCCTATCGACTCGTGTGTTTGAGCAAACATACAGCACTTAGAACACCTTGCATCATTCTAAAAAAATTATGTCATTTATATGTTTACGTCACATTTTGCAAGTTTTGTCTGTTTGTGGCTACTGGCCACCCATAATGTTTTCTTAAGAAAATGTTTGCAAGTCGCGGACTCACATCCTGCGGTTTCAAGCTTCAACGCCATTGTTGCATTGTTGCTATGGCATTTGACCGAGTAATGGAGGTAAACAACTTTAATTTTCACGAAGTGCTCTCCCCTAGTTTTTTTCCATAATGGGTAAGGTACGTATGTGTCCGTTTTCAGTTTTCACGTGTCTCTCCGCTGCGTACAGCCGACACATTCCGATTTCGGAGGAGCTCAAAGGAGAAATTTTATTTGGAAGATTTTTTTGATTTTTTTAAAGGCAGGATAATGGGCCAATAAGTCAGAAACATAGTAGATGACAGAAAGCAAAGGGAAAAAGCAGAGTCAAAGAGACTCGAAGAGGCAGATTAGCCGAACTTCCAGAAGGTGGGGGGACTTTTTTTACGAAATACCCTCCCCACGGGGAGAGACTTGTGGGGAGGGCGGAGTCGTCCAGCTCCCCGTGTGGAGGCACGAGGCATCCACCTACTGCCCCGATTCGGGTGTCCACAACCCAATGGCTTGTACCCACGTGTCGTCATATCCGGCCACAAGGAGCGCCATATTATGGGAGACCGCCATCTTAGTCAGTAACTTTGTTTGAAAAATGCCAGATCGATGCTGCGTATTTGGCTGTTCCAATTCGAAACTTATCTAAACTGTATTTATAACATCTGGATGTTTTCTTTACACATTTAGATAACATTTTCACTTTGTTTACACACAAATAAGGACTAAGATGGCGACACTTCCGTTGGAAGGGTCGAGATGCGCACGCAGGTGGGGGGGGGGGGGGAGAACCATGGACAGAATCTCACTCATGGTGATGCGCCTTTGTTTTTGTTTCCATAAATCAGCAGGTTTATAATGTAAGGTTGTGAGCATACGTCGTGTTTCTCAAATGGCCCTAGTTCCGAGCCGGCCAGGTGAGATCCGAACAGACAATGACAGACAGACAGACTGACTGACAGATACAGACAGACACGCAGACACAAAACAAACAGGCAGACTATGTCAGGATTTACACGTTTGCTCAGTTCCATCACTCCCATCCGAACCCCCAACCCCCAACTTCCACCTTCTTCCAAGGCAGCATTCCACCCCACAGTCCCTCTAAAGTTTGTAAAGACCCCGCACGTCACGTGTCAAAATCACGGGTTTCACGTGTTTTCCCTCTTATAGCTGGTGAGAAATCTTGTTTTGACCAGGTTTGACTCCCATACAAATGCCCCCAAATTGAAAACCAAACACCATTTTTAAGAGCAGACTCAATTTGAAGTTGGGGGCATTTGTATGTGGGTCACAGCTACCCAGAATAAACCAAAGGACTTAATCGTGGTGGGTCAGTGGTCTTTAAAAAAAACCCAGATCACGTGTCAAAATCACGGGTTTCACGTGTTTTCCCTCTTATAGCTGGTGATAAATCTTGTTTTGACCAGGTTTGACTCCCATACAAATGCCCTCAAATTGAAAACGAAACATCATTTTTAAGAGCAGACTCAATTTGAAGTTGGGGGCATTTGTATGTGGGTCACAGCTACCCAGAAAAAAACAAGGAATTTAATCGTGGTGGGTCAGTGTGTCTTTAAGAAATCTTCCTAGTATGAAAGGGAATGTGACACGTGACGTGCGGGGTCTTTAAAGACCCACCAGGTCCGTTAGTGAAAATCACGGGTTTCACGTGTTTCCCTCTCTCGCTGGTAAGAAATCTTATTTTGACCGAGTGTGGCTCCCATACAAATTTCCTCATGCACGAAAACGAGACATCACTTTAAAGAGCAGCCTAGATCGTATATGAGGAAAGTCTGTATGTGGGCCACACCGACCCAGACAAAAAACCCAAGGGACTTAAAGACACACAGACGCGCCACGATTAATTCCCTTGGTTTTTTTCTGGGTAGCTGTGACCCACATATAAATGCCCCCATGTTCAAATCGAGGCTGCTCTTTAAAACGATTTATTTCTTTTAATGTGGGGGCATTTGTATGATAGTGAGACCTGGTCAAAACAAGATTTCTTTCCAGCTATAAGAGGGAAAGCACGTGAAACCCGTGATTTTGACACGTGATCTGGTGGGTCAATGTGTCTTTAATCAAGGCCAGTCACCAATTTTGCACAGAACCGAGCGTGCATACGGCAAGGGTCATTAACCCGTTAATGTTGATGGCCTAGACCACACACCTGCTTTCTTCTTCTTCTTCTTCTTCTTCTTCTTCTTCTTCTTCTTCTTCTTCTTCTTCTTCTTCTTTTCCATCTTCTCCTCCTTCTTCTTCTTCTTCTTCTTCTTCTTCTTCTTCTTCTTCTTCTTCTTCTTCTTCTTCTTCTTCTTCTTCTTCTTCTTCTTCTTCTTCTCCTCCTTCTTGTTCTTCTTGTTCTTCTTGTTCTTCTTCCTCTTTTCCTCCTTGTTCTTCTTCTTATTTTTCCTTCTCCTCCTTCTGTTTCTTCTTCTTCTTTTTCTTCTTCTTCTTTTCCTCCTCCTCCTCCTCCTCCTTCTCCTCCTTCTTCTTCTTCTTCTTCTTCTTCTTCTTCTTCTTCTCCTCCTTCTTCTTCTGCTTCTTCTTCTTCTTCCTCTTTTCTTCCTTGTTCTTCTTCTTATTTGTCCTCCTCCTCCTCCTTCTCCTTCTCCTTCTTTTTCTTCTTCTTCTTCTTCTTCTTCTTCTTCTTCTTCTTCTTCTTCTTCTTCTTCTTCAAGAGTAAGTCAGAACACTAACGTACAGAGCGGGGTTCATTTGGGTTTAATGCGTTGTGGTGACATCACGGCATGGAAAGGTTAATCGCTGGTTACGTGGAGAAGAACCTACAACGTTACAATTATGCACCGTAACAATTTCCGTTGGAAAATTACGCTCGATTTTTAAATGAATATTCCCCCGAAGACGGAGCGTGGCTGCCCACGTGGTGGGGTAATAAAAATCGGTCATACACGTATAATGTTCTCATCCCTAGCTGCTGGTGCATTTTTACCATAGTGTTTACGTGCTTAGGCTGTTGGGATGATCCCAGGAGTCTTTTAGCCAAGGTACATCAACAACAGCAACAACAACAACAACAACAACCAAATGAAGGAGACGCCGTGGCCGGTTGGTTCGAGTCGCCGCTCGTAATCCAACGGGTTTGCGAGTGCGCGTGCGCTGGTTCGAACCCAGCTGGTCACGGTGTTGTATCCTTGGGAAAGATACTTTACTCCTATTTTCTGTTCCTTCGGATGAGACCTAAAACCGAAGTCTCGTATGCGAACGCACGCACAACATCTTGCGCGCACGTTAAAGCCTATTCCACCATTCGGTACGAGTAGGCCGGGTGTGCCGGTGGAACGGATGACACGAACTCTCAAAGCATGCATCCTGTGCAATAGCAGTCTAAAACGAAGACTTTGGGCGTGGGGCAGGATAAACATCCCCAATCGGAAGAAGAAGAAGATGTCTGATGCAGGCTGGTTGTCCTCAACCCCAAACCCTATCCCAATCCGTCCTCTCCTTTCCGAGTATTACCGTCTTTTTTAAGCCACAAACCTATAACTCACTTTGTCGGTCTGTCGGTCTGTCGGTCGGACCAAAATTGTCGCACGCCACAAACGATTGCGAATCCGCGCTTGTTCCCTTTTCGTCCTCTTTTCGTCCACAACCTTTTTTTGGACATTTCACGCGCAAACAAAGGCGCGCGCACACACACACGCGCAAGCGCATTTACACACAATACAAATAGACTAAATACACGCACTCAAAATCTCACGCAAGCATGGTAAGGTGGGGCAAAACGCCACCCCTCAATGTGCGCGTGCAAACACATGCACACACACACACACACACACACACACACACACACACACACACACACACACACACACACACACACACACACACACACACACACACACACACACACACACACACACACACACACACACACACACACACACACACACACACACACACACACACACACACACACACACACACACACACACACACACACACATACACCCACTCACTCACTCACTCACTCACACATTAACTCACTTGCTCACTCGCTCGCATCCTACAGTAGAGTCTACTAGGCTACCTACCTGAGGGCGGCGAACATTTGCCAGTTGACGGAGAAGGCTGAGACGAGGTTCAACACAGCGTGGAGAAATGTGAACAGCAACATGGTTTTCTTCCGACCCACACTGTCCGCCAGCTGACCTGCACACACAAACACGCACACATATACACCATGCATACATACACTCATATAGGTGTAGACGCATTCGTGCATGCATCTATAATCAAACATCCTGTTTGACTGATGGCCGTAATAACAACAGTATCTCTTTAACACTAAAGCAATATATTTCGAACATTTATCGACACTTCATAAATGACAGAATGTGTTATCATTCTTCTACATCTATTAATGACCCACATATGCCTGCTCCAGGCTGGAGGACGTTAGTCGGATTTTTATTCTTCGTGAGTTCAGCCAAGAAAGAAGACTCCCAACCTTCTTTTTTTTCTTTTTATGGTAGTAACGACTGCATCCACATTTAGAGGACCGAAAGGGAGATGATTTATGAACTGAAAAGAGCAGGACAGGTGGCTCTTTCCGACAGCGGATCATCTTCACTGACGAGTGAACATGTGGGTTTTGCTTGAAGACGTTTACCCAAAGAAGAAGAATAGCACGTTTTGGCATTTGTGACCCAGCACCACGAAAGGGACATTAAGTCGCTGGGTTAGTTTCTCACAACAGGCTTGCAAAGTCAAAAATATCATTTGTTTGTCAATTTTGAGCTGTAGGTATTTTCGTGTTCTCTAACATCTTACCTTTCGTATTTATAAAGGACAATCTTTAATACGGTCTCTAAATGGTCTTATAAATGCTTTAAAACGAGTAGGTCAATGCATCTTCTTCAGCCAGGCTAGACTTTAGACCGTGTTTTCTCAAAATGGCCGATGCTCACCCTACTAACTTGAAATGCTCATAACTCTGGAACGAAAACAGACACAATAATGGTTCTTGTATCATTATAAAGAGACGGGTCTGCAGTTTTCAAATGTATAATTTTCTCCGAATGGTCAGTTTGACACTTAATGCCCCTGGGTCTCATGTAACCACAAACATGCGTGAATCAGCAAAAACTACGTACCTGCCAAAGTGGACCCCACCAGCACCCCAATCATTTGCAGGGAGATGGTAAAGGAGGCGACCCAGGCCTTGTCACACACCAGGTGGAACTGAAGGGGAAACACGAGACATTGTTTTAGTGGTTATTGGCCACTGCGAAGAACACCTTTTGGTTTAAACGGGGTTTTTTATTCAACAATTTCAAAATATAAACAATAATGAGGTAACAGGGTAACAACAAGCATATAGATTATAACGTACCCGTACACAATACATTACACATGATTCAATAGACGGAAGGTGAACACCTTTTGTGCAAGAGAGAATGCCCTAGGTGGGTGGGGGAAGATGGTTGAGTACTGACCAAACAAGGGTATAACTCTCGCCAATAACCCTGTTTGAGGCCACTTAATGGCTGCCTTTTGCAAGAGTGAATGCCCTTGGTGGGTGGGGGGAAGATGGTTGAGTACTGACCAAACAAGGGAATAACTCTCGCCAATAACCCTGTTGGAGGTCACTTAATGGCTGCCTGTTGCAAGAGTGAATGCCCTTTTGGATGCTGACCAACAAGGGCTTAACTCTCGCCGTCAGGGGCGTTAATAACCCTACTTGCAGTGGCCAATAGAGGAGTCACGTCCTCTTGTCTGGAGCTATGCTTCACAAACAAGGTCAAGGGATGAAATGTGACCTTTTCGTTGTTGGTTTTCGTTCAGTTGGTGCAAAGATTCTGAAAGGGTAAGATGGACTACTTAAGAGTTACGGCGAACCGGGCTGATAGAGTTATCGTTAGTGGGAACAGTACACCACACACAGTGGAGGCTATCTAAAAACTCAGACTGGAATTTGAACGGATAATTCAACTGGCCTATCGACGTGTAAATGTGTACTGTTTTTAAAGGACATAGCCAGTGTTTCTGTCCTCACTACTCATATAGGGAAAAGAGACCGGATGTTAGTCTTTTCTTTTCAGTGTCTTTGGTTGGTGCCAGGTTCAAATAAGACGCGTACAGAAAACCCCAAAATAAGTGGAAGAAAGAAGAATAACAGTGTACGCATATAGGGGAAATTCGGACACGTGCGCAAATCTTTTCCCTTCTTTGCTTCACTTATTTATGGACTGCGCACGAGTTTCCGCACGGAATATCCGCTTATGTGTGTACACGGCCTAACACTGATTTTGGTTCTTCTTCTTCTGCGTTCCCAGGCCATATAGCCATAATGCGTAAGGTACATATGTGTCCGGTTTTCAGTTTTCACTGGTCTCCCCGCTGCGTACAGCCGACACATTCCGATTTCGGAGGAGCTCAAGAGAAAAACAATTTGGAAGATTTTTTTTAGAAAAGGCAGGAGAATGGGCCAATAAGTCAGAAACATAGTAGATGATAGAAAGCAAAGAAAAAAGGCAGAGTCAAAGAGAGTGGCAGATTAGAGGAAGTTACAAGCACAGAACTTCCAGAAGGTGGGAGAACTATTTTACGAAAGACCCCCGGTATCCCCACGGGGACGATTTGGGTTCAATAACATTTCGTAAAAAGGTAAAACCAAACCTTGTAGCCGTAGTTTCACGGGGATATCCACATTATTTTTATCCCCGTAAGAACAATACCTCTTTGACGCCAAGAAGTTCAACAGAAGCTTTATTAACCCTTTCACCGCCAACCATATTTCAGCCAAAGATTTCCACTACATTTACCTGGATAGAGAACAAAATCCATCTGCAGTATTGTGGATTCTTCTTCTGTGACAGATATAAAATAAGGTCTATCCTTACTTCCCAATACTAAGACAATAGGGTATTGGGATAATAGACCCTAAGTTGATGCCTTTAGTGACATATGTGTTAAATCACTGTGGTGCTAAAATGTGACTTTGGCGGTGAAAGGGTTAAGCTTGGGGTTCTTTTCTTCAATGCATTGTAAGTAGGGGAAGACGGGGTAAAAAGCGCATGGGCGGGTAAGAAGCCCACCCCAATTATCTCATGAAATGAAGCAAATTTCAGTCTCATTTTGCCCATGAGACGAGCGTTAATGTCTAGCATTCGTCTCATGGGCAAATTTGACTGAAATGTTCTTTATTTCATGAGATAATTGGGGTGGGCTTCTTACCCGCCCATGCGCTTTTTACCCCGTCTTCCCCTAATAATCATTCAAATATTATCTTCCCGTGTAGCTACTCTTCAACTGTAAAGACTCGGAAACATCCAGACTAGACTTTCTTTTACCCAACTGATGTTTAAAAAACGGCGAAGTGTCACCACGGGTCGGCCTGGTATTTCAGTACGTCCAGAATCGGCCCGCATATTATATTGATGACTACCGCACCTTGAAGTTGTCCTTAAGGGCCTGAACCATGAGGAAGTAAAACTTTCTTTCTACAAACCCCCCAAAGTAACTTTGTAGCTTTAGCGTACAGAAGATTATACGGGGGGGAAACGCGAACTTTAGGCCTACTATATCATCGTTCTAAACGGATACATGAGGACATAATTATAGTCGTTTCTATTGCAAAGATTCATAATGGTTCATCCTGGCCAAATTCTCATCAGCAAGATTTTGTGCTTTTTTTTTAACCTTCTCAGTTTTCTCTTACGTGCTGTGTGCAATCTGTGAAAAATTATAGATCTACAGTAGTTTATAGTTCATTATGAAGTTCTATCGCACAACGTAGAAGGCTAGTCAAAATCCACAGTTTTGCTCCTAAAAGAAGATAATTATGTTGGCATTAAAAAAAAACACAATTCGTTTCGTTCTTTTCTGTCATGAAATTATCTCCCATATGAGCACAAAATATGGACATATAGTCCTAACCACGGGCTGTCCTGGCATTGCAGTACCTCCAGGATCAGCCCTCTGGTTTATCAAAAACTACCACACCAGAAGAGCTGGACCCTAAGGGCATATGCCACGAGGAAGTAAAACCTTTCTACCTATTAGAATACTAACAGGTCTGAGCGTTGGTAGCGTGCCCCCCATGAACTCATAGATAAATCACGTCATGCTTGCATCATTGTTTCCGTCATTTTGATGGGTACGCAACCCCCCTTAGTACTCTAATTATAGCCGAAGACTTACCTCAGTGACTATTGTGCGCTTTCCTGGCGAGAAGACGATGCTGGAACACACCTCCTCTCCCTCGTTCTTCATCTTGCAGAGCTTGATACCAGAGACGTCTTCTTCTTCTTCAGCAGATCCATTATTATTATTATTATTATTATTCAAACCATTATTATAAGAACCATTCATCATCCCACCACTACCGCCGCCGCCATCTTCATACAACAAAGTCGCTCCAATCTCCTTCCACCTTCCTCCTCCGCTAAAGTTACCCCCAAGTAAACCGATCCCTGATTGGTTGAGAGAGTGGTGGTTTGTGTGGTCATGTGAGAGGCAGGACCAATGGGGCTCCACGGCTCCGAAGACCATGAAGAGCATGCTGCTGACGGACAGGATGACGGGGAAGAACGTGATGGGTAGCAGAAGTTTCTGGAACCGGCCAAAGGGCCCCACTTCTTCTACCAAGGATTCCAGAGTCATCCTCCTGCACGATCTGTAAAATATATTTATTTATTTTTAAATGGGTAGAGTTGCACTGGCGGCGACGCGCTCTCTGGGTGTGAGAGCAGCCCGAATTTCACAGACGAGTTTTTGTGCCTATAGAAAGCAACACCAGTATACTGTACACTTCTACTTCCAAGGATTCCAGAGTCACCCTCCTGTGCGACTTTATTCTGGGCAGATCCTCATCCTCATCCTCATCCTCATCCTCATCCTCCTCATCATCATCATCATCATTATCATCATTTTCCTCGTCCTCCTCCTCCTCACCATCATCATCATCACCATCATCATCATCATCATCATCACATCATCATCATCATCATCATCATCATCATCATCATCATCATCATCATCATCCAATTACTACCATCGGCAATATCCACAATTTTCAACCTGGTAAGAGATGATAATTGGCAGACTGATAGAGACGCAACTAAGGCCTTTCACGTTACCTTCTCTTGCAGGGTTAAATGTGGATATATTGCCTCACCATCATCATCATCATCATCATCATCATCATCATCATCATCATCATCATCATCACCATCATCATCATCACCATCATCATCATCATCATCATTAGCGGCATCAGCGTTTTCTGGAACCCAAAGGATGGACCCCACTTCTACCAAGGATTCCAGAGTCATCCTCCTGGAGAACCATATTCTGTGGTTGATAGATCAGCATCATCACCATTATCATCATCATTGTCATCGTCATCGTCATCAACATCATCATGAGCAGCAGCAGCAGCAGCAGCATCACCATAAATAGAACAAGCAGTTTCTGGAACCACGGATCCAGAGTCATCCTCTGGAGAACCATATTCTGTTGACAGATTAATTGTCATCATCATCATCATCATCATCATCATCATTACTATCATCATCGTCGTCGTCGTCGTCATCGTCATCATCGTTATCATCATCATCATCATCATCAGAAACAAAAGCAGTTTCTGGAACCTACCAAGGTGTCCCACCTCTTCTACTAAAAATCACAGAGTCAAACTCCGTCCGGCAGGACCTTTTCTGTAAAGAGGAGGGGGGGGGGGGGGGGGGGGAACAAGTTATCGTCATCAGTATTACCATCGCCACCATCTTTGTTCTTTTCATCACAATTAACAACGTCTTTCACAAATTCGCTATATGCAGCATTTAGGGATGGATTGGAATCCACCAAAATTTAAAGTATTGGGTATTTGGTTTACCAATGATTTGAAAGAGTGTGTGGCTATGAATTATGCAGACAAACTAGCCCATACCCTAAACAACTGCTTGACTCCTCTGGGCAGAATTGCTATACTAAAATCTGTTATTCTTTCCAAATTAACCCATTTATGGCTGCTTTTACCAAACCCACCTGACATATTTTTTGAAACTTATCAAAAGTGTTGTTATAACTTTGTGTGGAATAAAAAGCCAGACAAGATTAATCGTAAAACAGCGCATAAAAACATTAAAAATGGAGGTATTGGCTTGCCAGATTTAAAAGCGTTTGTTTTATCATTAAAAGTATCATGGATGCGTAGAGTTGAAACATCCACACACAAATGGACACATATTTTGCTAAAAAGCTTTCCAAAATGATCACTTATCAATAATTATGGCACTGAGTATATTTCAAAATTTACAAAAGATAATCAGTTTTGGACAGATGTTTTAGAGGCTTACAACACATTTTTCTATCAATGTAAACCAAAAGATTCTGCTGAATTTCTTTCTGAGCCACTGTTTTTTGATAACAGAATCCAAATTGGAAAGAAATTCATCACATCCAAAGTACTTGATCAAAACAATATTAATTTACTTGCGTTTTTCTATGATACTGAAGGTAATATTCTCAGTTACACAAGTTTTAAGGAAAACTTTAATGTAAATTCATTAAATGGGCAAAATGGTTTGTCCAGTTCGTGAAAGAGCCAATTTATAACTTGCAATCGAGAAAAGCAATATGAATGAAAAATAGTTTTCGTTCATTAGCACACATAGATCAAGAATTGGTTCAAATGAATGAGAAATCGCGAGAGTTAAAATTATTTTATTCAGACTTAATTTGATAAAACATTTGATTCAACATGTGGCTCAGGCATGCCCCAGCTTAGCATCTGGTCGAGTTGGGTGGGTGGGGAGGGCAGGAGGGGGGGGGGGGGGTGCATATACAATGTAGTAAAGTGTGATACCATTGAATCAATCTTAATCAATACCTGTGTGAATGGGGATTCAAAAATGTGATATACATTGTCCATTTCATAAATTGGGCAAAGCATTGTGCCCATTTCATGAAATAGGCAATTTCACGGATTGGGCGTATCATATATATGCAATCAAAGCAATCAAACAGGTTCTGGTTTTACCACTGTAGTATTATGGGGTCTTTTGAATTGGTTAACATATTATGAATATTACCGAATCTCTGCCTGCCTGCCTGCCTGCCTGCCTGCCTGCCTGCCTGCCCTGCCCCCCCCCCCCCCTCTCTCTCTCTCTCTCTCTCTCTCTCTCTCTCTCTCTCTCTCTCTCTCTCTCTCTCTCTCTCCTCTCTCTCTCTCTTAATTAACGCAATTTCGTTTTGGTCAATACTGCTCTTTTTATATGAATTTGATTGTGTTGACTTGAATTTTCTACTTTTTGTTTTCAATTTGTAATTTCATACCTTTTTTTCTCTTTCTATTCTTTTGTTATGTGGGCCGGAAAAAACACGTGTTTGTGGCCTATTTAATTCCGCTTTCCCTCAATAAAAAAAACACACCCACCCATCTCTCTCTCTCTCTCTCTCTCTCTCTCTCTCTCTCTCTCTCTCTCTCTCTCTCTCTCTCTCTCTCTCTCTCTCTCTCTCTCTCTCTCTCTCTCTCTCTCTCTCTCTCTCTCTCTCTCTCTCTCTCTCTCTCTCTCTCTCTCTCTCTCTCTCTCTCTCTCTCTCTCTCTCTCTCTCTCTCTCTCTCTCCCTCCCTCCCTCCCTCCCTCCCTCCCCTCCCTCCCTCCCTCCCTCCCTCCCTTACTTTGTTCTATGTTATTTGACAGTATCCCCTTGCCACAAAGGCTTATGTATGCAAATGGCAATACAAATCTATTGGAATTTTGAATTTGAATTTGAATTCCTTATTTTGCTTTTTCTTTGTCTTTATTGTTGTTCTGGATGATTATTTATTTTGAATTAATGTTGTTGTTGCCTGTGTTATTTTATAATGTTTTTGTGCATTACTTATTTGTTGGTTTCTTTCTTGTTCTTGTTTGGCCACAAAAACACTGGTGTTTATCTCATTACCACGTATAAATAAATAAAAAATCGTTCGTTCGTTCGTTCTCTCTCTCTCTCTCTCTCTCTCTCTCTCTCTCTCTCTCTCTCTCTCTCTCTCTCTCTCTCTCTCTCTCTCTCTCTCTCTCTCTCTCTCTCTCTCCCTCTCCCTCTCCCTCTCCCTCTCCCTCTCTCTCTCTCTCTGTGTATAAAATGTATTGAAAAGTTATTTTTCATGTTTCTCACTTTTAGTTATCTTTCCTTATTAGTTATATTGTTTAGTTACATTTTGTTCTTTGCTGTGAAAATGATGCTTTCCCCCATGTCATAAGAACATTTTGTTAATGACATTAAACAGTCAAAGTGTCAAGTGTCTCTCTCTCTCTCTCTCTCTCTCTCTCTCTCTCTCTCTCTCTCTCTCTCTCTCTCTCTCTCTCTCTCTCTCTCTCTCTCTCTCTCTCTCTCTCTCTCTCTCTCTCTCTCTCTCTGTCCGTCTGTATCATTTTCAAAAGCTGTGATATTCACAGAATACACATACAACAGTATTCGTCTATTTTCTTCTTTTTCTTCTTCTTCTTCTTCTTCTTCTGCGTTCCCAGGCCATATGGCCATAACGGGTAAGGTACGTATGTGTCCGGTTTTCAGTTTTCACTGGTCTCCCCGCTGCGTACAACCGACACATTCCGATTTCGGAGGAGCTCAAGTGAAAACATTTATTTGGAAGACTTTTTTTGGAGGCAGGAGAATGGGCCAATAAGTCAGAAATATAGTAGATGATAGAAATCAAAGGGAAAAGGCAGAGTCAAAGAGAGTGGCAGATTAAAGGAAGTTATAAGCACAGAACTTCAAGAAGGTGGGGGAACTGTTTTTACGAAATTTTGTTGTTGTTGATGTACCCTGGCTAAAAGACTCCAGGGATCATCCCAACAGCCGAAGAATGCTACAAATGCATCAGCAAGGGATGAGAACATTACGCGTGTGACCGTTTTTGATTACCCCGCCACGTGTGAAGCCACACTCCGACTTTGGAGGATTTTGGAGACTGATGATGTTATACTAGGAGCTTGTCATGGCTACAGACAATCCCCGCATAACTATGCATAGCATAACAACACTTTGATATAGCCTTGGTGTTCTATCCTATGTCAGTTGGTCTGGCATAGCTTTAAGCCATGGAGGTAATTGCCTAACAATTCAAAGCATTGACGCCGTGCGGGCATCCGCTACGGGAAAGAGAGAGAGAGAATACGAATACGAATACGAATGTTTTTTAATGAGGGTAAACAGATAAGCTTTCGCTTCTTTACACCATGCCCTCAAGGAGGAAAAAAACAAACTATGACTATCAAATAACAAGAAAACAAGAAACAATGCAAATAAGCAAAAATGGGGAAAAACATTAAATTTTCAAGATCAAGCAAAAATACAAACATCATTTAACAAAATTCAAATATCATAGACCACATACACATACATACACACACACACATACACACACATACACACACACACACACACACACACACACACACACACAACACTACACTCACACACACACACACACACACACACACTCTAAGTACAGAAAATAAAATACATCACAGAGTTACTTAATCCGCGGCGTACAGGAAGCAAAAACATTGTAGCAAGTATGCTCATAATTAATGCATACATGTACTAATTACTTGTTGTAAGAGAGAGAGAGAGAGAGAGAGAGAGAGAGAGAGAGAGAGAGAGAGAGAGAGAGAGAGAGAGAGAGAGAGAGAGAGAGAGAGAGAGAGAGAGAGAGAGAGTGAGAGAGAGAGAGAGGAGAGAGAGGGAGAGAGAGAGAGTGGGGGGGGAGAGAGAGAGAGAGAGAGAGAGAGAGAGAGAGAGAGAGAGAGAGAGAGAGAGAGAGAGAGAGAGAGAGAGAAAGATAAATGAAACTTGAAAACTTGAAACTTGAAATGTTTAATGAGGATAAACTGAATAAGCAAAACAGCACTTCTTTTCATCAGGTCCTCAAACAAATAAAATAATAAGCAAGCAAAATTGGAAAACAAAATAATAAAAAAATTAATAGACAAACAAACAGCAATATTATAACATCATCATTAAACATGACAGCAAAAGAACGACGAAATTGTAACACCAATAATAATAATAATAATAATAATAATATAATAATAATAAAACAGTAATATGCAAAGGATTCACAATACTACAAATACTATAAGTCAGATATAACAATTAAGAGAGAGAGAGAGAGAGGGAGAGAGAGGGGGGCGAGAGAGAGGGGGAGAGAGAGAGAGAGAGGGGGAGAGAGAGAGAGAGGGAGAGAGATTCAAAATTCAATTCAATTCAAACAATTTTAATGACTAGGCCTTCTGCCCGTATCATAGGGAGGCTGGGGGAGGGGGTTATAAAGACACATAACATTTGCATCGAAAACTAGAAAATAACAAGAGGGAGGGAGAGAGAGAAAGAGAGAGAGCAAGGACATGCAGACAGACACATAAACAGACACACACAGAGACATAGATATATGCAGACATGGTAGGTTAAAACGAAAGAGAGAAAGGCTTAGAGATAAAAAAAAAATACTGAACTAGAAAGACAAAAACCAAAGAAGAAATGGGAAGAATCCTTCCAACAGACGAATAATTTACCTTCACTCAAAATACGGTAGATAACTGGAAGATATAATGGGACCAACGCTGGTCTCATTCAACCCGTCTACAAAGACTAGTAAGTGATGAACTGTCGCTCAAGCAAGACAAGACAAGAAGACGATTGACAATGACAGGGGAGACAAACGAGAAAATGGAAATGGGGGTGGGGGTGCAATTTGAGTTGAAATGCGAGAGTGGTGGGTAGGGGGGTGCAGGCATGGTCACGAGCATAACGCGACATAACTGATTCATTAAAACTTTCGTCTTGTACTTGTAACTGCCGGTGCTTCCTATACTGAACCCCCCCCCCCCCCCCTGGTTACGTCTGCCTCACGGGCAAAGCTTAGGCAATAATGTATATTAGGGTGTTATAATTGACATTCATTTTCTAATTAATCCAGAATGGATGTTTCACTGGTTCTCCGACAATCACAGACTTCCAAACGGAATAGCATCTCTGAGTCTCTCCTCACCCCCTCAAACATACGCATACGCACACACACGCACGCGCACGCGCACATACACACACGCACACGCACGCAAGCATACACACATTCTCTCTCTCTCTCTCTCTCTCTCTCTCTCTCTCTCTCTCTCTCTCTCTCTCTCTCTCTCTCTCTCTCTCTCTCTCTCTCTCTCTCAAATTGTCATGTCTCAGAATTGTTTCCCCTTTTTCGTACTCAATTTAAACCACCAATTCAAGTTCACAATTGTTAATCATTATCGTCTTTTTGTATTTATCGTCTTGTTATTGGATTTTTTTAATAAAATAAATTTATTACTGGGGAAGATCCACTCGTTATCTTGATATTTATAACATTGGGACTGTCCTGGTATTGCAGTGCGTCCAGGATCGTCCCACCATCTTTATAATAGTTATTAATGCCCCACATCCGCCTGTTCCAGCCCGGAGGGCGTTAAACGAACTTTCATCCTCATCCTCATCATCATCCACTGGTTAGAATTTAGCTCTTAAAGATACACTGACCCATCACGATTAAGTCCCTTGTTTCTTTCTGGGTAGCTGTGACCCATATACAAATGCCCCCAACTTGAAATTGAGGCTGCTTTTCACTATCCTTTTTTTTTAACCGAAACGAATGAACGCTTCCATTGTACGTGGTGATAGCCCAACACGGCTCGCGGCTCAAAGAGCATGTAACAACACGATCCGACTGGATTTTAAAGACCCACTGACCCACCACGATTAAGTCCCTTGGTGTTTTCTGGGTAACTGTGACCCACATACGAATGCCCCCAACTTCAAATTGAGGCTGCTCTTTAATTTAAAATGATGTTTCCTTTTGAATTTGGGGGCATTTATATGGGAGCAAAACCTGGTCAAAACAAGATTTGATTTCTTACCAGCTATAAGAGGGAAAACACGTGAAACCCGTGATTTTGACACGTGATTTGGTGTGTCTTTAATATATGATAGTCATCCTGTGGCCTCCTTTCATCTCGAGAGACTAAGACGGTGCAGCGCTATGAAGAGCATTTTCTGGAGTGGCTGTAAAAGTCGACTCTTGAGAGTCATATACTAATGTAATACGACGCAATAATTATAATAGTCGTATTGTGGATAACATTAATATTACCTCTTAACATTTCCCCTTGTATTTTATCACTTTCCTCAAACGTCGCCTATGCATTATGTTGTAGAAAAAGTAAAAGCAGTAGCATAATGAACTCTCTTTGAATGTCCGAATTGTCATAGTAGTGGTAGTAGAAAGTAGGCTACGGCCGGGTTCACATTAGACGCGTAAGTTCCGTACGAAAAACCCTAAATAAGTGGACGAAACAAGGATAAAATTGTACGCAAATAGGGGAAATTCGGACACGTGCGCAAATATTGTCCCTTCTTTGTTTCACTTATTTATGGATTGCGCACGGGTTTCCGCATGGAATATCCGCTTATGTGTGTACACGGCCTAATTATAACGTACTCGTGGCTTCTGGAGCGGTAGTCTTCAATAAACAGTGGGCCGATCCTGCAGGTACTCCGATGCCAGGTCATTCCGTAGTGGTATATTTCGTTTTATACCTTTAGTGCCTTCAGTGAACAAACAGTTTGTCGCTCTTTCGCTCTTTAATTTGTCTGTTTGTTTGATTGTCCCTGAGCAAAAATAATCACAAGTCGTTAATCTTACAATTATTTCGTACAGGGTCTGGGTATTTACTTACTATTAGTAACATATTCAACAAAGTGATATGTGCTTTGCGTTGAAATTGATTCGTGTCTTCTCAAGGCACGGTTCTGCATGTTCTAGCGTTTTTCACTCCTTTAATTCCGTTTCCATCCCGAGTTTCCTTAAGCCAGAAGGTACTATCATTCTTCTCGGGTAAAAGTCAGAAGGTACTACCACTCTTCTCAGGTAAAAGACAGAAGGTACTATTATTATTCTCGGGTAAAAGTCAGAAGGTACTATCATTCTTCTCGGGTAAAAGACAGAAGGTACGATCATTCTTCTCAGGTAAAAGTCGGAAGGTACTATTATTATTCTCGGGTAAAAATCAGAAGGTACTATCATTCTTCTCGGGTAAAAGACAGAAGGTACTATCATTCTTCTCGGGTCAGAGCGAGAAGGTTCTATCATTCTTCCTCTCAAGCAAAAGCCAGGAGGTACTATCATTCATCTCAGGCAAAAGCCAGAAGGTACTATCATTCTTCTCAGGTAAAAAACAGAAGATACTATCATTCTTCTCGGGTGAAAGTCAGAAAGTACCATAATTCTTCTCAGGTGAAAGACAGAAGGTACTATCATTCTTCTCAGGTAAAAGACAGAAGATTCTATCATTCTTCTCAAGTTAAAGCCAGAAGGTACTATCATTCTTCGCGGGTGAAAGCGAGAAGGTACTATCATTCTTCCTCTCAGGTAAAAGTCGGAACGTACTATCATTCTTCTCAGATGAAAGCCAGAAGGTACTATCATTTTTCGCGGGTGAAAGCCAGAAGGTATTATCATTCTTTTCAGGTGAAAGCCAGAAGGTACTGTCATTCTTCGCGGGTGAAAGCCAGCAGGTACTATAATTTTTCTCGGGTTAAAGCCAGAAGGTACTATAATTCTTTTCAGGTTAAAAACCAGAAGGTACTATCATTCTTCTCAGGTGAAAGCCAGAAGGTACTATCATTCTTTTCAGGTAAAAGCCAGAAGGTACTATCATTCTTCGCGGGTGAAAAGAGGGATGGCATGCAAACTGTTGTTGATATGGGTTTGAAATACAAAAAGAAGAGAAATAGAGAGAGAGAGGGGGGGGTACAGAGGTGTGCAGACAGAGAGACAAAGATAAGCGGAGAGACATGAAAAACAGACACGAAGGAAAGGATAGACGAGAGAGAGAGACGGACAGGCAAAAAGACAGAGAGAAACACGAAGGCAAAGAGACAGATAGACATGGTGACAAACAGAGACAAACAGACACAGAAAGAGAAGCAGGCCGACATACTGACCACACACACATACACACACACTCGATTGCGTGCGCACAAGCACAGGCACACACATGCACACACACACACACACGCACGCACTCACATACCCACCCGCACACGCACGCACGCACGCACGCACGCACGCACGCACACGCACACACACACACACACACGCAATACGCATTTCCAGTATCACTTCTTTTATTCTTTTTACTGCTCCACAAAACAGTTCCAGGAATACTGTGTTGAATCTAAGGCATTAAGAACATGTGCTACTGGCGTGTACTTCAAAAAGTGTGGAACATACATTTCTTCAATAAGCGTTACATTTATTTTGCAAAACTGACACAAACACAGGAAGGCAGGGTGAGGTAGGTTGGAGAGGGGAATCCTCCCGTGTTTGCTCAAGGAGCGCAAGCATAAGCCCTCTAGCAAGAAAGATGTCAGCTAAAGCATACTCCACAGATAAGTCAGAATACAAGTACCTACAGTAACTGGCAAAACAAAGTAATACGTTGAAATTAGGAGCTACAATTTGTTAACGGACATCACGATTCCCGAGACCATGGAAAGTGAAATGTGTTTGTTTAGCTAACTTATACTATAATCAAGAGATTACAAGTACAGCGTGTATTCCTGTCTGTTGTTTCCGATTATGACTGCCAGATAGCAAAGGGAGAAGTGCTATTCCAGAGGGCTGGGGTAAAATTAACTACCGGTATTCAAGAGATTATGTACATTTGTTTCAACACCTTGTAACGGTGCCAAAGCTAGCACTCTGTGAAGATCTTCTTTTCCTTTGCAATATATATATATATATATATATATATATATATATATATATATATATATATGTGTGTGTGTGTGTGTGTGTGTGTGTGTGTGTGTGTGTGTGTGTGTGTGTGTGTGTGTGTGTGTGTGTGTGTGTGTGTGTGTGTGTGTGTGTGTGCGTGTGCGTGCGTGCGTGCGTGCGTGCGTGTGTGTGTGTGTGTGTGCGTGCGTGCGTGCGTGTGTGTGTGTGTGTGTGTGTGTGCGTGCGTGTGCGCGTGCGTGCGTGTGCGTGTGTGTGTGTGTGTGTGTGTGTGTGTGTGTGTGTGTGTATTCATGCGTCCACATGCATGTGTGCATACAATATTTCTTCAATTCCTACAGTGTACACTGCAAATGTTTCAGTAACATCCAGTTCTCTTTAATTATTTAATATTGGAAGACAATGCCACAATCTTCCCAAAACAGGTGACACGTCTAATGTTGTATACTGGTTTTCTGTCGAGTCATATAAATGACATCAGTCAGTGTCAGAAACAAAAGCAGTTTTCCTGGTCTTAGACTAAGTTAGAGTGCTTGGAACAGATTATGGCTGTTCCAAGAAAGACTGTGACAGCCAAAAAGACCATTCAGTGTGTGAAATAATACAGAACATAAAAAATAAAGAAAACAAAACGAAACAAAACAAACATTTCACATTACATTTCTCTCGGGGTGGTGACTTGATTTTTCTGTGTCTTTTCATGATTTAATAGGCAATTCATTCCTTCTTTTAAAAAAAACCACCCAATGTATCATAGAACAAAACAGAGAGGGAAAGAAAGGAAGGGAGAGAGACAAAGAAAGTACAAGTCTATGTTTCTGTGTCCCATGTTCTAGCACATTTCCACTTTCAAACGCAAGACAACATATATTTTTAAAGTTACAGCATCATCAAAAAGCATAATTTATAAAATTGGTGACGTTCAAAGAGCTCAGTTTAAATGCATTTTAACCGTGTGGAAGACTTTGCTTAGTTATTGTCTATCTTCATGGCCAGTTCAGCCAATGGACAGTTTACTGACCACAAAATACACATTGTACAACTATCACTATGAGTTGGCCAACTTTTTCGGCTTGTAAAAGGTTTTATAATAAACTGTTAAATTTGCTTGTCTTTCACCATGTGTAGCATTGTTGCTTTCATTTTTTCAAGTTTCAAATGACAATTACTATATCCCAATTTATGGGAACGTGTGCTAATTTTCAATACAGTGGATGAATTTTCAAGCAAGCCCATGTTTTAGTTGGGTAATTTCCACAGTACAGTGTTCACTGAAAGTGATCACACACAACAAGTGTGATTATCATATGTAAATAAACTGAATGTCCAAGCTTTAGTTGGGTAATTTCCACAGTACAGTGTTCACTGAAAGTGATCACACACAACAAGTGTGATTAACATATGTAAATAAACTGAATGTCCAAGCTTTAGTTGGGTAATTTCCACAGTACAGTGTTCACTGAAAGTGATCACACACAACAAGTGTGATTAACATATGTAAATAAACTGAATGTCCAAGCTAAAAACAAATCGGTTCTAATTAACGCTGAAAGAAATAGTCCCAAAACCTTAACTGTAAGTTTGTTCCTTGCCTGACAGCTTAAGTCATTACACTGCACCAATTCTGAATCAAAATCTGCTTGGGTATTTTCTTAACATTCCACAAAAGATTATCAAAATTTGTCCACCACTTTTTGAAAGATATCAAAGACCAGAAAACGATTGCAGGTTACATTAGTTTAAAAACATCCCACATAATTGTGTTCAGATAAAAATCCTACGTTTTCTTTGTTTGAGTAAATATGACGTCCGAAATTCAATGAGTCGTTCTTTGAGTTAGATTTTACTTTAGACTTCTGCAAAATGTCATCCAAATGTGTTAACCACATTCTGAGTGTAGTTTATCACAGACAGACAAACAGACAAAATGAAAAACATAACCTCCTTCGAGGGGTAATCAGATAGTCAACAGACCTCAAAATAGTTTTTTACTTGTGGTAACAAAATAAATTGTGATCAGTAAGACAATTTATGTCCCCATTTCGTACCCATGGGTTCTGGCCTTTTCTTTTGTTTGAATATGCATTTATCAACAACAAAAGGGGGGGGGGGTGGAGAAGCAAAGTGAGGAGCACAGGAGATCAAGATTTGTGTTTACATAATAAAAATTAAAACAATAAAGCAAGAAGTGCAGAATTAGATGATTACAAAAATCTTTGAGAGACAATTTTACAATTTTGTTTGTTTGAAGAACTGAAAATTCGTACAAAGGTATAAAACCTTTTCTCTCGTCCTCTTTGTTTTCCTTAAAAAGAAATAGATGTCAGACAAATATTTCCCTTTTAAAAATCTGAGATACTAAAATCCAGATGTTATGCTAATACAGCAAAACAATGTCACAGAATGTGTGTAGCAAACAGATAAAATCTCATTTAAATTCTATGAGAAAATGGGCACAGAACCACTTTCCACAACACTATATAGACACAAACCGCATGCATTGGGTCCTTTGACAGAATCTTTTCTGCAAGGAAAAGTCTTGCCGCAGTTCCTTACTCATAATTCGAAGTAAAACCCCTATCTTATGCCACATAGTAATATTAACCATCAAAGTGATGCCACAGAGTTTCAAAACGTATATTTCTGATTCTTAATACTGATGAAACAGTAACCAAAGCCTACGGTGCTCGAAGAAGATAATTCGAAGTTTTGTTTCTTAAAAACCAAATTGGCTTTCAATGAAAAGTAAAAGAATAACAAGAAAATGGGCCTTCATATTTAATAGCATGTGATAAAGGGTTTTTAAAATGACAACAACAAAATAATAATAACCAACATAACAAAATCCAAAACTTATCATCGATAATCATGTTTTAACTATCAGTCAAGGTTCACTACACTGATGGCCACCACACTACACTGATGTCCAACTCAATACACTGATGTCCAATTCACTACACTGATGTCTAATACACTACACAGATGTCCACCTCACTACAATGCTGTCCACCTGACAACACGGATTTCCACTTCACTACACTGATGTCCACTTCACTACACTGATGTTCACTTCACTACACTGATGTATAAAGCATTACACTGATGTCCACTTCACTACACTGATGTCCACTTCACTACACTGATGTCTAAAGCACTACACTGATGTCCACTTCACTACACTGATGTCCACTTCACTACACTGATGTCTAAAGCACTACACTGATGTCTCATCCATGAAACACTGAAGTCAAACTCCATGAAACACTGAAGTCAAAATCCATGAAACACTGAAGTCCATCCATGAAAACTGAAGTCCATCCATGAAAAACTGAAGTCCATCCATGAAACAGTGACGTCAAAATCCATGAAAAACTGAAGTCACACTACACTGATGTACACCAAACTACACTGATGTACACCACACTACACTGATGTCCACCACACTACACTGATGTCCACCACACTACACTGATGTCCACTTCACTACACTGATATTCACCAAACTACACGGATGTCCACCAAACTACACTGATGTTCCATTCACTACACTGATGTCCACTTCACTACACTGATGTCCACCAAACTACACTGATGTCCACTTCACTACACTGATGTCCACCTCACTACACTGATGTCCACTTCACTACACTGATGTCCACTTCACTACACTGATGTCCACTTCACTACACTGATGTCCACTTCACTACACTGATGTCCACCTCACTACACTGATGTCTCATCCATAAAACACTGAAGTCAAACTCCATGAAACACTGAAGTCAAAATCCATCAAACACTGAAGTCCATCCATGAAAACTGAAGTCCATCCATGAAACAGTGAAGTCAAGCTCCTTGCACAAACTGAAGTCCATCAATCAAATACTGAAGTCAAAATCCATGAAAACCTGAAGTCACACTACACTGATGTTTTCCACACTACACTGATGTCCACTTCACAACACTGATGGCCACCTCACTACACTGATTTCCACCACACTACACTGATGTCCACTTCACTACACTGATGGCCACCACACTACAATGCTGTCCACCTCACCACACTGATTCCCACTGCACGACACTGACGTCCACCTCACCACACTGATTTCCACTTCACTACACTGATGTCCACTTCGCTACACTGATTCCACTTCACTACACTGATGTCCACTTCACTACACTGATGTTCACTTCACTACACTGATGTCCACCTCACTACACTGATGTCTCATCCATGAAACACTGAAGTCAAACTCCATGAAACACTGAAGTCAAAATCCATGAAAAACTGAAGTCCATCCATGAAAACCTGAAGTCCATCCATGAAACACTGAAGTCAAAATCCATGAAAAACTGAAGTCACACTACACTGCTGTACACCACACTACACTGATGTACACCACACTACACTGATGTCCACTTCACTACACTGATGTCCACCACACTACACTGATGTCCACCAAACTACACTGATGTCCACCACACTACACTGATGTCCACTTCACTACACTGATGTCCACTTCACTACACTGATGTCCACCTCACTACACTGATGTCCACTTCACTACACTGATGTCCACTTCACTACACTGATGTCCACTTCACTACACTGATGTCCAAAGCACTACACTGATGTCCACCTCACTACACCGATGTCCACCTCACTACACTGATGTCCACCTCACTACACTGATGTCCACCTCACTACACTGATGTCCACTTCACTACACTGATGTCCAAAGCACTACACTGATGTCCACTTCACTACACTGATGTCCACTTCACTACACTGATGTCCACCTCACTACACTGATGTCCCATCCATGAAAAACTGAAGTCAAAATCCATGAAACACTGAAGTCCATCCACAAAAACTGAAGTCCATCCATGAAAACTGAAGTCCATCCATGAAACAGTGAAGTCAAATTCCATGAAAAACTGAATTCACACTACACTGATGTACACCAATTTACACTGAAGTACACCACACTACACTGATTTCCACCACACTACACTGATGTCCACCACACTACACTGATGTCCACTTCACTACACTGATGTCCACCTCACTACACTGATGTCCACTTCACTACACTGATGTCCACTTCACTACACTGATGTCCACCTCACTACACTGATGTCTCATCCATGAAACACTGAAGTCAAACTCCATGAAACACTGAAGTCAAACTCCATGAAACACTGAAGTCCATCCATGAAAAAATGAAGTCCATCCAAGAAAACTGAAGTCCATCCATGAAACAGTGACGTCAAAATCCATGAAAAACTGAAGTCACACTACACTGATGTACACCACACTACACTGATGTACACCACACTACACTGATGTCCACCACACTACACTGATGTCCACTTCACTACACTGACTCCACACACTGATGTACACCACACTACACTGATGTCACCACACTACACTGATGTCCACCACACTACACTGATGTCCACCACACTACACTGATGTCCACCTCACTACACTGATGTCCACATCACTACACTGATGTCCACCTCACTACACTGATGTCCACTTCACTACACTGATGTCCACCTCACTACACTGATGTCCACTTCACTACACTGATGTCCACTTCACTACACTGATGTCCACTTCACTACACTGATGTCCACCTCACTACACAGATGTTTACCACACTACACTGATATCCACTTCACAACACTGATGGCCACCAAACTACACTGATGTCCACTTCACAACACTGATGGCCACCATACTACACTGATGGCCACCTCACTACACTGATTTCCACCACACTACACTGAACTGATGTCCACTTCACTACACTGATGTCCACATCACTACACTGATGTCCACCTCACTACACTGATGTCCACTTCACTACACTGATGTCCACTCAAACTACACTGATGTCCACCTCACTACACTGATTTCCACCACACTACACTGATGTCCACTTCACTACACTGATGTCCACAACACTACACTGATGTCCACCTCACTACACTGATGTCCACTTCACTACACTGATGTCCACCTCACTACACTGATGTCCACTTCACTACACTGATGTCCACTTCACTACACTGATGTCCACTTCACTACACTGATGTCCACTTCACTACACTGATGTCCACCATTCACTACACTGATGTCCACCTCACTACACTGATGTCCACTTCACTACACTGATGTCCACTTCACTACACTGATGTCCACTTCACTACACTGATGTCCACTTCACTACACTGATGTCCACTTCACTACACTGATGTCCACTTCACTACACTGATGTCCACCACACTACACTGATGTCCACCTCACTACACTGATGTCCACCACACTACACTGATGTCCACCTCACTACACTGATGTCCACTTCACTACACTGATGTCCACTTCACTACACTGATGTCCACTTCACTACACTGATGTCCACCTCACTACACTGATGTCCACTTCACTACACTGATGTCCACTTCACTACACTGATGTCCACTTCACTACACTGATGTCCACCACACTACACTGATGTCCACTTCACTACACTGATGTCCACTTCACTACACTGATGTCCACTTCACTACACTGATGTCCACCACACTACACTGATGTCCACCACACTACACTGATGTCCACCATCACTACACTGATGTCCACCTCACTACACTGATGTCCACTTCACTACACTGATGTCCACTTCACTACACTGATGATGTCCACTTCACTACACTGATGTCCACCTCACTACACTGATGTCCACTTCACTACACTGATGTCCACTTCACTACACTGATGTCCACTTCACTACACTGATGTCCACCACACTACACTGATGTCCACTTCACTACACTGATGTCCACCTCACTACACTGATGTCCACTTCACTACACTGATGTCCACTTCACTACACTGATGTCCACCTCACTACACTGATGTCCACTTCACTACACTGATGTCCACTTCACTACACTGATGTTCACTTCACTACACTGATGTCCACCTCACTACACTGATGTCCACATCCACTGAAACACTGAAGAAGTCCATCCATGAAACACTGAAGTCCATCCATGAAAACTGAAGTCCATCCATGAAACACTGAAGTCAAACTCCATGAAAAACTGAAGTCCATCCATGAAACACTGAAGTCAAAATCCATGAAAAACTGAAGTCACACTACACTGATGTCCACCACACTACACTGATGTCCACCACACTACACTGATGTCCACCAAACTACACTGATGTCCACCACACTACACTGATGTCCACTTCACTACACTGATGTCCACCACACTACACTGATGTCCACCAAACTACACTGATGTCCACCACACTACACTGATGTCCACTTCACTACACTGATGTCCACCTCACTACACTGATGTCCACTTCACTACACTGATGTCCACTTCACTACACTGATGTCCACTTCACTACACTGATGTCCACTTCACTACACTGATGTCCACACTACACTGATGTCACTACACTGATGTCCACCTCACTACACTGATGTCCATCCATAAAACACTGAAGTCAAACTCCATGAAACACTGAAGTCCATCCATGAAACACTGAAGTCCATCCATGAAAACTGAAGTCCATCCATGAAACACTGAAGTCAAGCTCCTTGCAAAAACTGAAGTCCATCAATCACTACACTGAAGTCCAAATCCATGAAAACTTCACTACACTGAAGTCCACTACACTGATGTCCACCACACTACACTGATGTCCACTTCACTACACTGATGTCCACCAAACTACACTGATGTCCACCACACTACACTGATGTCCACTTCACTACACTGATGTCCACCTCACTACACTGATGTCCACCACACTACACTGATGTCCACCTCACTACACTGATGTCCACTTCACTACACTGATGTCACTACACTGATGTCCACTCACTACACTGATGTCCACTTCACTACACTGATGTCCACCACACTACACTGATGTCCACCTCACTACACTGATGTCCACCTCACTACACTGATGTCCACCTCACTACACTGATGTCCACCTCACTACACTGATGTCCACTTCACTACACTGATGTCCACCACACTACACTGA
Source organism: Phymorhynchus buccinoides (assembly GCA_017654935.2). Taxonomy (NCBI): domain Eukaryota; kingdom Metazoa; phylum Mollusca; class Gastropoda; order Neogastropoda; family Raphitomidae; genus Phymorhynchus; species Phymorhynchus buccinoides. The sequence goes on along the minus strand of CM065698.1, from coordinate 33,932,470 downwards.
TGTCCACTTCACTACACTGATGTCCACTTCACTACACTGATGTCCACTTCACTACACTGATGTCCACCACACTACACTGATGTCCACCTCACTACACTGATGTCCACCATGAAACCTGATCCATCCATGAAAAACTGAAGTCCATCCATGAAACACTGAAGTCCATCCATGAAAAACTGAAGTCCATCCATGAAAACTGAAGTCCATCCATGAAACACTGAAGTCAAATTCCATGAAAAACTGAAATCACACTACACTGATGTCCACCACACTACACTGATGTCCACCACACTACACTGATGTCCACCTCACTACACTGATGTCCACCTCACTACACTGATGTCCACCTCACTACACTGATGTCCACTTCACTACACTGATGTCCACCACACTACACTGATGTCCACTTCACTACACTGATGTCCACCTCACTACACTGATGTCCACTTCACTACACTGATGTCCACCTCACTACACTGATGTCCACTTCATCCACACTGAAACACTGAAGTCAAACACCATGAAACACTGAAGTCAAAATCCATGAAACACTGAAGTCCATCCATGAAATCTGAAGTCCATCCATGAAACAGTGAAGTCAAACTCCATGAAACACTGAAGTCCATCCATGAAACACTGAAGTCAAAATCCATGAAAAACTGAAGTCACACTACACTGATGTCCACCACACTACACTGATGTCCACCACACTACACTGATGTCCACCACACTACACTGATGTCCACTTCACTACACTGATGTCCACCACACTACACTGATGTCCACCACACTACACTGATGTCCACCACACTACACTGATGTCCACCTCACTACACTGATGTCCACCACACTACACTGATGTCCACCACACTACACTGATGTCCACTTCACTACACTGATGTCCACCTCACTACACTGATGTCCACCTCACTACACTGATGTCCACTTCACTACACTGATGTCCACTTCACTACACTGATGTCCACCTCACTACACTGATGTCTACCACACTACACTGATATCCACTTCACTACACTGATGGTCACCAAACTACACTGATGTCCACTTCACTACACTGATGTCCACCAATCACTACACTGATGTCCACCTCACTACACTGATGTCCACCACACTACACTGATGTCCACTTCACTACACTGATGTCCACATCACTACACTGATGTCCACCTCACTACACTGATGTCCACTTCACTACACTGATGTCCACACACTACACTGATGTCCACTTCACTACACTGATGTCCACCTCACTACACTGATGTCCATGTCATACTACACTGATGTCCAACTCCATGAAACACTGAAGTCCACTTCCATGAAACACTGAAGTCCATCCATGAAACACTGAAGTCCAGCTCCATGAAAAACTGAAGTCCATCAATGAAAACGTGAAGTCCATCCATGAAACACTGAAGTCCAAATCCATGAAAAACTGAAGTCACACACTACACTGATGTCCACCACACTACACTGATGTCCACTTCACTACACTGATGTCCACCACACTACACTGATGTCCACCACACTACACTGATGTCCACCACACTACACTGATGTCCACTTCACTACACTGATGTCCACCACACTACACTGATGTCCACCTCACTACACTGATGTCCACTTCACTACACTGATGTCCACCTCACTACACTGATGTCCACTTCACTACACTGATGTCCACCTCACTACACTGATGTCCACCTCACTTCACTACACTGATGTCCACTTCACTACACTGATGTCCACTTCACTACACTGATGTCCACCACACTACACTGATGTCCATCCATGAAACACTGAAGTCCATCACCATGAAACACTGAAGTCCATCCATGAAACACTGAAGTCCATCCATGAAAAACTGAAGTCCATCCATGAAACACTGAAGTCCAAATCCATGAAAAACTGAAGTCCATCCATGAAACACTGAAGTCCACCATGAAAAACTGAAGTCCACACTACACTGATGTCCACCACACTACACTGATGTCCACCACACTACACTGATGTCCACCACACTACACTGATGTCCACCACACTACACTGATGTCCACTTCACTACACTGATGTCCACCAAGCTACACTGAATCCACCCACCACTGACTACACTGATGTCCACCACACTACACTGATGTCCACCACACTACACTGATGTCCACTTCACTACACTGATGTCCACCTCACTACACTGATGTCCACTTCACTACACTGATGTCCACTTCACTACACTGATGTCCACTTCACTACACTGATGTCCACTTCACTACACTGATGTCCACCTCACTACACTGATGTCCACCTCACTACACTGATGTCCATCCACTACACTGAAGTCCACTCATGAAACACTGAAGTCCATCCATGAAACACTGAAGTCCATCCATGAAACACTGAAGTCCATCCATGAAACAGTGAAGTCAAGCTCCATGAAAAACTGAAGTCCATCCATCAAACACTGAAGTCAAAATCCATGAAACTGACTGAAGTCACACTACACTGATGTCCACCACACTACACTGATGTCCACTTCACTACACTGATGTCCACCACTTCACTACACTGATGTCCACCACACTACACTGATGTCCACTTCACTACACTGATGTCCACCTCACTACACTGATGTCCACCATCACTACACTGAAGTCCAACTCCATGAAACACTGAAGTCCAAATCCATGAAAAACTGAAGTCCATCCATGAGACACTGAATTCCATCAATGAAACACTGAAGTCCAACTCCATGAAATACTGAAGTCCATCCATGAAAACACTGAAGTCCATCCATGAAAAACTGAAGTCCAAATCCATGAAACTGATGTCCACCACACTACACTGATGTCCACCACACTACACTGATGTCCACCACACTACACTGATGTCCACTTCACTACACTGATGTCCACCACACTACACTGATGTCCACCAAACTACACTGATGTCCACCACACTACACTGATGTCCACCACACTACACTGATGTCCACCACACACTACACTGATGTCCACCTCACTACACTGATGTCCACTTCACTACACTGATGTCCACTTCACTACACTGATGTCCACTTCACTACACTGATGTCCACCACACTACACTGATGTCCACCTCACTACACTGATGTCCACTTCACTACACTGATGTCCACCTCACTACACTGATGTCCACCTCACTACACTGATGTCCACTTCACTACACTGATGTCCACTTCACTACACTGATGTCCACTTCACTACACTGATGTCCACTTCACTACACTGATGTCCACTTCACTACACTGATGTCCACCATGAAACACTGATGTCCACCCCATGAAAAACTGAAGTCCAAATCCATGAAACACTGAAGTCCATCCATGAAACACTGAAGTCCATCCATGAAAAACTGAAGTCCATCCATGAAACACTGAAGTCAAAATCCATGAAAAACTGAAGTCACACTACACTGATGTCCACCACACTACACTGATGTCCACCACACTACACTGATGTCCACCAAGCTACACTGATGTCCACTTCACTACACTGATGTCCACACTGATGTCCACACACTACACTCACTACACTGATGTCCACTTCACTACACTGATGTCCACTTCACTACACTGATGTCCACTTCACTACACTGATGTCCACCTCACTACACTGATGTCCACCACACTACACTGATGTCCACTTCACTACACTGATGTCCACTTCACTACACTGATGTCCACTTCACACTGACACTGATGTCCACTACACTACACTGATGTCCACCACACTACACTGATGTCCACCACACTACACTGATGTCCACTTCACTACACTGATGTCCACTTCACTACACTGATGTCCACCTCACTACACTGATGTCCATCCATGAAACACTGAAGTCCATCCATGAAACACTGAAGTCAAAATCCATGAAACACTGAAGTCCATCCATGAAAACTGAAGTCCATCCATGAAACACTGAAGTCCATCCATGAAACACTGAAGTCCATCCATGAAACACTGAAGTCAAAATCCATGAAAAACTGATGTCCACTACACTGATGTCCACCACACTACACTGATGTCCACCACACTACACTGATGTCCACCACACTACACTGATGTCCACCACACTACACTGATGTCCACCTTCACTACACTGATGTCCACCAAGCTACACTGATGTCCACCAAACTACACTGATGTCCACCTCACTACACTGATGTCCACCACACTACACTGATGTCCACCACACTACACTGATGTCCACCTCACTACACTGATGTCCACCACACTACACTGATGTCCACCACACTACACTGATGTCCACCACACTACACTGATGTCCACCACACTACACTGATGTCCACCTCACTACACTGATGTCCACCACACTACACTGATGTCCACCACACTACACTGATGTCCACCTCACTACACTGATGTCCACTACCTGATGTCACTACACTACACTGATGTCCACCACACTACACTGATGTCCACTACTACACTGATGTCCACTTCACTACACTGATGTCCACCACACTACACTGATGTCCACTACACTGATGTCCACCCACTACACTGATGTCCAACACTGACTGATGTCCACCATGAAACACTGAAGTCCACCGATGTCCAACAAAAAATCCATGAAACACTGAAGTCCATCCATGAAAAACTGAAGTCCATCCATGAAACACTGAAGTCAATCCATGAAAAACACTGAAGTCCACTCCAAAAACTGAAGTCCATCAATGAAACTACTGAAGTCCAAATCACATGAAAACCTGAAGTCAAAATCACTACACTGATGTCCACACACTACACTGATGTCCACCACACTACACTGATGTCCACTTCACTACACTGATGTCCACTTCACTACACTGATGTCCACCACACTACACTGATGTCCACCACACTACACTGATGTCCACCACACTACACTGATGTCCACCACACTAAACACTGAAGTCCACCATGAAACACTGAAGTCCATCCATGAAAAACTGAAGTCCATCCATGAAAAACTGAAGTCCATCCATGAAACACTGAAGTCCATCCATGAAACACTGAAGTCCATCCATGAAAAACTGAAGTCCATCCATGAAACACTGAAGTCAAAATCCATGAAAAACTGAAGTCCACACTACACTGATGTCCACCACACTACACTGATGTCCACCACACTACACTGATGTCCACCACACTACACTGATGTCCACCACACTACACTGATGTCCACCACACTACACTGATGTCCACCAAACTACACTGATGTCCACCACACTACACTGATGTCCACTTCACTACACTGATGTCCACTTCACTACACTGATGTCCACCACACTACACTGATGTCCACCACACTACACTGATGTCCACCTCACTACACTGATGTCCACCTCACTACACTGATGTCCACCTCACTACACTGATGTCCACCACACTACACTGATGTCCACCTCACTACACTGATGTCCACCTCACTACACTGATGTCCACCTCACTACACTGATGTCCACCTCACTACACTGATGTCCACTGATGTCACTACACTGATGTCCACCTCACTACACTGATGTCCACCTCACTACACTGATGTCCACTTCACTACACTGATGTCCACCACACTACACACTGATGTCCACTTCACTACACTGATGTCCACTTCACTACACTGATGTCCACTTCACTACACTGATGTCCACCACACTACACTGATGTCCATCTCACTAAACTGATGAAGTCCATGAAAAAATGAAGTCCATGAAACACTGAAGTCCATCCATGAAAAACTGAAGTCCATCCATGAAAAACTGAAGTCCATCCATGAAACACTGAAGTCCAAATCCATGAAAAACTGAAGTCCACACCACTACACTGATGTCCACCACACTACACTGATGTCCACCACACTACACTGATGTCCACTTCACTACACTGATGTCCACTTCACTACACTGATGTCCACCACACTACACTGATGTCCACCACACTACACTGATGTCCACTTCACTACACTGATGTCCACTTCACTACACTGATGTCCACCACACTACACTGATGTCCACTTCACTACACTGATGTCCACCACACTACACTGATGTCCACCACACTACACTGATGTCCACTCCACTACACTGATGTCCACCACACTACACTGATGTCCACCATCACTACACTGATGTCCATCCATGAAAACACTGAAGTCCATCCATGAAACACTGAAGACAACATCCATGAAAAACTGAAGTCACACTACACACTGATGTCCACCACACTACACTGATGTCCACCACACTACACTGATGTCCACCACACTACACTGATGTCCACCACACTACACTGATGTCCACCACACTACACTGATGTCCACTTCACTACACTGATGTCCACCAACTACACTGATGTCCACCACACTACACTGATGTCCACCTCACTACACTGATGTCCACCACACTACACTGATGTCCACCACACTACACTGATGTCCACTTCACTACACTGATGTCCACCTCACTACACTGATGTCCACCTCACTACACTGATGTCCACCACACTACACTGATGTCCACTTCACTACACTGATGTCCACCTCACTACACTGATGTCCACTTCACTACACTGATGTCCACGTCACTACACTGATGTCCACCACACTACACTGATGTCCACCTCACTACACTGATGTCCACCTCACTACACTGATGTCCACCACACTACACTGATGTCCACTTCACTACACTGATGTCCACTTCACTACACTGATGTCCACCATCACTACACTGATGTCCACCACACTACACTGATGTCCACCACACTACACTGATGTCCACCACACTACACTGATGTCCACCTCACTACACTGATGTCCACCTCACTACACTGATGTCCACCACACTACACTGATGTCCACCTCACTACACTGATGTCCACTTCACTACACTGATGTCCACTTCACTACACTGATGTCCACTTCACTACACTGATGTCCACTTCACTACACTGATGTCCACTTCACTACACTGATGTCCACTTCACTACACTGATGTCCACTTCACTGATGTCCACACTGATGTCCACCACACTACACTGATGTCCACCACACTACACTGATGTCCACTTCACTACACTGATGTCCACTTCACTACACTGATGTCCACCACACTACACTGATGTCCACTTCACTACACTGATGTCCACCTCACTACACTGATGTCCACTTCACTACACTGATGTCCACTTCACTACACTGATGTCCACTTCACTACACTGATGTCCACTTCACTACACTGATGTCCACCTCACTACACTGATGTCCACCACACTACACTGATGTCCACCACACTACACTGATGTCCACCACACTACACTGATGTCCACTTCACTACACTGATGTCCACCACACTACACTGATGTCCACCACACTACACTGATGTCCACCACACTACACTGATGTCCACCTCACTACACTGATGTCCACTTCACTACACTGATGTCCACTGTACACTGATGTCCACCACACTACACTGATGTCCACCACACTACACTGATGTCCACCATCACTACACTGATGTCCACCACACTACACTGATGTCCACCACACTACACTGATGTCCACCTCACTACACTGATGTCCACTTCACTACACTGATGTCCACCATCACTACACTGATGTCCACTACACTGATGTCCACTTCACTACACTGATGTCCACTTCACTACACTGATGTCCACTTCACTACACTGATGTCCACCTCACTACACTGATGTCCACCACACTACACTGATGTCCACTTCACTACACTGATGTCCACTGATGTCCACTCACTACACTGATGTCCACTTCACTACACTGATGTCCACCACACTACACTGATGTCCACTTCACTACACTGATGTCCACTTCACTACACTGATGTCCACCACACTACACTGATGTCCACCACACTACACTGATGTCCACCACACTACACTGATGTCCACCACACTACACTGATGTCCACCACACTACACTGATGTCCACCTCACTACACTGATGTCCACCTCACTACACTGATGTCCACCACACTACACTGATGTCCACCTCACTACACTGATGTCCACTTCACTACACTGATGTCCACCACACTACACTGATGTCCACTTCACTACACTGATGTCCACCACACTACACTGATGTCCACCACACTACACTGATGTCCACCACACTACACTGATGTCCACCTCACTACACTGATGTCCACCACACTACACTGATGTCCACTTCACTACACTGATGTCCACTTCACTACACTGATGTCCACCTCACTACACTGATGTCCACTTCACTACACTGATGTCCACTGGTACTAGGCTGATGTAGTGACTATAAAATAAACTGAAATCCACTGTAACTTTCATGTCCCATATGGCTTCGTCCACCACAAGCTAAATACGTCGTACTGTAACAATGAGAACCTGGCCACAAGTGATGTTCTCACCCATCCACCCCCTCACACACCACTTCCACCAAAATGTACTGAAAACCAGTTTGCAAACACTGATCCATAACACACTAACCAATTGCATTTACAAACCTCAGTACACTGATGTCTACCGCTATCCTCTGATGTCCCTGGAGCTTACACTGATTCCAACTTTCCCTGTCTTGTCAAATGTCCACTACACTTGACTGACTTTTTTGTCAAATACACTGATGTCCACCCACTGACACTGAATGTTAGTGCTTGAACCAAACTGATGTCCACTTCCTACACTGATGTCAAGGTCAGCACCGTTTTACTGGTTACACTGATGTCCACAACACTACTATGATGTCCACCACCACACTAAACTGAAGTCCATTCTGTTACACTGATTCATGAAAGAAATGAAATGATAGTCCAAAGAAGGAAAGTTTGGTTTTCAAGGTCAATATCTGATGTCCATGAATATCGAAAGGAACCACTCCTTTTCACTGATGTCCACCCCACTACACTGAAGTCCACACTACACTGATGTCCACCACACTACACTGATGTCCACCACACTACACTGATGTCCACTTCACTACACTGATGTCCACCAAACTACACTGATGTCCACCAAACTACACTGATGTCCACTTCACTACACTGATGTCCACCTCACTACACTGATGTCCACCTCACTACACTGATGTCCACTTCACTACACTGATGTCCACCACACTACACTGATGTCCACTTCACTACACTGATGTCCACTTCACTACACTGATGTCCACTTCACTACACTGATGTCCACTTCACTACACTGATGTCCACTTCACTACACTGATGTCCACCTCACTACACTGATGTCCACTTCACTACACTGATGTCCACTTCACTACACTGATGTCCACCTCACTACACTGATGTCCACTTCACTACACTGATGTCCACTTCACTACACTGATGTCCACTTCACTACACTGATGTCCACCTCACTACACTGATGTCCACCACACTACACTGATGTCCACTTCACTACACTGATGTCCACTTCACTACACTGATGTCCACCAAACTACACTGATGTCCACCTCACTACACTGATGTCCACCACACTACACTGATGTCCACTTCACTACACTGATGTCCACCTCACTACACTGATGTCCACCTCACTACACTGATGTCCACTTCACTACACTGATGTCCACTTCACTACACTGATGTCCACTTCATTACACTGATGTCCATCTCACTACACTGATGTCCACATCCATAAAACACTGAAGTCAAACACACTGAAGTCAACACTGATGTCACACTGATGTCCACCACACTACACTGATGTCCACCACACTACACTGATGTCCACTTCACTACACTGATGTCCACCAAGCTACACTGATGTCCACCACACTACACTGATGTCCACTTCACTACACTGATGTCCACTTCACTACACTGATGTCCACTTCACTACACTGATGTCCACTTCACTACACTGATGTCCACCATGAAACACTGATGTCCACCATCACTACACTGATGTCCACATCCATAAAACACTGAAGTCCATCCATGAAACACTGAAGTCAAAATCCATGAAACACTGAAGTCCATCCATGAAACACTGAAGTCCAAGCTCCATGAAAAACTGAAGTCCATCAATGAAAACTGTGAAGTCCATCCATGAAACACTGAAGTCAAAATCCATGAAAAACTGAAGTCCACACTACACTGATGTCCACCACACTACACTGATGTCCACTTCACTACACTGATGTCCACTTCACTACACTGATGTCCACCAAACTACACTGATGTCCACCTCACTACACTGATGTCCACCACACTACACTGATGTCCACTTCACTACACTGATGTCCACTTCACTACACTGATGTCCACCACACTACACTGATGTCCACCTCACTACACTGATGTCCACTTCACTACACTGATGTCCACTTCACTACACTGATGTCCACTTCACTACACTGATGTCCACTTCACTACACTGATGTCCACCTCACTACACTGATGTCCACAACACTACACTGATATCCACTTCACTACACTGATGTCCACTTCACTACACTGATGTCCACCACACTACACTGATGTCCACCTCACTACACTGATGTCCACTTCACTACACTGATGTCCACTTCACTCCACCTCACTACACTGATGTCCACTTCACTACACTGATGTCCACTTCACTACACTGATGTCCACTTCACTACACTGATGTCCACTTCACTACACTGATGTCCACCTCACTACACTGATGTCCACATCACTATGAAACACTGAAGTCTGAAAATCCATGAAAAACTGAAGTCCATCACTGACACTGAAGTCCATCCATGAAACACTGAAGTCAAAATCCATGATCACTGATAGAGGATCCATGAAACAGTTAAACTAAAAAACAGAAAAAGATAAAGATTTACTGATCAATGAGAGTTTGTATGTTTTACTCTGCCTGCATGTCATGTAACTGATAATGACAGAAATTTTTTGAACTCGTTTTACAGGGTAAAAAAAAGAAACACTGATAACAGACACAGGGTAAGTAACCTCACTCAGACTTACAGTGTCATTCGGTCGATCACTGTATAGAGGACTTTCAAAAGAAAGTAACCCCACTCGTCTTTACAGGGTCGTACTTTCGATCACTTCTGATGTTGTAGGCTAAGATATCCACCACGTCACACTGATCGGAACCTCGATCACTGCTAGATGTCACAGGGTACGTAACACTGATGTGAACCTCGTCACGGTCGATCACTGATAGAGGACACTGATGTGTAACCTCACACGCTTTACATGTCCACCACGGTCACACTGATGTGAACCTCGTCACGCTCATGTCCACCACACTCACACTGATGTGAACCTCGGGTCACACTGATGTCACATCCACGTCACACTGATGTGAACCTCACTCACGCTCATGTCCACCACATCACACTGATGTGAACCTCATCAGGGTCAGTCACATCCACGTCACACTGATGTCGACCTCGTCACGCTCATGTCCACCACACTCACACTGATGTCGAACCTCGATCACTGATCATGTCACATCTACGTCACACTGATGTGAACCTCGTCAGGGTCGATGTCTGATAGAGGACACACTGAAGTGAACCCCACGCTTTACAGGGTCACATCCACGATCACATGATAGAGGACACAGGGTAAGTGTCCCCACCACGTTACAGGGTCGTGAGGGTCGATCACTGATCAGAGGACACAGGGTAAGTAACCCCACTCGTTTTACAGGGTCGGAGGGTCGATCACTGATAGAGGACACAGGGTAAGTAACCCCACTCGTTTTACAGGGTCGGAGGGTCGATCACTGATAGAGGACACAGGGTAAGTAACCCCACTCGTTTTACAGGGTCGGAGGGTCGATCACTGATAGAGGACACAGGGTAAGTAACCCCACTCGTTTTACAGGGTCGGAGGGTCGATCACTGATAGAGGACACAGGGTAAGTAACCCCACTCGTTTTACAGGGTCGGAGGGTCGATCACTGATAGAGGACACAGGGTAAGTAACCCCACTCGTTTTACAGGGTCGGAGGGTCGATCACTGATAGAGGACACAGGGTAAGTAACCCCACTCGTTTTACAGGGTCGGAGGGTCGATCACTGATAGAGGACACAGGGTAAGTAACCCCACTCGTTTTACAGGGTCGGAGGGTCGATCACTGATAGAGGACACAGGGTAAGTAACCCCACTCGTTTTACAGGGTCGGAGGGTCGATCACTGATAGAGGACACAGGGTAAGTAACCCCACTCGTTTTACAGGGTCGGAGGGTCGATCACTGATAGAGGACACAGGGTAAGTAACCCCACTCGTTTTACAGGGTCGGAGGGTCGATCACTGATAGAGGACACAGGGTAAGTAACCCCACTCGTTTTACAGGGTCGGAGGGTCGATCACTGATAGAGGACACAGGGTAAGTAACCCCACTCGTTTTACAGGGTCGGAGGGTCGATCACTGATAGAGGACACAGGGTAAGTAACCCCACTCGTTTTACAGGGTCGGAGGGTCGATCACTGATAAAGGACACAGGGTAAGTAACCCCACTCGTTTTACAGGGTCGGAGGGTCGATCACTGATAGAGGACACAGGGTAAGTAACCCCACTCGTTTTACAGGGTCGGAGGGTCGATCACTGATAAAGGACACAGGGTAAGTAACCCCACTCGTTTTACAGGGTCGGAGGGTCGATCACTGATAGAGGACACAGGGTAAGTAACCCCACTCGTTTTACAGGGTCCGAGGGTCGATCCCCAGAGGAAGCCCTGTTCTCCCTCCTCGCTCTGTTCGCGTAACAAATCGCTGATGACGTCACACCGCGGGTAATGTCGCCTTGTCAGTCGCCATGGTTGCTGATGTGGTAGAAAGCGCCAAGAACTATGACATCCCCCACCCACCCCCAACCAACCCCCTATGACGAGAGACAGGGGAACCCCAGCCAGACGTGTTGTTGGCTGCCTGCAATCAATCTATCAATCAATCACTTTAATGATCCCTGGGGAAATTACAAAACACATTCACAGGCTCGATAAACAAACAATACTAAAACATACATTATAATTCGAGGGGTGCCTGCCAGAACGGTCTATCTCAAAAGGAATAAAGAGCACAGATGAGCAGTTCTGCCATTCACCCCTCAATATATAACTCAAACATCACAGATGGAAACAGCAAAAACATTTAACATCGTCCAGATGCACATCAACAACAATGCACTCCAAGACGGGTGGCTCGCCCCCCCCCCCCCCCCCCCCCCCCCCAGCTGATCGGGCACGTTCCCCTATCTGCCTGTCGTTGTCGGGCACTGCTCGTTGTCGAGGTGGTCATGGTCGTCGCCCCGCACGTAAGAACCGAGGGTCCGGTCCCCCCTCTCAGGAGGCCTCCTGGTCTTCACCAGCACGTTCACGGCAAGTTCTGCAGATGTATCAGGTGTGTCGTGATGATGTTGAACACCTCCTACTCTGTCATCTGCAACATAGCATCCAAATAAGACACGTTAGAAACATGAACTGTCGAAAAGAATGACGACCATGGTGATGATCGTGGGGGGAAATAATGAAGAGGAAAAAAAGGAAAAATGATTTAATAAGGCCTACGCTGCAGAATAAAATCTGAAACGCCGGGATTCAAATTCAAGGAAATTCAAGAGCAAATGTTGGAAAAATAAGGAAGACAAACAAACATGTCGTGCAATTATTTACCGACTATCTTTATTTGCTATCATTTATTTTAGTCACACACACACGCGCACACGCACACGCACACGCACAGACACAGACACAGACACACACACACACACACACACACACACACACACACACACACACACACACACACACACACACACACACGCCATGTTGGACAGTCACGTGTTTTCTGACAGGCTTTGCTAAAGACTATGAAATAAAAACAAAAAAACATTCATATTCTGTTTCTGTATCTTTTAAAGGTGGACCATGACGGATGAGTTTTGCAAGAAGCACGTCGAGGTCTCCAGAAAGACAACCTTTTCAAGGATCGGAACACTCACTTTGCTCTGATTTCCTTGACATCAAACAGTCAACATGGCGATTCCTCCTTGGTGGAGATGCCGGAGAGAGAAGCCATTTTGGATGGGGTGGGTGGAGGCCACTCATTGTGTTTGAAGCTTTTTCTTCTTTGTAGTGCACTAAAAAAAAAATCGAAGCTATTTCCTTTGTTGTGAGCGAAAGCCCTTTTGCTAAACTGTATAAAATTAAACGTAAAGAGGCTTGTATTTTCGTGCAATGATTTGGTCTAACTCAGGCGGCCATTAGAAAAAGAGAAGGCACATGCCTTTTCATTCAATAAACGAAATTCAATTCCAACACCTCTGCCAAGGAGGAATTGCCGATTTGACGGTTTGAGTTCTAGGAAACCGGAGCAAAGTGAGTGTTGCGATCTATGTAAAGGGTGTTTTCCTGGTGATATCGACGTGTTTCTTGCAAAAACTCATCCGTCAGAGTACCCCTTTAAATGAATGCTAGCTGTATCTTCCGAAGCAAAACCTCAAGATATGCAAACTTTCCTTTATGTCTCGTTTTCTCGTGAATTATTTCAAGTTTCAACGGGTGATATTGATGACTGCAACGGGTCACCCACCTTCCCCAACACACACTACATCCCAATACTTCACCCCCCTCCACAACACACACTACAGCCCACTACTTCACCCCCCTCCCTAACACACACTACAGCCCACTACTTCACCCCCCTCCCCAACACACACTACAGCCCACTACTTCACCCCCCTCCCCAACACACACTACAGCCCACTACTTCACCCCCCTCCCCAACACACACTACAGCCCACTACTTCACCCCCCTCCCCAACACACACTACAGCCCACTACTTCACCCCCCTCCCCAACACACACTACAGCCCACTACTACACCCCCCTCCCCAACACACACTACAGCCCACTACTTCACCCCCCTCCCCAACACACACTACAGCCCACTACTTCACCCCCCTCCCCAACACACACTACAGCCCACTACACTAACACACACTACAGCCCACTACTTCACCCCCCTCCCCAACACACACTACAGCCCACTACTTCACCCCCCTCCCCAACACACACTACAGCCCACTACTTCACCCCCCTCCCCAACACACACTACAGCCCACTACTTCACCCCCCTCCCCAACACACACTACAGCCCACTACTTCACCCCCCTCCCCAACACACACTACAGCCCACTACTTCACCCCCCTCCCCAACACACACTACAGCCCACTACTACACCCCCCTCCCCAACACACACTACAGCCCACTACTTCACCCCCCTCCCCAACACACACTACAGCCCACTACTTCACCCCCCTCCCCAACACACACTACAGCCCACTACTTCACCCCCCTCCCCAACACACACTACAGCCCACTACTACACCCCCCTCCCCAACACACACTACAGCCCACTACTTCACCCCCCTCCCCAACACACACTACAGCCCACTACTTCACCCCCCTCCCCAACACACACTACAGCCCACTACTTCACCCCCCTCCCCAACACACACTACAGCCCACTACTTCACCCCCCTCCCCAACACACACTACAGCCCACTACTTCACCCCCCTCCCCAACACACACTACAGCCCACTACTTCACCCCCCTCCCCAACACACACTACAGCCCACTACTTCACCCCCCTCCCCAACACACACTACAGCCCACTACTTCACCCCCCTCCCCAACACACACTACAGCCCACTACTTCACCCCCCTCCCCAACACACACTACAGCCCACTACTACACCCCCCTCCCCAACACACACTACAGCCCACTACTTCACCCCCCTCCCCAACACACACTACAGCCCACTACTACACCCCCCTCCCCAACACACACTACAGCCCACTACTACACCCCCCTCCCCAACACACACTACAGCCCACTACTTCACCCCCCTCCCCAACACACACTACAGCCCACTACTACACCCCCCTCCCCAACACACACTACAGCCCACTACTACACCCCCCTCCCCAACACACACTACAGCCCACTACTACCCCCCCTCCCCAACACACACTACAGCCCACTACTTCACCCCCCTCCCCAACACACACTACAGCCCACTACTTCACCCCCCTCCCCAACACACACTACAGCCCACTACTACACCCCCCTCCCCAACACACACTACAGCCCACTACTTCACCCCCCTCCCCAACACACACTACAGCCCACTACTTCACCCCCCTCCCCAACACACACTACAGCCCACTACTTCACCCCCCTCCCCAACACACACTACAGCCCACTACTTCACCCCCCTCCCCAACACACACTACAGCCCACTACTACACCCCCCTCCCCAACACACACTACAGCCCACTACTTCACCCCCCTCCCCAACACACACTACAGCCCACTACTACCCCCCTCCCCAACACACACTACAGCCCACTACTTCACCCCCCTCCCCAACACACACTACAGCCCACTACTTCACCCCCCTCCCCAACACACACTACAGCCCACTACTTCACCCCCCTCCCCAACACACACTACAGCCCACTACTACACCCCCCTCCCCAACACACACTACAGCCACACTACTTCACCCCCCTCCCCAACACACACTACAGCCCACTACTTCACCCCCCTCCCCAACACACACTACAGCCCACTACTACACCCCCCTCCCCAACACACACTACAGCCCACTACTTCACCCCCCTCCCCAACACACACTACAGCCCACTACTACACCCCCCTCCCCAACACACACTACAGCCCACTACTACACCCCCCTCCCCAACACACACTACAGCCCACTACTTCACCCCCCTCCCCAACACACACTACAGCCCACTACTTCAACCCCCTCCCCAACACACACACACCCCTCTCCCCAACACACACTACACCCTACTTCACCCCCCTCCCCAACACACACTACAGCCCACTACTTCACCCCCCTCCCCAACACACACTACAGCCCACTACTTCACCCCCCTCCCCAACACACACTACAGCCCACTACTTCACCCCCCTCCCCAACACACACTACAGCCCACTACTTCACCCCCCTCCCCAACACACACTACAGCCCACTACTTCACCCCCCTCCCCAACACACACTACAGCCCACTACTTCACCCCCCTCCCCAACACACACTACAGCCCACTACTTCACCCCCCTCCCCAACACACACTACAGCCCACTACTTCACCCCCCTCCCCAACACACACTACAGCCCACTACTTCACCCCCCTCCCCAACACACACTACAGCCCACTACTTCACCCCCCTCCCCAACACACACTACAGCCCACTACTACACCCCCCTCCCCAACACACACTACAGCCCACTACTTCACCCCCCTCCCCAACACACACTACAGCCCACTACTTCACCCCCCTCCCCAACACACACTACAGCCCACTACTTCACCCCCCTCCCCAACACACACTACAGCCCACTACTTCACCCCCCTCCCCAACACACACTACAGCCCACTACTTCACCCCCCTCCCCAACACACACTACAGCCCACTACTTCACCCCCTCCCCAACACACACTACAGCCCACTACTTCACCCCCCTCCCCAACACACACTACAGCCCACTACTTCACCCCCCTCCCCAACACACACTACAGCCCACTACTTCACCCCCCTCCCCAACACACACTACAGCCCACTACTTCACCCCCCTCCCCAACACACACTACAGCCCACTACTTCACCCCCCTCCCCAACACACACTACAGCCCACTACTTCACCCCCCTCCCCAACACACACTACAGCCCACTACTACACCCCCCTCCCCAACACACACTACAGCCCACTACTTCACCCCCCCTCCCCAACACACACTACAGCCCACTACTTCACCCCCCTCCCCAACACACACTACAGCCCACTACTTCACCCCCCTCCCCAACACACACTACAGCCCACTACTTCACCCCCCTCCCCAACACACACTACAGCCCACTACTTCACCCCCCTCCCCAACACACACTACAGCCCACTACTTCACCCCCCTCCCCAACACACACTACAGCCCACTACTTCACCCCCCTCCCCAACACACACTACAGCCCACTACTTCACCCCCCTCCCCACACACTACAGCCCACTACTTCACCCCCCTCCCCAACACACACTACAGCCCACTACTTCACCCCCCTCCCCAACACACACTACAGCCCACTACTTCACCCCCCTCCCCAACACACACTACAGCCCACTACTTCACCCCCCTCCCCAACACACACTACAGCCCACTACTTCACCCCCCTCCCCAACACACACTACAGCCCACTACTACACCCCCCTCCCCAACACACACTACAGCCCACTACTTCACCCCCCTCCCCAACACACACTACATCCCACTACTTCACCCCCCTCCCCAACACACACTACAGCCCACTACTTCACCCCCCTCCCAACAACACACAGCCCACTACTTCACCCCCTCCCCAACACACACTACAGCCCACTACTTCACCCCCCTCCCCAACACACACTACAGCCCACTACTTCACCCCCTCCCCAACACACACTACAGCCCACTACTACACCCCCCTCCCCAACACACACTACAGCCCACTACTTCACCCCCCTCCCCAACACACACTACAGCCCACTACTACATTCCCTTTCCCCTGACCCCTGACTTTTTCTCTTACCTTATTTTAAAGTTCTGACAACGTAAATGGAGTTAATGTATTTCTTAATGTTATTGTTGATTAGCCCATTCAAATGTGATTTTGAATAGAATAATGTTGTTATGTTTTACTTGCTAAGTGTTTGATTCATGAATGAATTTGTAACAACAGTATTTTAACATAAAATGTTGATTTTTGATTTTCCCTTGTTCTTTTCCCCCTTTTTAATACGTGGTAATATTTAACATGGTGACAGCCCTGACATAGCCTTAGTTGTCGATGGGGCTATAATGTTAATCTGAAAGGTGGACCCTGCCGGATGAG
>CM065698.1:33903469-33905969 GCA_017654935.2 Phymorhynchus buccinoides | reverse complement strand
ATTCGAACGAAAATAAACTCCTTTGCCGATCATGATCGGGCATAGAATAAAAATAGTATTCATAATTTGACAACTCTTTAGCTACATGTTTGCTAATTGTTATTGAAAGGATGTGAAAGAATAGGGTTAAACTTATGTTCAGATGTTTTTGGCTCATTCGTGTCAACGATACAAAGTGAGTCTATGTTCTCATGCTTCTTCGGTCTTCCGGGTGTGTATGTGTGTGTGTGTGTGTGTGTGGGGGGTGTGTGTGTGTGTGTGTGTGTGTGTGTGTGTGTGTGTGTGTGTGTGTGTGTGTGTGTGTGTGTGTGTGTGTGTGTGTGTGTGTGTGTGTGTGTATGTGTGTGTGTGTGTGTGTGGGGTTAATTTTAACGTTGGCTTTTTCTCGGAATCCAGCATGATACTGGTGCATCCTACCGTCACCTCTCTACTGACGTCTGGCGTTGGGGTCGTTGACTGAGGCGTGTCGCATGAAAATAGGTAGCTCGTAAAAATAAGTAGCTCGCTATTATGAGAGTCTGTATTTGCGACAACCACAAATTTCACTTTTTCTGTACTTTAACCATTTAACTAACCCTAACCCTAACCCTAACCTTATCCCTAACCCTAGAAAAAAGTGAAATTTGTGGTTCATGCTCAATGTCGCAAATACACACTGTCATAGGTAGCGAGCTACTTATTTTTACGAGCTACCTATTTTCATGCGACAAGGCGTAGCTGCTGCTGTAGTACTTGGAGCCGTACTGGTCGCTGTCCTGGCGGGGGGCGCGCGTCTCTGGGCGTCGTGACCACTGACCACTGCAGTCGCTGGTTCGGCTCCACTAGTCTGTTTCCGCGGTAGAAGGCGTGGTAACCTTAGCGTCGGTAGTGTTGAACGGTCTCCCTCTGCCGGTCAGTCGGGTCTCCTGCCACCGTCACGTTCTTCTTCCTCAGCGCCGCCTTGCCTTCCGTCAACACGGCCATTTTGTCAGACCACCGTGCGAATTTC
Organism: Phymorhynchus buccinoides; assembly: GCA_017654935.2. Taxonomy (NCBI): domain Eukaryota; kingdom Metazoa; phylum Mollusca; class Gastropoda; order Neogastropoda; family Raphitomidae; genus Phymorhynchus; species Phymorhynchus buccinoides. Next base: position 33,904,981 of record CM065698.1, on the reverse strand, counting down.
GCGATCATGGGCGGGGGGGGCGAACATCGTTGTTGTAATGTCCCAGACGATGAGCGCGCACGATGTCGTCCCTGCACCAAGCCTTGCCTGGTACTGACCCCTCCAACACACGGAGCGCAGCCTGGGCACAGTCCTCGTACGATTCGCTGTTTGAAGCGCGAGGTACATTGAACATGTTCAAATTCTCACGTCTAGAGAACATTTCTAATTTCTCTATCTTTTCTTCCAGTTTTGCTGTTGTCTGTGTCAGTCTATGTTGCAGTTCAAACACGGTGTGTTTCGTTTGGCTCGTCTCTTGAGTGCAGTTTGTGACCCGTTGCTCAAGTTCGTGCCTTTTGCTAGTGAGAATATAAAAAACGTTTTGGAGATTTTGGTCAACACAACCGTTACTAACTTCCATGCTGAATCTTGATGCTTAATTGATTGATGGACGCGAATAATTTGCAAAAATATCGGGAGAACTTTGACTGTCGTCTTTCATCTAGCTTGACCTAGAACTCACCCTGAGAGAGAGAGAGAGAGAGAGAGAGAGAGAGAGAGAGAGAGAGAGAGAGAGAGAGAGAGAGAGAGAGAGAGAGAGAGAGAGAGAGAGAGAGAGAGAGAGAGAGAGAGAGAGAGAGAGAGAGAGAGAGAGAGAGAGAGAGATGCAAACCCCAAAGACAAAGCCGCAAAATCATACAGAAAAAGAGAGAGAGAGTGGGTGTGAGAGAGACACTGACAGACAGCCAGAAAAAAAGAGGATGAGGTGGAGTTTGTATATAGAGGCTCAGCTTTCTCATACATATCAAAATGACAATCACATCATAAAACGCAGATTGTTCGACTGGTTCAAGCTCTGTCCCCAATATGGGCAGCTAAATGCAAATTTATTATTATTATTATTCATTTATCACCATTATGTATGATAATACATCCCAACCATTGTATAAGACACACGGCAATGATACAAACATGCACACAAAACAAGGTTGTTGTTTTTATATTTCAGTTCACAGGTAAGCATGTCAGTGTTTACATTACCCTCTGTGATGGACTAAATATAGTGTCAGCAACTGTTTTGTACATGCTAGGAAAAAGTTATGGATAAAACTAAAGAAAAAATAAAACAAAAAGTTAAAAAACAACATCTGAACACTCCCAAAACACATTCAGCAGCCAGTATACCAACAGTGTGGGTAAAAACGTAACAGCAATAAACTAAAATGGTGAAAATAAATCACAATTATAACAAATCAAGGAATTTGATTTTGTCTATTGCTTAAAAATAAATGTTCATATGAGCATCTAATAGAAAACTCTTACCGTAATAACCATCATCAGTGTTCAAAAGTGATTCCAAACCGTTGAATTAGCTTCAGTTGGTTTATAAATGAAATGACGAAACAAAAAAGTGAAAGCATATAATAAAATAAATGATGTGAACATCCAGCACATAAACAGATTAGGTTACCATTTCCATAGGTGTCAATAATTCTTCAGATCAGATCAGATCAGATCAGATCAGATCAGATA
>CM065698.1:33895969-33898469 GCA_017654935.2 Phymorhynchus buccinoides | reverse complement strand
ACTGAAAGCTCTTTGCATCAGTCATTTATATTGCGGTGAAACTACTAGTACTAGTAGTGATTAAGACAACATGTGTTAAGCGCTATTATCAACATAATTCATCTGAAACTAAAAACACCCACTTTTCGGTTTCATGTTCCATGCTTTTGTGGACTTCATCGAGGAGTTTGTTTGTCTGTTTGGGGGTTATTGTTTTTCTTCGCTGTTTTTGTCGTTGTTGGGTTGTGTCGGTTTGTTTTTCTTTTTGTTTTTAGAGTGGTGGGCATTGGTTTTGGTGGTGCTTTAAATAACAAGTAATAGTATCAAATATTCTTTTTTAGGGGAGAAATTACATATCCTACAGCTAATGTATCATGCTAGAACTTGTTTTGAATTAACCCTTTTCCCCGATGATATCGCATGTCTGCACCGCACTGATTTAACAGCCACGTCACTAAAAGGCCTGAAATTAGGATTATGTTATCCAATTACCTTTTGTTGTTAATATTTGGGAGATTAGGAAAGGCTTATTTTGAAACATGCCATAGTGGTGGAATTCACAGTACTGCAGACTCCAGCTTTGTTGTTGTTTCTACCCAGGCAAGTTTCACAGAAAGCTTTGACTGAAAATTGGCTGGCAGGGAAAGGGTTAACACGCACCATCGTAACAAAACTTGTGTCTATGCGTGTGCGTGCGTGCGTGCTTATATATGTGCATGCGTGCGTGCGGGTGGGTATGCATGCGTGCGTGTGCCTGTGTCTCTTTATAAATAAACCTTGCCTTATACTTATGAAACACTAGCCTTAACACTCCTTCCTACCTACGAACTCTTCTTTCTTTAGATCACCTCATTGTGAATAAAACACAAGAACACTAGCCCCCTTACCTCCCCCCCCCCCCCCCCCCCCCCCATTTTCATTATTATTATTTTTTGTAACAACCGTGATTGGACTCGTATGTCCGTCAATGTTTTAAGCAAATTGAAAATGACATGTCACTCTTAGCGCAGGTTTGCACAGTCAGCGGATTCTTGCTTTTTAAGTTTTCAATCTCGAGTTGAGTATTGTTTAATGTGTACTATGTATACATCATGAAAATGAGGAGGAGAGGGTATATGAAAGAGTTATGGATGGGAGGGACGTTATTGCGGGGTCAGCCGAGGTGATAACAATCAGTCAACGGTCAGTCAGCAAAGAGCAAAGCATGCGTCAACTTCTGCGTGGACATGATTGTGGACTCCAAGCAAGTCAAGTCCTTTGGCAACGATAAGCCGTGGGTGTCCCACCAGCTGAAGGGTCTGCTGGGGAAGAAGAGGAACGCCTTCACAGAAGGAGACGACAGCACTGTGAGGGATGTCCAGCAAGCCATCGATGCTCAGATCACTACGGACAAACGGCGCTACAGGGACAGGGTGGAGGAGGAGTTCCAGAGCAACAACGCCAGGCAGTGCTGGAGAGGCCGGGAGAAGATGACCGGGTACAAGGTCAAGAAAGCCCAACTCCAGACCACTGACGAGGCAAAGCTTGCTGAAGAACTTAATACGTTCTACTGCCGGTTTGACAAGCACGACTTCGCTCAGGAACGGAAGAACGCCACTGAGGAGGTCCTCAGTCATCCCTCACGCCCTCTGGAAATCACCGAGGAAGAGGTGAGGAAGGTCTTCCAAAGAGTGAAGACCCGCAGTGCTGCTGGCCCAGATGATGTCTCTGGCAGGACTCTGAAGGAGTGCAGGGACTCTCTGTCCCCTGTGTTTGCCAAACTCTACCAACGATCCTTGGATGAAGGCACCATTCCCAGCATCTGGAAGGCCTCAACCATCGTACCAGTCCCCAAGAAGTCGTCTCCCAAGGAACTGAACGACTACAGACCAGTGGCACTCACTTCAATTCCATTCAAGTGCCTGGAGAGGATCGTTCTTGGCCACCTCAGAACAGAGACTGCTAACCACCAAGACCCACTGCAGTTTGCTTACTCAAAGAACAGGAGCACGGAAGATGCTATCCTGGCCCTCCTCCACAACATCTTGCAACACCTCGACAAGCCCAAGACCTACGCCAGAGTCCTCTTCATTGACTTTAGCAGCGCCTTCAACACAATTCAGCCGCATCTCATGGTGCAGAAGCTCCAGGCCATGTCAGTCAACCCCCTGCTCACTCGGTGGATCTTCAGATTCTTGACAGAACGGTCACAACGAGTCCGAGTGGGCGGGGCACTGTCCAGCAGACTGGTGACCAACACCGGAGCTCCCCAGGGATGTGTGCTGTCTCCTGTGCTCTTTGTCCTCTACACCGCCGACTGCCGCAGCACCGAGGACTCCACTCTGCAAATCAAATTTGCGGATGATACGTCCCTGACGGGCCTGATGGAGCAGGACGAGTCCCAGTACCTGACTGCTGTCCAGAGGCTTGTCGACTGGTGTGACGCCAACTTACTGGAGCTCAACGTGTCCAAGACCAACGAACTGGTGATTGACTTCCGTAAAGTCAAGACATACGTACGTCCAGCCCATCGTCATCAAGG
>CM065698.1:33875969-33890969 GCA_017654935.2 Phymorhynchus buccinoides | reverse complement strand
TCATCATTGGCCGCCCAAACACTGTTCACAATCTCCTTCATTCATTTACATTATGCCACCCAGGAATTTTCAAATAACATGGAGGGAAAAAAACCAACAAAAATCGTTCTCTTTTGTGGATCACACGCATGCACCACATTATTTTCGACAAGCGTACAGGGACGATGAAATCTGATATATGAAACATTGCACAGCCATGTACGTCATTAGAAAAAAAGTGACATAAAATATGGTAACGTATTTAAAAACCCGCTTAGCTCAAAGTTCACAACAAAAAGTTAAACCGTACAGCACTATTATGCTGTCAAAAATTAATTAATAAAAACCGAAAACAAGCAAAAATCAAATGTTCTTTATAAAACTACTACTAACTAAGTTACTAGTTACTAGTCCAGAAATAATATTTTTGAAATGCAAAGACAATTTATTCAATGTTACATTGATAGAACATATTATGCTGTCTGTGAATGGAAGAGAGTTCCCCGTACCAAGTACTAAAGAATAAGGATGCACTACTGGAAGCAATGTATTGATTTGAGCAAATTGTGCGTGACTTAGTGACACACTTTATTAGCACTGTTGTCGTTGTGCGAGAGAGAGAGAGAGAGAGAGAGAGAGAGAGAGAGAGAGAGAGAGAGAGAGAGAGAGAGAGAGAGAGAGAGAGAGAGAGAGAGAGAGGGAGAGAGAGAGAGAGAGAGAGAGAGAGAGAGAGAGAGAGAGAGAGAGAGAGAGAGAGATTTTTCATACATTTTGCCTTAAAAATCAACTTTCCAAAGCAACCAGACATAGCAGAATCGCGTCCCAACACGTTCTTCTGGAACTGTATGACAAACAAAAGACCGACATTTACGTGGTAACCAAGTTTTTACGTTCTTTTACACTTTGGGCCTTAGCGCATTTATATTATATTATAGATATATGTATTACAGTCAATGCCCTGTCTACACAAGCCCTCTTTCAAGAACACAAATAGCTTGAGTGATAGGAAAGAAGAAATCGGAGTACAAGCTTTAAGGTCTGAATACACGTTAACATTTGTCACTCTTTCCCCATGGCAAGACAGTGATATGCAAGTACTATGAGTGGCTATCACTGTGTTGTACAGAGACGCTTACGAAAATTGAACAACAGTCGTCAACTAAGTTCTTCAAACAATTAATAAGGCGTGAAATTAACAAAAATGCAAAAAACAAAATCCGTTTACTATTGGAAATATTTAACATCACCTGGCAGGATTAATTTCAAGTGGAATGTTACGTGTCTAAACTTGTTTCATTACGAATTCAAATATGAACACATTACAGAACAAGTAAAACATGATGTGAAAAAATATATATATATACATTGTCTATATTCAAGGCACAATGCATAAAAGGTACATAATTACATCATCCTATATCGGATACGTATGCATTTCATGATTAAAACAATTGCGTTAAAATGTGGAAAGTTACCACAGCTGGCTATGATTAAAACAAGTAGGCTACACATACATCTCTCTCTCTCTCTCTCTCTGTCTTTCTCTGTCTCTCCGTCCGTCTGTCTGTCTGTTTTTCTGTCTCTCTCTCTCTCTCTCTCTCTCTGTCTGTCTCCCTCTCTCTCTCTCTTTCTCTCTCTCTCTCTCTCTTTCTCTTTCTCTCTCTCTCTCTCTCTCTCTCTTTCTCTCACGCATACACACATACTCACACACACAGACACAAACACACACGCACACACACATGTGTAAATTATTTTTAATTTAAAAAAAAAAAGCAAACCATTATTGCTTATTCAATGTTCCATCTGAAAATATAAAATTTGACTTTGACTTTGACCCAAAAAGACCACACACACTACATTACTAACTATACAGAAGGTGTCAATATCTCAATGTAAGCTACTCTAATACAGTTGGAAAACAAACAGAGTATCAAAATGTGTTCAATGGTCTTTCTTCGAGTCGACCACTCAGCATTTCAAGCATCGTCAAATATTCTCTAATGGTCAACCTATGGCAATATTTTTCACGCCAGTGGGCAGTCAATGCACTAGGGGCTTATCACGCGATTTTCTTACTTGGGCGTAGTGAGAGAGAGAGTGATGGTAGGACCACTCACTGTCTCTCTCTCTTTCTTTATCCCCAACTAATAATATAGAGAGGATTAGCCCCACACGAGCGTCATGCCCTCTGGCGTGAGAAAAATCGCACTAAGTCTCTCATTGAAATAACCCGTGATAAGGGGCTTTTCAGGGCGGGTTTTTTAATTTCTAAAGGGAAAATCAAAATTCAAAGAAACTATGGAAAAATTATATCAAAGAATGCAGGACAGTTGGGTTAATGTGTACAAGAGACAATGATAACATTCGCCATAAGAAATACATTTTTTAAAGACCCACCGGATCACGTGTCAAAATCACGGGTTTCGGGTGTTTCCCCTCTTATAGCTGGTAAGAAATCTTGTTTTGAACAGGTTTGACTCCCATACAAATGCTCCCAAATTCAAAACGAAACATCATTTTAAAGAAAAAGCAGCCTCAATTTGAAGTTGGGGGCATTCGTATGTGGGTCCCAGCTACCCAGAAAACACCAAGGAACTTAATCGTGGTGGGTCAGTGTGTCTTTAGAATCCAGTCGGATCGTGTTGTTACATGCTCTTTGAGCCGTGAGCCGTGTTGGGGCTAGCTATCACCACGTACAATGAAAGCGTTCACTCGTTTCAGTAAAAAAGGATAGTAAAAGCGAAGCTCTTGGTTCTTTTGGGGGGAAAAGCAATACTAAAACAGATTGCAAAAAAAAGCATGGCAGTTTCCTTGTTTCTTGAAAGGTAAAACAAATAAGAAAAGCGTAAAAGATGTGGTCAGAATAATGAAAAAGGTGGAAGTGGGAATACAGGAAAAGGGTATCAAAACAAACCATTCAAACAACGCCTCTGGCTGCGACGAGCTCTCCAGGTGGGAGCAACCCGAATTTCACAGAGACGCCTCTGTGACAATAAAGTACCTAATACCTAACGTTTCCTTGTGCAAAATGAGAAAATAAAGGGCAAGAGAGAGAGAGAGAGAGAGAGAGAGAGAGAGAGAGAGAGAGAGAGAGAGAGAGAGAGAGAGAGAGAGAGAGAGAGAGAGAGAGAGAGAGAGAGAGAGAGAGAGAGAGAGAGAGAGGGAGGGAGAGAGAGAGAGAGAGAGAGAGAGAGAGAGAGAGAGAGAGAGAGAGAGAGTATTGCAGGCCTATATTGTATAATCTACTTGTGTTTGAGCGCCTTGTATAAGCTTTACGCTTGTTGTTTGTTTATACTGCTGCTTTACTATGTGATTCTAAACAAAAAAATTCGTTTAAACCAAGCACATTACAAACAAGGAAAAAAGAGAGAGAGAGAGAGAGAGAGAGAGAGAGAGAGAGAGAGAGAGAGAGAGAGAGAGAGAGAGAGAGAGAGAGAGAGAGAGAGAGAGAGAGATAAAAAGGTTGAGAGAGAGAGAGAGAAATAGGTTGTGAGAGAGAAAGAAAGAGAGAGAGAGTGTGTGTGTGTGAGCGAGAGAGAGAGAGAGAGAGAGAGAGAGAGAGAGAGAGAGAGAGAGAGAGAGAGAGAGAGAGAGAGAGTGAGAGACAGACAGTTAGACAGACAGACAGACAGAGAACCAGACAAAGACAAAAAAGACAGAAAGAAACACAGACAGAGTCAAGGGAAACCAATCCCATTAAATTTAGTATCGGGTGGTGGAAGCCTCGTAGGACGGAGGCTGGGGCTCCCCCACCACCACCATCCCCAGGTTGTCCACGCCCATCTTGTCCAGGGAGTAGGCCGAGTAACCCAACAGGTACCGGTCAGACCCGTCCGCCGGGCGCCACTCCTTGGTCGGGGCGAACACCAGGCGGATTTTCTGGACATAGGAAAAAAACCATAGGGAGCATGAGAGAGAGAGTGGGTGAGGGGTGGGGGGTTAGAGGGGAGAGGGGGGGGGGAGAGAGAGACAGAGGGACAGACAGAGATAGATTGTATATAGAGAGAGAGAGCGTGAGAGGGAGAGAAAGAGAGAGAGAAAAACAGAATGGGATGGCATTGTTAAGACTATAGATGCCTTGCCCATGGTACACTACTACTTCTACTACTACTACTACTACTGCTATTACTACTACTACTACCACGACTACTACTACCACGTGTACTACTACTACTACTACTACTACTACTACTACTTATATTTGTCTCAGGTCACTCTTTTGGCGGATGTTCGAAAGATACTACTACTACTACTACTACTACTACTACTACTACTACTACTACTACTACGTGTACTACTACTACTACTACCACCATTTCTATTACTACTACTACTACTATGTGTACTACTACTACTACTGCTACTACTATGTGTACTACTACTATTATGTGTACTACTACTGTCACTACTACTACTACTACTACTACTACTACTACTACTACTACTACTAATAATAATAATAATAATAATACTGCTACCACTGATATTTGTCAGTCTCAGGTGGTGGAATGTTCGAAAGATATGCGATACAAACTAGCAAACCACAAGACGAAGGGCTGTGGCCAAAACGCACACACACAAACACACACACACACACACGCACGCACACGCACACACACACACACACACGCACGCGCACGCGCACGCACACGCACACGCACACACACACACACACACTACTAATACAGTTACTAACATCTCCCAGACTGCGGTCAGCGTTTTGGCGGAAGGTGCGGACGGTGTGGAAGAGGAACCAGATGGGCACCGGACACAGGGCAACGGTCAGCAGCACCCAGCCGATGGCCTGAGCGAACATGGGGTAGTCCTCGCCATTGTCGTAGGAAGGAGGCACGTAATTCGCCATTCGGTACAGGAACAACGCCTGTTCAACCACCAATCCAAGTTCAATTTCACATTCTTTATTGTCCGTTAAAGGAACACACCCTGACGGGTGAGTTTTTTGTTGTTGCAAGAAACACGTCGAGGTCACCAGAAAGACAGCCTTGTCAAGGATCGGAACACTCCCTTTGCTCTGGTTTCCTAGAAATCAAACCGTCAAAACGGCGATTCCTCCTAGGCGGAGTTGCCGGAGAGAGAAGCCATTTAGGACGGGGTGGGTGGAGGACACTCACGGTGTTGAAGCATGTTCTTCTTTGTAGTGCAGTCCAAAAAACAATTGGAGCCATTTCCTTTGTTGTGAGCGAAACTCCTTTTGGTAAACTGTATAAAAACTGTATAAGAAGTTCTCTTTGACTTAAATAATTTGACTGCCCGACTCGATTTGAATCGCCGATTTGACTGCCCGACTCGATTTGAATCGCCGATTTGACTGCCCGACTCGATTTGAATCGCCGATTTGACTGCCCGACTCGATTTGAATCGCCGATTTGACCTTTTGATTTCTATGAAACCAGAGCAAAATGAGTGTTGCGATGTCTGTAAAGGGTGTTTTCCTGGTGATGCCGACGTGTTTCTTGCAAACATTCATCCGTCAGAGTGCCCCTTTAAAGAAAAACAAGGTTTTTTCTCAACAGGGACGGACCAAATGATTCGCAAGGGGAGGTATAGAGAGAATACTGTATGTAGACACTTGTGCATCTGAAAACAGAATAATTTTTATTTTACTGTGTAAATTAAAATTAATGCACCCCTACCCCTTTCTTTAAAATTGGGGCTCCGGGGGTACAGGGAGCTGCATAGGTTCCGGTTTAAGGGGTAATGCTCTTTGGGGGGCCTAGGAGGCGAAGCCCCCGAGAAAGTTTTGCAATTTAGTGATGATAAAAAACAAACATCGAGCCATTTTCTTACTATTCTCCTTTGTAGAAAGTACATGCTTGGGGCATAGGGGGGTTCTGGAAACCCTGGACCCCCCCCCCCCCTCTCTCCCGGATCCGACCATGCTGAAGGTATTCTTGGTCTTCTTTTTTGTGTTTTTCAGTTCAGTTTTTATAGACTGAGTAAGTACCCACATAAAATATGAACATACCAGAGACGGAAGCATAGCCTACACGTATATTCTCTCGTATTCTCTCAAAGTTAAAAATGGAATGTTTCCTTTCACAACATGTGCAGCAGACTGATAATGAAAACAGTAAATGATTTATTAAGCACACACATACGCACAAGCGCATACAGTAATAGGTAGACGGACAGACAGACAGACAAACGGATGTAAGCAATGAGTATAGCAGCACAAAAAACACTTAACTGGTCCCAGTGGTCATTTATATTCTCAAGTATAGCAGCAATATACGAATAGAAGACCTAGTAAGGCCAACTCGGGAGAAGTACAGACAGGCAAACAATTACACAGGCACAGAGACAGACAGATAAACAGGCAGACACATAGCCAGACACTCAGACAGACTAACAGACACACAGACGTACAGCAATGACTAAATATACCAGCAGGAGGCCCAGTAAGGTCAACCCAACAGAAGTACAAAAAATCAAACGCATACACACAGGCAAACAGACTGATGTGCAGCAATGAATAGATGGGCGATGAACCAGCAGAAGACCCAGTAAGACCAAACCAGGAGACGTACAGACACGCACGCACGCACACGCACGCACACGCACGCACACGCACGCACACGCACACACACACACACACACACACACACAGGCAGCAGATAGACAAAATATGGCTGGGGACCACCAAGTATGACCATCAAAACCTCGTTGCTAAGGCGTCTCTTTCAGCATTGACTTTTAAAGACCCAGTGACTCACCACGATTAAGTCCCTTGGTTTTTCTAGGTAGCTGTGACCCAAATACAAATTTCACCAACTTGAAATTGAGGCTGCTCTTTAAACTGATGCTTAGGTTTGAATTTGGGGCCATTTATATGGGAGTCAGACTTGGTCAAAACTAGATTTATTTCCAGTTATAAGAGGAAAAACACGTGAATCCCGTGATTTTGACACGTGATCTGGTGGATCTTTAAGAACAGTAGGATGTAGCGATGACCTTGTCTCCATGGTTACGCTCGGCCGCCATTCTGTTCGCCACCTTCCACCTAAATGTTAATGGTGGAAGAGACACCTTAGCAACAAGGTTTTGATCATCATACGCAGGTGGTCCCCAGCCATGCAGACATACGCACATTAATGAGCACAGGGGCGATGGATTAGCAGAAGACCCAGCAAGGCCACGCCAGAAGACGTACAGACAGACAGACAGACACGTGCACATAGGTAGACAGACAGACAGACAGACATAGAAACAGACAGACATAGAGACAGACAGTTGGACGTCAAACAATGAGCAGAGGGGCGATGAACCCAGTAGGGCCAGCCCAGGGCACATACACACACCGACTGACAGACAGACAGACATAGAGACAGACAGATAGACATAGGACAGACAGACATATGGACGTACAGCGATGAGCACAGGAGCAATGGACCAGCACAAGACCCAGTAGGGTCAACCCAGGGGACATGCACACACTGACTGACTGAGAGACAGGCAGACAGGCAGACAGAGACAGACAGATAGACAGATGGACGTACAGCGATGAGCACAGGGGCGATGGACCAGCAGAAGACCCAGTAGGGCCAGCCCATGGGCTTCCTGCCCAGCATGTATTCCAGATCACTCTGGAACCGCATCGCGCCTGCACAAGATTCAAGATTCAACTGTGAAAAATGTGGAAATGAAAGAAAAAAAAGTTCAATAAAAAATTAAAAAAAGATTCAAGATTCAAGAATTTTAATCCTTTGACCCCTTTTGGAGCATGGAGGATACAGTACAAAGACAGTATAACACAAACATAAAACTCAATCAAAACCTCAAAAATGTCAAAAGTAACAGCGAAATGTCAGGTTTTGGTGAGCAGTGAAAGAAACACTCTTTTAATCTATCTTACCAAATTTTTGAAAATTATTTTAATTTAAACACACACACACACACACACACACACACACACACACACACACACACACACACCACAATATTATCGTCATTATCATCGTCGTTGTAGTCTTGTCATCAACAACAACTAAGCCTACAGCTACAAATTCTTCATTGCCATTACCATGATCATCAACAACAATAACTTAAAACAAGAACCAATTCACCATCATCATCATCATCACCATCATCATCATCATCATCATCATCATCATCATCATCATCATCACCATCATCACCATCATCATCATCACCATCATCATCATCATCATCACCTATCGTCGTCGTCGTCATCAACTGCATCATATTCATCAATATCATGTTCATCATCATCATGGTTAACATTATCGTCATTATCTTCTTCTCCTTCATCGACATCCTTCATCGCAATTAGAAGGCTTTTTATCTCTCTCTCTCTCTCTCTCTCTCTCTCTCTCTCTCTCTCTCTCTCTCTCTCTCTCTCTCTTCTGAGGCGCAGAGGGTGCGTCTGAAAGAAGCGAAATAACTTTCAAATGTGAATGTACATGAAATGATGGTTTTTATTGTACCAATTAACGTTAATTTCTATTTGTATTACGCACGATGATTATGTGATTGGCCGAACCTACATTCCTTTCTCCAAGAGTTTTCGTGTCTATTGTTTATTGTGATTTAATCTTCTTTTCTCTCTCTTTGATTTGTTGTTTTATAAGTTGTTTCCTTCTATGGATGTTGTTTCATTCTGAAGGTACTCATGGTTGTATCCTTAATTGTTTTATTCACCATTGTTCGTTAACATTGAAAGGAGAACAAAGTTTGTTATTCCTATTACCCCCCCCTTGTCATCACACCCTTGAGGTAATTAAAATAAATGTTCAGCGTTCGCTCTCTCCTCTCTCTCTCTCTCTCTCTCTCTCTCTCTCTCCTCTCTCTCTCTCTCTCCCTCCCCTCTTCTTCTTCTTCAGCTTCGTTCCTTTCTTTATTTTCTTGTTCTTCTTCTTCTTTATCGTGTGGCGAAGAACAATGTAAAAACAATAACAATCACACGCATACGTTTTTTTTAGAAAACAAGACACAAAGAAAAATAAATCAAAGTCTGTGCATACCGTAAATCCACATGACGGAAATGACTTCAAAGCAGGAGAGGATGAGGACTGAGAAGTCAGCCCCGTAATGATCCATCAACGTCACTACGTAATCCCCTCCCTACAGGAAAAATATACGTCATAAAACACGTTATATTGAGATAGCACGTCATCACACAAAAAGCGGCCTTTTAATGATCCATCGGCGTCACTACCTAGTTTTGTCTCTGTATCTGTATTGTTATAAATTCGGGACTTTCCCGGTGTTGCACTGCCTCCGGGCATTGCCTCTGGGATCGTTCCCATCATCTTTATTATCCACCAATGTCCCACATGTGTCTGTTCCAGACCGGAGGACGTTAAACGGATTTTTCATTCATTCATTCATTCCCGACCTAGTCCCCTCCATAAATGAAAAACATAGATAGCACGTCATCACAAAAAAGCGGCCTTTTAATGGTCCATCGGCGTCACTACCTAGTTTGTCTCTGTATCTGTATTGTCATAAATTCGGGACTTTGCTGGTGTTGCACTGCCTCCGGGCATTGCCTCCCGGATCGTTCCCATCATCTTTAGTAATCTACCAATTGCCATTAACCCTTTCACCGCCAATGTCGCATTTTTGCACCACAATGGTTTAACACCCATGTCGTTCCCATCATCTTTAGTATGCCACCAATGTTCCCAATACTGCAGACACAGTTTTATTTCTACCCTGTTCAGTTGAATGGTAATGTTTTGCTAAAAAAAAACATGGCTGGCGGCGAAAGGGTTAAGCGGATTTTTCATTCATTCATTCATTCATAAAGGAAAAAACCCCGTCATAAAATACGTTATAGTGAGATAGCACGTCATCACAGAAAAGGCGAGCATTTAATTGTCCATCAGCGTCACTACCTAGTCCCCTCCCTAAAGGAAACAGTGGTCATAAAATACGTCATGAGAAAACACGTCATCACAGAAAGAAAGCGGCCCTTTAATGGTCATCAGCGTCACTACGCAGTCCCCTCCCTGAAAAATACGTCATAAAACACGTCATGAGATAATAATAATAATAATAATAATAATAATGGGAATTTATATAGCGCTCTTTCTCACATGAGCTCAGTGCGCTTTACATTGATAACAAGAACATTAAAGACCCACCACGTCACGTGTCAAAATCACGGTTTTCACGTGTTTTCCCTCTTATAGCTAGTAAGAAATCTTAAGAAATGTTCCTAGCATAAGAGGGAATGTGACACGTGACGTGGGGGGTCTTTAAAGGCAAACAAATAATGAATCATTAGAAAGTGAAATAAGCACGATGCTTGCACGCAACGTCTTACTTCCTCTCACACACACACACACACACACACGCACACACACACACACACACACACACACACACACACACACACACACACACACACACACACACACAAAACACACACACACACACACACACACACACACACACACACACACACGTACCGGGCAGACACAGGGCAAGGCCATGAAGTAGCAGGCAATGCCCAGCACGATGATCATCTTACTCTTGTGCTTGCGCAGTTTGGGCATCTCGTCCTGGATGCACGTCAGCACCGTCTCCATCAGGCCGAACTGCAATCATGGACAACATCACCCATACATACACATTCAAAGGTGTAGAGTGGCAGTGACAAGAACATTTTCTGAAGCCCTGCCCTTCTTGTCTAGAATGTAATGCAGCTATTTTCCTGAAAGGTAGGGGAAGACGGGGTAAAAAGCGCATGGGCGGGTAAAGAAGCCCACCCCAATTATCTCATGAAATGAAGCAAATTTCAGTCTCATTTTGCCCATGAGACGAGCGTTAATGTCTAGCATTCGTCTCATGGGAAATTTGACTGAAAGTTTCTTTATTTCATGAGATAATTGGGGTGGGCTTCTTACCCGCCCATGCGCTTTTTACCCCGTCTTCCCCTAGCACAGTGGGAGATGGCAAAATCTGCTTCAATTATCTGATTTCCTGCGAACTTTGTATTGACAGTGCCATGTACTGTTCATATCTGGCACATATCATCTTTCACTGACAAGATAATTCCTGGAACATTCCTACAGTCAAGTCTCCCACGATCAAACTCGCTAACTGGAATAAGCACTGCATATTTTTTTGCCAGAGGCCTCAGTTTTGCCGTTGTGGTTCGCAACATCTCAGCTCGGCTTTTCTCTTGACCAGCTGCTGCATCTGTGCGACATTTCGTCATGAAGGATATGTGCTTGCCAATTTCATCCTCTTCAAAATCACATGCTGTATCTTCTCCAGAGATAAAAACAATAGAAACGCATTGCACGTGAAGGGAGAGCTGATATGAATGTTAGGAGGGGAAAGGAAACTGAAACGATAAGGAACAGGTGATCAACTTCAGAGAAAGAAAATGAGAAGGGGTGTGGGGGTGATAGAGGATGGGTGGGTTAAGAAACAATTGCAGATTGTGAGAGAGCAGGGAGTGGTAAGGAGGATAGATGGGAAGAGAGACAGAATAGAATATTCACCTTTATCTAATTCATGACATATACTGTTTAATTCATAAACTAGGCACCATAGATTCTTAACATTTTAGATCAAATATGTCAAAATATTGCCTAATTCATAAACTAGACAATTTTGCCTAATTCATGAATTAGGCTGCCTAAATCATGAATTAGGCTGCCTAATCCATGAGTTAGGCAGTCTCTGAAAACTGTTTCACATGTTAGGCAGTGCCGTTGCCTAGTTTATTGATTAGGCAATTGGGCTGCCTAATTTATGAATTAGGCAAATCGAGGGATTTGGCACGACATATATAACTGAAAGAAGCAGACTTTGAGATTGAGGGTCGTAAACGTCCAACACTGACGAAGGTTGGTGTGACGTGACTAAACTACAAGACTGCCCAGGGTGTTGGTGTTTTTGTGGGTTTTTTACCTCGCTGTCCAGGCCCAGTGTGAAGAGCATGAAGAAGAAGAGGATGGACCACAGTTGAGGGATGGGCAGGTTGGACAACGCTTCTGGGTAGGCCACGAACGCCAGGCCGTACCCTGAGTATCGCGCAGTGGCCAAACATAGACAGAAGAAGAACAAGAGGCAAAGCCTTCAATGCTCACTCGAACAGGAACATGTGGGACAACAACAAAGATTGAGGGGGGGTGTCTAAAGTACAAGATTGCCAATACAATTTTAAAGTACAAATGAAACTATCGTTAATGGATACAACTAAAAAATTAAAAAAATTAAAAGTGCCCGTGCCGAGAATCGGACCCGGAACCATTGGCATGACAGACACCAATGAGCTATCGAGGCTTTCAGTATTGACGAGTTTCTTAACTCATGTTGCCTGTTGAATACTCTCTAACCCACTAATCTAAAATGTTATCTGTTTGTTATCTGTTTACAGTGTTGTTTTAAGTATTTAATTATTCAAATAATTATTGTTTGAAAGCTTGCATAGACATCTATATGTGTGCAAAGTGTGAACAATGTATGCCTTCTATTTCCCGAGAAAATGCCAATGTTAAAGTTTGGAGATTAGACCACGGACGCACACACACACACACACACACACACACACACACACACACACACACACACACACACACACACACACACGCACGCACGCACGCACGCACGCACGCACGCGCGCGCGCACACGCGCGCACGCGCACACACACACACACACACACACACACACACACACACACACACACACACACACACACACATCCGAACAACTATCATATTACTATAGACTCACTTCACGAGTGAGCCAAAAAGGAGTTTAATGTGCTCTGAGTGGGTACAGGTATATATTATGGGACATTTCCATGTGTAAAGATAGTGGGTCGATCCTGGAGATACTAAAACACCAGGTCGACCCATGAGTATTCTAGATTCTTTTCAATAATGACTATATTATTATTCAACCGAGCAAAGGCGACATCTTGGTTCTTCGAAAAGAATACCACGCAAGCTCGAGCATATATTTGGTACACGCATGTACATGTGTGTGTGGTGTGTGTGTGTGTGTGTGTGTGTGTGTGTGTGTGTGTAGGTGTAGGTGTGTGTGTGTGTGTGTGTGTGTGTGTGTGTGTGTGTGTGTGTGTGTGTGTGTGTGTGTGTGTGTAGGTGTGTGTGTGTGTAGGTGTGTGTGTGTGTCTGTGTCTGTGTGTGTCTGTGTCTGTAGGTGTGTGTGTGAGAGAGAGAGAGAGAGAGAGAGAGAGAGAGAGAGAGAGATGAGAGAGAGAGAGAGAGAGAGAGAGAGAGAGAGAGAGAGAGAGAGAGAGAGAGAGAGAGAGAGAGAGAGAGAGAGAGAGAGAGAGAGAGAGAGAGAGAACGTTGCGTGCAATCATCGCTTATTTTACTTTCTAATGATTCATAAGTCGTTTGCCTTTAATGTTCTTGTTATCAATGTAAAGCGCACTGAGCTCATGTGAGAAAGAGCGCTATATAAATTCCCATTATTATTATATATGCGCAAAGCCACACATGCATACGCGGGCCTACGTGCTTACATACGAACATTCGAACACGTACGTGTACACGTGTATAATGCATGACATCTGTGTATCTTCTCTTCTCTCTCTAGAATACTTTCCGTTCAATAAGTGTTGTTCAGTTCATGTCAAATGTTGTCCTTTGACATTGCTGTTTGCTAGTAAAATTGTTTACACTCTGGTTTCACATATACATTAGACTAAAACATGTATTTCAAAAATTGCAAACATTAATATGTAAACTATATTTACGAAATGCCTTCACGGCCAAAATTACTGACTCAATCCGTGAGTTAAAGATACAGACTTTAGGCATTAGGACCTATTCTTTTAATGTTTCC
This sequence comes from Phymorhynchus buccinoides, assembly GCA_017654935.2. Taxonomy (NCBI): domain Eukaryota; kingdom Metazoa; phylum Mollusca; class Gastropoda; order Neogastropoda; family Raphitomidae; genus Phymorhynchus; species Phymorhynchus buccinoides. Next base: position 33,877,177 of record CM065698.1, on the reverse strand, counting down.
TTCGTTACTCTAAGCTAAGAAAGAATGCAACAATAACATACAGGAATAATCATAAAGGCAAGATAAGGGTGGAATATAACGAAATGAAACAAAAGACATATAAAGAATGTTAGATAAAAAAATAAAATAAGATCAAAAATCAAATTCAATTCAATTCTACTCAATGAAGAAAAACAAACACAGTTATAAATGGGATGTTTAAAATTGTCTCTTGGTATACATCTGCTATTTTTGGTTTAACCCGATGATAATTAATTCATTAATGCATTAATGCGATGCAACTGCTAGCATATGTTTTAAGAGTATCTTTAGTAATGTATTTTGTCTGTGATATGTCTATGTTTAATTCTACCATTATGTCCTTGTGATCGCCAATGTTATGTTCTGCACCTGAACGAGATTTCTGTTTGAAATGAGATAACCATGGGTACAACTACACAAAATAACAATAATGAAAGGCCGGGGTTCAGGGGTAATGACCTCCCGCACCTGAAGCAAAAATTGATGATTGAAGGTATTTTAGTTTGCTTTTTTCCACAATGTATACAAATGTTTATTTTAAAGTGTATGAAAAATACAGTAGACACACAAAGATCTTGTTTGACAAATTAAAAAAAAGGAACTTCCTATTCTGGTAAAATTCAAAAACAGGAAATCCTTGTATACGAGGAAACGTTGCACCCATGGATAATAAATTATTCTTGAATATTGAATCTTGATTTGACCTGACTCGGCCACTTTGTCAACGGTAGTACCGATGGTTTTGACCATGCCGCCGAACGCCGTCATTTAAAAGTAATCCAAGTTAAAAACATAGACACACCTCACTCACGCTGGCTCCGTGACTAAGGGAACAGTAGGGGGCTTAGTAGGTGGTGTCCTGAACAGGCTCCACTGAACTCCACCGAAGTGACTCAGCGGCAGTGCAGTGTCTCCTCGGTCGGTTGCCTCCTGACGGCCTAACATAGTATTCGCTCCTCTTGGACTGCTGGTCTCATATTTTGCAACCTGAACGAGCGGAGGTGTGGCTGCGAATTGGGACTCGGAATGAGCGGCGTGGGAGCAACGCCACTGTACGGCCCAGAAGATGGGACAGCAAAAACAAACCCAAAAAAACACACAAACACATAGATAAAAAGAATATTTTGAAAACTAACCTGACTTGGCCACCTTGTCGACGGTAGTACCGATGGTTTTGGCCATGCCGC
>CM065698.1:33860969-33868469 GCA_017654935.2 Phymorhynchus buccinoides | reverse complement strand
CCCAGACCTTGGTGGGTCCCATGTTGGAGTACTGTGTGTGTGTGTGTGTGTGTGTGTGTGTGTGTGTGTGTGTGTGTGTGTGTGTGTGTGTGTGTGTGTGTGTGTGTGTGTGTGTGTGTCTGTCTGTCTGTCTGTGTGTGTGCCTGTGTGTCGGTGTGATGATCATGGCTCACATTTGGCTGCTGGGTTGAGGGCCCAGACCTTGGTGGGTCCCATGTTGGAGTACTGTGTGTGTGTGCCTGTGTGTCGGTGTGATGACCTTGGTGGGTCCCATGTTGGGAGTACTGTGTGTGTGTGCGTGTGTGTCGGTGTGATGACCTTGGTGGGTCCCATGTTGGAGTACTGTGTGTGTGCCTGTGTGTCGGTGTGATGACCTTGGTGGGTCCCATGTTGGAGTACTGTGTGTGTGTGCCTGTGTGTCGGTGTGATGACCTTGGTGGGTCCCATGTTGGAGTACTGTGTGTGTGTGCCTGTGTGTCGGTGTGATGACCTTGGTGGGTCCCATGTTGGAGTACTCACCCTTGGCTGCAGGGTTGAGGGCCCAGACCTTGGTGGGTCCCATGTTGGAGTACTGGGCCATGGTCAGCTCCATCAGGTACAGGGGTTTGCCCACCAGCAGCTGCAGGATCAGGTAGGCGATCAGGAAGGCCGCTGGAACATCAGTCATCATCATCGTCATTAGTATCACTGTCATTGTCACCATACTACTATTAATAATAATTTAAAAAATAGTACAGTTATATAGTCATCATCTTCTTCTTCTTCTGCCTTTTCATAGTCTTCACCATTTTCATCGTCTTCATCATTTTCGTCGTCATCATCATCATCACATCATAATTGTAATAATAATAATAATGATTTGCATATAGCGCAACACCTCTCAGTAAAACCGGAGCTCTTTGCGCTTTACAAATGATTAAAATAAGACACATAAATAAGCACCACTGAAGTAATACACGAAAGCTACAATAAATACTAGCATTACTACAGTACACCCGTAGGCATAAACTCATATTATAAAAACATCAAATATAGCAATAAATATTCACACGCAGACAAAAAACAAGGATCATCAGCATCAGCAGCAGCATTATCACTGTCATTATCATCAGATTCAATATTATCATCACCACCATCACCAACATCATTATTATCATCATCATCATCACCATCTTCTTCAACGTCAACGTCTTCAGCAGCAGCAGCAAGCATCACAGTCATTGTCATCATCATATTCATTATCGTAAACACTATCATCACCAACATCGTTATCACCGTTGTCGTCGTCGTCGTCACCGTCAGCATTATGTTCTTCGATCGCTGTGCAGCCAACGGTTGATCACGTGCTATGCAAAAAGCCTCTTTTTACCTTTTAACCTTTGAAGGAAAATCTTGTCTGTGAAAGTAACGTGCGTTATCGCTAAAATGCCAAAAGGTGTTGGTCACGATCAGTGTCAGTTATTCATGTCAGTCATCTAAGGGGACACATAGGCTTTACGCGGAAGGTCCGTGCAGAAAGTCATGCGCTTGCGCTTATTTGCTTCCTTCTTTTTTTGTGGAAAGCAAAAAAGACTGCCTTCGGTACTCTCTCTCTCTCTCTCTCCCCCTCTCTCTCTCCCCCCCCCCCCCCCCTCTCTCTCTCTTTCTCTCTGTATGTATGCATGGGAGGGGGGGAAAGGGGGGGGGGGCTTGTGTGTATGCGCGTATGCACACGCATGTGTGTGTCTATGCATGTCTGTGAGTATGCGTTGTGTGTGTATGTGTGCCTGTGTGTGTGAAGGTGCATGTTTATGACATTGTTTCTATATAGATATATGTGCCTACATTGGATCATTAACGTGTGTGTGAGTGTGTGTGTGTGTGGGGGGGGGGGGCTAGTCCAGGAGAAGTCTGTATGAATTATCTTCTTTCATTTTGAGCATCAGAAAGTGACATATTGTTTTCCTTCTTTGTTTTACTTATTTACGGGTTTTGTCCCTGCGGAACAACTTCCGCGTGTGTGTGTGTAGGTTGTGTACGTGCGCTAAAGTCTTCACAATCTACGAAACCCACTGACCTCCTCCATTCTCGTAGGCCAGGTAGGGGAACCTCCACACGTTGCCTAGGCCCACGGACAGCCCTATGCAGGACAGGATGAACTGCGCCTTGTTGTCCCAGTGGCCTCGCTCGGGCTCATCCTCCTCCACACCACCCCCAGCCCCTCCCCCGGGCCTGGGGGCATTGGCGACGTCTGTCCGTTGGCGCTCGTCGTTGCGGGAATTGTAGTGCAGGCCCGGATCCACCGCGGGCTGTCAGCCACACACACACAAAGAAAAAGCATGTATTTCTGTGGTGGCGCACCAGAATTATGAAATAGTGAGGCTAAGAGAGAGGATAGAGTGAAATGAATAAGGGGAAGGAACTTCTCATAATTAACTCCCTTTTTTATACCAAAGTTATGTATGGCACCTATTCGCTTTGCAAAGTGAACGTAGTTGTCACAACAATACAGACCCAAGTTCATCCTATTATTATTGTTGATGGAAAAAAGGGATTGGACAAACTGTCCCTGAAACGAGAAAATCAATGGGACCAAAAGTCCTGGCTCTTGCAGAAATCAACAGGACAATGTCCACCAGTGTTAAATTACAATAGGATATTTGTCCTTACAAACACGACAAGAGGGAAAGCCTTCAAGGCTCACTCGAACAGGCACATGTGGGACAACAACAAACAAAGATTGAGGGGGGTTTCTAAAGTACAAGATTGCCAATAAAATTTTAAAGTACAAATGAAACTATCGTTAATGGATACAACTAAAACATTAAATCGGACCCTGAACCATTGGCATGAGAGACAAATGCTCTATCAATTAGCTATCGAGTATCGAGGCTTTCAGTGTTGATGAGTTTCTTAACTCATGCTGCCTGTTGAATACTCTCTAACCCACTAATCTAAATTGTTATCTGTTTGTTATTTGTTTACAGTGTTGTTTTAAGTATTTAATTTTTCAAATCATTATTGTTTGAAAGCTTGCATAAACATCTATGTGTATTTAAAGCTTGAACAATGTACGCCTTCTATTTCCCGAAAAAATGCCAACGTTAAAGTTTGGAGATTAGACCACGGACGCAACACACACACACACACACACACACACACACACACACACACACACACACACACACACACACACACACACACACTTCGTTAACACGAGTGAGCCAAAAATGAATAGGACCAAAAGTCCTGGCTCTTGCAGAAATCAATAGGACTATTACTCATCTACTATGGAATTGTTCATTAACTTCTTCCTTTTGGTTAAATCTGGAAAGAACGATGAAAAGTGCGTGCATGAATTGTGATAACCTGAAATGTTTTGAGCAGTTTATTCTGTTTGGTGTGCAGCAAAATGCATGCATATTCGGACAAAAATCATTGACTTTATAGTGATGATGGGCAAGCTGTATGTGTAAGTGGAATTGTTCTGTTCCACTTGTAGCAGTGTTTCTAGTTTTCTGGGTTTTTTAATAGGTATGCTATAGAAGGATACATGAATACAATAGCAGGTAAATCGGAAAAATTCCAGCTAAACTGGTGCGTGTGTGCGTGCGTGCGTGCGTGAAGAAGCAAACCTCCTCTTTACTGTTCATGTAAAACTGCTTTTTGATGTTCCTTACATACGTTTCCAAGACATACAATGTTTCTTACTGGGGGTTTTAATGTATATTTGTGCCATATTTTGCATCCTATATTTGTATTTCTTTTCCCTGCATGCAAAAGGACATTTATTACTAAAACTAATAACTTGTATCAAACAATGACTGCAGAAATATAAAAAAAAGGGTTTTGCTTTTTATATTTCAGCAGTCTTTTTTTTTATACAAGTTATTAGTTTTCGTAATAAGTTGAATAATATGTCAATGGACTATCTAAAGATAGTCCGTTTTGAGTCCAATATTGACTGCCATGTAACATATTGACTGTCAAGTAGCATACTGACTGCCAAGTAACATATTGACTGCCAAGCAACATATTGACTGCCAGGTAGCGTATTGACTGCCAAATAACATATTGACTGCCAAGTAACATATTGACTGCCAAGTAACATAATTATTGACTGCCAAGCAACATATTAACTGCCAAGTAGCGTATTGACTGCCAAGTAGCGTATTGACTGCCAAGTAGCGTATTGACTGCCAAGTCACATATTGACTGCCAAGTAACATAATTATTGACTGCCAAGCAACATATTGACTGCCAGGTAGCGTATTGACTGCCAAATAACATATTGACTGCCAAGTAACATATTGACTGCCAAGTAACATAATTATTGACTGCCAAGCAACATACTGACTGCCAAGTAGCGTATTGACTGCCAAGTAGCGTATTGACTGCTAAGTAACATATTAACTGCCAAGTAACATATTGACTGCCAAGTAACATATTGACTGCCAAGTAACATATTGACTGCCAAGTAACATAATTATTGACTGCCAAGCAACATATTGACTGCCAGGTAGCGTATTGACTGCCAGGTAGCGTATTAACTGCCAAGTAACATATTGACTGCCAAGTAACATATTGACTGCCAAGTAACATATTGACTGCCAAGTAGCATATTGACTGCCAAGTAACATATTGACTGCCAAGTAACATATTGACTGCCAAGTAACATATTGACTGCCAAGTAACATATTGACTGTCAAGTAACATATTGACTGCCAAGTAACATATTGACTGCCAAGTAGCATACTGACTGCCAAGTAACATACTGACTGCCAAGTAACATACTGACTGCCAAGTAACACAGTGATGAAAGCTACGCGTGAGTAGTAAACTTTTAGGTTGAGTGAACAGGTTAAAGGGGCACCCTGACGGATGAGTTTTTGTAAGAAACACGTCGAGATCACCAGGAAAGCACCCTTTACAGAGATTGCAACACTCATTTTGCTCTGGTTTCCTAGAAATCAAACCGTCAAATCGGCGATTCCTCCTTGGCGAAGGTGCTGGAAGTCAACTTCTTTCACCCAAAGAGAAGGCGTGTGGCGCCTCTTTTCTAATGGCCGCCAAATCGTTTGCACGAAATTTTCGCAATGCAAGCCTTTTTATTTTTTTTATATTTTATACAGTTTATCTAAAGGAGTTTCGCGCACAACAAAGGAAATAGCTCCTTTTTATTTGTTACTGCACTACAAAAAAAAAGAAAATTCTTCAACCACAATGAGTGACCTCCACCCACCCACCCCATCCAAAATGGCTACTCTTTCCGGCATCTCCGCCAAGGAGGAATCGCCGTTTTGACGGTTTGATTTCTAGGAAACCAGAGCAAAGAGAGTGTTCCGATCCTTGAAAAGGCTGTCTTTCTGGTGATCTCGACGTGTTTCTTGCAAAAACTCATCCGTCAGGGTCCACCTTTAAAATCCTCCACATTATAAAAAAAGTTTAGCCGCCCCCTTCTTTTTACCGTGGACCCTCTTTCACCACCTGATATTTACACCTTCACACACCCACACACCCTCCCCCATCCCCGCGCCCCTCTTCCACACTTCCGTGTCGCATTTATAAAGTCGACCTATCCAACGTTTCGCGTCCCAACTTTATCAAAAAGAAAATATAACTTAATTTAACGAAATGTCCCATATGGCTTCGGCCGGGAGGACGTAAAATAAACTTTCGATTCGAACGTTTTGCCGGGGATCATTTCGATGTGCCCCCGCCTCCACGTGTCGCCCTCACCGTCTCTGTATTATTTATGCCCCCGTCTCCATGTTTCCCCTCGGGTTAGTAATATTATAAGGTTGGGATTAGGGGTAGGATTTAGGTTTCTGTTTAGGTTAGGGACAGGGTACCGGGGTTTCAGATTAGGCTTTGGGCTTGGGGTAGGGTTAGGGTTAGGTTTTTTGTGTCGCATTCAGACGGATAGATATAATATGACGGGAACATATAGGGTAAGACGGGGTAAAAAGCCCATGGGCGGGTAAGAAGCCCATGCCAATTATCTCATGAAATGAAGCACATTTCAGTGAAAGTTTGCTCATGAGACGAGTGCTGATGTTTAGCGTTCGTCTCATGGGCAAAATTTGACTGAACTTTGCTTAATTTCATGAGATAATTGGCATGGGCTTCTTACCCGCCCATGTGCTTTTTACCCCGTCTTACCCTAATAGGGTTGGGATTAGGGGTAGGATTTAGGTTTCTGTTTAGGTTAGGGACAGGGGTCGGGGTTTCAGATTAGGTTTTGGGCTTGGGGTAGAGTTAGGGTTAGATGTTTTGTGTCACATTCAGACAGATATATATAACATGACGGGCACATGTGTATAGAGAGAGAGAGAGAGAGAGAGAGAGAGAGAGAGAGAGAGAGAGAGAGAGAGAGAGAGAGAGAGAGAGAGAGAGAGAGAGAGAGAGAGAGAGAGAGAGAGAGAGAGAGAGAGAGAGAGAGTGAGAGAGAGAGAGAACAGGTGAGACATAGAGACGAGGGCACAATGGTACGCAACCTTTTAGCTGGTATACTAGGTGAAGTCAACCAGGATGCTTTGTAAATGTTAAGGGCTCGGCCAACCTATTAATGGGATGTTTGTTGGGCTAGACTTTGTTGACTGTAGGAATGAGTCACTACACACATGGTTTACCACGTGCTGGACTGACCTCAGCGTTGTTGGTACACAAGGTGTGTCCGCTGGTCACTCGTGTCCGACCATAACCGCCAGATAGCAGACGAGGCAACCGCTTTTCCCCTGGAAAGCTGGGGTGTACTTTGCTTCAACGTAGAGGTTAAACCTTGACCGGGGAGACATTCCCCGCTCTCTCGACTTTAAATGACTTGAGGACAATGGTCAACCTATGGCGATATTGTTCACGCCAGAGGGCAGTCAATGCACTAGGGGCTTATCACGCGATTTTCTTACTTGGGCGTAGTGAGAGAGAGAGTGATGGTAGGACCACTCACTGTCTCTCTCTCTTTCTTTATCCCCAACTAATAATATAGGATTAGCCCCACACGAGCGTCATGCCCTCTGGCGTGAGAAAAATCGCACTAAGTCTCTCATTGGCGGCGTGGGGATGAATGATTCCCAGATGCCTAAGACTGTAGCACTGATATAGCAATACATTATGCAATAGATGCGGTCCAACCCTCTAAATGCGGGATTCAGTGGTGTCACGAGGCCCTGATCATACTGATCATAGGTCAAAGTCTTAATTTGAATCTGAAAATGTCCTATCATGCTACTACCCCCCTGCCCCCGATAGCACAGATGTCCTATCGAAATTCAACACTGGCAGAAATGGTCCTTTTTTGCTGCAAGATCCAGAACATTATGTCTTTACAGATTTTCTTATTTAAAACACGTTCAACGCTAGCCATTCCTCAGCCAATATTTACCATTAAACTTACATGGGTGGGGAAAAGATTTCGTCTGGAATATTGGGGATTCCTCTGTGACATGCATAAAATAGGGCCTATCCTTACCTCCCAAGATTAAGAACATAACGATGGCTTAGAGTCAAAACTGACTATCT
>CM065698.1:33837141-33847969 GCA_017654935.2 Phymorhynchus buccinoides | reverse complement strand
ACATTCGGAAGAACAGGAGCGCGCACGAATGTGGTAGCGTATATGAAAGGAGGCAAGAAGGAGGATGCCGTGCTGCGAGGTTCGCAGATGAGGTGATCGTCAAGATGGGTAGGGCAGTGCGACGGCTAAGAAGAAGCAAGTAAGAGTTGCAAGTAAGTTACGATTATAGCGTAGTGAGCAGCACCGGCGTCTTCGTAAATTTTTCTACTCTAGTGCACGCGCCGGGCGCGCAGCCGCACGCGGTGTTTTCGAGCGCGCGCGTCGCGCGTTGAATGTTGTCGTTGTCTCTAGTCGCGTGCATCGGACGGAGGACGGAGCCGTACCTATAAAAGGGTGATAGTATATATCGGTGTGGATGTCACGTAACGTCCTACGGTTGCGACAAGTGGGAGGCAAAGCAATGCGGTCTTTGATCTTAGTTTTATTAAAATCGCCACTTTGTGCGTTGTAGGCCCGATGTGCGTGGTTCTTCTAGATTCTACAGGATAGGATAAGTCAACTCTTCGATGTTCCAGCCAAAGAGGATAGGCGTTTAGCCTATTACAAAAAACACTTAAACAAGTACAAACTGGGTTGTTTGATTGAGAGTTAGTTTTGAAGCTTCGCTCTGGAGTAAGAGACCATTTGAAATTATTTTTTTTAAAATTTAATGCGAAACTTTACGTCTTGACAGAATGGCAAAGAGCCCCAAACCTGATCGAGAACGGTTGAGGAAGAAAGCGATGAGTGAAGATTTCACGGCTTGGGAGAGTTTGGATGGCTGACTAGAGCGAGAGAGGCAAGGGAGAACGGAGATGAGGACGGAAGAAGGGTGAGAGAGAAGAACCGAGAGACGGAGAGAGAGAGAGAGACAGAGAACGACTGAACGCCTGAACGCTGAACATTTATTGTCATTACCTCCAAGGGTCGATCTGGTGACAAGGGGGGGGCCGGGTGAATAGCGAATAAACAACAGTTCCGGAAATCACACAATCATCATGCAATAGAAAATATAGAATAGAAATAGGAAGAGACAACTAGAAAAGAACGTGAAAAATCTGCGTTACACTTCATAAAATCATTAGTTTATACTGTATGATTCATATTAAGATAAGAGTCTTTATTCCGCTTCTTTCAGGAGGGACGCAACACTCTGCGCCTCAGCCAATGAAATTTAAGCCAACGAGTACATAATTCTTCCGCGTCATTCAGACGTTAACGAGGGAGCAAACATCCTTTCTCTTCAATTAGTTTGGGAAAACTAGAAAAACTCTTACATTTTCAACTCGTACCATAATTATATATTTACAGTGTAAAAAAGCAGAAATGACATTCATTATCCACAAACTGCTTTTTGAGTTGAGTTGCATAAAGGACATAGCGCGTATTTCACTCGGTATGTGGTCGAAACCATCTATTTATAGCCATAAATACAAGTGTACGTAACCTAAACCTAATGGATAGAGGCTGACCCTATGCGGCCAAAATTCTTGTAATGATTTTCAAGATATTTTTCCTGGTGCCCTGAAATACACTTTTTTCTTTTTTTTTTTTTTAAATAGAGATAGAACAATTTCATATCTTGCCTTAACAATCATATCTCAGCAGGCAAGTTTTCTGCCTATGAAACAAATTTATACCATTTGAGTTCTGTCTCTTTAAATTTTTTGATAAAATGTGGTTCCATTTACCGACTCCATGGGACAACACAGAACTATAACAACTCCATGTGTTCTGACAACCAAAAACTTTGTTTTTTTAACTACTAATACGCTTATGCCCAAATCTATCGTTTTATTTAATTTCTAATTGAGAAGCAACATGTCATAGGGCTCGTCTCTAACCATTTGTTACAAACGGTTTGCCGAATGAGGTAATGGGCTCATATTTAAAATAACTTCCCACAATTCACCACCCCAAACACCACATATTAGTATTATATATAGATTTTACAAAAAGTACAACTGGTTCTATTATCTAAAAGGCAGTAGCATCCAGTTTTACTCGCCGTATAACATTGTGTTTGATTGAATGAATTGAGATCGAGAGGGAAGCCTGAGATGAGCATCGAGGGCAGAGTGGAACGAGAGCAGCTCCGACTTGTGAGACTATTTGAACCGCTGAGGTAAAGATACACCGAGAAGGGAGACCTGTCACGCGTACTAGAGAGGGTGATTGGGAGAGTCTGCAGCGAAGGAGAAGAAAAGGAAGGAGAGAAAGACAGTTGACAAAGAGACAAACAGACACGAGGAGAAACGGACTGTCAGAGACATGACAAAAACAAGGACACAGGGGGGGTGGGGGGGGGACAGGACGGTGAGCCACTGGGGAAAGACACAAAAACATGAGGAAAATCATCCTTTAGTTGTATCTAACTCTTTTTATATGAAACCATAGGAGTTAACTCTAGTAGATCCAGAGATATGAATCACTCTCGCAAACTCTCTCTCTCTCTCTTTTTCTCTGCCTCGATACTCTTCTCCTCTCACGCTATTCTCTCTCTGCTCTCTCTCTCTCTCTCTTCTTCTCCTCTCTCTCCTGTCTCTGTTCTCTCTCTCTCTATCTCTCTTCCTCTTTCTCTTTCATCTCTTCTCTCTCTCTCCCCCTCTCTCTCTATCATATCATTTCCTTTAAAATCGAGTTATCCTTGGGAAAATTAAAGAGTTTAAAGTTCTTAAAGTTTTCTGCTATTTATCTCCCTCGCCCTCCCCTCCTCTCTCTGTCTATCTCCCTCTCAGCTCTCCTCACGCTCTCTACTTATCATTTCTGTCTCCCGCTCTCTCTCTGCTCTCTCTCTCTCTATCCTCCCACTTCTCCTCTCTCTCCCTCTTTACTCTTCTCTCACACACACACACCACACAAACAGCGCGCTCTCGGCCGCCCTCCTCTCTACTCTCTCTATCTCTCTTCTCTCTCTCTCTCTCTGCTCTCTCTCTCTCTCTCTTCCTCCCTCTCTCTCCTCACACACGCGCTCTCTCCCTCTATACGTCTGTAAGGTTATCTCTCTCTCTCTCTCTCTCTCTCTACTACTCTCTCTATCTCTCTCTCTATCTCTCCTCCCTCTCTCTTACCTCTATCCTCCCTCCCTCTTCTCTCTCTCTTCCTCCCTCTCTCTCTCCCCGTGCTAACACGTACTTCGATTACAATCCCTTCCCTCTCTCATTTTCTACTCATCTCCCTCTGTCTCAGCTTCTCAGCTCCCTCTCTCTCTCAATTCATACACAATATCGCTCTATGGAGGATTTTTTTTTTTGTTTTTTTTTATTTTCCCCACAGGATCAGGGCCCGGACGGAATCCAGTTACAATGCCCACTGTTAAAGGTCTCGGACCGTTCCCGAACCCGAACCCCGCACACCCCGATGTTGCATTAAATTAAACAGCAATTGAACGGGAAGACTTTCGTAAATACCACACCTCTATTAGACCTCAGAAGAAATCTAAGCACTCAAGTTTGCCTACGTGTTCCTTTCTAATTACCAAGAAATGAACGGGCCTGAAGAGTCGTTACGTTATCTTTTCAAAGGTAAAGAGGAAAATCTGGATTTTGCCCCTTAAAAGACGATATGGTCTATGAGCTCGGAGAGAGAGGAGGAGGCTTGGTACTTTTTTAGAAAAAAAATCTTTGACAAAAAAAACCCAACCTGCTTAACACATTTCTTTAATTAGATTAATACATAAGAAGATTTAAACTATAAAATTATATGCCTAATTGTGATTTTGAGATTGTCCTAAAACTTTGCTAAGAACACAAAATAATTATACAAAATTGTTTACACATGTCACTGCCAAAGGTTTATAGGCCGCCGAGGCCAAGTAATTTTAAAGATCCACCAGGATCACGTGTAAAATCACGGGTTTTTTCACGGCCACGTGAGTTGTCTTTCCTATTACCCCTTTATAAAAAAAAAAAAAATATAATTAAATGTAAATATTAAAAAAAAAAATCACGGGTTTTCACGTGGTTTTCCTTTCTTAATAACATGGAAAAATTTTTAATAAAAATCTTGTTTTTGGACTAATACTCAAGTCTCTGACTCCCATATAAAAAATGGGCCCACCAAATTGAAACCGACACATCCAGTTTGTAAAGAGCAGCCCTACAATTTGAAATATGCGACGAGAGCGACGAGGGATTCGAGAGAGAAGAGAGTAAGATTCGTTATTCATTGTGGCGGTCACATCAACCCTGAAAAAAAAGGGGAGGGGAGCGGAAGGAAGAAGAAAGGACTTAATACCCGCATACCGGTTGTTTGCGGTAACTATGGGTATTTTTTTAAGTAAGCCTGTCCCCTAACGTTTTCTTTGCACATCCTTTACCAAGTCAAGACGTCCCCTTTTTTTTCTTTTTTGTTTTTCTTTCTTTTATTTTTTGTTTCCCTTTTTTCTGTTCTTCTCTTTCCTTGTTTTTTTTCTTTTTTTGGCTAGCAAAATAACCACCCGTTTTGGGAGTACGGAAATGACGTTTAGGATGACCCACTTACCTAGAATGGGACAACAACAACAACAAACAAAACCAGATATGTCCAAAAGGCACAAATTAGTTTTTGCCCTAGGGAGTAGGGCAGATTTGTACAGATTTGTCAGGATTTTAGACATGCATGAAGGTAAGAGGTTATCTTAGGAGCAGGTATATGGCCAAATTAGAAAAAGCCAGACGAACAAACAATAGGCAAGAGGGAAAGCAGAAGTACAGACAGAAAAAGCAGGGGAAAAACAGGGAGAAAGACACGGAACATACAACCAGGTTGGGAAAAGAAAGGGGAAAAAAACTGGGGGGGGGGAGGGGGGGGTGGGGAGGGTGAAAGTGGGGGAAAGGAAAAGAAAAAGGGGGTGGAGGGGGGGAAAACAGATGTAATGGTTTGACTGTCTGGGACAGCACGAACAGGGGAGGCAGAGAAAAGAGAGATATTTTAGAAGGATGAGGAGAAAAAAAGCTGGGAGAGAGGAGAGAAACGAGGATGAAAAAGAAGGGGGGAGGAAGGGAGGAGGGGAAAAAAGAGGGGGGTAAAAAAAGACCAAAAAGAAAAAAGGACATATACTATTAGGTATTGCTTTATTAGTCAGATTACTTCAGACCAGTGTCTCCGCACATTTCCCCCGACAAGAAAGAAAGCTTAAGAAAAAAAGAAAGGGAAAAGAAAGCTGCTTTAGCCAGAAAGGAAAAAAAGAAAGCTGAGATAGATAGAATGTGGGCAGAAGGATAGGGGAAACCGACAACACACACTACCTCAGTGAGAGGAGAGAGAGAGAGGAGGAGAGAGAGATGGAGACAGACAGACATACAGACAGAGTATAAGAGAGTCCGATCCGAGAGAGAGGGGACCGAGAGGAGTGAGAGGAGGGAGAGAGGGGGGGGGGGGGACTTTGACGGGGGGGGGGGGGGAGGGGGGACCCCAGACTTGCGCAGAGAGAGAGCCCTTGAGGATGAGAGAGAGAGAGGAGAGAGGGAGGGGGGGGGGGGGACTGGGGGGGGGGGGGGGGTGGATGGGTCGAGAGAGAAAGCGAGAGGGGGGGGGGGGGGGGGGGGGGGGGGGGAGGGGGGGGGGGGGGGGGAGAGAGAGACAAGACGAGAGAGAGTGACAGGAGGAAGAGAGAGAGACTCTTAGAGACGAAGAGATGGAGAGAAGAGAGAGAGAAGGAGCAAGAGAGAGGAGAGACTTGGGGGGCACGAGAGGAGGAGGAGGGGGGGGGGGGGGAACTCTGACTGTGAGGGGGGTGGGGGGCAGAGGAGGGGGGGGGGGGGGAGGGAGGGGGGGGGGGGGGTGAGACCGAGAGGGGGGGGGGGGGAGGGGGGGGGAATACAGGAGGGGGGGGCACTTTGGGTGGGGGGGGGGCAGGCTTTGGGGCCGACTTGAAGGACGGGGTGAGGGGGGGGGGGGGGTGGGGGGGACTTGACTTGAGGGGGGGGGGGGTGGGACCTTGATGAGGGGGAGGGGAGGGGACACGGGGGGACTTGAACTTGACTTGACTGGAGGGGGAGGGAACTGGGGGGAACTCTTTGATTGCGACTGATTGAATTGGGGGGGTGGGGGTCGTGCGGGGTGGGTCTTAGACTTATCCTCCACTTGTGTGGACTTTGCTTGAACTTGTGAACTCGCTTGAAACATGATGACTCTTGAGACGGGGGCGGGACTGAATGTCTCTTTGATTGGGGGGACTCTTGACCCTTGTGAGGGGGGGGGGTGGGGGTGGGGGGGGGGGACTGAAACGGGGCGGGGGGAGGTGGGAAGAGGGGGGGGGGGGGGGGACTTTTGATGGAGGGGACCTGGGGACTTTGTGTGCGACTGTGGATTCTTGGGGGGGGGACTTTGGTGGACTTGATGAATGACTCTTTTGCAACTCTTGATGTTTCTTGTGGGGATGTTTGATGTGACTTTATGGTTTGTAACTTGATGATGACATGATGAAACTTGATGAAACCTTGAACGGGGACTTTCGTGAAGGGGGGGGGACTTGATTGAAGGGGGGGAGGGGGGACTTGATTGATGAATGAGGGGGGGAGACTCGGGGGAGGGAGGGGGACTTGAAGGGGGGGGAATTGACGGGACTGGGACTTGGGGGAGGGAGGACTTTGGAAAGGGGGGGGAAGGGGGGGGGGGGAACTACGGGGGAACCTATTGGGGATCTGCACTGATGTCTTGAGGGGGGAGAGGGGAGGGGGGGTGCGCGGAGGAACTACGAACTCTGCGGAGGGGGGGGGACTTGACTTGAGGGACTTGCGCGGGCAACCAGGGGGGGGGGGGGTGGGAGGGGGGGGACTTGTGAGGACTTGCGGGGACTATAGGGGGGGGGGGGGGGACTTGAATTGTGATGATGTGAATTGACGTGAATTGAAATGATATGTGATTTGGACGGGACTTCTTCGATGTCTGGTCTTGGGGGGGGGGGGGAGGTGGGGAGGGACTTTCTTGGGGGACTTGATGACTTTAAGGGGACTGAATACACTTGTAAATTGATTTGCTGGACTTGAACTTGGATTGATTTGAGACTTGGGATGCTTCTTGATCTTTTTTGAAAAATTGAGATGATGCCTTTTGTGGGGGGGGGGGGAGGAGGAGGGAACTTGGATGACTTGCTGGAATACTTTGAGGACTTCTGACGGGGAACTTGAACGATTGATGATGACTTTGACTGCCTCGGGAGGGGGAACTTTGATGTGGGAAGGATGGAAAGGGGAGGGAGGAACTTGTGATTTTTTGAAACTTGTGTGATGATGACCTTGGAATGATTGAGGGAGGGGACTGGGGGGGACTTGGAGGGGGGGGGGGGGGTGGGGGACTTGAGTGGGGGGACTTGACTGGATTGACTTTGGGGGCGACTTGAAAATTTGAACTGGAACTAGGGGGGACTTGACTTGATGTGAAACTCTTCTGGGCACTCCTTGTTGACTGAGGGGACTTCTGAACTTTGAATGATGGGGGGGAGGAGGGGGGACTTGACTTGTGCTGTAGTGATCTTGAAGAGGAGGACTTTGTGTGAACTCTTCAAGTGCGGGGGAGGGGGGGGACTTGAAGGTTACTTGAAGACTTGTAATTCTAGTTAGTGTGATTGATGGGATGACTTTGACGTGCACTGGGGGGGAGGAGATTGATAGGGCAGAGAGAGGAGGACTTGACCTGATGTGTGTGAGAGTGGAGGACAGTTGTGAAGACTGGGAAGCTTGAATGAGGATGATGAGGATGGAGGGTAGGGGGGTGGAGGGGAGTGGAGGACCTGGTAGTGGGGGACATTGAATGAATTGACTTCCTTTAGTCGTGGGACTTGGACTTGAGGATGAGGGGTGGGGACCTATGGTGGGGGAGGGGGGACCTAAGGGGGACCTGAAGATTCTGTTGCTTCATTGTTTTGAATTATAGATCCTTGGGAGATGAGGGGAGTGGGTGGGAGGTGGGTGGGGAATGGGAGTGGAGGGTGGTGGGGAACTGACTTCTATGGAAGGGAGAATTGTCTATTCGACTCTGTTGTGATGATGTGAGATGGGACTTTTGGATGAAAGGGGGAATGGGACTGTGGATGGGGAGGGAGGGGCGGACTTGGGGGGACTTGATTGATGCATGATTGATTGGATGATGATCTTAGGGGTGGAACTTGTTTGTGATAGCTTCTTGTGATTAGGTTTTGAAGACTTTGTGATTGAATGATGTGAGGGGCGGATGGGCAGGGACTCATTGGAACTTTTGTAACTTGATATATGATGAGCGGACTTTGATGAGAATGAGGATGGGAGGGGGACTCTTGAGTTGAGACTAACTCTTGAGGAATTGATGTTCACCACTTGAGAAAACTGAAGGAAAAACATGGAGAAATGTGCCTTGCACTTACTGGGGGGAACGGTTGAGTGGATAGAATTAGAATTGATGTGCCATTATTTGCTTTTGTAGGTTGTTTAGATGAACCGAAATAACAATACCAGTAATATTCAAGCAAGGAAGGGTGAGATTTTGGAACCAAAAAAGCTATATTCTCTACCAAATATTGTCCTGGGCGTAGGGTACTAAAGGGGAGACGAGACCGAGAGACTCTAGATGGGAAAGAATACGAGATCGAGAGAGGAAAAGACCAGAATGAGGAGAGTGACAAAGTAGGAGAGAGGGGAGAGAGGGGAGAGAGGAGAGAGAGGAGAGAGAGAAGAGAGAGAGGAGAGAGGGAGAGGAGAGAAGAGAGAGGAAGACCGGAGAGAGAAGAGAGGACGAGAATGAGAAGGATTAGAAGGCAAGTGAAGGAGAGGAGAGACGAGGCCAGACCTAAGCGAGAGTGAGGGAGCAGGAGAGAGAGGGGGGAGAGACGGAGAGAGAGAGAGCCGTAGAGCGCTGCAGAGAGAGGAGGAGAGAAGATGAGGAGAGAGAGATGGAGAGAGGGAGAGGAGAGAGGGAGAGGGGAGAGAGAGAGAGGAGAGAGAGAAAGAGAGAGGTCGATAGAGATGGATGAGAGCGAGACGAAAGGGGAGGAGAGGACGGAGCGAGAGAGCCGGAGGGGAGAGGACGAGAGGAGAGAGAGGAGACTGAGGAGAAGTGGAGCCGAAGAGAGAGATGGAGCAGAGGAGCCGGAAGAGGAGGAGAGATCTCCGAGAGGAGAGGAGACGGCGCTGACTGAGACGGAGAGAGCAAGGAGAGCAACACTGAACGAAGACCCCTGAGAGATCTACCTCCGGCAGGGGTGCTTATTCGGCGACGAGATGAGATCCGAAGGAAAGATAGAAAGAAGAAGGAAGATGAGGGAAAAAGAAAATAACAAAAACAGCATATCTTACTAATTCAATCGACCACCTACACCTACAACCGGGCAGAAACTGTGAGAAAAAGGTTTTCCGCAAATTTCAAAAAATAGAGCGGTGATACTCTTTGTGAAAGTTTTCTATGTCACAACAGGGATCTAAAATATTATATTTAAAACCAACCCTCCTTTTTTTTTTCTTCTCCTTGCTTATGGTTTTTATTGTTCTTTTTTAATGATTCCTTTGGTTTTTAAAGCGTTTGTGAGGTTTTTTTTATGGGATGGGGGGTTAACTCCGGGGCGGCGGGGTTGTTAGCCAGACGAGCGCTTGTGTTGGGAGGGGGGAGGGGGTTTGCTCAGAACTTCCAGAAAAAAAATGCAAAGGTCTTCAGTCCACCCCCCGTGGCAAAACAGAAAGGCCTCCCTTCACGCTAGGGTGCCCATTTCTGAACTCCCGCATCAATGCAAAGGATCTTCAGTGTGCCTATTTCTGAACTCAAATCAATCAATCGATAAATCTTCTTCAACTACGAACATTCATAATCTGATAGTTATGTTATTCGCACAAGAAACTGCTAAAAAAAACCATATGTAAAACACTCTTGGTAACCAGAAAGCAAGTCAAATGTCACTCACCTGTGATCTAGACCACAGATCATAAGAGCCTTTATTGGAGCCGGAATGTGCCATCTGAAGATAGTAATCAATGACATCTAGAAGCTTACGAACATCTTCAAAGAACTTTTTTGTAGGCCTAGTAGTTTATTAATAACCATGAGAATTCAGTCAAATAAACCTTTTTGTGGAAGGCAACAGAATTAAGCCCGTTAGAAACTAACTTCTCACTTACCAACGTTTAACTTAAATTATACAACAGGGCTACTCAATGATGATAGTTAAGATCAAGGTAATCCAAAGCACAGACTGCTACATCTGTCAAAAACTTCTAGATTATTTCCAGTGGCACAACAAAAACGTGTTGTTGCAAATTACACGCGTTCTTTTCTTTTCTTATAAATGAAATATCACTTTATAACGGAATACAATTTTCGACAACAAAATCTGCACTATAAATATAATGAAGTTACATTTAACGCTGGTATTATTTCAAAAAGAGCACCAGTTCATTAAAAAAAAAAAAAAAACAGTAACTGAAAGCAAGACTTCAAATTTCTTAAATGTTTTCGTCTTAGCTTTAAATTCTCCTCACTTTATTAAGAAACACGGCCTCAACACTTCCAACCTTCTCCACACCTCAAATTCTTTCTTCTACAACTGTTCGCAGTCGCACAGGTTCGCCCTAAAATAGGCCTAATCGTAAGTAGGTTGAATTCACCACGCAAAAACTGCTTTTCACATTTCTTACAATGGGACCGGTTAAGTATAACAGACGACAATATTCATAACCCGCTGAGTGGGAGGCAAAGAGTCACGTGGTACGTCAGAGGCGAGGCGATTGGTTGTGTCATGCAAGCGGTGACAACTCCCCCGACAAGACCGTTGAAGACACACACACACACACACACACAAACGGGTTACAATCATAGGTAATTGTAGGCCCCTGAGAGAGGGGGGGTGCGGCTTGAATGACTAACAAGATGACGAGGCATATAAACGTATTCTCAGAAGTTGTTA
>CM065698.1:33819641-33832141 GCA_017654935.2 Phymorhynchus buccinoides | reverse complement strand
TTTCATTTGGGGAGTTTCTTATTTGCTTCAAGAACTAGAATACCTGAATGAAAAAACAACAACACTTGTCATACTTAATCTCATTACCAAGAATAAACAACTTTCATTTGTCTGTAGTATAGACTACATTGTTTAAAAATGCAAATCGAAAGACTTCTGGGCCAGACACGTCATGTTGTTTTATGTGTTAGCATTGTTGTGTAAAAGAAATAAAATGTTATTTCGTGCATGTGAACATTCAGTTGTTCGTTTGTTTATAATGAATGCTCGTGCGTGCGTGTGTGTGTGTGTGTGTGTCACGTGTGTGTGCGCGCGCCTTTGTGTGTGTGTGTGTGTGTGTGTGTGTGTGTGTGTGTGTGTGTGTGTGTGTGTGTGTGTGTGTGTGTGTGTGTGTGTGTGTGTGTCTGTGTGTGTGTGTCTGTGTGTCTGTGTGTGTGTGTTGTGCGCGCAAACTTTTTACTTTCCGTTTGGCATTTTCTCGTCTCATTTGTTTTTTCTCTCTCTCTCTCTCTCTCTCTCTCTCTCTCTCTCTCTCTCTCTCTCTCTCTCTCTCTCTCTCTCTCTCTCTCTCTGTCTCTGCTTTGATTGAGTGTTTTATGTATTGATCAAGTTAGTTGATTGATTTCATTGATTTAATTTCAATTAATTAAATTATTATTTTTATTTATTTAGTTAGTTAGGTATAGTTTATTTATTTGTTTATTTATTTATTTATCTATTTACTGATTCATTCTTTTTTCTTTTAATTGCTTGGTTCAACATAATTGATTGATTTTGTTTCAACTATTTAATTGAGTTATCATTTATTTGTGTCATTCATATTTATTGCTATCTTTTATTCTTCCCTATTGTAATCCCCATCCCCATGACATGGGCACCATGGCCTGGTTCATTAAACCTTCCGAATCCGAATCTCTCTCTGTCTCTGTCTCTGTCTCTGTCTCTCTCTCTCTCTCTCTCTCTCTCTCTCTCTCTCTCTCTCTCTCTCTCTCACACACACACACACATTCACACACATACATACACACACACACGCGCGCGAGCGCGTGCGTGCGCACACACACAATTTTCAAAAACCATTGACACGAGTATTGTGCTAACGAATAATTCGTAAATATCGAAGATTTTGCATCTACTGAATGATTTTACGCAATGAAAATGTGATTCGGCACGTTCGCTTTCAGGAAGTTTGGCTCGAATACTAACAGTTCATGTAATGTAATGCGAGAAGCGTGTATTCAGCCCCCAAGTATATGAGCACAATCACTGATTTCACTCCAACACAGGAGTCTCAGGTCACATTGTAGTTATCCTGCACCAGTTCTTTTCATCAATTTGTCGGAAAAACATGTTGCTGTAAGATCTCTTATCAACATGCCATTATTAAGCACATCCTTTTTTCCTTTTCACGACCAAGCATGTTGGGGCAAAACAAATGTCAGGTCAGTATACAATTGTTACAGGCCGCCTTCTACCACCTTTTTACCCCAACAGCTTGGTGCTAAATGATCGCGGATCAAATACCATGGTTAAGCTCCAACTCATTTCAGCCCTTTGCATAAACATCTAGGAATGAATCGGTCTCATGCTAAGATAAAACCACCGAGCCCTGCCAGGGTTTTTTTATTTGCCCGAAATTGCTGCCGTGAAAGCCACTCTACTTGGTTTACCACTTGTCAGCTCTTGACATCTGGGGCAGTTGTGGCTTTCTGAAAAGCTGTAACCGTACCCATGTTTACATTCCTTCCAATTACACCTGCTATAAATTTCTGTACTTATAGAAGGGGTGTGTCTTAAGCATTAAGCAAAGTTTAAAAATAAAACGTTGATTTCCGCCATTATTACAAGTTTTGGAAACCTTGAAATGCGATTTCTGAGGAATGCTAAAAAAGTGACATAGAACCATTATGCTCTAAGCCATCGATATGCACGCGCGCACCCCCCACCCCCCAACACACTCACATACTAACTTTTCTTGTCTAATATCACTTTTAAGTGAAAAGACGTTAAATTAAAGAACAACAACAACACACACACACACGCGCGCACGCGCGCGCGCACACGCGCGCGCACACGCACACGCGCGCGCACACGCACACACACGCACACACACACACACACACACACACACACACACACACACACACACACACACACACACACGACACTCCATCAAGGGAAGTACTAACAACAATCACAAAAAGTTACAGAACTTGAGTGACGTGACAGGTTTGCACGGAAGGAGATAAAACGAAGTTAGACACGTTGTCTAGAAATGTGAGTCAAGGTGTCGCAATGTGTCAACACTGTCTGTCTGTTGTTGTTTTGTTTTTGTTTTTTGTTTTTTAAGGCCAGAACAGTACTGTTAAGAATATGTACCTCTAAGAATATAAGTACTATATGTAAACCTGTACCTGTTACAGTTCATTAACCCACATCAAAGACTGTACAGGGGAAGATAAACATCCGGTCTCTTTTCCCTATATGAGTAGTGAGGACAGAAACACTGGTTATGTCCCTTTGAAACGTAACACATTTTACACATCGATAGGCCAGTTGAATTCTCCGTTCAAGTTCCAGTCCGAGTCTTTGGATAGCCTCCACTGTGAATGGTGTACACGTCCGCACTAACGATAACTCTATCAGCCCGGTTCGTCGAGCTTTTAAGTAATCCATCTTACCCTTTTAGAATATCTTCGCCCACATAGCCTACAATGCTGATAAATGAAATAAACGTCATACTATACTTACTAATTTAGCAATACACAACTTGTGGCGGTACCATAGCCGATGAGGTTTAACCGAGGCGTGGTTACTGCTAGACCTATCTGCATTGTTAAAAAATCGGGACTTTACTGGTGCACTGCCTCCGGGCATTGCCTCCAGTATTGTTCCCACCATCTTTGTATCTACAAATGTCCCATATGTGTCTGTTCCAGACCGAGAGGACGTAAACACCATTTTTCGTAATGAAATAAGCGTGAAATACCGTGGCAGTACCATAGCCGATGAGGTTTAACCGAGGCGTGGTTACTGCTACACTTATCTGTATTGTTAACAATTCGGGACTTTACTGGTGTTGCACTGCCTCCGGGCATTGCCTCCAGTATCGTTCCCACCATCTTTGTATTTACAAATGTTTCATGTGTATCTGTTCCAGACCGAGAGGACGTAAAACGCCATATTTCATTCATTCGTTCGAAATAAACGCGCTAACTAGAAATGAATAAATAATGAAGTGACGTTAATGAGAAAAGAAGCAGACATTGTTTTGAGAAGAAATGTTACCATAGACGCCACTTGTAGCAGAAAAGAACCTGGTTTTATTAATCTCTCAAGGGCCCTTTTACAAGCACTATCTGTTAAAATGATGCAAACTAAGAACGCAATGGTTTTATAAAACAGTCAATCTGCTTATCAAACATCACAATTATAGTAATGTTGGTGTCGAATCAGTTTGAAGCCGTTTTGACGTGTAAACTATAATCATGTATGAGTGTTGAAAGTACCAGGAAGGAACACAATAGCAATAATTCTCTTTATTTATCCCCCCCCCCCCCCCCCCTCCCCTTTTTTCTCTCACAAGTTGTATCGGGGGCAATGTAATCATTATTGTTTTATAAAGTATAGACGGTTGGTAATGCAAAAACAATGTTGTTGTTGTTTTGTTTAATACGCTGCTTTAACACAAGTTTGTTAACTTTTTTTTTTAATACGCTGATTTAACACTTGTTAAACTTGTTTTTAAACACTTGTTGTATGCACGTTGTCTCTCTCTTCTTTATGCCCTTTTCCCATCTAACTAACTAAGACTCCGTGACCTGTTATTTGTCAGGCTGGATTCTCTCCCTTCACAATCTTTTACGTGAAAACACGCCTCGTTGTGCAGACTTGTCCACTCAGATGGAACAGTTTCAAAACATACCAAAATAAATGTACTAGTAGTAGTAGTACTCCTGAGTCATACGATGTTATATTTTGGTTGCTTGTTTTTTCCCGTTTGTTCGCTTGTTTATTCGTTTTAAATGTAGGCCTGAATAGTCGCCGCTCTTCTGCACGCTGCTGCCTTAAGATTGACTCACAACATCCGTCTCATTATGCCTTGTATTATGGTAGGATAGTTGTAGGCTTTCTACGTTTTGAAACTGAAACCAGAAGCTAGTGGGCAAAGCTTACTAACTATTCACAAACAAAAAAATATTTTAGACATTCTATTTCTCTTTGTTGTTGTTGTTGTTGTTGTTGTTGTTGTTGTTGTTGTTGTTGCTGTTGTTGTTGTCGTCGTCGTTGTTGTTGTTGCTACAGCTGCTGCTACTGGTTTTTGTTGTTGTCGTTTGTCGTTGTCGTCATTATTGCTGTTGTTGTTATTGTTGCTTTAGATTGTTGGTTGCTTGTCCGTGTGTGTGTGTGTGTGTGTGTGTGTGTGTGTGTGTGTGTGTGTGTGTGTGTGTGTGTGTGTGTGTGTGTTTATGTGTGTGTGTGTGTGTGTGTGCGTGCGTGTGCGTGCGTACGTGCGTGTGTGCGTGTGTATGTGTGTGTATTTGTGTGCGTGTAGATTGGACAGAATGGGATATCACTTTCCATACTTAAACAAAACACCAATCTTATAATTATTATATTCAACTTCTAATCTTTCGGAGTCTTCGTTGCTAGCACTGTTGCTGGTGAATTGTGGAAGTGCACATTTGCCTAGGTGATGTAGGAAGAGGGGGAGAAAACGAAGGGGGAGGGAGGGGGAAGATGTGAAGGGATGGGCAGGGCACGACATAATGTTTAGAACATTGACTGGCTATCTCGTAATTTAGACCCCCGCCCGTCAATTGTTTTTCATTGAAAATGTTCACTGAAAAAAATCAACATTCTGTTGATTTGGGGAAAGAGGTCAGGCTAGGATCAGCGTAGGATAATTTTCATAAAACTGAACGAAGCAGACTTTGAGATTGAGGTTCTTAAACACGAGGGGTGGGGGTGACTGAAGTACAAGACTGCCCATTAACTTCCTTCGAGTGACTAAATTGACTACCCTGGGGATGGGGTGAGAGCGGAGAAATAGAGCCAAACAAAGCAAAAAGATATACTGTACACAGTTTTTCTCGACGTCAAGCAAGCCTTTTAGTACAAGAAATCGGTTACTGAAAACACGTTTAGCTGGTTTTCTTTTTTTTTCTTTGTTGTTGTTGTTGAATAGTTCGAATATTCAAAGTACGCAATTGTCTGTGTATGTATGGCCTAGTGTCAACATTGAATGCAATGCTTCCTGGAGCATGACTGAAAACTGAAACACACACTCTCTCTGTCTCTGTGTCTCTCTGTCTCTGTCTGTCTCTCTCTCTCTCTCTCTCTCTCTCTCTCTCTCTCTCTCTCTCTCTCTCTCTCTCTCTCTCTCTCTCTCTCTCTCTCTCTCTCTCTCTCTCTCTCTCACTCGCTCTCTGTCTCTCTGTCTCTCTGTCTCTGTCTGTCTCTCTCTCTCTCTCTCTCTCTCTCTCTCTCTCTCTCTCTCTCTCTCTCTCTCTCTCTCTCTCTCTCTCACACACACACACACACACACACACACACACACACACACACACACACACACACACACACACACACACACACACACACACACACACACCCCTATTGTATATACCCTGTTACTAGTGTTAGTACTACAAACCGCACCATCGCACTTAACTAAAGTTTCTTTTTCATTCACTCTCTAACCAAACTCACTTGTTAAAACACACACTTAAAGTAACACAGAGAGAGAGAGAGAGAGAGAGAGAGAGAGAGAGAGAGAGAGAGAGAGAGAGAGAGAGCGTCCACCTGAGGACACACGAAGTGCATTGAACCTTGCAAATCCTCCGAAGTCAGAGTGTGGCTGCTCACGTGGCAGGCCGGGTAATCAAAAACGGTCACACACTTAATGTTCTTACCCCTAGCTGGTGCATTTGTACCATAGTGTTCAAGTGCTTTGGCTGTCTGGATGACCCCTGGAGTCTTTTAGCCAGGGTACGACAAGAAGAAGAACCTTGCAAATAAATTCTGATTCCTTATTAACACTAGTCCTAAACCCTGCCCAATGATTTCCCTCGGGACCGGTCGTATCTATTTCTAATTCCCCCACACTACCCCAGCCCTCCACAACACCTACAACATCCTAACCCCAACTCCCACTACACCCCAGCTCTTTCGCCCACCCACCCTTCCCACCCCCTTACACCACCAGCACATAATAATGTGTGTGTGTTTTCCCCAATCATTCCATTTCCCCAAACTCCCACCTTGGGAACTATTGAAAAGCCCATAAAAAGGTAGGAAGTATTGGTACTTGCATGGTGGGGGAGTGGAGGGGGGGGGGGGGGGGTAGGTGGTCGTTAGGATGGGGGTAGGGGGGGAGGAAGGAGGTTGTGTGGAAATGAAAAAAGGGTTACTCCCCGTGGGGATACCGGGGGGTCTTTCGTAAAAAATAGTTCCCCCACCTTCTGGAAGTTCTGTGCTTGTGACTTCCTCTAATCTGCCACTCTCTTTGACTCTGCCTTTTCCTTTTGCTTACTGTCATCTACTATCTTTCTGACTTACTGGTCCATTCTCTTGCCTTTTTTTCCCCAAAAAAATCTTCCAAATAATATTTCTCCTTTTAGCTCCTCCGAAATCGGAATGTGTCGGCTGTACGCAGTGGGGAGACCAGTGAACACTGAAAACCGGACACATTATGTAGGCTACCTTATGGCCTGGGAACGTAGAAGAGGAGGAAGAAGAAAAGGGTTATGGGGGGAGCGTTTAACCCCTTGACTGCCACCAACGTACTACGTACTGACCTGATGACATCACAGATGATGTCATCAGATGAAGAGTTTGTTTGGGTTTTTTGTGGGTTTTTTAACCCTCCACTGTCCCCGCCTTTGTTTCATCTTTATTCTTTCTTTCTTTCTTTTTTATTTTTTTATTTTTTGGGCGGCTCTTTCATTTTTTTTTTTTTTTTTTTTTTTTTCCCCAACATGTTTTCCTTCTCTCACACTTACTCGCATTTACATGTGGGTTTGTATGAATTACTACAATGTACAATTGTTACTAACGTTTAATGTTTTTCATGGTACACAAGTGTCTGGGTTTTTGTCGGACCTAGTGTGTAATGCATTATGACTCGTTCGTCCCATGCGTGCGACTGCGCGGAGTAGAATATTTTTTTAAAAAAGAAAGAAGAAGAAAAAAGTATGGGACACAAACTTATACATTCTTCCCAACGGTCACCACCCCGTTCGCTGTCCCCTGCTCCAAAAACGAAAAATAGATGAAGAGTATTAACCCTGATGTGCTGGCTTTTGCTCTTGCACAGTCAAGAGAGTTATATCCCCAGACCATTTTTTTCCAGATTGTCTCTATCAGTTGTCTTTTTCATGGCATGGTTCGCCCAATGATTTTTTCTTTAATTTCCTCAGGCAGTCAAGGGGTTAATATAAAAGTCGTTGTTTCTCATCATTATGTACGCACTTGCTTACGGTTTTTGTTGTTCTTGTTGTTATTTATTTACGCATGTAAGACGGAATTTAAATTATAAATTTTAAAAAAGAGGTGTGGGAATGTGTTGGATGGGGACTGGTATTTGGCAAACCAAAAGGTACAACGTCACATTATTCACACGCAAGTGACTCACACCCACAAAACATCAAAGGCGGGGTATTAATATTTTGTGTGTAGGCGGATGCGTGCTTGGTTGCGTTTTCAAAAGTGGAGAGCGGGGGTGGAGAGTGGAAGGACTGTGGTTAGTAGAGGTGGGGGGGAAAAACCGGTTTGAACCGAAAAACCGGTGCTAAACTTTCCCGGTTCGAAAAACCGGTTCGAGTTGCTGTGAACCGGTTTTTTAACTGCAAACTGAAAGTATTTTTTCTTAGAATAACGCATTCTTTTTTAAAAACAACACTGATTCTCAGCGCAGATTGGGTGTTTGTAGACCAAGAGTAGCTGTTTCTAGTTTGTGGTGGTCTATGGCTTTGACTTTGACTGAGTGTTGAGTTGAGTGTGTGTGTGTGTGTGTGTCACAAGTCATAAGTTTCTTTATTGTGTGTGTGGGGGTATGTGTGTGCGTGCGTGCATGTGTGTGAATATTCTGACAAATAAATATGTGTTTGCATAGGTGAAACTAGTGATGCGAGTACTTGTTAATAAAACCGGTTCGGTAAACCCGGTTCGAAGAGGGAAAACCGGTTTAAAACTGGTTCGGATTTTTGAACCGGTTCTCAACTCTAGTGGTTAGCAGAATAGAATGAAATAGGTGTGGTCGACTTCGATTTTTAAAAAAAAAATTCCTCACAAATAATATCTGCCCAAACTAGAAATGTACTGACGATGACAGTGCAAACCTAGCCAGACTTAGGCTTAGTATGCTTAAAGCCAAGTAACCATCAACGGCATTGCCTAGTAGCAAACATGTTCTTCGCACAGTTTCATCACTCACAATTTTTCGCTTCATGCAAAATACTCTTTCCCTAGCCCTGTTCGTAAAGTTTCCCATTCCTTGGGCGATGCTGCTTAAGAATCATATTTTTTAAGTTATGACCAATAGTTTTCCAGTTGACAAGGTCAAAGGTCAAGGTCAGCAAGTTTCAAAATGTCTGCCACTGCATCCCTTGGGTGATGTTGATCACCAATATATTATGTGGTTTCAAAGGCGTACAACCAAACTACTCACTCACTGTGGCGGTACCATGGCCAGTGAGGTTTAGCCGAGGCGTGGTTACTGCTACACATATCTGTATTAATTTAAAATAATCGGGACTTTACTGGTTTAGCACTGCCTCCGGACATTGCAGCCAGTATTATTCCCACCATCTTTGTATTTACAAATGCCCCACATGGCCGAAAGGCCGAAGAGGGCGTAAAACCCTATTTTCACGTACAACCAATGGTTTTCAGACTGCAGTCACAAGATCAAAGATCTAGGTCCAGTTCAACAAGCTTCAAAATGAAAATGCCCATTTTTACACGAGTTTAATTAACCCTTTCACCGCCAAAGTCGCATTTTAGCACCACAGTGATTTAACACCTATATCACTAAAAGGCATCAAATTGGGGTCTATTATCCAAAGACCCTATTGTCTTAGTTTGGGGAAGTAAGGATATACTTTATTTTATATATGCCACAGAAGAATCCCCAATACTGCAGATGGATTTTGTTCTCTACCCAGGTACGTTTAATGGAATTATTTGGCTGAAATATGGCTGGCGGTGAAAGGGTTAAGGTTTATGTTTTGCAAGTCTTTTGTAGGAACGAAACTGGAGCTCTTGGTAACGCCCACACCCACACCAATGTTAGGGGTTGCTTTACGTTTCGGTACGTGTTTACATCGTATCAAAGACAGTAGGAGTTCAGTCTACTGTCTTTTATCGTAATAACAAAGAATCGTAAAAAAATTCAAAAAGACTGAACAGCTGTAGCAGGAAACTTCGATATTACAACGATTCTTTTTCAATTCGTGTGTTTAACCTTTGCAATAGACGATTTTCGGAGGGGAAAAAAGACGGGAGAGCACTTCGTGAAAATTAGAGTTGCTTACCTCCATTACTCGGTCAAACACCATAGCAAAAATGCAACAGTGGCGTCAAAGCTTGAAACCGCAGGATGCGAGTCAGCGACTTGCAAACATTTTTTTAGAAAAATTAGGGGTGGCCAGTGGCCACAAACTGATGGAACTTGCAAAATGTGACGCAAAAATATAAATGACATAATTGTTTAGAATGACGCACGGTGTTATAAGTGCTGAATGTCTGCTCAAACACACGAGTCGATAGGCTACGAGAACTGATGGGTAGAGTGACTTTCCCTGTTTGACCGATTGAATTAGGCAAGATCACTCCCACACAATGAAATTACTCCCCTTAATTATTTCCGAACCTTTCCTATTGAGCACAATGCAAGGACATACTGGGTTCAGTTTGGGAATATGCAACATACATGCAATATTTACTTTATTTATGGAAAGAGTAGGCCCACACAGCCTGAGGGTGCAGAGATTGTATTCATTTTGGTGATAGATCGACATGAAATATTTTGTGCAGGTTCTAAAAGGCCTCTATTTACAGAAACTACAATGTTTAGCTAGTAAACCTTAAGGCTACAAAACAGGCCAAGGTAATTCTACAAATGAACTCTTAGGTAAACATGCAACCCTTTAATCAAGGTGTGTAGGTTATATATAAGAAAGTAGCCTTCAGCAAAAATAGTCATATGTATGTTTGATTTTAAATGCGACTTGCATTGTTTTGTAATCAATTCAAAATGTAAAATTGGCAACATCTAAGACAAAAATCTCCACCTTTATAGCGCAAAACAATACCATCCATTGTAATTTTGCTGCCAGTTTTTGTTTTTAAGAGGTGGAGGTTAAGGACGTTAACATTCAAAAAGAATTTAGGCTAATCTTTAGGATGCTGTTTTAATCATAATTTTTTTAATTTTTTACCTTTTGTCAAAATACTGATTGTTTTATTATTTTTGTGTGTCTGAATATGTTTATGTGCATTTGAGTTATGTTTTGCGAAAAAGCCTTATATTGTGTATACTTTATACATATTTGGTATGTAACTGTGTATGTAGGAATCATTTGATACCTTTCGGTATCTACGTCACAAAAAATAAATCAGGGGTTTT
The DNA here is from genome assembly GCA_017654935.2 of Phymorhynchus buccinoides. NCBI lineage: Eukaryota > Metazoa > Mollusca > Gastropoda > Neogastropoda > Raphitomidae > Phymorhynchus > Phymorhynchus buccinoides. Next base: position 33,821,511 of record CM065698.1, on the reverse strand, counting down.
TCCCCCCCATGATGTATTGCAAATTGTAAAGCGCTTTGTGTCTGATGAAAAGGGATTTACAAATTTATTTTTATTGTTCTTTCGGTATTTACGTGACCAAAAAATATATCAGGATTTTTTTCAGATTTTTTTTCCATAATGTATTGCAAATTGTAAAACGCTTTGTGTTTGACGAAAAGGGCTTTAGAAATTTATATTTATTGTATTATTATTTTGTTTTTTTAATACATCCATTTGCGTACCGCATTTATGAAGAACTGCCATTCATGACACAGTATACGTTACCTGGGTGGGGGTGGGGGTGAAATAATAAAGCAGAACAATAACTTTCAATCTCAGTAATTCTGCACACTTAGTGCCATGGTCTAAAGTCCATAAATAAGCGTCTTGGGTCATTATTTCATTTCATTTCACTCAAAACAAAAATACTCGCTCATTTACACAAAAAAACTACTTATCTTGAATCATTTACTCCCAGTGGGGATACCGGGGGGTGTCTTTCGTAAAAATAGTTCCCCCACCCTCTGGAAGTTCTGTGCTTGTAACTTCCTCTAATCTGCCACTCTCTTTGACTCTGCCTTTTTCCTTTGCTTACTGTCATCTACTATCTTTCTGACTTATTGGCCCATTCTCCTGCCTTTTTTCAAAATAATCTTCCAAATAATTGTTCTCCTTTGAGCTCCTCCGAAATCAGAATGTGTTGGCTGTACGCAGCGGGGAGACCAGTGAAAACTGAAAACCGGACACATGACCCATTATGGCCGTATGGCCTGGGAACGCAGAAGAAGAAGAAAAATAATTTATGCTGTACGATTGTTTCTTGAAACACAAATCAGTTTTTGTCTCTGCTTAACAGACAATTTTGAAACACACAAAAAAAACCAAATCTTCTCAAGTTAGGTTAGGTTAGGATATAGGGACTAAACATAGCCGTTAAGCTTTCAAACGTTAATCCTTGGTTGCATCATTTATTATGTACAAGGTTTATCGAGCATTCAAGTCTTTAATAATCGCTCATCATATTCGTATGCCACAAATTATTTTTATAAAACTCCGTCATCTAATACTTTTTTTCAAAACGGTTAGTATTTGGTGCTTTGTTTAATGTTAGATTGGTAACTTGTTCCACAAAGATGCAGTTCTGTTAGTAAAACAGTATTTCCTAAGATTAGCCTTGATATATTCAATATATATTTCGTTAACACTGTCTGCTTTCTAGTTTTGTCGTCATTTGATAATTTAAAAGAAATCAGAACATTGTCAGTCTTACCTTTTGAAGATCGTACTTATTGGGCATCGTTTCACTTTAGTAAACAAATGCACTGCGTGTAGACTTGAACTAACAACCCCCAGTCAATGTTGTGTTCTTCATTAACTGAGCTGTACCCGCTAGTACACCCGTGCCACTCGTTTCCTTCACCTTTTAAGCACCCGTAAAACAGCACCAAAAAGAGAATGACTCCTCCTTTTCACCTTCCAGGGAACTTTCGTAGTCCTCCGTTCATTGCCCGGTTATTCGATTGGTATAGCAGGTTTTTTATGAGACACTATTTGCGTCAAAAGGACATCTACTTTTTTTCTCCCTTTGTCGTATCTTTTATAGCTCTTCGTCCCACAATTTTTTTTAATTCTAGCGTGTCTTTTACAGTCAGACATTTAGGATATACCACTTGAATGGAAAACCGTTTCTATCAAAAGATTACTTCGACCTTTCGTAGTACAGTGGAATCTCCTTTATAAGACCTCCCATTATAAGACCCCCTCCCACATAAGACCTACTTCTCTGAGACATTGCCCTTCTTTGTAAGTATTAAAATTACCTCCCTTATAAGACCTCATTTTGGATGATTTTGGAAGGTTTTAACAGAAT
>CM065698.1:33807073-33809141 GCA_017654935.2 Phymorhynchus buccinoides | reverse complement strand
CGCACACGCAACACGCCGCACACCGCACGCACACGCACACGCACACGCCCACGCACACGCACGCACACACACACACACCGGCAACACCCCACACACACCACACACACACACACAACACACTACCCACCTCCAATCGTTCTTCTCTCAATCCACAGACAACCCAAACCCAAACGCAAAACCAGTGTCAAGGTCAGAACCATCGGCCTTCACCCCGGAGCCAAGGTCGTACGGGGCAAAGACTGGGAATGGGGCGACCAGGACGGAGGTCGAGAGTCAGAGGGCGAGGTTCAAGGTCACGAGAACGCGCCGGGAGCTCCTCGAGGCCTGCTGCGCGTGAGGTGGCCCAATGGTTCTACACACAGCTACCGACTGGGGGTAGGGGGCAAGGTGGATGTGACGTGTGTGGAGGAGGAGGTGGGGGGCTTCTACTACCGGGATCATCTCCCTTTGTTAGGTGAGTTTGATTTTAAAGGACCACCAGAGAGGGAAACATTTTATTTTTTTTATATTTACAGAATGTAGCTTTTAAAACGAAAAAAAGCCAAAAAGGCCCAACCGAGATAATATTTTATGATGTATTTAGCAGCAGGGATATTGTGCTTCTTCTTTGATTGTTTGTTGTAGTGTTTAGTTTCATTTTGAGTTTTCAGTGATTGAAATTGTTCCCAAAAAATTTTGACTTCATAAATGTATGCCCTATAAGTTATTTCACCATAGTTCAGTAGTTTATTAGTTCATCCAAAGTCTTTACAATTGAGCGTAGGCCTACACGTATGTGTGTATGCTTGTGTGTGTGTGTGGTGTGTGTGTGCAGTGTGCGTGGTGCGAGTGCGTGCGTGCGTGAGTGCGTGCGTGCGTGCGTGTGTGTGTGTGTGCGTGCGTGCGTGCAGTGCGTGCGTGCGTGCGTGCGTGCGCGTGCTTGCGTGCGTGTGTGTGTGTTGTGTGTGTAGTGTGAGTGCGGAGTGCGTTGCACATGTAGCTTGTGTTCATGAGCTGTTGTGGCTTTTGTTTATGTGTGTGCATTATTATTGTGCGTGTGTCGTGTGTGTGTCGTGTGTGGATTTTTGTGTATGAAGTAGGGGAAGACGGGGTAAAAAAGCCCCATGGGCGGGTAAGAAGCCCATGCCAATTATCTCATGAAATGAAGCAAATTTAAGCCACATTTTTGCCCATGAGACGAGGTGTTAATGTTTAGCATTTTCGTCTCATGGGCAAATTTGACTGAAAATTTTCTTTATTTCATGAGATAATTGACATGGGCTTCTTACCCGCCCATGGGCGTTTTACCCCGTCTTCACCTATATCTGTCTTGTCTGTGTATGATTACTTGCATAGATATGTCCATGTGTGTGCGTGCACACTCGCGGTTTTTCTTTCTATTGTTCTAGACACAACAGAGACTTCCACACTACTGTCCCAAGACTCCGCCCGCAAAGCAACCACACCACCGACCAACCCTTCTTCTACCACCACCACCACCACCACCGCTAACTCTACGTCAGCAGATGACGTCATCACTCACTTCGCTGACGCCACGGTGACTGACGGAAAGCCAATGGTGGCGGAGGAATTGGAGGACGAAGAGCTGAATGTAGGAGACCGAGTGGTGATTAAAGTAGACGAAGAGGAGCTACAGCGACTGCAGAAAGGCAGTGGAGGATGTACAGCTAGGATGTTACGGGTGAGGCTGATTTCTTGTCGTTGTTGTCGTCATCTTTGTCGTCTAACGGTTCTGTACCAACACATAGGCCGGGTAAAGTCAAGATGCAGATCAACACACAACACACACACACACAACACACATACACACACCCTGTCACAGACTTGGTTCATAGCATTCTTTCCGTCTTGTCTTTATATTCTACTATTAGAAAATGCATATTTTTAATCGTGTAAATGGATGAAAATCAACGTTAAAATATATATATATATTGCGCCCAATCCGTGAAATTGCCTATTTCATGAAATGGGCAAAATGCTTTGCTCAATTTATGAAATGGACCATGTATATCACATTTTTGAATCCCCATTCACACAGGCATTGATTAAGATTGATTCAACAGTATCA
>CM065698.1:33787073-33799573 GCA_017654935.2 Phymorhynchus buccinoides | reverse complement strand
TGAGTTTGGACGACCCATGGCTACCTCCTGATATCGTTTTCCTTTTAATTAACGCGACTGATGACGTAACAAAGATGACGTAACAAAGGCATTAATAATCAAAGGACAAAGGTCTCCACTGCAGGTAAGTATAGGGGAAGACGGGGTAAAAAGCGCATGGGCGGGTAAGAAGCCCACCCCAATTATCTCATGAAATAAAGAAAATTTCAGTCAAATTTGCCCATGAGACGAATGCTAAACATTAACGCTCGTCTCATGGGCAAAATGAGACTGAAATTTGCTTCATTTCATGAGATAATTGGGGTGGGCTTCTTACCCGCCCATGCGCTTTTTACCCCGTCTTCCCCTACTACACGGTGTAATAAAGACACTTTGAGTTTCGCCATATAAACACAACAAACACCAAATTATCAGTAGAGACCAGTCACAAACATGACATGACAAAGAGGACAAAGAGTCACACATTGCACATTGAGGTATTAGGTATTAGGTACTCTATAGTGTCACAGAGGCGTCTCTGTGAAATTCGGGTTGCTCCCACCTGGAGAGCGCGTCGCAGCCAGAGGCGCGCCACCCATTTTTTTTACATTTTTTTGGCATGCGATCTTTGTGTGGCTGATGAGGAAGGAAAGGGAGGGGTGGGGTAAATTTTGACCAAATGACAACCTTTTCGTAGCCATTGGGGTTAATTAACGTGTGCTAAGTGTATGGGCACACGGGACCTCGGTTTATCGTCTCATCGAAAGACCGTAAGGCCTAGTGTAAAGTGAGGGGAATGACATAAATGAGAATGAAAATCATAATGAAAACCAAACTGTGACGCAACAAGGATGACCGTAGCCCCTAAACAGTAACGGGGTTTGTTTGTTTGTTTCAGGTGGAGAGGGAGCACCAAGGCGTCACCCCCCTCATCTTTGCCTGCCTGAGGGGTCGCAGAACGTGCGCTGAGACGCTGCTGGGTCTGGGGGCTGACGTCAACAGAGCGGCCACTGAGGATCACCGAAAGACACCGCTGTGTGCAGTCGTTGAGGGGTGGGCATATGCTGTCTAATGCCCGTTTTATTTTATTTTTTAATTTTTGTTTTTTTTTGTTTGTTTTTGATGTGATTTTATGCTGTCTAATGCACTTATTAGAGATGTGGAGGTTTTTTGGGGGGTAGGAGACGTGTGTATGTGTGTGTTGTGTGTGTGGTGTGTGTGTGTGTGTGTGTGTTCGTTCTTTAATTTAATGTGACGTCTATTCACCTTACAGTGATCTTAGACAGAAACAAAAAAAAGGGAAAAAAAAGGGGGGGGGGGAAGAATTAAAAAGTTTATGTGTTAGTGTAATGGGTATTCTGAATGTGCATCTAGGGAAGGGATAGGTACAGGTGTATGAGGGTATGCTAGTCTATGTACATCATATAAATCACTTAAATAAATGGGGGGTGGGGCGGGGTGAGGGGTGTATTGGTCTTTGTACATACATAACTAATGTCAGCTAAATGTTAGTGAAACGCTTAAACTTACTTAGAATAATTATTGAATCCAACATTAAAAGAAAACAGTCAATAAAATTAATGAATAACATTAAAGTAAAATAATAACAATAACAAAACACATCATAATAAATGTCCAATAGGGCTCTCAAGAAGACCCCGGGCGACCTCCAACATTTTTGATTCATTTGAAATGATGTTCTCATACGTCGACATTGATTGTTCAGTGTCCCGTAACCAAGCAGGTAAATAGTTTTTCATATTTTCACAAAGAAAAATAACATGGAATGGTGTAATATGTTGTCCACAAATGCAAGTCACATGTTTACAAAATTTGGTTTTCAAAGCATCAAGCCGAAATCTAAAAATTACACTTTTTAAAATCCACCCTTGCTGAAGACTCTTAATTCCTGTTTTGTAATCTATTAGTTTTTTTAAGAAATTTCCCTTTTTGTCTTTTTTAACTGAAGATGAAGTTTCCTTTTGTCTTCTTAAAACGGAATCCCATGATGCTTTTCTCATGCAGGGATAAAGGAATCTTTGTTCAACTGTTTTCAGAGGTTGCACCATGTTTGGTTAACCGGTCAACCCTTTCATTTCCAGATCATTCGCAGTGTCGTGGAACCCAACAGAAATCAATAGAAGAACCACGTAAAGACAAACAATGAATTAAGTGGTACATTTCTTATATGAGTTCACCTCTCACTCTTGTATTAGAAAATGTTAAAGCTTGTAAGACTGATTTTGAATCGACACAAAATAGTATTTGAAATACAGAAAATGGAAAACCCAGAAGAAAGTTTAATGCCATAATAACAGCAACAAGTTCGGCAGTAAATATGGAAACATTTTTACCAAGGTGGTAAGCTTTCTCTACTTTTAAGGATGGAATTATAAATGCAGCACCTGATAAATGAGTGTCAAGTACAGAGCCGTCTGTGTATATTTTAAGGTGATTTACATACGTTTCATTTATATCTGACTTAACATATGTTGGCAGCAAGGGTCCATCGCATTTTCTTAAACTTGTATATTCTATATCATAGTTAGCCCGACCGAGTTCCCATTTAGGGATAGTGCTAAAATACACCAGAGGGGCAACGTGTTGCTGCTCAACACCCGATTTTGTAAATAAATCAGACGTATATGAGGCTATTGTTTTCAGATAATCTATTTTCTGTGCCCGCTTAGGAAAGTGTATTTCTGATTTTAATTCAGTTTCCCGGATACTTGAATTTATTTGGTGTGTGTGTGTGTGTGTGTGTGTGTGTGTGTGTGTGTGTGTGTGTGTGTGTGTGGTGTGTATGTGTGTGTGTGTGTGTGTGTATGTGTGGTGTGTGTGTGTGTGTGTGTGTTTGTGCAAAAGCTAATTTCTCTGTTTAGCACAGCTGTCTGTATTTCACTGAGGGGTGGGTATGCTGTCTAATGCACTTCTTAGAGATCTGGAGGGGTGGGGGGGGGGGGGGAGAGAACGTGTGTGTGTATGTGTGTGTGTGTGTGTGGTGCAAAAGCTCATTTCCCTGTTTAGCACCGCTGTCTTCTGCAGTCACTGAGGGGTGGGTATGCTGTCTAATGTACTTCTTAGAGTTGTGCGGCGGTGCGGGGGGGGGGGGAGAGACGTGTGTGTGTGTGTGTGTGTTTGTGTTCCGTGTGTGTGTGTGTGTGTGTGTGTGTGTGTGTGTGTGTGTGTGTGCAAAAGCTCATTTCCCTGTTTTAGTCACCGCTGTCTCAGCAGTCACTGAGGGGTGGGTATGGGGCTTAGAAGTATGCCTTTCTAGAGATGTGCGGTGGGGGGGGGGGGGGGGGGGGGAGGGAGACGTGTGTGTGGTGTGGTGTTGGGTGTGTGTGTGTGTGTGTGTGTGGTGTGTGTGTGTGTGTGTTTGCAACAAAGCACCATTTCCCTGTTTAGCACGCCTGCGAGAGTAGAGCCTTTCCCTTCCCTTTCTAGCCAATGAGAAGCTGATCCCTTGGATTAGACATTATCCGTTAAAATAGATGAAAAGAGAAAAGCGGGTTTGTTACTTCCTTATTTTAAGGGTAGATTGCATTTTGGGGTAGAAGCATGAAATTTGGTGTGAAGATATTCCTTACCATGCTGATTTGAAAAAGCAAAAGTTTGTTTGACCTTAATTGGTGGGTGTAGGCCTAAGTTCAACGGTGCATCCCTCACCAGATGGTTTTTCAGTGGAAAGGCTTTCCTAAAATATGACGGAAATATAGGCCTATCCGTCATGGCACAGGAAAAGCCACACCAAGACTTAATATAAGCGATGCAGTAAGCACAAGTTCCAGATTACTGCCGCCGTGGCGATCAAAGCCTTCCTTTGCTCCATTATATAACTAAGATGCAGCATGTTTTAATAGGCATTGCAGTACATACAGACATTAAACAGGCACAGTAGTCTCTTCTTCTTCCAGTTGGGCATGGTTATCCTGCCCCGCGCTCACCGGTCTTCATTCAGACCATTAATAGCGCACAGGATGCGTGCTATGTGAAATCGTGTCATCCATTCCACCGACACACACGGCCTACTCGTACCGAATAGTGGGATGGGCTTTAACGTGTGCGCAAGATCTTGTGCATGCGTTCGCACACAGGACCTCGGTCTTTGAAAAGTCTCATTCGAAGGACTTTTTCCCCAACTGACGTCAGGTACCCATTCACACCTGGGTGGAGTGAGGAAAGGACACACACCACTGTGAGCAGAGCTGGGTTCGAACCTGCGCACTTGTAAACCTGACGGATTACGAGCTAGCGACTCAGACTTACCAACTGATCCCTTCTATTGCGCATGTTGTTTTCATCACTTTCTTTACTGCAGTAAAAGCGAGGAGCTGGCCGAGTTGTTGCTGTCCAGAGGGGCAGACACCGGGCGGCTGTACAGAGATGGGCACACCCTGGCCCATATGTGCGTGCTCAGGAACAAAGTGGTCATCCTGCAGGCACTGGCCAGCCACGGGGCAGACCTCAACGTTAAGGTAAGGCAAGGACAGTCAGTAATTGTACAGCGCTTAGAGCTTCCTTGAAGAAGGACACATGTGTGTGGTCAGAAACAAAGTGGTCATCTTGCAGGCACTGGCCAGCAATGGAGCAAACCTCAATGTTAAGGTAAGGCAAGGCCAGTCAGTTATTGAACAGCGCTTAAAGCTTCCTTGAAGAGGGACACATGCCCGTGTGTGTTCTGCAACAAAGTGGTCATCCTGAAGGCACTGGCCAGCAATGGAGTAGATCTCAACGTTAAGGTAAAACAAGATCGCTCAGTTATTGAACACGCTTAGAGCTTCCTTGAAGAGAGACACATCCCCGTGTGTGTTCTGGAACAAAGTGGTCATCCTGAAGGCACTGGCCAGCAATGGAGTAGATCTCAACGTTAAGGTAAAACAAGATCGCTCAGTTATTCAACAGTACAGCTTCCTTACAGAGGGACACATCATGTGTTTGCTCTGGAACAAAGTGAAGGCACTGGCCAGCTACGGGGCAGATCTCAACGTTAAGGTAAAACAAGATCGCTCAGTTATTGAACAGCGCTTAGAGCTTCCTTGAAGAGAGACACATCCCCGTGTGTGTTCTGGAACAAAGTGGTCATCCTGAAGGCACTGGCCAGCAATGGAGTAGATCTCAACGTTAAGGTAAAACAAGATCGCTCAGTTATTCAACAGTACAGCTTCCTTACAGAGGGACACATCATGTGTTTGCTCTAGAACAAAGTGAAGGCACTGGCCAGCTACGGGGCAGATCTCAACGTTAAGGTAAAACAAGATCGCTCAGTTATTGAACAGCGCTTAGAGCTTCCTTGAAGAGAGACACATCCCCGTGTGTGCTCTGGAACAAAGTGGTCATCCTGAAGGCACTGGCCAGCAATGGAACGTTAAGATCTCAACGTTAAGGTAAAACAAGATCGCTCAGTTATTGAACAGCGCTTAGAGCTTCCTTGAAGAGAGACACATCCCCGTGTGTGTTCTGGAACAAAGTGGTCATCCTGAAGGCACTGGCCAGCAATGGAATAGATCTCAACGTTAAGGTAAAACAAGATCGCTCAGTTATTGAACAGCGCTTAGAGCTTCCTTACAGAGGGACACATCATGTGTTTGCTCTGGAACAAAGTAAAGGCACTGGCCAGCTACGGGGCAGATCTCAACGTTAAGGTAAAACAAGATCGCTCAGTTATTGAACAGCGCTTAGAGCTTCCTTGAAGAGAGACACATCCCCGTGTGTGCTCTGGAACAAAGTGGTCATCCTGAAGGCACTGGCCAGCAATGGAGTAGATCTCAACGTTAAGGTAAAACAACGCTCAGTTATTGAACAGCGCTTAGAGCTTCCTTGAAGAGAGACACATCCCTGTGTGTGCTCTGGAACAAAGTGGTCATCGTGAGTTAGGCACTGGCCAGCAATGGAGCAGATCTCAACGTTGAAGTAAAGCAGGGTCACTCATTAATTGCATAGTGCTTAGAAATTCCTTGAAGAGGGACACATCATGTGTGTGCTCAGGAACAAAGTGGTCATCCTGCAGGCACAGGCCAGCCGTGGTGCAGACATCAACGTTAAGGTAAGGCAAGGTCACTCAGTTATTGAACAGCGATTAGATCTTCCTTGAAGAGAGACACCTGGCTCACCGTTGTGTGCTCAGAAACAACCTTTCAATTCATCCTGCAGCTTAGGTGCTGTGCTAGCCAACCATGGAGCAAAGCTTAATCTTAAGGTAAGGCATGGACACTCAGTAATTGTACAGCGCTTAAAGCTTCCTTGAAGAGAGACACATCCCTGTACGTGCTCTGGAACAAAGTGGTCATCCTGAGTTAGGCACTGGCCAGCAATGGAGCAGATCTCAACGTTAAGGTAAAACACGATCGCTCAGTACTGCAGTACAGTACTGCTTCCTTGAATAAGGGATACACTGTGGCTCACCTGTGCGTGTTCAGAAACAACCCTTCGATTCATCCTCCAGGCACTAGCCAACCATGGAGCAAACCTTAATGCTAAAGTAAGGCATGGACACTCAGTTATTGAACAGCGCTTACAGCTTCCTTGAATAGGGATACACCTGTGTGTGCTCAGAAACAACCCTTCAATTCATCCTCCAGGCACTAGCTGTTGTGAATTTGTGGTCTATGACCATCATTAATTTGTTTCTGTTTAAAGATGTTTGTAGCTGGGTTCCCAGCATGCATTGTAATGAAGCTCACACACTCTTCGGTGCAGCCACCCACAAACCAGGACCCAGTAAAGTGTCTGGAAACGTCCATCGTCTTTTGTGTGAAAGTCTTGCTGAAAGAAAGAATCTCGAACATGAAAATTGGTGCCGAAACCCGGGAAGTCTTTCAAGTAATTTATGTGACGAGTGGAGTTTCCTTTGGGACGTTAGTTCAAGGTCTAGTCTAGTGTCAACCTCTGAATCTAATCTGCAAATTAAATGGCGTTGAGTGTAGAAGAACGGCTGCAGGTGCGTGCGGCGGCCAGAGGCTGGGTCACGCGCAGTTGCAATAAACTGGAGAAGTTATGCAAGGAGGATGCTGACAATGAAGATGCATTTAGGGCAGGTCTGATAGACTTAACAGAAAGGTTGAACCATTTAGACCAAGCTCAGTCAGCAGTGGAGCTGGCTATTAAGGAGGACAAACTTGAGGCCGACATCGAAGCAGCTGGTGTGTTTAGAGATAGGGCTAGATGTGTAAGATATCTTGCTATGAAAACTATCTCTTCCCAAGAAGAACCACATATCCGGAGCCTGGAAGCCTTGGACATCACCGGTGCGCAATACGGCGTGATACTCACACCGCTCATCCTTTCGCGACTTCCCCAGGAGCTGCGCATGGAGTGGGATGCGACGGAGAAACTCATGAGCGTGACCTGAACCTGAGCGTGACGGAGAGACGTGAGCGTTCTCAGACCTTCTGTCATGGCCACGACACTCCAGGGGGTTCGACACCGACTGCCGCGGCTCTTCAGATGGTGCCTGACCAGCATGCCTGCGGATTGTGCCAGGGGAGGGGCCATTCCTTGGCTCATTGTTTCCTTCTGTCGTGAACTGCACCACGGGACAGGAGACAAAAGCTTCGGGTGTGGGTGCTTGTTTCAAGTGTTTGAGTACTACTAAGGGCCACTCATTTCTCAAGTGTAAAGCAAAGTGTTCCAAGTGCAAGGGCGGGCACAATGCCCTGCTGTGTCCCTCTAAGGACCCAGAGTCCAATGATTTCCCCCCTCAGACCCCCAACGCAGGTACACACCAGGACCCAGAGTCCAATGATTTCCCCCCTCAGACCCCCAACGCAGGTACACACCAGGACCCAGAGTCCAATGATTTCCCCCCTCAGACCCCCAACGCAGGTACACACCAGGACCCAGAGTCCAATGATTTCCCCCCTCAGACCCCCAACGCAGGTACACACCAGGACCCAGAGTCCAATGATTTCCCCCCTCAGACCCCCAGCGCAGGTACACACCAGGACCCAGAGTCCAATGATTTCCCCCCTCAGACCCCCAACGCAGGTACACACCAGGACCCAGAGTCCAATGATTTCCCCCCTCAGACCCCCAACGCAGGTACACACCAGGACCCAGAGTCCAATGATTTCCCCCCTCAGACCCCCAACGCAGGTACACACCAGGACCCAGAGTCCAATGATTTCCCCCCTCAGACCCCCAACGCAGGTACACACCAGGACCCAGAGTCCAATGATTTCCCCCCTCAGACCCCCAACGCAGGTACACACCAGGACCCAGAGTCCAATGATTTCCCCCCTCAGACCCCCAGCGCAGGTACACACCAGGACCCAGAGTCCAATGATTTCCCCCCTCAGACCTTCAACGCAGGTACACACCAGGACCCAGAAATGCCAAGCTCAGGTGTGTCTAGTGTGAAAATGAATGTCAGGTGTTCGCACAGTCAGTGATGATGACAATCAAGCTCATGTTTTGTTGCAGACGGTCCAGGTCTCTGCGAGAGGCCAAGGCGGAGTGGCTGAGGCAGTCATTCTCTTTGACACTGGCTCTGATAGGTCCTATATTTCCAAGGATTTAGTGGATAGGATAGGACCAGAGTGGGTTGGCTCCCAGTCTCTAGCCTATGCGGCCTTTGGCACTGACAGTGTTAGCCGTGTCAAAGAGAGAAATTTGCACAGTGTGCGGCTGCAAGGGGATGGGGGGGAGGTGAAGTTGACTTTGACTGAAATCCCCATTATTTGTGCCCCGGTCTGTCAGCCGTCTGTTCCCGAAGAGGGTGTTATCATCCTTCGGCAGTGAGCTAGGCTTTGTCTCAGTTCCAGAAGGTGAAGGTGGATATCCTGGTGGGTCTGGATGCATACTGGAAGCTGATGACGAGTGAGATGAAGGTTTTGTCTCAGAGTTTGGTTGCTCAGAAGTCTGTCTTTGGATGGGTTTTGTCGGGGTGCTTGCCCGTTGCAGGTTCTGTGTCGAGCCAAGTAAGGGTCACTCATCAGCTGTTCTGTTCTGAGGTCTCAGAGGCAGGTTTAAAAAACTTCTGGGATTTGGAGTCTGTGAGTATTTCTAAAAGAACAGCCCCCTGTGGCTGATCCTGTGTTGGAGGAGTTCAACAAGATCAGAGTGTTCAGTTCGCTGAAGGGAGATATACAGTGTCTCTCCCATGAAAGAATGAAGAGGCAAAACAAACCCTTCTTGACAACAAGAAGCTTGCAGAAGCTCGTCTTGACAGTCTGAATCGTCGGCTCAACAAAGATCCAGAGTTGGAGGGTCGATATCATGAGGTTTTCAGTGGAATGCTGAAAGAAGGCTTTATTGAAGAGGTTCCTCCTGAGGAGATGGATGATTCCCGTCCTGTGTTCTATTTGCCGCATCGTCCAGTGGTCAAGGAGTCCAGTTTGACTACCAAGGTGCGTCCTGTTTTTGATGCTTCAGCTAAGGGTTACAATGATGGGTCTTTGAATGACTGTTTGAACACAGGTCCCTGTTTCCTGCCTGATCTGCCTGGGATGTTGCTGCGCTTCAGGCGTTGGAAGGTGGCATTGATTGCTGATGTGACAAAGGCGTTTCTGCAGATTAAGGTGTGTCCTGAGGATCGGTACGTGCATCACTTTCTGTGGAATGACCAAGGGGTCATCAAAGTGATGAGATTTGTCCGTGTGCCGTTTGGGAACAAAAGCAGTCCCTTTCTGCTGAATGCTACAGTGAAACATCATCTGGCTCAGTACCCGCCGTCTCAGGTGAAAGAGGAACTCTCTGAAAATATGTACATGGATGATTGGTTGTCAGGTTGTGATGATGACTCGCAGGCGTGTGAGATGCTCAAGGAGGCTCATGGGATCATGAGCGAGGCAGGCATGTCGCTTGCAAAATGGGGTTCAAACAGTGATCAGATCAGTGAAGAATTGTGCAAAACTTTCCAGGACAAGACGATTGAAGCAGAGTCCTTCAAGGTTCTTGGCATGCAGTGGACGCCTTCTCAGGATTGTTTTTTGTTTGAAGGCATTGTGATCTCGGGGGACTTGTGTCTCACCAAAAGAGTGGTTCTGAGTCTGATCTCTCGGCTGTTTGATCCTTTGGGATTCCTGACACCATTCATCATGACTGCAAAGTGTCTATTTCAACAGATCTGGCGACTAGGCTTGGACTGGGATCAGGTTCTGCCTGGTGATCTACAAGAGACTTTCTCATGGTGGATGAAGGGTCTTGACGTCTTGAAAGGGTGGAGGATTCCACGACGTTACTCAGAGACGCTATGGAGTGAGACTCCGGCCTATCAGCTTCATTGTTTCGGTGATGCTTCTCAGCAGGCATACGGTGCTTGTGTGTATCTGGTGATCCAGCATCTGGATGGCAAGTAGAGTTCATCCTTGGTCTTTTCTCGTGCAAAGGTAGCCCCTCTGAAGAGGATCAGTTTGCCTCGCCTGGAGCTTCTCGGTGCTGTACTCTGTGCGAGACTGATGGTGTACGTGAGACAGGCACTGAAACTGCCTGGTGATGTTGAGTGTCATTGTTGGACGGACTCTACTGTTGCTCTGGCATGGATTCAGAGTGATCCATACAAGTGGAAGACCTTTGTTGGCAACAGAGTTGCTGAAATTCAGGACCTGGTCAGTCCGGCGTAGTGGCATCATTGTCCTGGAAAGGACAATCTAGCAGATTTAGTCACTCGTGGTGTTTCCACTGAGGAGCTGGTGAAGTCCAGGTTGTGGCTTCATGGCCCATCGTTCCTGACGTCTGGTGTTGGCGATGCTGCTAGGCGCGCTGTGGTGGTTTCTCAAGACACAGGGGAGCAGCAAGCAGATTGTGATGAAGTGTGTGTGGAACAGACCAACAGAAAGGACATGACACACATGCTGATAGCTTTGGCAGAAGAAGCAGAGACTCAAACTCTTGTGGTCGGCTCCACAGGAACTGATTCAGGTGCAGTCATTGAGATTGAACGATACAGCAGTTTGACGAAGGCCATAAGAGTGATGGGCTATGTCTTGTGGTTTGTTCAGAATTTGAGAGCTTCAAGTGAGGAAAGGAAACAAGGTGATCTGTCTTTTGGGGAGCTTTCTGATGCAAAGGTTCAGTTGCTGAAACAGGCACAGAGTGTCTATGGTAAAGAAATGAAGACCTTGAGAAACGGTGGGTCGGTTTCCCGTAGCTCTTTTATTTTCAAACTGTCCCCATTCTTGGGACAGGATGGTCTGCTCCGTGTTCAGGGAAGGCTTCAGTTTGTAGGCTGGCCAACTGAAGCTCAGCATCCGATCATAGTGCCTAAAGGTCATGCGGGCTTGCTGTTAGCCCGTCATGTGCATTCGACCATGAAGCATGCTGGTGTGAATTGCATGTTAGTGCAGCGGAGAGCCCAGTAT
Source organism: Phymorhynchus buccinoides (assembly GCA_017654935.2). Taxonomy (NCBI): domain Eukaryota; kingdom Metazoa; phylum Mollusca; class Gastropoda; order Neogastropoda; family Raphitomidae; genus Phymorhynchus; species Phymorhynchus buccinoides. The sequence continues at coordinate 33,788,294 of CM065698.1, read as the reverse complement.
TGGATTGTGGGTGCACGGCGCATCTGCAAAAGAGTGAAGAAGGATTGCATGCCTTGTCAGCGTTTAGACGCTCCCCCTGGTGCTCAAACCATGGCACTCTTGCCTGATCTGAGAGTTCAACAGGCGCCCCCCTTTTCTGTGACAGGTTTGGATCATGCAGGACCGTTGTACTCTTGTGATTTTCCAGGAAGGAAATTCTATGTTCTCCTGTTCACTTGTGCAGTGACCAGAGCGATACATTTGGAATTGGTGGATTCCATGTCTTGTGAAATGAATGTCATGGCGTTGCGTCGCTTCTTCGCACGTAGAGGTAGCCTTCGGTGTTGATGTCAGACAATGCGAAAGGTCAACCATGGAGAAAACCTTAATGTTAAAGTAAGGCATGGACACTCAGTTATTGAACAGCGCTTACAGCTTCCTTGAATAGGGATACACCCTGGCTCACCTGTGCGTGCTCAGAAACAATCCTTCGATTCATCCTCCAGGCACTAGCCAACCATGGAGCAAACCTTAATGTTAAAGTAAGGCATGGACACTCAGTTATTGAATAGCGCTTACAGCTTCCTTGAATAGGGGTACACCCTGGCTCACCTGTGCATGCAACAACCCTGCAGGCACTGGTCTGCCATAGTGCAGACCTCAACGGTAAGGTAAAGACATGGAAATTCAATTGTTCAGAACTTCGAGTTTCTTTCAAGACGGTCACATGCGTACCCAGGAACGAACCAGGTCATCCTGCAGGCACTGGAAAGCCACGAAATTAGTTCTCGTTTGTATCTAGGCATAATATTATGTATGTACATTTTTGGCCATTGTTTACAATCTTTTTCATCCCCATTTCTATCCACCTCCCCCACACTTCTCCTCCTCTCCTGCCCCATTCTTCCCGACGCCCCGACCCACTACTCTCAACCTATACGCTAAAAATATACTTTCACGACCCACCATTCTTGAATTAACCTTTACAGGACTTCTGGGGTCGCCCACGACCCCTTGACACACAAAACATGTTATATCTCTAAAACTATTTAAGCAATCTTCATGAAATTTCATGACTTTGTCAAAAACGTAAATGGCTTTAAGTGTGTTAAATTTCTTTAATGTGTATTAAATATAAATGACGTAATATGACGCGTAATTTTGATATACCTGTCCGGATGACGGGGGTCTCCCACGAGACCCCTACTTTAAAGAGCACTGCAGTGCATTGATTAGGGTCTG
>CM065698.1:33780531-33783031 GCA_017654935.2 Phymorhynchus buccinoides | reverse complement strand
TACCATACCATACCACACCATACCATACCATACCAACTACCATACCATACCACCACCATACCACACCATACCATACCATACCATACCATACCATACCATACCATACCATACCATACCATACCATACCATACCATACCATACCATACCATACCATACCATACTACCATACCATACCATACCATACCATACCATACCATACCACACCATACCATACCATACCATACCATACCATACCATACCATACCATACCATACCACACCATACCATACCATACCATACCATACCATACCACACCATACCATACCACACCATACCACACCATACCATACCATACCATACCATACCATTGTACACCATACCATACCATACCATACCATACCATACCACACCATACCATACCATACCATACCATACCATACCATACCATACCACACCATACCATACCATACCACACCATACCATACCATACCATACTACACCACACCATACCATACTACACTAAATAAACTATTTGACGGACTATAAGGCGATACTTTTCTTCCCCAGACTGAGACCCCCGCGCCTTTTAATGTGACTGATAACATACTAAGACAATAATGTAACACAATTTGACTTTTGTGTTAAATGTGGGAGGTGCGCCTTATGCAAGCAATCATGTGCGCCTTATACAAGCAATCATGTGCGCCTTATACAAGCAATCTGGTGCGCCTTATACAAGCAATCAGGTGCGCCTTATACAAGCAATCAGGTGCGCCTTATACAAGCAATCAGGTGCGCCTTATACAAGCAATCAGGTGCGCCTTATACAAGCAATCAGGTGCGCCTTATACAAGCAATCAGGTGCGCCTTATACAAGCAATCAGGTGCGCCTTATACAAGCAATCAGGTGCGCCTTATAGTCTGCAAAATGCGGTACATTCTACTTTTCTCTACTCTACTGCTCTAGGCAACTCTACTTAGTCTACTAGTCAACTCTTCTCTGCTTATGTACTCTACTCTAACTTGTGATCTGCGCAGATAAGCGAGGCTTGGTGTAATAACAAAAATGAGGATGTTTAATGCTTGCTTAATATCTTGTGTTATGGATTTATTTTCCCTTTTTTGGGGTAAGATTTAACAATTCCCCCTTCCCACTGTTCCCTTTGACATGGGCAGATGGCCCGGTTCATTAAAACGTTGTTCATTGGTCATTGTTGTTCACTGTACTCTACCCTAACTCTATTCTACTCTGCTAGTCATGAAGGCAGACAGAGGACAGTTATACCCAGTTCCAGCAAGGCCTCCGCTGTCTGCAGTCTGGCAGTGTGACTGGCGATCATCAGAGCAGTCTGGTTGGTTCTGCCTTGTCTGGCATCGATGTTAGCACCACCCTGGAAAGAAAGGATCAGCCCAGGGTTATTGCCATGGACCTTTTGTTTTTGTTGTTGTTGTTGTCTTACCCTGGCTTAAAAACTCCGGGGACCATCCCAACAGCCGAACACTATGGCCCAAATGCACCCAGCTAGGGATGAGAACATAAGGTATGTGACCGTTTAAAAAAATATCCATGCCACGTGGGCAGCCACACTCCGATTTCGGAGGATTTTAGACTGATGATGTTAGGCTAGGAGCTTGTCATGGCTTAAGACAATCCCCGCATAACCATGCAGAACATAACAATATTTCGATGTAGCCTTGGTCTTCTAGCATGTTAACAGGTCTGACACAGCCTCATACCAAGGCGCATCATGGATCTGAAAGAACAGAAAGAGATAGAGAGAAAACAAAAAGCGGAGATCGAGAGAACGCCAACAAACCAGCCAACGAGACACACGGTAACAAAATTTGACAGAGACAGAGAGAGAACAGTGTTTTAAAACAAGCGCGAAATCGCAATAGTTAGTGGCACGCGGTCTATTTTTACCACTCCAATCATGAGTCACCTCCCCTGGCTTTTCAATAATTTTAATCTGTAAACCAGAATGTTATCTCTGCACCATTTCGTAACTTTTTATATCTTTTGGAAAACATTTAAAACTATGTATCCTACTTATACTCATCAAAAGAAGCACCGCATACTCGTCGTGTCTGTTGTAGTGTCTGTATTACGTATGTTTATTATTTTGTACGCTTTTAAAATACATCATTTTAAAGAGCGGCCTCAATTTGAAGTGTAGCCTCGATATTCCAATCGTGGCGGTACCATAGCCGATGAGGTTTAACCGAGGCGTGGTTACCGCTACACTTATCTATATAGTTAAAAAATCGGGACTTTACTGGAGTTGCACTGCCTCCGGGCATTGCCTCCAGTATCGTTCCCACCATCTTTGTATCTACAAATGTCCCATATGTGTCTGTTCCAGACCGAGAGGACGTAAAACACCATTTTTCATTAATTCATTCGCCTCGATTTGAAGTGCGACAATTTTGTCAAAATGTGCGACAATTTTGGACCGACCGACCGACAGACAAAGTGAGTTATAGGTTTGTGGCTTGAGCCACAAACAAAAACAACGATAAA
>CM065698.1:33765531-33775531 GCA_017654935.2 Phymorhynchus buccinoides | reverse complement strand
GAAAGTCTCTTGTAGATCACCAGGCAGAACCTGATCCCAGTCCAAGCCTAGTCGCCAGATCTGTTGAAATAGACACTTTGCAGTCATGATGAACGGTGTCAGAAATCCCAAAGGATCAAACAGCCGAGAGATCAGACTCAGAACCACTCTTTTGGTGAGACACAAGTCCCCCGAGATCACAATGCCTTCAAACAAAAAACAATCCTGAGAAGGCGTCCACTGCATGCCAAGAACCTTGAAGGACTCTGCTTCAATCGTCTTGTCCTGGAAAGTTTTGCACAATTCTTCACTGATCTGATCACTGTTTGAACCCCATTTTGCAAGCGACATGCCTGCCTCGCTCATGATCCCATGAGCCTCCTTGAGCATCTCACACGCCTGCGAGTCATCATCACAACCTGACAACCAATCATCCATGTACATATTTTCAGAGAGTTCCTCTTTCACCTGAGACGGCGGGTACTGAGCCAGATGATGTTTCACTGTAGCATTCAGCAGAAAGGGACTGCTTTTGTTCCCAAACGGCACACGGACAAATCTCATCACTTTGATGACCCCTTGGTCATTCCACAGAAAGTGATGCACGTACCGATCCTCAGGACACACCTTAATCTGCAGAAACGCCTTTGTCACATCAGCAATCAATGCCACCTTCCAACGCCTGAAGCGCAGCAACATCCCAGGCAGATCAGGCAGGAAACAGGGACCTGTGTTCAAACAGTCATTCAAAGACCCATCATTGTAACCCTTAGCTGAAGCATCAAAAACAGGACGCACCTTGGTAGTCAAACTGGACTCCTTGACCACTGGACGATGCGGCAAATAGAACACAGGACGGGAATCATCCATCTCCTCAGGAGGAACCTCTTCAATAAAGCCTTCTTTCAGCATTCCACTGAAAACCTCATGATATCGACCCTCCAACTCTGGATCTTTGTTGAGCCGACGATTCAGACTGTCAAGACGAGCTTTTGCAAGCTTCTTGTTGTCAAGAAGGGTTTGCTTTGCCTCTTCATTCTTCCATGGGAGAGACACTGTATATCTCCCTTCAGCGAACTGAACACTCTGATCTTGTTGAACTCCTCCAACACAGGATCAGCCACAGGGGGCTGTTTTTTAGAAATACTCACAGTCTCCAAATCCCAGAAGTTTTTTAAACCTGCCTCTGAGACCTCAGAACAGAACAGCTGATGAGTGACCCTTACTTGGCTCGACACAGAACCTGCAACGGGCAAGCACCCCGACAAAACCCATCCAAAGACAGACTTCTGAGCAACCAAACTCTGAGACAAAAACTTCATCTCACTCGTCATCAGCTTCCAGTATGCATCCAGACCCACCAGGATATCCACCTTCACCTTCTGACATTCTGGAACTGAGACAAAGCCTAGCTCACTACCGAAGGATGATAACACCCTCTTCGGGAACAGACGGCTGACAGACCGGGGCACAAATAATGGGGATTTCAGTCAAAGTCAACTTCACCTCCCCCCCATCCCCTTGCAGCCGCACACTGTGCACATTTCTCTCTTTGACACGGCTAACACTGTCAGTGCCAAAGGCCGCATAGGCTAGACTGGGAGCCAACCCACTCTGGTCCTATCCTATCCACTAAATCCTTGGAAATATAGGACCTATCAGAGCCAGTGTCAAAGAGAATGACTGCCTCAGCCACTCCGCCTTGGCCTCTCGCAGAGACCTGGACTGTCTGCAACAAAACATGAGCTTGATTTTCATCATCACTGACTGTGCGAACACCTGACACATTCATTTTCACACTAGACACACCTGAGCTTGGCATTTCTGGGTCCTGGTGTGTACCTGCGTTGGGGGTCTGAGGGGGGAAATCATTGGACTCTGGGTCCTGGTGTGTACCTGCGCTGGGGGTCTGAGGGGGGAAATCATTGGACTCTGGGTCCTGGTGTGTACCTGCGTTGGGGGTCTGAGGGGGGAAATCATTGGACTCTGGGTCCTGGTGTGTACCTGCGTTGGGGGTCTGAGGGGGGAAATCATTGGACTCTGGGTCCTGGTGTGTACTCTGGGTCCTGGTGTGTACCTGCGTTGGGGGTCTGAGGGGGGAAATCATTGGACTCTGGGTCCTGGTGTGTACCTGCGTTGGGGGTCTGAGGGGGGAAATCATTGGACTCTGGGTCCTGGTGTGTACCTGCGTTGGGGGTCTGAGGGGGGAAATCATTGGACTCTGGGTCCTGGTGTGTACCTGCGTTGGGGGTCTGAGGGGGAAAATCATTGGACTCTGGGTCCTGGTGTGTACCTGCGTTGGGGGTCTGAGGGGGGAAATCATTGGACTCTGGGTCCTTAGAGGGACACAGCAGGGCATTGTGCCCGCCCTTGCACTTGGAACACTTTGCTTTACACTTGAGAAATGAGTGGCCCTTTATAGTACTCAAACACTTGAAACAAGCACCCACACCCCAAAGCTTTTGTCTCCTGTCCCGTGGTGCAGTTCACGACAGAAGGAAACAATGAGCCAAGGAATGGCCCCTCCCCTGGCACAATCCGCAGGCACGCTGGTCAGGCACCGTCTGAAGAGCCGCGGCAGTCGGTGTCGAGCCCCCTGGAGTGTCGTGGCCATGACAGAAGGTCTGAGAACGCTCACGTCTCTCCGTCTCCTTCTTCAGGAATTCCACGAGGTAGTTCAGGTCACGCTCATGAGTTTCTCCGTCGCATCCCACTCCATGCGCAGCTCCTGGGGAAGTCGCGAAAGGATGAGCGGTGTGAGTATCACGCCGTATTGCGCACCGGTGATGTCCAAGGCTTCCAGGCTCCGGATATGTGGTTCTTCTTGGGAAGAGATAGTTTTCATAGCAAGATATCTTACACATCTAGCCCTATCTCTAAACACACCAGCTGCTTCGATGTCGGCCTCAAGTTTGTCCTCCTTAATAGCCAGCTCCACTGCTGACTGAGCTTGGTCTAAACGGTTCAACCTTTCTGTTAAGTCTATCAGACCTGCCCTAACTGCATCTTCATTGTCAGCATCCTCCTTGCATAACTTCTCCAGTTTATTGCAACTGCGCGTGACCCAGCCTCTGGCCGCCGCACGCACCTGCAGCCGTTCTTCTACACTCAACGCCATTTAATTTGCAGATTAGATTCAGAGGTTGACACTAGACTAGACCTTGAACTAACGTCCCAAAGGAAACTCCACTCGTCACATAAATTACTTGAAAGACTTCCCGGGTTTCGGCACCAATTTTCATGTGAGAGATTCTTTCTTTCAGCAAGACTTTCACACAAAAGACGATGGACGTTTCCAGACACTTTACTGGGTCCTGGTTTGTGGGTGGCTGCACCGAAGAGTGTGTGAGCTTCATTACAATGCATGCTGGGAACCCAGCTACAAACATCTTTAAACAGAAACAAATTAATGATGGTCATAGACCACAAATTCACAACAGCTAGTGCCTGGAGGATGAATCGAAGGGTTGTTTCTGAGCACGCACAGGTGTGCCAGGGTGTATCCCTATTCAAGGAAGCTGTAAGCGCTGTTCAATAACTGTAAGCGCTGTTCAATAACTGAGTGTCCATGCCTTACTTTAGCATTAAGGTTTGCTCCATGGTTGGCTAGTGCCTGGAGGATGAATCGAAGGGTTGTTTCTGAGCACGCACAGGTGAGCCAGGGTGTATCCCTATTCAAGGAAGCTGTAAGCGCTGTTCAATAACTGAGTGTCCATGCCTTACTTTAGCATTAAGGTTTGCTCCATGGTTGGCTAGTGCCTGGAGGATGAATCGAAGGGTTGTTTCTGAGCACGCACAGGTGAGCCAGGGTGTATCCCTATTCAAGGAAGCTGTAAGCGCTGTTCAATAACTGAGTGTCCATGCCTTACTTTAGCATTAAGGTTTGCTCCATGGTTGGCTAGTGCCTGGAGGATGAATCGAAGGGTTGTTTCTGAGCACGCACAGGTGAGCCAGGGTGTATCCCTATTCAAGGAAGCTGTAAGCGCTGTTCAATAACTGAGTGTCCATGCCTTACTTTAGCATTAAGGTTTGCTCCATGGTTGGCTAGTGCCTGGAGGATGAATCGAAGGGTTGTTTCTGAGCACGCACAGGTGAGCCAGGGTGTATCCCTATTCAAGGAAGCTGTAAGCGCTGTTCAATAACTGAGTGTCCATGCCTTACTTTAGCATTAAGGTTTGCTCCATGGTTGGCTAGTGCCTGGAGGATGAATCGAAGGGTTGTTTCTGAGCACGCACAGGTGAGCCAGGGTGTATCCCTATTCAAGGAAGCTGTAAGCGCTGTTCAATAACTGAGTGTCCATGCCTTACTTTAGCATTAAGGTTTGCTCCATGGTTGGCTAGTGCCTGGAGGATGAATCGAAGGGTTGTTTCTGAGCACGCACAGGTGAGCCAGGGTGTATCCCTATTCAAGGAAGCTGTAAGCGCTGTTCAATAACTGAGTGTCCATGCCTTACTTTAGCATTAAGGTTTGCTCCATGGTTGGCTAGTGCCTGGAGGATGAATCGAAGGGTTGTTTCTGAGCACGCACAGGTGAGCCAGGGTGTATCCCTATTCAAGGAAGCTGTAAGCGCTGTTCAATAACTGAGTGTCCATGCCTTACTTTAGCATTAAGGTTTGCTCCATGGTTGGCTAGTGCCTGGAGGATGAATCGAAGGGTTGTTTCTGAGCATGCACAGGTGAGCCAGGGTGTATCCCTATTCAAGGAAGCTGTAAGCGCTGTTCAATAACTGAGTGTCCATGCCTTACTTTAGCATTAAGGTTTGCTCCATGGTTGGCTAGTGCCTGGAGGATGAATCGAAGGGTTGTTTCTGAGCACGCACAGGTGAGCCACAGTGTATTCCTTATTCAAGGAAGCAGTACTGTACTGCAGTACTGAGCGATCGTGTTTTACCTTAACGTTGAGATCTGCTCCATTGCTGGCCAGTGCCTAACTCAGGATGACCACTTTGTTCCAGAGCACGTACAGGGATGTGTCTCTCTTCAAGGAAGCTTTAAGCGCTGTACAATTACTGAGTGTCCATGCCTTACCTTAAGATTAAGCTTTGCTCCATGGTTGGCTAGCACAGCACCTAAGCTGCAGGATGAATTGAAAGGTTGTTTCTGAGCACACACCGGTGAGCCAGGTGTCTCTCTTCAAGGAAGATCTAATCGCTGTTCAATAACTGAGTGTCCTTGCCTTACCTTAACGTTGATGTCTGCACCATGGCTGGCCAGTGCCTGCAGGATGACCACTTTGTTCCAGAACACACACGGGGATGTGTCTCTCTTCAAGGAAGCTCTAAGCGCTGTTCAATAACTGAGCGATCTTGTTTTACCTTAACGTTGAGATCTGCCCCGTAGCTGGCCAGTGCCTTCACTTTGTTCTAGAGCAAACACATGATGTGTCCCTCTTTAAGGAAGCTGTACTGTTCAATAACTGAGCGATCTTGTTTTACCTTAACGTTGAGATCTACTCCATTGCTGGCCAGTGCCTTCAGGATGACCACTTTGTTCCAGAACACACACGGGGATGTGTCTCTCTTCAAGGAAGCTCTAAGCGCTGTTCAATAACTGAGCGATCTTGTTTTACCTTAACGTTGAGATCTACTCCATTGCTGGCCAGTGCCTTCAGGATGACCACTTTGTTCCAGAACACACACGGGCATGTATCCCTCTTCAAGGAAGCTTTAAGCGCTGTTCAATAACTGACTGGCCTTGCCTTACCTTAACATTGAGGTTTGCTCCATTGCTGGCCAGTGCCTGCAAGATGACCACTTTGTTTCTGACCACACACATGATGTGTCCTTCTTCAAGGAAGCTCTAAGCGCTGTACAATTACTGACTGTCCTTGCCTTACCTTAACGTTGAGGTCTGCCCCGTGGCTGGCCAGTGCCTGCAGGATGAGGGGTTTGTTCCTGAGCACGCACATATGGGCCAGGGTGTGCCCATCTCTGTACAGCCGCCTGGTGTCTGCCCCTCTGGACAGCAACAACTCGGCCAGCTCCTCGCTTTTACTGCAGTAAAGAAAGTGATGAAAACAACATGCGCAATAGAAGGGATCAGTTGGTAAGTCTGAGTCGCTAGCTCGTAATCCGTCAGGTTTACAAGTGCGCAGGTTCGAACCCAGCTCTGCTCACAGTGGTGTGTGTCCTTGGGAAAGGCACTTTACTCCTATTTTCCTCACTCCACCCAGGTGTAAATGGGTACCTGACGTCAGTTGGGGAAAAAGTCCTTCGAATGAGACTTTTCAAAGACCGAGGTCCTGTGTGCGAACGCATGCACAAGATCTTGCGCACACGTTAAAGCCCATCCCACTATTCGGTACGAGTAGGCCGTGTGTGTCGGTGGGATGGATGACACGATTTCACATAGCACGCATCCTGTGCGCTATTAATGGTCTGAATGAAGACCGGTGAGCGCGGGGCAGGATAACCATGCCCAACTGGAAGAAGAAGAGACTACTGTGCCTGTTTAATGTCTGTATGTACTGCAATGCCTATTAAAACATATAGCTGCATCTTAGTTATATAATGGAGCAAAGGAAGGCTTTGATCGCCACGGCGGCAGTAATCTGGAACTTGTGCTTACTGCATCGCTTATATTAAGTCTTGGTGTGGCTTTGCCTGTGCCATGACGGATAGGCCTATATTTCCGTCATATTTTAGGAAAGTCTTTCCACTGAAAAACCATCTGGTGAGGGATGCACCGTTGAACTTAGGCCTACACCCACCAATTAAGGTCAAACAAACTTTTGCTTTTTCAAATCAGCATGGTAAGGAATATCTTCACACCAAATTTCATGCTTCTACCCCAAAATGCAATCTACCCTTAAAATAAGGAAGTAACAAACCCGCTTTTCTCTTTTCATCTATTTTAATGGATAATGTCTAATCCAAGGGATCAGCTTCTCATTGGCTAGAAAGGGAAGGGAAAGGCTCTACTCTCGCAGCGTGCTAAACAGGGAAATGTGCTTTTGCAAACACACACGCACGCACGCACACGCACACACACACACGCACACACACACACACACACACACACACACACACACAATAAATTTAAGTATCCGGGAAACTGAATTAAAATAAGAAATACACTTTCCTAAGCGGGCACAGAAAATAGATTATCTGAAAACAATAGCCTCATATACGTCTGATTTATTTACAAAACCGGGTGTTGAGCAGCAACACGTTGCCCCTCAGGTGTATTTTAACACTATCCCTAAATGGGCACTCGGTCGGGCTAACTATGATATAGAATATACAAGTTTAAGAAAATGCGATGAACCCTTGCTGCCAACATATGTTAAGTCACATATAAATGTTACGTATGTAAATCACCTTAAAATATACACAGACGGCTCTGTACTTGACACTCATTTATCAGGTGCTGCATTTATAATTCCATCCTTAAAAGTAGAGAAAGCTTACCACCTTGGTAAAAATGTTTCCATATTTACTGCCGAACTTGTTGCTGTTATTATGGCATTAAACTTTCTTCTGGGTTTTCCATTTTCTGTATTTCAAATACTATTTTGTGTCGATTCAAAATCAGTCTTACAAGCTTTAACATTTTCTAATACAAGAGTGAGAGGTGAACTCATATAAGAAATTTACCACTTAATTCATTGTTTGTCTTTACGTGGTTCTTCTATTGATTTCTGTTGGGTTCCATCACACTGCGAATGGTCTGGAAATGAAAGGGTTGACCGGTTAACCAAACATGGTGCAACCACTGAAAACAGTTTAACAAAGATAGACATTCCTTTATCCCTGCATGAGAAAAGCATCATGGGATTCCGTTTTAAGAAGACAAAAGGAAACTTCATCTTCAGTTAAAAAAGACAAAAAGGGAAATTTCTTAAAAAAACTAATAGATTACAAAACAGGAATTAAGAGTCTTCATCAAGGGTGGATTTTAAAAAGTGCAATTTTTAGATTTCGGCTTGATGCTTTGAAAACCAAATTTTGTAAACATGTGACTTGCATTTGTGGACAACATATTACACCATTCCACGTACTTTTTCTGTGTGAAAATATGAAAAACTATTTACCTGCTTGGTTACGGGACACTGAACAATCAATGTCGACGTATGAGAACATCATTTCAAATGAATCAAAAATTTTGGAGGTCGCCCGGGGACTTCTTGAGAGCCCTATTGGACATTTATTATGATGTGTTTTGTTATTGTTATTATTTTACTTTAATGTTATTCATTAATTTTATTGACTGTTTTCTTTTAATGTTGGATTCAATAATTATTCTAAGTAAGCTTAAGCGTTTCACTAACATTTAGCTGACATTAGTTATGTATGTACAAAGACCAATACACCCCTCACCCCGTCCCACCCCCCATTTGTTTAAGTGATTTATATGTGTACATAGACTAGCATACCCTCATACACCTGTACCTATCCCTTCCCTAGATGCACATTCAGAATACCCATTACACTAACACATAAACTTTTTAATTCTTCCCCCCCCCCCTTTTTTCCCTTTTTTTGTTGTTGTCTAAGATCACTGTAAGGTGAATAGACGTCACATTAAATTAAAGAACGAACACACACACACACACACACACACACACACACACACATACACACGTCTCCTACCCCCAAAAAACCCTCCACATCTCTAATAAGTGCATTAGACAGCATATGCCCACCCCTCAACGACTGCACACAGCGGTGTCTTTCGGTGATCCTCAGTGGCCGCTCTGTTGACGTCAGCCCCCAGACCCAGCAGCGTCTCAGCGCACGTTCTGCGACCCCTCAGGCAGGCAAAGATGAGGGGGGTGACGCCTTGGTGCTCCCTCTCCACCTGAAACAAACAAACAAACCCCGTTACTGTTTAGGGGCTACGGTTATCCTTGTTGCGTCACAGTTTGGTTTTCATTATGATTTTCATTCTCATTTATGTCATTCCCCTCACTTTACACTAGGCCTTACGGATGAGACGATAAACCGAGGTCCCGTGTGCCCATACACTTAGCACACGTTAATTAACCCCAATGGCTACGAAAAGGTTGTCATTTGGTCAAAATGTACCCTCCTCCCTTTCCTTCCTCGTCAGCCACACAAAGATCGCATGCCAAAAAATGTAAAAAAAATGCGTGGCGCGCCTCTGGCTGCGACGCGCTCTCCAGGTGGGAGCAACCCGAATTTCACAGAGATGCCTCTGTGACACTATAGAGTACCTAATACCTAATACCTCAATGTGCAATGTGTGACTCTTTGTCCTCTTTGTCATGTCATGTTTGTGACTGGTCTCTACTGATAATTTGGTGTTTGTTGTGTTTATATGGCGAAACTCAAAGTGTCTTTATTACACCGTGTAGTAGGGGAAGACGGGGTAAAAAGCGCATGGGCGGGTAAGAAGCCCACCCCAATTATCTCATGAAATGAAGCAAATTTCAGTCTCATTTTGCCCTTGAGACGAGCGTTAATGTCTAGCATTCGTCTCATGGGCAAATTTGACTGAAATTTTCTTTATTTCATGAGATAATTGGGGTGGGCTTCTTACCCGCCCATGCGCTTTTTACCCCGTCTTCCCCTATACTTACCTGCAGTGGAGACCTTTGTCCTTTGATTATTAATGCCTTTGTTACGTCATCTTTGTTACGTCATCAGTCGCGTTAATTAAAAGGAAAACGATATCAGGAGGTAGCCATGGGTCGTCCAAACTCAGGCACCTTGAAAGATTATTTTGTTGATAAGACACATTAAACTTGCTCTCTGTCTTTCTTTCTGTCTCTGTCTCTCTCAAACACACAAATCAAAGACATAGGCCTATACATAAGCAGGAATGCAAAGATACAGACACATACACACAGAAACACGCACACACATACACACGCACAAGCTATCTCTCTCGCACGCACATACAATGACACACAGAGAGGGAGAGAGGGAGGGGGAGGAGATAAATAGACTGAGAAGAGAGAGAGAGAGAGAGAGAGAGAGAGAGAGAGAGAGAGAGAGAGAGACAGAGAGAGACAGAGACAGAGAGAGAGAGAGAGAGAGAGAGAGAGAGAGAGAGAGAGA
>CM065698.1:33743031-33750531 GCA_017654935.2 Phymorhynchus buccinoides | reverse complement strand
TGCATTTTCTAATAGTAGAATATAAAGACAAGACGGAAAGAATGCTATGAACCAAGTCTGTGACAGGGTGTGTGTGTGTGTGTGTGTGTGTGTGTGTTGATCTGCATCTTGACTTTACCCGGCCTATGTGTTGGTACAGAACCGTTAGACGACAAAGATGACGACAACAACGACAAGAAATCAGCCTCACCCGTAACATCCTAGCTGTACATCCTCCACTGCCTTTCTGCAGTCGCTGTAGCTCCTCTTCGTCTACTTTAATCACCACTCGGTCTCCTACATTCAGCTCTTCGTCCTCCAATTCCTCCGCCACCATTGGCTTTCCGTCAGTCACCGTGGCGTCAGCGAAGTGAGTGATGACGTCATCTGCTGACGTAGAGTTAGCGGTGGTGGTGGTGGTGGTGGTAGAAGAAGGGTTGGTCGGTGGTGTGGTTGCTTTGCGGGCGGAGTCTTGGGACAGTAGTGTGGAAGTCTCTGTTGTGTCTAGAACAATAGAAAGAAAAACCGCGAGTGTGCACGCACACACATGGACATATATATGCAAGTAATCATACACAGACAAGACAGATATAGGTGAAGACGGGGTAAAAAGCCCATGGGCGGGTAAGAAGCCCATGTCAATTATCTCATGAAATAAAGAAAATTTCAGTCAAATTTGCCCATGAGACGAATGCTAAACATTAACACTCGTCTCATGGGCAAAATGTGGCTGTAATTTGCTTCATTTCATGAGATAATTGGCATGGGCTTCTTACCCGCCCATGGGCTTTTTACCCCGTCTTCCCCTACTTCATACACAAAAATCCACACACGACACACGCACAATAATAATGCACACACATAAACAAAAGCCACAACAGCTCATGAACAAAAGCATACATGTGCACGCACTCACGTACACACACACACACACACACACACACACGCACGCACGCACGCACGCACGCACGCACGCACGCACACACACACACACACACACACGCACGCACGCACGCACGCACGCACGCACGCACGCACGCACGCACGCACACACGCACACACGCACACACACACACACACACACACACACAAGCATACACACATACGTGTAGGCCTACGCTCAATTGTAAAGACTTTGGATGAACTAATAAACTACTGAACTATGGTGAAATAACTTATAGGGCATACATTTATGAAGTCAAATTTTGTTGGGAACAAATTCAATCACTGAAAACTCAAAATGAAACTAAACACTACAACAAACAATCAAAGAAGAAGCACAACATCCCTGCTGCTAAATACATCATAAAATATTATCTCGGTTGGGCCTTTTTTTCTTTTTTTTTCGTTTTAAAAGCTACATTCTGTAAATATTAAAAAAATAAAATGTTTTCCCTCTCTGGTGGTCCTTTAAAATCAAACTCACCTAACAAAGGGAGATGATCCCGGTAGTAGAAGCCCCCCACCTCCTCCTCCACACACGTCACATCCACCTTGCCCCCTACCCCCAGTCGGTAACTGTGTGTAGAACCATTGGGCCACCTCACGCGCAGCAGGCCTCGAGGAGCTCCCGGCGCGTTCTCGTGACCTTGAACCTCGCCCTCTGACTCTCGACCTCCGTCCTGGTCGCCCCATTCCCAGTCTTTGCCCCGTACGACCTTGGCTCCGGGGTGAAGGCCGATGGTTCTGACCTTGACACTGGTTTTGCGTTTGGGTTTGGGTTGTCTGTGGATTGAGAGAAGAACGATTGGAGTAGGGGTAGTGTGTGTGTGTGTGTGTGTGTGTGTGTGTGTGTGTGTGTGTGTGTGTGTGCGTGTGCGTGCGTGCGTGTGCGTGCGTGCGTGTGTGTGTGCGTGTGTGTGTGTGTGTGCGTGTGCGTGTGCGCGCGTGTGCGCGTGTGCGTGTGCGTGCGTGCGCGTGTGGGTGCGTGCGTGCGTGCGTGCGTGCGTGCACAGGGTAAAAAGTACAATGACCTTGACCTTTGACCTTGTTATTTTTATCTCTCCTTATTTTTCTTCTTTCACCTTTTCTCTCTGTCATCCATCCTTTTTCATTCTGAACACTCCTCCCCCGACCCCCCCATCCCCCCCCTACATACCCTGGATTATTTGGCGTGTCAAAACGCAGAAAAGGATGACGCGTGTCGTGCCTGTCGTCGCTATAGCAACCTGAGCAAAGGTCGCAGTTCACAGGGCAAAGTTCACAGCGCCACAGCGTGCCACCAATGGCCTCCTCCCCGCACTCCGCGCAGCGCGTGCCCTCGTGACGTATGCCTGCCAACATGATGTTTCGTTTTCAATTTGGGGGCATTTGCATGGGAGTCAAACTCGGTCAAAACAAGATTTCTTACCAGCTATAAGAGGGAAAGCACGTGAAACCCGTGATTTTGACACGTGAAGTGGAACCCTTTCACCGCCAGCCATATTTCAGTCAAAAATCCCATTAAATGTACGTGGGTAGAGAACAAAATCCATCTGCAGTGTTGGGGATTCTTCTGTGACATATATAAAATAAGGTCTATCCTTACTTCCCAAAACTAAGACAATAGGGTCTTTGGATAATAGACCCCAATTTGATGCCTTTTAGTGACATAGGTGTTAAATCACTGTGGTGCTAAAATGCGACTTTGGCGGTGAAAGGGTTAAGCCAACTCACCAATGGGAGCAGTATCGAAGACCCTCAGGTCAAATTTCCCGCCCTTCCCCGTGCTGCACGTGCTCTCGTGGCCCATGTCCCACAGCACGCGCACCTCGCGCTCTCCTGGCAACCAGCCCACAACGGTGCCCAGGTACCCTTCCCCGCCGTCTGCGTCCCCCTCCTCCCAGTGGGGGCCCCGCAGAACGCGTGTTCCCGCTAACTGGGCCATGGCTCTGGAAAAGATTCCACACTGTAATGTTTAACTGGGCCATGGTTCTGGAAAAGATTCTACACTGTCACATTACCGTGAATACTTCTTCTTCTTCTTCTTCTTCTGCGTTCCCAGGCCATATGGCCATAATGGGTAAGATACGTAGGTGAAGACGGGGTAAGAAACCCATGGGCGGGTAAGAAGCCCATGCCAATTATCTCATGAAATGAAGCAAATTTCAGTAACATTTTGCCCATGAGACGAGTGTTAATGTTTAGCATTCGTCTCATGGGCAAATTTGACTGAAATTTGCTTTATTTCATGAGATAATTGGCATGGGCTTCTTACTCGCCCATGGGCTTTTTACCCCGTCTTCCCCTATGTGTCCGGTTTTCAGTTTTCACTGGTCTCCCCGCTGTGTACAGCCGACACATTCCGATTTAGGAGGAGCTCAAAGGAGAGAACATTATTTGGAAGATTTGTTTTTATAAAAAAAAAGGCAGGAGAATGGGCCAGTAAGTCAGAAAGATAGTAGATGATAGAAAGCAAAGGGAGAAGACAGAGCCCAAGAGAGTGACAGATTAGAATAAGATAGGCCGACGTATGTGTCCGGTTTTCAGTTTTCACTGGTCTCCCCGCTGTATACAGCCGACACATTCCGATTTAGGAGGAGCTCAAAGGAGATAACATTATTTGGAAAATTTGTTTTTAAAAAAACAAAAGGCAGGAGAATGGGCCAGTAAGTCAGAAAGATAGTAGATGACAGAAAGCAAAGGGAGAAGACAGAGCCCAAGAGAGTGGCAGATTAGAGGAAGCTACAAGCACAGAACTTCCAGAAGGTGGGGAAATTAATTTTACCCCCCCCCCCCCCCCAGTATCCCCACGGGGAAGACTGTGAATACAAAGGTAAGTAACCAAAGACGGGTGGAAACTCTCATCTTTGAAATAACTAATGTTGTACAAACCTCCTCCGCGTTATAAACAAACAACAAACAAACATCAACTTAACTTTCAAAGTTAGAAGAGTTAACCCCGGGTGTGCTGAGTGGTATCTTGGGCTGAACAATCTCTACTAGGTACATGCAAATTTCAGCCTCGTTTGTCTTCCCTCTAGTAGTCGTCTTCGCTTCGCTGCTATTCAGCCGAGCGTTAGTGCGCGCGTGTACGCACACGCACACACGCAACACACACACACGCATATATATAAGAGGAAAGTTTAATGGTGTGGTTGTTTTTTTTCTTCTTCAATTCTTGTACGTTTATATCATACTTCGAAGAAGGAAAGCGCATCAGTCTACCTGATCCAGGCACACCTCTCTACATTCCTCCTCACCGGGAGTATGTTGGTGTTTACTACGATTTCTATGACCTCCCCTATTGAATCCTTCAGTGGATCCACCAACATGGCATCCCATCTCTTCTACTCTCTTCGAGGGATTGTCATTTTAGAACATTACTATTTTTGTTATATTACACAAGATTTGTACCATTTCTTTTGAATCAAGTGCTGGTTTGCTTTTACTGTGGACTTTCAATCTGGTGCAAACAAGACAACCTTTCTCTTGGAGAAAGTTTTCTAGCTCAGTTTGAATGTTCACTGTGGACATTCTTTGCTGGCCGATATGCAGACTGAAGAGTCTTTCTCAAAGACGAAACAGCTGTCTTTGCATAGGCATTGTCTATCTCCCCCCCCCCCCCCCCCCCCATTGGGAGAAAAAGTAAATCAGCACATTATTTTATTTTATTCTTTTCAGAACACAGAACAAATCGTAAAGTTAAAATTAAAGTTATTGAGTTTCTTTCTTAAGTTCACAAACTGATACATTGGACACAAACAAAGTTTTATTAAAGCAAACTATATTTATAAGAGGAAAGTTTAATGGTGTGGTTGTTTTTTCTTCTTCAATTCTTGTACGTTTATATATATATATATATACACGCATACATACACACACACACACATCCACGCACGCACGCACGCACGCACGCACACCCGCATACACACATACACACACACACGCACGTACACACACACACACACACACACACACACACACACACACTCACCCCTATCTGAAAGTGTTATAATCTCCATGCTGATAACACATTGTCTTTATCAACTCATTCGACATGGTCACTTGTGGCCTTCAACTGAAGTGGCTTTTATCGTTACATGTAAGTATTATTATGGTAAAGAAAGAAAAAGTAACTCCCTCTGTAATTAACTCCCTTCACCAAAGTTATTTTTGGCACCAAGTAGGGGAAGACGGGGTAAAAAACGCATGGGCGGTGTGATGTAAGTGTCCCGCACGACCCCTCTTTCTTTATCTACACCCCCCCCCCCCCTTTCATTTCTCGGGCCGGCCGCCACTTTAATTGCCCGTCAACATCAAACAGACGCCGATTAAGGCATTTATCTCTTTGAAGCCCGGTTTACCTCCCCTGTCAGCATGTAACACCTACATTGGTGATCTCCCTTTACCCCCCCCCCCCTTTATCTCCGTTCCCCATCACGAGAAAGTGACATCAACAGTCGGTGCCCTTTGAAGACAACTCTTCCTTTCCAATCACGAGAAGGATAGGAATGTCGGCATGTGATAATGATGTAACCGGCGCGTGATTGTTCTGTACTACTATGCATAATATTATAGCGTCATCTTGTGACGTGTCGACTGCTATAAACCAATCACAGGCTTTCATTGTTTGAAAATGGCAGGGCTATAATTTGAGTAGTGAGAAAAAGTTAGCCTACACATACTTTCACACAAGACGCTGAAACCTGGCTGGAGCAACATTGCAGACTCAACCTCTCTCCCAGCCAGTCATAATAGCCCAACTAGTGAGTATTATTGATGGCTGGTGATTGAGATTTGTTGTTTGTTTGATCATATTTTTGATCTAGATCCTATGTTCAATGATGAATAAGGAGTAGACATGTTATTGAAAAGAAGTGGTAAACATTCTGTTCTATTTAGGTGCACTGATTATTTGTGTGTGTGTTTTTGACTTAAACTCTTTTGGTACCAGAACCGGATTTTATGCCTACTAACCCTTTTGTCTATTTTTAGTAGGAAGCCTGTGGGTTGCAATCTTGCACTTTATGATACCATTCCTTTCCAGGTGTTGGATGGAGAGTGATGTTGGCTTGATCACCTCGCCCCCACAGGGCAAGGGGGGTTTATGTTTTACTGATCTCAGTTTGTTAACTGAAATTCAGTTTATTTATTAACTAGTGCTATTGTAGCCGGTTGGGATCCACTAATTCCCTGCCGACTGAAGCCCCTTGTCTCTAAGCCATAGAGACCTACATCCACCTTCTCCTGTGATTATCAGCAGGGCATCGTGGACAGGAAGATTATCCCTGACTCACAAGCACCAAGACGGGAACGCCGCCAAGACGCCCCGCACCCAGAATCCGCGAGGAGACCACGCCTGAACCGTGCCATCCCGCGAAGCCGTAACCGGAACGACTGGGAGCTACTCTCACCTGACGAGCAAGCCCAGCCACCCCAGCACTCGCCGATCACTACGGAGGAACTTGACAATAGCTAAGTTCCCAGAACCGCGCCAATCATTTGAACTTTCCCCCTGGCACTGAAGACACTTAGTGACCCTTCCTGCTTGGGGCTAACCTTCTAGAAAGACAAAAGTCTTGTAAATCCTTTCGGATTTCATTGTTTTTTCATTCATATTTTGTTTTGGCGCCATTGAGCTGCTTTATTATTATTGTTGCATAATCTTATGCAGATTTTGTGAGTAAATAAAATACAAGTGTCAAATAATCCTGAACCCTTTGGTCAGACTGATGAGAGTGGGAGTCTTGTAATTTCATGTAAAACCCTACTTCTCTCTGTCTGCCATTAAGAGCAAATCAACCACTTGTATTTCTTACAATCATACGAGCCAGAACCCGGGCACAAATATAAATTTATTAGATGAAAAGGGGCCGGGAAAGTTGCTCATCTCCCATACCCTAGAAAAGTGGGCTAAAGGCAAATTTTCTACTCGAAAATTTAACACATTAAAAGTCTTCCCTAGGGACTTAGCCTTTTAACCCATTACCTCGTCACAGGCGGGTAAGAAGCCCACCCCAATTATCTCATGAAATAAAGAAAATTTCAGTCAAATTTGCCCATGAGACGAATGCTAGACATTAACGCTCGTCTCACGGGCAAAATGAGACTGAAATTCGCTTCATTTCATGAGATAATTGGGGTGGGCTTCTTACCCGCCCATGCGCTTTTTACCCCGTCTTCCCCTAGCCTAACAAAGCGTAAGCAACAGCCACATTGAGACAGACCCATACCAGGTTCATCCTATAAAATAAAAAAAGGATGACCCCCCAGGACTGCCTATATAACCATCACCCACACAGTACAAACAAACATTTTAAATTAATTCTGATCGCTTCTCGGCCTTTTGGCTAAGACAGTGATTCAGGAACATAAATTTTTGTTTATAAATGTACCGTGGTTTGTTTGTTCAGCCCGTCGTACATGGCGAAAGCCGATACGCGACGTTAAACTGAACGTCCATCCGTACACAACAACAGTGGTGGAGAGAATATGTGCACAAGAATAAATCAACATGGATTCAGGTATTATTACGGTTGAAAATAGTATAGCCTGAAGCCGAGGCTATTAGTAAAATGAATGCTGTAGAAAAAGAATGCT
>CM065698.1:33735531-33738031 GCA_017654935.2 Phymorhynchus buccinoides | reverse complement strand
TTGCCCACATGTACACATCGGTGTAGGTTTGATAAATCTACAAAGCCATCCATTAACTCTCAATCTATGAATTAAATTTCTGTTTGGAATTGATCCTGGTGGACTAGTGCAAGACGCAGTGGGCGTACAAAGATCCCATTATCATAAAGTGGCTGAAAAAGATTCTTTGTACTAATACAATCAAATATGAAATGAAATACATCTATTGGTTGCCCACATGTACACATCGGTGTAGGTTTGAGAAATCTACAAAGCCATCCATTAACTCTCAATCTATGAATTAAATTTCTGTTTGGAATTGATCCTGGTGGACTAGTGCAAGACGCAGTGGGCGTACAAAGATCCCATCTTTGTTTACGAATTGAGTCCTCCAAATGTTGCTTTTTACGCATATTCCAAACTGACTTAGAAAGAATACTAATTGCTTCAGATGAAGAAAGAGGAATTATACAGTTTTGAACATCGTGTGAAATGTTTGTGGCATCTTTGGCGCATACATCAGCTAAATCATTCCCATGTAAATTACTGTGCCCAGGAACCCATAATAAAGTTATGAAGGAGCCTCTTATAATTAACTGATGGATTAGTAATAAAATCTCACATATTACATCTGGACGATTAGAATATGAACGATTTTTCAAAGCCATTAAAGCAGATTTTGAGTAAGATAAAATGATAATATTTTTATATAACAGAGGAGGCATATCCAGAACAAAATCAATAGCTTTCATAATAGCATACAGCTCAGATGTAAAGATAGAACAACCTTTAGTTAAATGAAATTTCTTTTTAATATTAAGATTTGGAATAACAAAAGCAGCTCCAGCATTGGAACTATCTGAAACCGACCCATCTGTATAGGTATGTAAATACGAATTACATTCAGAATATATAAGATCCTTAGCTAAGGAAGATAGATGAAGAGGATTATCAGTTTTATTAAAATCACCATAAGAGTGAATTATTTCAGCTTCCTCAGCTAACCAAGGAGGATGTGGACAACAAGGAATCTTTGCAACATCATCAACAGGAATATCAAGGTTATTAAAAACAGGTGAAACATAGTCATGCAAAGACTTGTAAACAGCTTTATTACGAATTTCTCTGGAAACGTAGGTAGAGCCTTCTAACTCACCTGAAACTGAATTGGGAATGGATCAAGCCCTCACAGAAAAATTACGTGTGTTCAGAAGCCTTTGTTCATTTAACTGCAAAACACCAGCTTCCTTGTAAGTCAAATCAATGGAGGCCCAACGAGGCAAACCTAGAGCAATTTTAAAGGCTAAACTATCAAGACTGGCTAATTTATGTAAATCAGAATTCGAAGCAGTAAAATAAACTTCCTGACCATATGATAAAATTGATCGAACTAAGCCAGAGGCCAAATGAACAAGATTCGAACCACAATTTATCACAGGAATGCTAGAAAGAACAGGTAACAATGCAATTTTTTCCCTAGCCTTTTCAACAAAGTAATTTATATGCTTACACCAGAGAAGTTTATAATGGAAAATAATTCCAAGAAATTTGACTTGCTGAATTGGGTAAATAGTAGAATTATCAACTCTTATTGAAACAGCTTCTTTACCTTCAAAATCAATTATTTTCTTTGTAAATATAACAAAAACTGTTTTACTGGCAGACAGAGAAAAACCATTTGACTTCATATAATCTGAAATAGCGTTAACCACTTCTTGAAATTTACTAACAATATTATTCCTTTTTCGTTTGTTTTTACAAAATTACAATTTACGTTTTGCCATAAGGCAATATCACAGCGTAAACAGCTAATGTACCACCATTAGTATTCATATACTTAATATCGTATAACATTAAAGAGAAAAGGGTAGGGGAAATAACGCTCCCCTCGGGAACACCCATATTTAGAACCCTGGAAGTCGACAGGACTCCATTTACATTAACTTGAATTGTTCTATTTGATAGAAATGATTAAAAAAAATTAAAGAGACGGCCTTGAATTCCTAATTTATAAGCTCTATGCAATAACTTGAAATGCCAAACAGAATCATAAGCTCTATGAACATAAAAAAAGTAGCAAGCGTAGAGTGCCTCTTTGCTAAAGCTTTTTTAACATGAGAAGTTAAATGAACAAGATGATCAGTAACTCCCCTACCCCTTCTAAAACCAGCTTGAAAAAGGGGGAGAACTTCGTGTTTTTCAAGGTAGTGATCTAACCTATTTTTCATTATTCTTTCAAAACGTTTTCCAATGTGAGGAGTTAATGAAATTGGACGGTAACTACCAGGATTATTTTTAGGTTTACCTTGCTTTAATATAGGAATGACCATAGCTTTTTTCCAATCTGCCGGAACCAAACCAGATTCCCAACACATTTGATAAAATTCTAACAACTGAGATAAAAAGCAGTGCGGGAAATGCTTCATCATGTTATAAGAAATAGGGTCTAAACCTGTAGCAGTCTTACCGGACTTTACACGCGAAAGAGAATAAAACAGTTCATTAAGAGTTAAGACACACA
>CM065698.1:33702148-33711946 GCA_017654935.2 Phymorhynchus buccinoides | reverse complement strand
ATAACAATACAATTAGTATACAATACTTACAATATACTATAGCATACCATACTATTCTATAGTACACTGCATTGTACTATACTATACCACACCACACTATACCACACCATACCACTCTACACTACACTACATTGCACTGTACCATACCACACCATGCCATACCATGCCATACCATGCCATACCACACCATGCCATGCCATGCCATACCACACCATACCACGCCATACCACACCATACCACTCTACACTACACTACATTGCACTGTACCATACTATGCCATACCATACCATACCATACATACCATATATACCATTCCATACCATACCACACCATACCACACCATACATACCACACCATACCACTCTACACTACACTACATTGCACTGTATCATACCATACTATACTATACCATACCACACCACACCATGCCATACCACACCATACCATAACCACACCATACCATACCCACACCATACCATACCACACCATACCACACCATACCATTACCAAACATACCACACCATACCATACATGCCGAACTCATACCATACCACACCCTACCATACCATACTATACAATACAAAAAAAGTCCAGAACTCATGCCATGCCAGACTTGTCCTCAAGGTCTCAAAGTATCATCATGTTCAACCACTCCTGACCATCACCATACATGGGCTTTCCATCAAAGCACGTATTGACTACAAAACATCCCACTCTATGTCATTCCATATTTCTCTGGACCATACCCCTAGCTACATCTCTGACATGCCACACCACACTACACTCCATCAAGGGAACACCGGTCATCTTCAGATTCCAAAAAATCTCCAGACATACTAGTACACGAACAAAAAATGTTTGGTGAGCATGCCATACCATTTCGGCCATATCAGTACCATACCATACCATGCCATATTCGCCATTACCATACCATGCCATTACTAAATCAGCTCCCAAGACCATACCATTTCAAGCTACATCACACCTTTAGGCCATATTACACCATACCCTATTCTACCACCCACCATCCCATCCCTCATTTGACCATAGTTTAGTTTCACCATAACATACCATATCATGCAATACCAAACCATACCATACCATACCAAAAGAATACCAGACCGTACCATACTAGGCGAGACCATTAGAGATAGGAAAAGGTAACCGAAACCATACACAACCATTCACATAGGAGAGTTTACCAAGATCTACGTCGATACCTCGACCATATCTCACGATACCCCACCACTCACCTTCCCGTACCATAGAGATCTCAGACCACCGAGAACATGCCATGACCATACCAGATCCACTGTAAGGAACCACAGTTTCCCAGAACCGACACGTGACCAAACCAAACCATACAATATCATAAACAGAGACCATAGACATTCTGAGAGACGATACCCTACCTATGAGAGTACCATTGTTGATAACCTATGTTCACCTGACCATATTTATGCATTGCTCAATACTATTGGGGTGCTCTGGTATTAGTCATAAGGTACTAGTTACCATACCATATAAAACCATACATACCATATGGTTTGTGTCTCCGTACATGTAACCATGTGTGTCTGTGTATGCTACTACATATTATTCCTGAGCATAAATCATACCATGCTACCGTAGCATTCTCATACCATACCATACCATGAGCATGCAATAATGTATGTCTTTACCTATACGCTACAATACCATACCAATGCACCTTACCATATCACGCCCCTATTTCTACCATACCATACACATGTGGTGGTGTTGTTAAGCGCATAGGCCCCTACCATAAATATATGGAGGTACCATAGTACCATAACGCATACCATGATTTTTTTTCTATTTACTCATTAGCTCATATATACCATACCATACCATACCAGAGTATCCCAGACCACACCATACCATGCCATAACTATACCACACCATACCATACCATACACCATCCACATCCATACCATACCATACACCATATACCATACCATACCATACATACACACCATCGAAACCATACCATACACATACCACATCCATCACCATACCATTACACACACATTATGACCATCACCATAAAGCCATACCATACAATACCATACCATACCATACCATACCATATGACCATACCAAACCATACCAATACCATACCATACCATACCATACCATATACCATAACAATACCATACCATACCATACCATTCCATACCACATACCTATACCATACCATACCATACCACACCACACCACACCATACCATACCTATACTATACCATACCATACCATACCATACCATATCCATAAGCATACCATACCACACCATACCAATACCATACCATACCATACCATACCATACCATACCATACCACACCATACCATACCATAACAAGAACCATACCTATACCATAACCCATACCATACCATATCCATAACATACCATACCATACCATACCATACCCCATATTATGCCATACCATAACTCATACCATAAGAGAAACCATACCATACCATACCACAACCATACCATACCATACCATACCATACCATACCATACCATACCATACCACACCATACACATACCATACCATGCCATACCATACCTCTTACCATACTACACCACACCATACCTCTAACACTAAATAAACTATTTGAGACGGACCATAAGTCGATACTTTTTTCTACCAGACTGAGACCCATACGCCTTATAATGTGACTGCTAACATACTACTCAGCAACGCTACATACTCAGTACACTAATGACACTAAATTTGACCTTTTGTGTTAAATGTGGGAGGTGCGACTTATGCAAGGCGATCAGTGGGCGTCTTTTTTCGCAATGAGGTGAGCCTTATACACAAGGCAATCAGGTGTGTCCGCTTTATACAAGCAATCAGGTGCGCCTGATACAAGCAATCAGGTGCGCCTAAGACAAGCTATCAGGTGCGCCTTATGCAAGCAATCTGGTGCGCCTTGTGTGTAAAATTTGGTGCGCCTTATGCAAGCAATCATGTGCGCCTTATACAAGCGATCAGGTGCGCCTTATACAAGTCTTGCAAAATGCGGTACATTCTACTTTTCTCTACTCTACTGCTCTAGGCAACTCTACTTAGTCTACTAGTCAACTCTTCTCTGCTTATGTACTCTACTCTAACTTATGATCTGCGCAGATAAGCGAGGCTTGGTGTAATAAACAAAAATGAGGATGTTTAATGCTTGCTTAATATCTTGTGTTATGGATTTATTTTCCCTTTTTTGTTGTAAGATTTAACAATTCCCCCTTCCCGCTGTTTTTGTGCCCTCCCCCTTTGACATGGGCAGATGGCCCGGTTCATTAAAACGTTGTTCGATTGTTCACTGTTGTTCACTGTACTCTACTCTAACTCTATATTCTACTCTGCTAGTCATGAAGGCAGACAGAGGACAGTTATACCCAGTTCCAGCAAGGCCTCCGCTGGTCTGCAGTCTGGCTGTGTGACTGGCGATTATCAGAGCAGTCTGGTTGGTTCTGCCTTGTCTGGCATCGATGTTAGCACCACCCTGGAAAGAAAGGATCAGCCCAGGGTTATTGCCATGGACCTTTTGTTTTTGTTGTTGTTGTTGTTTGTCTTACCCTGGCTTAAAAACTCCGGGGATCATCCCAACAGCCGAACACTATGGCCCAAATGCACCAGCAGCTAGGGATGAGAACATATACGTATGTGACCGTTTTTTAAAAAAAAATCCATGCCACGTGGGCAGCCACACTCCGACTTTCGGAGGATTTTTAGACTGATGATGTTAAGCTAGGGAGCTTGTCATGGCTTAAGACAATCCCCGCACAACCATGCAGAACCATAACAATATTTCGATGTAGCCTTGGTCAGGTCTTCTAGGGGGGCTTCTAAGAGCATGTTAACAGGTATGACACAGCCTCATGCCAAGGCGCATCATGGATCTGAAAGAACAGAAAGAGATAGAGAGAAAACAAAAAGCGGAGATCGAGAGAACGCCAACTAACCAGCCAACGAGACACACGGTAACAAAATTTGACAGAGACAGAGAGAGAACAGTGTTTAAAAACAACGATAAAGGGGATCCCACTGTCACACACACACACACACACAGCACACACGCCACACACGCACACTCACACACAACACGTGCAACACCACCGACCTGCAGAATGAGCAGCCTGACACACTCCACGTTGTCGTTGGCGGCGGCGATGTGTAGTGCTGAACTGTGGCCCTCCATCAGCCTCTCCACCTGACTGCTGTCGCGAGCCAGCAACACCTCAACAGCCCTGCCAACAAAACGTCGTTCAGTACAGTATAACACTGACACAGCAACAGCTCCATAGCCCTGCCAACAAAACGTCGTTCAGTACAGTTTATCACTGACACAGCAACAGCTCCACAGCCCAACAAAACGTCGTTCAGTACAGTTTAACACTGACACAGCAACAGCTCCACAGCCCTGCCAACAAAACGTCGTTCAGTACAGTTTAACACTGACACAGCAACAGCTCCACAGCCCTGCGAACAAAACGTCGTTCAGTACAGTTTAACACTGACACAGCAACAGCTCCATAGCCCTGCCAACAAAACGTCGTTCAGTACAGTTTAACACTGACACAGCAACAGCTCCACAGCCCTGCGAACAAAACGTCGTTCAGTACAGTTTAACACTGACACAGCAACAGCTCCACAGCCCTGCCAACAAAACGTCGTTCAGTACAGTTTAACACTGACACAGCAACAGCTCCATAGCCCTGCCAACAAAACGTCGTTCAGTACAGTTTAACACTGACACAGCAACAGCTCCACAGCCCTGCGAACAAAACATCGTTCAGTACAGTTTAACACTGACACAGCAACACCTCCACAGCCCAACAAAACATTCAGTACAGCTTAACACTGACACAGCAACAGCTCCACAGCCCTGCGAACAAAACGTCGTTCAGTACAGTTTAGCACTGACACAGCAACAGCTCCACAGCCCTGCCAACAAAACATCGTTCAGTACAGTTTAGCACTGACACAGCAACAGCTCCACAGCCCTGCGAACAAAACGTCGTTCAGTACAGTTTAGCACTGACACAGGAACAGCACCACAGCCCTGCGAACGAAACGTCGTTCAGTACAGTTTAGCACTGACACAGCAACAGCTCCACAGCCCTGCGAACGAAACGTCGTTCAGTACAGTTTAGCACTGACACAGCAACAGCTCCACAGCCCTGTCAACAAAACGTCGTTCAGTACAGTTTAGCACTGACACAGCCCTGCGAACGAAACGTCGTTCAGTACAGTTTAGCACTGACACAGCAACAGCTCCACAGCCCTGCGAACAAAACGTCGTTCAGTACAGTTTAACACTAACACAGCAACAGATCCACAGCCCTGCGAACGAAACGTCGTTCAGTACAGTTTAGCACTGACACAGCAACAGCTCCACAGCCCTGTTAACAAAACATCGTTCAGTACAGTTTAACACTGACACAGCAACAGCTCCACAGCCCTGCGAACGAAATGTCGTTCAGTACAGTTTAGCACTGACACAGCAACAGCTCCACAGCCCTGCGAACGAAACGTCGTTCAGTACAGTTTAGCACCGACACAGCAACAGCTCCACAGCCCTGTTAACAAAACATCGTTCAGTACAGT
Organism: Phymorhynchus buccinoides; assembly: GCA_017654935.2. NCBI lineage: Eukaryota > Metazoa > Mollusca > Gastropoda > Neogastropoda > Raphitomidae > Phymorhynchus > Phymorhynchus buccinoides. The sequence continues at coordinate 33,706,313 of CM065698.1, read as the reverse complement.
TTAACACTGACACAGCAACAGCTCCACAGCCCTGTTAACAAAACATCGTTCAGTACAGCTTAGCACTGATGCAGTAACAGCTCCACAGCCCTGTCAACAAAACATCGTTCAGTACAGCTTAGCACTGACACAGCAACAGCTCCACAGCCCTGTTAGCAAAACACACTCTCTCTCTCTCTCTCTCTCTCTCTCTCTCTCTCTCTCTCTCTCTCTCTCTCTCTCTCTCTCTCTCTTCTCTCTCTCAATAACATGTACCTCGCTGATGACTTAAATCAATCTTTGGCTCTCTCTCTCTCTCTCTCTCTCGTCTCTCTCTCTCTCTCTCTCTCTCTCGTCTCTCTGCTCTCTCATCTCTCCTCTCTCTCTCTCTCTCTCTCTCTCTCTCTCTCTCTCTCTCTCTCTCTCTCTCTCTCTCTCTCTCTCTCTCTCCCCCCCCCCCAACCTGATGTTGTTGACGAAGGCAGCATACTGCAGCATGTCGAACTTTCCATGGCCCTTGCAGACGTGCACGTCAACGGAGGGGGCGGACACCAAGGCTTCCATCACGGCTCCCCTCGCTTCCTTCAGTTTGATGGCCAGGTGGAGAGGCGTGAAGCCATTGTCATCCTGTGTGTGTACACATGCACGCACGTACGCACGCACGCACCACGCATGCACGCACGCACACATACACGTTTTGATTTGATTTGTGTGAGAGAGTTCTTCTACCTCGGACATTTCACGCACGCATGCACACACACGCACACGCATGTACGCACACACACAAACACACACACACACACACACACGCACGCACGCACACACACACACACACGCACGCACGCACGCACGCACGCACACGCACGCACACGCACACGCACACACACACACACAACACACACACACACACACACACACAGAGTCGTGTTCTTTCTTTGTTCATACGATGAAACACACATTGGATATTTGACACTTAAAAAAAAACCAAAATTGAACAAAGGGGGAAAACTATCTTTCTAATTAAACCCCCTCCAACAAGTTGATTACGAAATCAATCATCTAGCAATGCGTGGATCAGAGCCAAAGTGAGACAAGCAAAGCATCATATCATAAAAAGGCAAGTGTGTGTGTGTGTGTGTGTGTGTGTGTGTGTGTGTGTGTGTGTTGTGTGTGTGTGTGTGTGTGTGTGTGTGTGTGTGTTTGAAACACAAAAAGGGTCTTATAACTCCGCCGTTTTTTAACGGGATGAGCGAAGAAGATGGAAGGAGGGACACAGACAAAAGTAATAATATAATATTTTGCAGACCCGGCCAAACCGGTACTCAGTCAGCATTACCGGTTCTTGGCGGTACCGGTACTAGGTGTGACCGGTACTGGGCGTTGCCGATACTAGGCGTTGCGCTAGTCACTCTAAAAAAAAGAATGTGCCAAGTTCGCCTTTTTTAAAACACTTAATACAAGAATGGTGGGTCTCAGGAAGAGTGAGGCAGGAGAGGAGGAGAAGTGCAGGGGAGGTGGATAGAAATGGGGATGAAAAAGATTGTAAACAATGGCCAAAAATGTACATACATAATATTATGCCTAGATACAAACGACCAAAAAACGGCCTGCAGGATGACCTGGTTCGTTCCTGGGTACGCATGTGTCCCTCTTCAAAGAAAACTCCTAAGTTCTGTACAATTGAATTCCCATGTTTTTACCTTAAAGGTGGACCCTGACGGATGAGTGTTTGCAAGAAACACGTCGAGATCACCAGAAAGACAGTCTTTTCAAGGATCGGAACACTCACTTTGCTCTGGTTTCCTAGATATTAAACCGTCAAAACGGCGATTCCTCCTTGGCGGAGATGCCGGAGAGTGTAGCCATTTTGGATGGGGTGGGTGGAGGTCACTCATTGTGGTTAAAGCTTTTGTAGTGCAGTAAAAAAAACCCACAACCTGGAGCTATTTGACGGTTTTATTTCTAGTGAAAGTGAGTGTTGCAAATTCTGTAAAGGGTGTTTTCCTGGTGATCTCGACGTGTTTCTTACAAAACCCCATCCGTCAGGGTGCCCCTTTAATGTCGAGATCTGCTCCATTGCTGGCCATTGTCTTCAGGATGACCACTTTGTTCCAGAGCACACACAGGGGATGTGTCCCTCTTCAAGGAAGCTCTAAGCGCTGCACAATTACTGAATTCCCTTGCTTTACCTTAACGGTGAGGTCTGCACCATTGCTGGCCAGTGCCTGCAGGATGACCACTGTGTTTCTGACCACACACAATCATGATGTGTTCTTCTTCAAGGAAGTTCTAAGCGCTGTACAATTACTGAATTCCCATGCCTTACCTTAACGTTGAGGTCTGCCCCGTGGCTGGCCAGTGCCTGCAGGATGACCACTTTGTTCCTGACCACACACAATCATGATGTGTTCTTCTTCAAGGAAGTTCTAAGCGCTGTACAATTACTGACTGTCCTTGCCTTATTAACGTTGAGGTCTTCCCCGTGGCTGGCCAGTGCCTGCAGGATGACCACTTTGTTCCTGACCACACACAATCATGATGTGTCCTTCTTCAAGGAAGTTCTAAGCGCTGTACAATTACTGAATTCCCATGCCTTACCTTAACGTTGAGGTCTGCCCCGTGGCTGGCCAGTGCCTGCAGGATGACCACTTTGCTTCTGACCACACACAATCATGATGTGTCCTTCTTCAAGGAAGTTCTAAGCGCTGTACAATTACTGAATTCCCATGCCTTACCTTAACGTTGAGGTCTGCCCCGTGGCTGGCCAGTGCCTGCAGGATGACCACTTTGCTTCTGACCACACACAATCATGATGTGTCCTTCTTCAAGGAAGTTCTAAGCGCTGTACAATTACTGACTGTCCTTGCCTTACCTTAACGTTGAGGTCTGCCCCGTGGCTGGCCAGTGCCTGCAGGATGACCACTTTGCTTCTGACCACACACAATCATGACGTGTCCTTCTTCAAGGAAGTTCTAAGCGCTGTACAATTACTGACTGTCCTTGCCTTACCTTAACGTTAAGGTCTGCCCCGTGGCTGGCCAGTGCCTGCAGGATGACCACTTTGTTCCTGAGCACGCACATATGGGCCAGGGTGTGCCCATCTCTGTACAGCCGCCCGGCGTCTGCCCCTCTGGACAGCAACAACTCGGCCAACTCCTCACTTTTACTGCAGTAAAGAAAGTGATGAAAACAACATGTGCAATAGAAGAGATCAGTTGGTAAATCCGAGTCGCTAGCTCGTAATCCCTCAGGTTTGCGAGTACGCCGGTTCGAACCCAGCTCGGCCTATATTTCCGTCATCGTTTAGGAAAGTCCTTCCACTGAAAACCCCTCTGGGGAGGGATACACCGTTGAACTTAGGCCTACGCCCACCAATTAAGGTCAAACAAAGTTCACAAACCTTTGTTTCTACCACTTTTTCAAATCAGCATGGTAAGGAGTATATTCACACCAAATGTCATGCTTCTACCCAAAATGCAATCTACCCTTAAAATAAGGAAATAACAAGCCCGCTATACATCTATTTAAACGGACAATGTCTAATCCAAGGAATCAGCTTGTCATTGGCTAGAAAGGGAAGGAAAAGGTCTACTCTCACAACGTGTAAAACAGGGAAATGAGCTTTTGCACACACACACACACACACACACGCACGGCACGAACACACACACACACACACACACACACACACACACACACACACACACACACACACACACACACACACACACACACACACGTCTCTTCCTCACACCCCACATCTCTAAAGCTCGGTGTCCATCAGTGTAGTAGGTACTGCACAACATGTTTGACAAATGGCACCACGCCTTGTTGCTTCTGACTAGCTGACAGGTTATACACACAAGCAGATCTGCTTCTTTTGGTCTCCCTTCCCCAAGACCCAAACAACATGGGCGACAGCGGACCAAAATGAGTAAACAACGCACGCCAGTCGGAGTGAATGACATGGCAGCAGGCGTGACAAATACTCAGACTAAAACAAAACAGATGCTTTGTATTAGCCAGCACACGAGATGTACACCGACCCTAAGAAGTGCATTAGACAGCATACCCACCCCTCAACGACTGCACACAGCGGTGTCTTTCGGTGATCCTCAGTGGCCGCTCTATTGACGTCAGCCCCCAGACCCAGCAGCGTCTCAGCGCACGTTCTGCGACCCCTCAG
>CM065698.1:33687245-33694148 GCA_017654935.2 Phymorhynchus buccinoides | reverse complement strand
TCGATCTCCGCTTTTTGTTTTTCTCTCGATCTCTTTCTGTTCTTTCAGATCCATGATGCGCCTTGGCATGAGGCTGTGTCACACCAAGTTGACGTAAGCTAGAACACCAAGGCTAAATCAAAATGTTATGTTCTGCATGGTTATCCAGGGATTGTCTTAAGCCATGACAAGCTCCTAGCCTAACATCATCAGTCTAAAATCCTCCGAAATCGGAGTTTGGCTGCCCACGTGGCATGGATTTGTTTTTTAAACGGTCACATACGTTATGTTCTCATCCCTAGCTGGGTGCATTTGGGCCATAGTGTTCGGCTGTTGGGATGATCCCCGAAGTCTTTAAGCCAGGGTATGACAACAACAACAACAACAAAAACAAAAGGTCCATGGCAATAACCCTGGGCTGATCCTTTCTTTCCAGGGTGGTGCTAACATCGATGCCAGACAAGGCAGAACCAACCAGACTGCTCTGATAATCGCCAGTTACAGTGCCAGACTGCAGGCAGCGGAGGCCTTGCTGGAACTGGGTATAACTGTCCTCTGTCTGCCTTCATGACTAGCAGAGTAGAATAGAGTTAGAGTAGAGTACAGTGAACAACAGTGACCAATGAACAAAGTTTTAATGAACCGGGGCCCATTCTCTGCACAATGGTCATCAAAGGGTAAACAGTGGGGAAGGTGGGGGATTGTAAATATATTATAAACAAAAAGGGCAAAATAAATCCATACCACAAGATAGTAAGCAATCATTAAAACATCCTCATTTTAGATATTACACCAACCTCGCTTATTCTGGCGCAGGGATGCTTTCATAAGGTAGAGAGTAGAGGTACAACTAAGAAGAGAAGAGTTGAATAGTAGGACTAAGTAGAGTGCCCGAGACCAGTAGAGTAGAGAAAATAAAGAACAAAAAAAAAAAGAAAAATCGAATAGAATGTACTGTTATTTGCAGGACTTATAAGGCGGCACCTGATTGAACTTGTATAAGGCGCACCCCCTCCCACACATTTTACACACAAAGTCAAATTTGTGTTACATTTATTGTCTTAGTATGTTATCAGTCTACGTTATAATGCGCGAGGGTAGCGGGGTCTCACTCAGGTCGGGGAAGAAAAGTATGGACTTCTATAGTCGGTCAAATAGTTATTTAGTGTAGTATGGGTATGGTCGCTTGGTTGTGTAGTATGGTATGGTATGGTATGGTATGTATGGTATGGTATGGTATGGTATATATGGTATGGTATGGTGTGGTATGTATGGTATGGATAATCAACGGTATAGTGTGGTATGGTATGTATGGTATGGTGTGGTGTGGTGTGGTATGGTATTGGTATGGTATGGTATTGTGTGGTATGGTATAGTATGGTATGGTATGGTATGGTATGATATATGGTATGGTGGTATGGTATGGTATGGTGTAGTATGGTATGGTTATGTATGGTATGGCATGGTATGGTATGGTATGGTATGGTATGGTATGGTATGGTATGGTGTATGGTATGGTATGGTTATGGTAAATTTTATGGTATGGTATGGTATGGTATGGTATGGTATGGTTATGGTATGGTGTGGTATGTAGTAGGTATGCGATAATTCAACGGTATGGTGTGGTATGGTATGGTATGGCATGGTATGCATATGGTATGGTATGGTTTGGTATGGTATGGTATGGTTTGGTATTGTATGGTATGGTATGGTATGGTATGGTATGGTAAGGTATGGTATGGTGCGGTATGGTATTGGTATTGGGTCGGTATTGTATGCACGGTATGGATTAATCAATGGTATGGTATGGTATGGATAATCAATGGTATGGTATGGTATGGATAATCAATGGTATGGTATGGTATGGATAATCAATGGTATGGTGCGGTATGGTATGGTATTGTATGGTAATCATATGGTATGGTTATGGTATGGTATGGTATAATACAGTATAGTAATAGTGAATTATTTATATAGCGCGTTCCCTCCATCAAATATGGAGGCCTCTATGATGCGCTTAATCCAACAACAAAAATTAAATAGCAAGAAATTCAACAACAAAACCAATAATCGCTCACGCACATGCAAAATAGGCATACACATACACACACCCACATTCCCACCCACACGAGACACGCACGTACGCACATACACGCACACACACGCACACACACGACACATACACACACACACAAACACACACACACACACACACACACACACCCGTTACCATCACCACCACTCACCCCACCCAAAAAAACAATACAAAATACAATCAGTTGAATAAAGCATCAACACACACACTCTCTCTCTCTCTCTCTCCTCTCGTTCTCTCTCTCTCTCTCTCTTTCTCTTCTCTCTCTCTCTCTCACTCTCTCTCTTCTTCCCTCTCTCTTCTCTCTCTCTCTCTCTCTCTCTCTCTCTCTCTCTCATCATCCTCTCTCTCTATCTCTCTCTCTCTCTATCTCTCTCGCAACAAAGCTGACGTAGCACATTGCAGTCAACACACAGTGAAACTAATATGGGGGGAGGGGAGTGTGTGTGTGAGAATAGAGTCCAGAAGTAATGTGGCCTAAAGGTTGTGATGTAGCTTGAATAGGTGGGTCTTGAGAGCTGATTTGAAACATTGCAAGGACTGGATATGGCGGATTTCGCGTGGTAAGGAGTTCCAAACTGATGGGGCCGAAAAGGAAAAGGAGCGCTCACCAAACATTTTTGTTCGTGTACCAGGAACACAGAGCATTTTGGAATCTGAAGATGACCGCAATTGCCGTGATGGAGTATAGACAGAAATCATGTCAGAGATGAAGCTAGTGGCATTTCCCGAGAAATAAGAATAACATAGAGTGGAAATTTTGTAGTCAATACGTTCTTTGATGGAAAGCCAATGGAGGGATATAAGGAGTGGTTGAACTTGATGATACTTAGAGGCCATGAGGACAAGTTTTATAGGCAGGGGAGCAGGGGGGTAAGTTCTGGACTTTTATGGTATGTTTTATTATTGTATGGTATTGGTGTGGTATTGTATGGTGTGGTATGGTATGGTGTGGTGTGATGTGGTATGGTTATGGTATTGTGTGGTATTGTATAGTAATGTTATGGTATGGTACGGCATGGTATTGGTATGGTATGGTATGTTATTGGTTATGGTGTGGTATTGTATAGTGTGGTTGAGATGTGGTATTGTGTCGGGTGTGGTATGGTATGGTATAGGGTGTGTATGGTATGGTGCGGTATGGGAAAATGGTATGGTATGGTATGGTATGGTATGGCATTGTATGGTATGGTATGGTATGGTATGGTATGGTACAGTATGGTATGGTATGGTATGGTATGGTATGGTATGGTATGGTATGGAATGGTATGGTATGGTATGGTATGGTATGGTGTGGTATGTATGGTGTGGCATGGTATGGTATGGTGTGGCATGGTATGGTATGGTATCGGTGTGGTATGCTATGGTATGGTATGGTATTGTATAGTATGGTATGGTATAGTATGGTATGGTATGGTACAGTATGGTATGGAATGGTATGGTTAACAGTATGGTATGGTATGGTATGGTATGGTACTGTATAGTATGGTATGGATAGTCAATGGCATGGTATGGTATGGTATGGTATGGTATGGATAATCAATGGTATGGTATGGTGTGGATAATATGGTATGGTATGGTGTGGTGTGGTATGGTATGGTATGGTATGGTATGGTATGGTATGGTATGGTATGGTATGGTGTAGTATGGTGTGGTATGGTATGGTTATGGTATGGTATGGTATGGTATGGTATTGTATGGTATGGTATGGTGTGGTATGGTATGGTATGGTACGGTATGGTATGGTATGGTATGGTGTGGTGTGTTATGGTATGGTGTGGTTTGGTTATGGTATGGTATGGTATGGTCGTTTGTGTGTGTGCGTGTGTGGTGTGGTGTGGTATGGTATGGTGTAGTATGGTGTCGTATGGTGTGGTATGGTATGGTATGGATAGTATGGTATTGTATGGTATGGTACGGTGTTGTATGGTATGGTATGGTATGGTAAGGTATGGTATGGTATGGTATGGTATAGTATGGTATGGTGTGGTATGGTGTGTATGGTGTGTATGGTATGGTGTCTGTATGGTATGGTGTGGTGTATATGGGATGGTATGGTGTGGTGTGGTGTGGGGTGCTTATGGCAGGCTTTAAGTCTCTTGAGTTCCTTGGTCATGTTGTTGGTGCTGGTACTGTGAGGCCTGAGTCATCCAAGATTGAGAAGATTTTGAAGATCTCTACCCCCACTACTCGGAAGCAGGTCAGATCTTTGTTGGGGCTGCTCAGCTTCTATAGGAAATATGTCCACAATTTTTCGGAGATTACTGCTCCCCTTTCTGATTTGACAAAGACAGCTAAGAACGCTCCTCGCAGTATCGTTTGGAGTCCTCAGTGTGCCGAGGCGTTGGTACGCATTCAGGAAATTTTGTCTGAGAAGCCAGTCTTGCTTTTGCCGCGTGTTGGTGCTGTGTTTGTTCTCAGGACTGATGCCAGTTCCACAGGTCTTGGGGCTGTGCTGCTGCAGTTTCATGGTGTGTATGATGTCCTTCATCCAGTTGCCTATGCCAGTCGCAAGCTCTTGGATAGGGAGAAAAACTACAGTACCATTGAACGGGAATGTCTTGCCATTGTTTGGGCTGTTCAGAAGTTCGCCAGGTTTCTGTGGGGTATACAGTTCGTTTTGCAGACGGACCATCGTCCTCTCACTTATTTGAAGTCGTCTACTTTCCGGAATTCCAGAGTGCTCAGGTGGTCGCTGTTCCTTCAGGAATATTCGTTTGTGTTGGAGGCAGTTTCGGGTTCTTCTAACCAGTTTGCTGATCTGTTGTCGAGGTCTGAGGTCGATCAGTTCTTTGACTTGATGGGTGTGGTATGTGTGTATGGTATGGTGTGGTGTGGTATTGTATGGTGTGGTATGGTATGGTATGGTGTGGTATGATATGTATGGTATGGTATGGTATGGTGTGGTGATTGGCTATGGTATGGTGTGGTATGGTGTGGTTTGGTATGGTATTGTATGGTATGGTTTGGTTTGGTTTGGTGTGGTATGGTATGGTGTGGTATGGTATGTATGGTATGGTATGGTATGGTGTGGTATGGTGTTGTATGGTATGGTATGGTGTGGTATGGTTTGTATGTATGGTATGGTGTGGTATGGTGTGTATGTATGGTATGGTGTAGTATGGTATAGTGTGGTATAGGTATGTGTATTGGTGTGGTGTGGTGTGATATGGTATGGTGTGGTGTATGGTATGGTATGGTGTGGTATGTATTCGTATGGTATGGTGTGGTGTGATTATGGTATGGTGTGGTATATGGTATGGGGTTGGTATGGTGTGGTCATGGTGTGGTACGGTATTGTATGGTATGGTGTGGTGTGTTATGGTGTGGTATGGTATGGTGCAGGGCAATGTAATGTAGTGTAGAGTGGTATTGTATGGTATATGGTATGGTATAGCAATAGTGCCATGCAGTGTAGTGTAGAATAGTATGGTATGCTATGGTATAGTATAGTATAGCATACAGTCGTTACAGTATATTATATTATAGTGAAGTGTAGTAATACTATAGTATTGTAGTTTATTGCATTGTCTTTCTGTTGCTTTGTAATTAGATTGATTTGTGTGTGTGTGTGTGCTGTAGTTATAGCAATGCCCTATTGTTTTGGTATTTGGTATTTTGGTACTTTATAGTCACAGATTCGTCTCTGTGAAATTCGGGCTGCTCCACCTGGAGAGCGTGTCGCAGCCAGATGCGCGCCAAACTTTTTTTTTTTTTTTCTTTTTGTTTGCATGCGACTTGCAGTGCATTGTTGTAACAGAGGAATAATCCCTATGGAATTCAGATTGATCTCAGTTGGACGAGAAACGTCGCGGCTTAGTGCAGCGGCCACTTTATTTCATTTTTTATTAATGCTTTTCTTGTGTAGGAATTAGGTTGGGGAAAAGAGAAATTGTGAGCATTGATAACACCCTCTGTTCGCCAATGGGTTATTTGTAATGCGGCAAAATAAGCGAGAGCACTGTCAAAGAACTGTGCGATTGTGTTCTTGTGGGATGCGTGTATTTCGTGTGTGTGTGTGATGTGGGTGGTGTGTGCACCTGTGCGTCTGTGTGTCTGTGTTGTGTGTGTGTGTGTCTGTCGGTCTGTATTGTCTGTCTGTCTGTCTGTCGATCTGTGTGTATGGTGGTGTGTGTGTGTGGTGTGTGTGGGTGTGTGTGTGTGTGTGTGTCTGTATGTACTCTGTGTGTGTGTGTGTGTGTGTGTGTGTCGTGCGTGTTGGTGTGTGAGTGTGCGTGTTCGTGTGCGTGTGTGTCCAGGTGCAGATGTCAATCTGTCTGACTGTGACCAGGACACGGCCTTACATCTTGCCATCGGGGGCAAGGTCGAGGGCAAGGTAAACTGGACAGTGGTCACTGTGACATAATACCATCATTGTAGCACTCTTTACCACAACACACACACAGCACACACACCACACACATAATCACACCACACACACACACACACACACATACCACACACACACACACACACTTACACACACACACCCACACACACACACACCACACACACACACACACACACCACACGACACAAACACACCAGTGGCCCGGACTAAGTGATTCGTAAGGGGGGGGGGGGGGGGGTTTCCGCGCCGCGGTCACGGTTCAGAGGACTGCTGCATAGGTTTCTCGGTTTAAAGGTGCAATGCACTTTGGGGGTGTGTGTGGGCCCAGGGGCCGACGCCCCTGGAAAGTGTTGCAATGATTGCTGGTTTCTGGAAACCAGGACAACCCCACACACCACCCTCCTCCCAAGTTCCCTCCTCTCTTCTTTTCTTTCCCACGGCTTTATCTTTCTTCCACCTCTTCTTCACACCCCCCCCC
>CM065698.1:33669745-33682245 GCA_017654935.2 Phymorhynchus buccinoides | reverse complement strand
GTGTGTGTGTGTGTGTGTGTGTGTGTGTGTGGTGTGTGTCTGAAACACAAAACGGGCCTTATATTGTTCCGCCGTTTTTCGACCGAATCGCTTCAAATTTGCTGTGAGCCCTAACGAGGCGATGGCAACGGCAACCGGGGTGGCCGTGTCATTTGCGCGGTTTTCGCAAATGCGCGAAACGCGTATCCGCCGGACTCTCAAGCGCCCGTATCTCCAGCATTTCTGGACCGGTTTTTGCCTTTAAATTTGGCGGATAGATGACCGGGGATGGTGACTATTAGTGGGTCAAACTGACAGCGAATCATTTTTTCAGAAACGCGCGCGCTATACGCCGCTTCACCTTTTTCACGAATAACTCCGCCGTTTCTTAACCGAATCGCCTCAAATGTGAGATCAGGCTTGCTATGGCCCGGGCAAAGCCTGGCAGCAAATTTGAAGAGAATCGGGAGAGAGCGCGTCGCTTCAAATTTGCTGTACTCAGCGTTACCAGTACTTGGCGTTACCGTTACTAGGCGTTACCGTTACTAGGCGTTACCAGTACTCGGCGTTGCGCTAGTAGGTATAATAGGGTGTAGCACATAGATGTATGAGAGCATGGCAGTGTACTGAATTGAGTGAAATATATAACATGGGTGCCACTACACAAAATGAAAAACCCTGAAAAGGCCAGGGTGTAGGGTAATGTCCCCCTGCAGCTGAAGAAAAAAAAATGATTGATGAAGGTATTTTAGTCTTTTAGTTTGCTTTTCCACCACAATTTATACAAATGCTTATTTTTTTAAAGTGTTTGAAAATATTGTCTTAAATTTTAAAAAAGGAACTTCCTTTTTTCGGGTCAAATTCCAAAACAGGAACTTCCTTTTCTGGTCAAATTCCAAAACAGGAAATTCCCTTTTTCTGGTCAAATTCAAAAACGGAAACCATATCACGGGATTTCCCTGGGACGCTGTATGGTGGCTGCCATTAGTGTTGTTACTAAAATTAAGAATATGCTTCCCACTTCCGTTCCAATTAAACCTTTCACCGCCAATGTCGTATTTATGCACCACAATGGTTTAACACCCATGTCACTGACAGGCATGAAATTAGGGCGAAAGGGTTAAAATAATCACTCAAACAACAACAACAACAAAGAAAGGTCGACAGCTCGAGGACACACGTGGTTAGCATGACTCAATGGCAAAAAAAGGTGACCGGTCAAATCGTCCCTTCGCCAACTCGTCCCCGACAGACAGTCAAACAAACAGACAAGAGAGATGGGGGAGAGGGACGAGTTGGTAGAAGAACGAGTTGACCTGCAACCAATGTTACAGTTCACAGATGCCTTCGTAAAACCGGAAGTTTCAAGCATACAGGTGAAAGGTCAGGAAAGTTGTCAATACCAGGAAAAGTTGCGCCCATGATATAATGAGGTTGCTCTGTCTCCTATGTCTTGACAGTCCGGACATCGTACGGATGAAGCAGAAGGAAGCCCACAAAATCCTTCACTCTCTGGGAGTGTCCGAGCTAAGCAGTACCTCCCCTGGGCAGCTCCGGGAAGCCCTCAAGGGGGTCCGCCTGCCCTGCGGAGTGTGCGGGGCCCTCAAGTCTGAGGTCACCCTGAAACCCTGCCACCACCAGTGCGTGTGCCGCGCCTGCTGGGTCAAGGTCGAGGCCAAGGTCGCCCGGTGCCCTCTGTGCGACGCGGAGGTCGAGGACTCTGAAATGTGTGTGGACTGATTGAAGATGGGAAATGTGTGTGTGTGTGTGTGTGTGTGTGTGTGTGTGTGTGTGTGTGTGTGTGTGTGTGTGTGCGCGCGTGCGTGTGTGTGTGTGTGCGTGTGTGTAGACTGGTGTGTGTGTGCATGTGCGCACGCGTGTGCGGCGTGTATGTGTGTGTGAGTGCGCGCGCATATGTGCGCGCGTGTGTGTGCGTGCGCCCGTGCGTGTATGTCCCCCCTGTGTGTGTGTGCGTGTGTGTGTTTGTGTGTGTGTGTGTGTGGTGTGTGTGTGTGTGTGCATGCGTGCGTGCGTGCGTTGCGTGCGTTGTGTGTGCGCGTGCGCGCCGTGTGTGTGTAGACTTTTACCTTCGCTGAGTAAAGACTAATACTAAAGAGTGAGAGTTAGCACAAAGACGGAGGTGGGGGTGGATGAGTGTACCATTCCTTTGTATCTGACTATGACCTCCACTCTCTTCCCCCACAGCAGGGAGAGTGAGAGTTAGCACAAAGACGGATGGTGGGGGTGGATGAGTGTACCATTCCTGTGTATCTAACTATGACCCCCACCCCCCACCCCCACAGCAGGGAGAGTGAGAGTTAGCACAAAGACGGAGGTGGGGGTGGATGAGTGTACCATTCCTGTGTATCCTACAAGGCCTATGACAGACTCCCCCCCACCCCCCACCCCCAACAGCAAGTGAGAGTGAGAGCCCCACAGCAGTGAGAGTGAGAGTTAGCACAAAGACGGAGGTGGGGGTGGATGAGTGTACCATTCCTTTGTATCTGACTATGACCCCCACCCCCCACCCCCCACAGCAGGGAGAGTGAGAGTTAGCACAAAGACGGATGGTGGGGGTGGATGAGTGTACCATTCCTTTGTATCTGACTATGACCCCCACCCCCCACCCCCACAGCAGTGAGAGTGAGAGTTAGCACAAAGACGGAGGTGGGGGTGGATGAGTGTACCATTCCTTTGTATCTGACTATGACCCCCACCCCCCACCCCCACAGCAGGGAGAGTGAGAGTTAGCACAAAGACGGATGGTGGGGGTGGATGAGTGTACCATTCCTTTGTATCTGACTATGACCCCCACCCCCCACCCCCACAGCAGGGAGAGTGAGAGTTGGCACAAAGACGGATGGTGGGGGTGGATGAGTGTACCATTCCTGTGTATCTAACTATGACCCCCACCCCCCACCCCCACAGCAGTGAGAGTGAGAGTTAGCACAAAGACGGATGGTGGGGGTGGATGAGTGTACCATTCCTTTGTATCTGACTATGACCCCCACCCCCCACCCCCACAGCAGGGAGAGTGAGAGTTAGCACAAAGACGGAGGTGGGGGTGGATGAGTGTACCATTCCTTTGTATCTGACTATGACCCCCACCCCCCACCCCCACAGCAGGGAGAGTGAGAGTTAGCACAAAGACGGATGGTGGGGGTGGATGAGTGTGCCATTCCTTTGTATCTGACTATGACCCCCACCCCCACCCCCACAGCAGGGAGAGTGAGAGTTAGCACAAAGACGGATGGTGGGGGTGGATGAGTGTGCCATTCCTTTGTATCTGACTATGACCCCCACCCCCACCCCCACAGCAGTGAGAGTGAGAGTTAGCACAAAGACGGATGGTGGGGGTGGATGAGTGTGCCATTCCTGTGTATCTGACTATGACCCCCACCCCCCACCCCCACAGCAGTGAGAGTGAGAGTTAGCACAAAGACGGATGGTGGGGGTGGATGAGTGTGCCATTCCTGTGTATCTGACTATGACCCCCCCCCCTCCCCCCACAGCAGGGGGTGCAACTGCTGTTCTTGTAGAGGGTTAGCGATGGAATGTGTTCATAGAACGAAGACACCTTGCCCAGGAGATATCCTCACTCTCTCGTCTGACAGGAGGACTTGGGGGGGGGGGGGGGGACCAGCTGGTGTGAGGGTCTTCGAAGCCCAATAAAACCCCCAAGGTTGCAGCACTCTATGAGACAATGAGTGCAAATGCTACCTAGTTTGAGAATCATCGTCATCCATAAAGGAACACGCGGTGATGTTTATTTTAACCCTTTTCACCGCCAATGTTGTCGCATTTATTGCACCACAATGGGTTTAACACTTTCCCCGTCAATGTCCACTGTACCGCAATTGCATCACACAAATCAGGGCCACCCACGTGACTCGCCGGCCTTCTCGGGCCAATCTTCCTCAGGCCTGTAATATTCTGACAACCTATTTTTGCTTACTTGTTTGGGAGGTATGGACAGGCCTTAATGTTATATTATGCCACAGAAGAATTCGAAATCTTGCAGATATTTAATTTTTCTCTACCCAGTTAAGTTTAATGGTATTTTTTGGCTGAACAATTTTAATAATATTGTTGTAGAAATATTTTCGACATTCAGCTTTGTCTCTTCCATTATTATTGGTTCGGACTTCGGTCTAATGTCAACCAATGATAAAAGCCATCTTATTGGCAAAAGGGCTTCGAAGATGAGTAGGTTAGTAGCGACTGGGAACGGTTGTCTAAACAGCAGCGCTTTGAGCGAGCAAAGCACAAAATTCAATAAACGCCTCAGTCTGGACAACTTCTTCTTTCTTCTTCTGCGTTCCCGGGGCCATAAGGCCACAATGGGTACGTATGTCTCCGTTTTCCAGTTTTCACTGGTCTTCCTCGCTGCATTCAGCCGACACATTTCGATTTCAGAGGAGCTCAAAGGAGCTCAAAGGAGAAAAACTAGTATATATGGAAGGTTTTTTTTGGGGGGAGAAGCAGTTTAAGGCAGGAGAATGGGCCCAAAAAGTCAGAAAGATAGTAGATGATACAAAGCAAAGGAAAAAGGCAGAGTCAAAGAGAGTGGCAGATTAGAGGGAAGTTACAAGCACATAACTTCCAGAAGGTGGGGGAAAAAGGGGGGGAACGGAAAGACTTTTTGCTACGGAAGATCCCCCCGGGGGGGGGGGGGGGGGGGGGGGGGGGGGGGGGGGTTCTCGACATCGATGCTGTGCAATAAGTCATAAGTTTCTTTATTGTCCATTGGCATTGTACAACGCACATGGAAACTTGTCTTCCACCGTGTAAAATACAAATATTAAATAAAAGTATGAAACATAAATTCACATTAACAAATATGTAACTCTCACACCACACCCAATCATTCATCCGCTCTCCGCTATCTTGCTCACTCATCATGCAACCAACCACCACCACTTCCGCCTTCATTTTTTAAACCCTTTTTCTTTTTCTTTTTCCTCCTTTCCTCCTTTTTTTCTTTGTTCTTTTTCCCTCCCCCCTTTCCCTTTTTTTTTCTTCCTTTCCCTTTTTCTTTGTTCCCCCCTCCCCCCCCCCCCCCCCCTTTTTTCCACCCCCCCCCCCCCCCCCCTTTTTTTTTAAAATTATTTTTAGGTAGCTTTTCCCCGCTCTTTTTCTCAATGCAACACAAAGCCTTTATGAACAGAATGATATATATATGTCATATGCTTTCCAATACCGATCATTATTTAATCTGTCTTCCATAATAAAAGTTATAAAAGGGAGAGGGAGAAAGAGACTGTATTTGTATGCTAGTCTGTCGTTTCCGACAATGACTGCCAGATAGCAGAGGGGGCAGATACTATTCTGGCGGGCTGGGTGAGAATTTGTTTATAGTGGAGATGCCTTGTCCAGGGTACATCCCCTCTCTCAGCCAAAGGGATTTGAGGACACAGCTGGCGTTGAGGAAGATCCCCCAAAGGCCAGTCCATCCCTTTAGCTGCAGCACCAGAGCCGGTGCAAGGCCCCCCCCTCGTTCGAGAGTCATAGTCTTCCACGAGAGACTAAACTGTACCATGATTTTCCATTACTGTAGAAAATCATCTATTGTACAGCTCTCATGTTACTGTTGGCCCCTACTACAGGCTAATGTCAACCAATGATAAAAGCCATTTGAGTAAAAGGGCCGTGAGAAATAGACAAAGAGATTGAGAAAGATACACAAACAGACAGTCACAGACGATGACAATGAATGTTTTGTTTCATTAGCTTCACGAGCTCTAATGACATAGGATACACGTGACACAATGAACACTGCAAAGGGCATATAAAGCACAGCCATTGAAACAATGCATCACAAGAGACAGACAGAATCACAGCTAGTTAGAATCAGAGAGTAGCGTTAGGAGAGAGAGAGAGAGAGAGGAGAGAGAGAGAGAGAGAAGAGAGAGAGAGAGAGAGAGAGAGAGAGAGAGAGAGAGAGAGAGAGAGAGAGAGAGAGAGAGAGTCAAAGTCAAAGTCAAAAATATTTTAATTGTTAGGCCTCTGGCCCATAACAATGGAGTTCACACAAAAAAGTATTGCATATATATATATAACCAACAACGAAAAAAAGAATAAAGACACACCAAAAAACAACAACAAAAACACGTATTATATGCAAACAAAACATAGATACAAACATTCATCGTGCATGTATATATTCTTTTCGCAAGGCGAGAGCTCTGTGAATAAATAATGACGTCTTAATAATAATGCTAGGGTATTGATTACATAAAATCAATGTGAGTCTGAAAGATGAAGGATGTTTATAATATTTTGCTGGAATTAGTTCTCTTCTTAAATGATTATATTTTGGGCATATAAATAGAAAGTGAATTTCAGTCTCAAGAGTTGTACAACAAAAAGGACAGTGATCTTTACTTTTGTCTAAACGTGCCTTATATTGTAAGAAATTACAGTTAATTGCAGACATTCCCATTCGAAATCTAGCAATATCTTTACGAACAAAGAAATTTTTTTTAAAGTGTGTGAATACGGCTTCATTGAAACTGTTGGATTAAGTATACAATACCTTTGAAAGAATTCCTGACTTTGCAATGCAGAGGACCAATCCTGCTTAAAACAGTCCACAAGCCTTTGCTTGAATTCTTTCAGAAACAATTGCCTATTCCCCACCCCTTGTGCTTCCCATACCACCCCAAACCCATACTGATACAATGCATTCCGAACTGGAGTTTTGTCTTTGCAGATGTAATAACATATTGTTTGTTTTCCTTGGAAACCTGTAATTATCCATAGTAATGAGACGCAGCCAAAATTTGACGCACCTAGTGTATGTATTAACAAAAAGAGGGTACCTACCAGTCTCGCCATAAATAAGATGTCTTGGAGATTTTGGGCTCGCACCTAAAAGGCGTTTAAGGGCTGAAAGATGGACTCTTTCTATAAGCTCTTGATTGGCTGTTAAACCCCAGATTTCAGATCCATAAGTTAATATGGGTTGTATTTGGCTGTCAAAAATTTTCACAGAGAGAGGGAGAGAGAGAGAGAGAGAGAGGGGGGGGAGAGAGAGAGAGAGAGAGAAGAGAGGTGGAGGAGAGAGAGAGATGAGAGAGGAGGATAGAGAGAGATGAGAGAGAGAGAGGAAGAGAGAGAGAGAGAGAGAGAGAGAGAGAGGAGGAGGTGTGACAGAGAGACAGAGAATCAGAGACGGGTTAACAAATAAATCAATTCAATATTGCTTAGTAATGCATCACATCTAGATTCGAACCGAAACTTACAAATCAAATCAGTCTCTAATTAAATTCAGTCTTCACAGCTTCCGTTTTGCTGTTTGCTGTGAATACGGAATCGCTAATGACTGTCACAGATCGCTCTCGGTGAGGAGATGCAAAATGTGATGGTTGCTTTAGCTTGTTCGCATAGAGCGCTTTGAATTTGAAGCAAAACGCCTAAGCAATGCTACTTTTTTTTGGCGAGGTGGCCTTGGTGTAACGCGATCCAGTCTAAAGGTGGCAACCCATTCCACAATAACAATGCATCGTGAAATATCAGTGCACTCCAAAATAGCCATGATGTTCCGTTCTTCTGAAACAATGGTGCAGATTAGTGCATGCTCAGACAGAAAAAGAATGATCCAACCCTTGTTCGTAACTGATCTCCCACCTTTGCAAGAGCAGAGAGAGAGAGGAGAGAGAGTGTGTGTGGTGGTGTGTGTGTGTGTGTGTCTGTGTGTGTGTGTGTGTGTGCGTGCGTGCTGCGTGGTGCGTGCCCGTCGGTGTTTTGCGTGTAGGTGCGTGTGAGTGCGTGCGTAGTTTGTGTTTTGTGTTGCGCGTGCGTGCGTTGCGTGCGTGCGTGCGCGTGCGTGTGTGTGCGCGTGTGCGTGTGTGTGTGTGTGTGTGTGAGTGAGCGTGTGTGTGTGTGAGTGACCGTATGTGTGCGCACACGCGCGCATGTTGTGTGTGTGTGAGTGTTTCCTCCCCCCGCTTTATCTCCCTCTCTCTCCCTCCAGCTAGCTGTGACCGTTTTTTTCAAGGTGACTTAATCAAGATTCAAGATTCTTTAATCAGCCAATGCATCAGTGTACACAGGAAATCGTTTTGGTTTTGCACAACACACAATCCAACAACAAGGAAAACATGCACATGGATAGGGGACAACCAATGTAAAATATATGGCAACAAAAGGTTATGTAATTATGTATCTCACGCTCACATTCTCTCTCACTCTCAGACACACACCTACACATACACCAACACATACACACACATACACGTGCGCATGCACACTTACACGCATGCACACTTACACACACACACACACACACACACCCACACACACACACACACACACACACACACGCCACGCACGCACACGCACGCACACGCACCCACGCACGCACAACGCACGCACACGCACACGCACACACACACAACACACACACACACACACACAAAACACACACACACACACACACGAAAAAAACACACACACACACACACACACACACAAAACACACAGACACGCACGCGCGCGCGCACACACACACACACACGCACACGCACGCACACGCACGCAACGCACACGCACGCACGCGCGCACACGCACGCACACACACACACTTAACACACACACCACTAACACACATCACACATACACACACACACTCACGAGACCGCAAGCAGTTTGTGCCAGCACACCGATTGACACACACCAAGCTTAACTAAGCAATAGGATGACTAGAAATATGACCACCCAAAGACCCCCCCCCCCCCCCCCCACCCCCCCCCCCCCCCCCCCCCACCCCCCCCCCCCCCCACCCCCCCACCACACCCCTCCCTCCGGTTGGGCAGGAGTAAGCCTAATGAGTATTGATGGCCTCTGACAACAGGGGAGGGCAAAAGCTGTTCTTAAGGCGGTCCTGGGATTTGCGACTTAAAAGAACATAATCCCATTCTTTCCAGTCACATAGATGCAGGTTGAAACATATGGTCGGCTGGGTTTGTGTGACGATCTAATATGATGGATCTAGCTTTTTTTTGCGTTTCTAGGCAACACACTATAAGATATTATCTAGAAATTGCAGTTTGTAAACTCTGAATTTTGAGGCTGTCTCTTAACGACTTTACTGCAGTTTCCCTTTCATTTTTAGGTGCAGAAAGCTGATCCATATAATAACATAATGTAACTAATGCTTAATATAGCGCGTAATCCTTTGCACACAGCAACTCAATCAATGCGCTTTCTTCTTCCACTCCTTCACCAATTTCGTACCAACATTTATTAGAGGGAATGGTTACAACAACCATACACAAATCTCTATGAAAATGTAATGCATTGCATATATAATAAAAGAAAACCAAACCCACCCCTCCCACCACCCCACCGCCCCACGTCCCTACTCCCCACCACCACCCATACACCACAACGCGCACACGCGCTTTAAACCTCAATACTCAATGTCAATGAGATGAAAGACAAGAGGAATTGAAAAAACAAAAAAACCATCTACACCAAATGCTCCTGTGGAAAACTCGTTTTGCCCAACAGTATTAAAAGCAATGCAACTCTGTAAATAAACAATTAAGCTTTTCTTGTTCGGCAGATGATCCGGTTGTACCGCCTCATTTTCTATCTGGGCAAGAGTGAACAGCAGGTGATGCAACTGCCGGTCCTCCGTCTTGGCATGAGGCGACTTTCAAGAATGATATGTTTAATCGACATCTAGGTCGATGACCCTTTTTGTGCTTGTGGTAACGGGGCGGAGACGGTGGAGCATTACTTGTTACAACTTGTATTCTCTTTAATGGAGCCCGTGCTCGTACAATTTCAACACTTCCAATAGAATATTGTATTGTCAAGAAACACTTCTCAAGGGTAACCCTACACTACACATTAATACAAACATTTTGATATTTGAAACTGTCCATGAATATATTTCCGAAACCAACAGGTTTTAAGTCATATTTGTATTTATTTTATTTATCTATTTATTTATCTTAAGTAGGCACTAGTAGTATTGAAATTTTGTGAAAAAGCAATAATTTGTCTGTATATCAGAAACGTGTACGAATTGTGCTATATTACCTGGCTGATCTGATTCACAGTTCATGTTGCTACTATGGACACAAATTATTGTTTTTTGTTTCCAATTCCCTTGGTCTCTCACCCCAAATTTACAAATTGGTAAACAGTGATTTGTTATTATTATTATTATATTATTATTATTATATTATATTATTATTATAAATATTATTATTATTATTATGACTTTTGTTTTGTTCACACTTAAAACCTCCCCTTGTTTGTATTCACAGTTTATATTGGTTTAAACGCAGTCTCCATCTGTTCAATCAATTGTGCAATTATGACGTTAATTTAAGGAGCAAGGTATAAGCTTCGAGCTTGTTGTTGCTCTAATGTATTGTCTTTCTGTTTGAATCGTTTCCGGAAGTGAGTGAATAAAGATTTGTTAAAAAAAAACGAGTCCCCCCCCCTCCCCGTTTCCATATGACAGATCGCTAGAAATTGTTAGTCATGACTTTCCTTTACCGATTTCCTAAAGTTCTTGAGCTGTCGTAGGAAATAACATTCTCTGCTGTGCTTTCCCCCTTGCAGGATGATGTGAAGTTGACTTCCCCCCCCCAGCTTAATGTATTTGAAAAATAATGTACACACCAATGAGTTTTAAAAACACAAGTAATTCTCTATTACTACCCTACCATGACCTTTACACAGATAAAAACAAGGCATGGAAAGGGAGTTTTTTCCCTTTTTTTCCTGCAATCAACTACCATTTTCTCTTCTTTAGTTTGGGAAACATTGAGCCTCAATATTGTTTGTGGCAAACAAAACAACACACCAATACAAACATCTTATGTCACTTATGATTAATGCTTCAATGATTTCCTCTCAAAAAAGCGTCAACAGCTATGCCAAATCTTAAAATAATCCAGAGAAAAGGCACATCAAGAAGGTCCGCTAGGGTCTATCTAGCTTGAACCCTAAGCGCCTGAACCTGAATCTGAACCTTATCTTTTTTTCATCTCTTCAGGTTTTGACTGGTGTGCCACAAACACTCCTGAGCATCAGTGTTTCTCCAAAACTGTGAGGGTTTTTTGGTGACTTAATATCAGTCAATTTTGATATTTTTAATATTTCATACCGTTTAGGGTCCTTTATATCCCAGAGGTTTTTAAAAAGCTGCTTAATAATAAATGTTTAGGTACTTGAAAGTCACAGGAGGCATCTGCTCTGTGAAAATTCCGGGTTGCTCCCCACCTGGAGAGGCGCGTCGCAGCACCAGAGGCGCAGCCATCCTTTTTTTTTTTTTTTTTTTTACATGCGATTTTGCGCCTTGTCGTGTGATTGATGAGGAAAGAAAAAGTGTGTGTGTAAATTTTGACCAAATGACAAATTTAACTATTTTTCGTTGCCACTGGGTTTTGTGTGTGACTAAGTGCATGGGCACATGAGACATCGGTTTATCGTCTCATCCAAAAGAATCCACATTCAGACCGTAAGGCCTAGTACAAAGTGAAACGAAAAATCCCATGTACCCAGGTTCGAAGTCGGGTTCACGTGAGACAAGGCGAACGCGCTACCACTCTGCCACTCTACACTCTATTAGGTGCAAGTTTTATTTTTGCAGAAAGGGTATTCCAGTATTTAGTAACTCTGTTGCTAAAGAAATATGTTTTTCTTACGTTAGTTCTGCTACACTGTGTCGGTATTTTCAAGTAATTCACAGGTTCTGAGTTATTAAATAATTTGAAAGCTGGAACAAACTATTACACAGTTCTAGTAAGAAAACATGAAAAAAGCACGACACGAGAAAAAGACATTGACACAGACGCGAGGCAGACTTTAGTAAGCTAGGGTAGGTACGTAAATACACAATAACCTTCAGGGTCCTTACCACAAGATATTTACACAGCAAACATACCTTTCGTGCTTATAACCTTTTTTCCCAGAAGGCAGAGTTACTGTTCTTATAGTCAGAGAGGGGATCAAAGAAACACAATAACACCGCAGCTTTTGCTCTTCTGACTGACTGACCTAGAAAACAAAAAAGTACTCTTCCCGTGACTTGTTTTTCCAAAGCCCAAAGTACCCTTCAAATGATCCCTTTTAAATTTATATTTACTCAATTGCTACATGCGCTACAAAAAGTGCTCTTAACTACACATAGTCGCTCTCTGTCTGTCTGTCTGTATGTCTGTCTGTCTCTCCTCTCTCTCTACTACACCGTCCCTCCCCTCTCCCCCTCACAGCACATCTCTCCCTCTCCCTCCGCTCCCCTCCTCTCCTCCTCCTCTCTTCCTGCTCCACCTCCCCTCTCCCCCCTCGCCTCTCCTCCTCCCTCCCCCCCCTCCCGTCCTCAATCCCTCCTCCTCCTCCTCTCGCTCCCTATCCCCCTTCCCCCATCACCGGTCCTCCCTCCCCCACTCTTCTCTCCTCCCCCCCCTCCTCCCTCCACACTCCCTCCCATACCTCCAATCACCTTTCCACCTCTCCTCCCCGCTCCCCCCGCCCCTGTCGTCACCCCTCGCGTCCTC
>CM065698.1:33657245-33667245 GCA_017654935.2 Phymorhynchus buccinoides | reverse complement strand
GCAATTTGAGAACACTGGGTAGAGTTTCTCTAGATAACGGTCGCCGCGCGAATAACGCTTACGCCACACGGGGCCTAAGAAACAGTTTAGAAAACGCTTGCGGAAGAATATTACAAGCTCTTGTGTGATTGGTTAAACATTTTTTATTTAATTTTAAGAAAACTTTAATGGACCAATCAACAACAAGAAATGTATTCACACCCTACTAGTTCCGGATAGTTCGCCGCTTGCTTGGTGTTTGGCAAGAACAACTTGAAACGCCACGCGAACTATCCGCAAACGAAGTGTGTTTCGTAGACCGTTTTTGCCGATTTTAGCGAGCGTAACCTAACGTTAGCCCTTGTGAAATGGCCCCCTGTTGTTATGGCCATATCGTGTGTGTATCATAAGTCATGTCCGTTTATGATTGCCAGATAGCCAAAAGAGGCTCCCCCCCCCCCCCCACCTGCGTGCGCATCTCGACCCTTCCAACGGAAGTGTCGCCATCTTAGTCAGATTTGTGTGTAAACAGCATCGATCTGGCATTTTTGAAACAAAGTTACTGACTAAGATGGCGGTCTCCCATAATATGGCACGCTCCTTGTGGCCGGATATGACGACACGTGGGTACAAGCCATTCCCGGAGGGCTCATCTGGAGTTCGTTCATAGAGGGAGATTATTTGCCCCTGGTACACCCCCACTCTCTCGGCCTCGACGATTTGAGGACAGCTGGCGTTGGGTAATGGTCCCCAAAGGCCAACTAACCCCCTTGGCTGCGGCACACATTGTTGTTATTGTTGTTGGCTTACCCTGGCTAAACAAAACCCTCCAGGGATCATGCCAACAGCGGAAGCACTTGAACACTATGGTACAAGTGTATCAGCTGTGGGTGAGAACATTACGTGTGTGACCGTTTTGATTACCCTGCCACGTGGGCAGCCACACTCCGTCTTCTGGGGATTTTGGAGACTGGTGATGATGTTATTATGCCAGGATATTGCCATGGCTAAGGACAACCACCCGCATAACTATGCATGGCATAATAACATCTTGGTGTTCTAGTCAAGGCGTAGCTGCATCGCTAAGACGCGAGTGCAAAATGCTTCCTAGTTTTTTCTCGTTCTTCTTCTTCGATCGCTCAGACAGTTTCCTGTCAATTATGAGCGCAGAAGCGTCATGCTGCCGTTATGCGCCTAACTCAGAAATAATTAGGCCCAGCAAGTCCGACTTCGGCAGGAGGAAATCTTTTTGAAAGTGTTTACTTGAAAGAAAGAAAAAAAGGCAGGAGAATGGACCGGTAAGGCAGAAAGATAGTAGATGACAGTAAGCCAAAGGGTAAAGGCAGAGTCAGAGAGAGTGACAGATCAGAGGAAGTTACAAGCACAGAACTTCCAGAAGGTGGGGGAACTATTTATACAAAAGACACCCCGGCATCCCCACGGGGGGAGCCTCCTAGCTTGATTTTCTCTAACTGAAGAAAAGCATTCTTTTTCTACAGCATTCATTTTGCTAATGGCCTCGGCTTCAGGCTATACTATTTTCAACCGTAATAATACCTGAATCCATGTTGATTTATTCTTGTGCACATATTCTCTCCACCACTGTTGTTGTGTACGGATGGACGTTCAGTTTAACGTCGCGTATCGGCTTTCGCCATGTACGACGGGCTGAACAAACAAACCACGGTACATGTATAAACAAAAATTTATGTTCCTGAATCACTGTCTTCGCCAAAAGGCCGAGAAGCGATCAGAATTAATTTAAAATGTTTGTTTGTACTGTGTGGGTGATGGTTATATAGGCAGTCCTGGGGGGTCATCCTTTTTTTTAATTATAGGATGAACCTGGTATGGGTCTGTCTCAATGTGGCTGTTGCTTAGGGGAAGACGGGGTAAAAAGCGCATGGGCGGGTAAGAAGCCCACCCCAATTATCTCATGAAATAAAGAAAATTTCAGTCAAATTTGCCCATGAGACGAATGCTAGACATTAACGCTCGTCTCATGGGCAAAATGAGACTGAAATTCGCTTCATTTCATGAGATAATTGGGGTGGGCTTCTTACCCGCCCATGCGCTTTTTACCCCGTCTTCCCCTACTTGGTGCCAAAAATAACTTTGGTGAAGGGAGTTAATTACAGAGGGAGCTACTTTTTCTTTCTTTACCATAATAATACTTACATGTAACGATAAAAGCCACTTCAGTTGAAGGCCACAAGTGACCATGTCGAATGAGTTGATAAAGACAATGTGTTATCACCAAGGAGATTATAACACTTTCAGATAGGGGTGTGTGTGTATGCGCGGGTGTATGCGTGCGTGCGTGCGTGCGTGGATGTGTGTATGTATATATATAAGCTATCCACAAAAAGTTAAGGATCACTTGCAAACTAATTCATAACTTTCCAAATAAGAAAGCCAATGCGTTGAATTTTGGCCAACATTTAATTCAATGCTTTAGTGATAACGATACACAATTGCCTTCAATTTCGAGCAATCGTTTGGTCTGTACATTTGATCAAAGTGGGTACGTATCGAAATTTGATTTCCCAAAGTCATTGAAATCACAAGACAGGGCATTCTGATGCTCCCAAAAGTTCAGTAATGCGTGTATCCGCCATGGCTGTTCTGGCACTCGACGCAGCGAGTCCTCATGGAGTTGACCAGGGTGGTGAAGATCCTCTGTGGAAGCGCCTGCCACTCAGCCTGCAGCATCTGGTAGAGGTGCTGGGCATCCCTGGGAGGGAGGTGGTTGCTCCTCACTTTGCGATCAAGCTCATCCCAGAGGTTCTCAATCGGGTTGAGATCGGGACTGCATGCTGGCCACTCCATTCTGTTGACTCCAGACTGCTGCAGGAAGTCGTTGACCACCCTTGCCCTGTGGGGGCGAGCGTTGTCATCCTGGTAGACAGCCGGCGGTCCCATCTGCTGCAGTGTAGGCACAGCCAGCGGTCGAAGGATCTCATCCCGGTATCGGAGGCCAGTCAGGTTACCCTGTACATGATACAAGGGTGTTCTGTGGTGAAGGCTGAAGGCCCCCCAGACCATTACAGAACCTCCACCAAAGGCCACCTTTTCTTGGACAGTGGCGTCAATAAAGCGTTCCCCTGGGCGCCTCCAGACCCTCAGTCGGCCGTCGTTGTGGTTCAGGGTGAAGCGTGATTCATCACTGAACAGGACCTGGGACCATTGCTGACGTGTCCACCTCACGTGACGTCTGCAGAAGGCGCGGCGTGCTGCCCTATGGGCTGGAGTTAAGCGTGGCCGTACAGCTGGGCGACGAGAACGGAGGTTAAACCCATGAAGGCGGTTCCGTATGGTCTGCTGGCTGATGTTGATGTTAGTAGCCACCCTCAGCTGCCTTCGAATGATGCTGGAAGAGGCTGTTCTTGTCTGCAGGGCTTGTCGTTCAATGAGACGATCTTCACGTGGAGTTGTCTTCTTCGGTCGACCAGATCTGCGTCTTTCATGGACCCTCCCAGTGGCTGTGAAGCGTTGAATCAGTCTGACAATGACCGAGATGGACACCTGAAGTCGCCTGGCCACTTCTCGCTTGGGAACACCATCTTGGAACCATGCAACAGCTCGTCCCCTATCCAACTCGCTCAATTTTCGTCGTGGAGGCATTGTCAAATCAGGCCTAATACTGGTGGTATGTCTTCTTATAAAGCCAAGCAAGAGACAGCATCTCACACATAAACAGCAGTGCTTGCACGTGCATAATGGTTTTTCCATCTGGCTTGTGCAATGTGTTCATGCAGAACGATCCAAAACAAGGTCCTTTTTCGCAAGTTTCCGCTTTTTCTTTTGCTGCCAAGCTCAGTAATAGAGAATCACGTGCAATGTTTCCACTAACACAACATCGCCCACTTACAGCTGAACAAGAATTCATAACAATTTGGCTTGACTGAGAAAAAAATAACAGGAGCGAACGGAGTTTCTTGCGCACCTGTTTTCTCATAGTGATCCTTAACTTTTTGTGAGTAGTGTATATTAACGTACAAGAATTGAAGAAGAAAAAACAACCACACCATTAAACTTTCCTCTTATAAATATAGTTTGCTTTAATAAAACTTTATTTGTGTCCAATGTATCAGTTTGTGAACTTAAGAAAGAAACTCAATAACTTTAATTTTATCTTTACGATTTGTTCTGTGTTCTGAAAAGAATAAAATAAAATAATGTGCTGATTTACTTCTTCTCCCAATGGGGGGGGGGGGGGGAGATAGACAATGCCTATGCAAAGACAGCTGTTTCGTCTTTGAGAAAGACTCTTCAGTCTGCATATCGGCCAGCAAAGAATGTCCACAGTGAACATTCAAACTGAGCTAGAAAACTTTCTCCAAGAGAAAGGTTGTCTTGTTTGCACCAGATTGAAAGTCCACAGTAAAAGCAAACCAGCACTTGATTCAAAAGAAATGGTACAAATCTTGTGTAATATAACAAAAATAGTAATGTTCTAAAATGACAATCCCTCGAAGAGAGTAGAAGAGATGGGATGCCATGTTGGTGGATCCACTGAAGGATTCAATAGGGGAGGTCATAGAAATCGTAGTAAACACCAACATACTCCCGGTGAGGAGGAATGTAGAGAGGTGTGCCTGGATCAGGTAGACTGATGCGCTTTCCTTCTTCGAAGTATGATATAAACGTACAAGAATTGAAGAAGAAAAAACAACCACACCATTAAACTTTCCTCTTATATATATGCGTGTGTGTGTTTGCGTGTGTGCGTGTGCGTACACGCGCGCACTAACGCTCGGCTGAATAGCAGCGAAGCGAAGACGACTACTAGAGGGAAGACAAACGAGGCTGAAATTTGCATGTACCTAGTAGAGATTGTTCAGCCCAAGATACCACTCAGCACACCCGGGGTTAACTCTTCTAACTTTGAAAGTTAAGTTGATGTTTGTTTGTTGTTTGTTTATAACGCGGAGGAGGTTTGTACAACATTAGTTATTTCAAAGATGAGAGTTTCCACCCGTCCTTGGTTACTTACCTTTGTATTCACAGTCTTCCCCGTGGGGATACTGGGGGGGGGGGGTAAAATTAATTTCCCCACCTTCTGGAAGTTCTGTGCTTGTAGCTTCCTCTAATCTGCCACTCTCTTGGGCTCTGTCTTCTCCCTTTGCTTTCTGTCATCTACTATCTTTCTGACTTACTGGCCCATTCTCCTGCCTTTTGTTTTTTTTTAAACAAATTTTCCAAATAATGTTATCTCCTTTGAGCTCCTCCTAAATCGGAATGTGTCGGCTGTATACAACGGGGAGACCAGTGAAAACTGAAAACCGGACACATACGTCGGCCTATCTTCCTCTAATCTGTCACTCTCTTGGGCTCTGTCTTCTCCCTTTGCTTTCTATCATCTACTATCTTTCTGACTTACTGGCCCATTCTCCTCCCTTTTTTTTTTATAAAAACAAATCTTCCAAATAATGTTCTCTCCTTTGAGCTCCTCCTAAATCGGAATGTGTCGGCTGTACACAGCGGGGAGACCAGTGAAAACTGAAAACCGGACACATAGGGGAAGACGGGGTAAAAAGCCCATGGGCGAGTAAGAAGCCCATGCCAATTATCTCATGAAATAAAGCAAATTGCAGTCAAATTTGCCCATGAGACGAATGCTAAACATTAACACTCGTCTCATGGGCAAAATGTTACTGAAATTTGCTTCATTTCATGAGATAATTGGCATGGGCTTCTTACCCGCCCATGGGTTTCTTACCCCGTCTTCACCTACGTATCTTATCCATTATGGCCATATGGCCTGGGAACGCAGAAGAAGAAGAAGTATTCACGGTAATGTGACAGTGTAGAATCTTTTCCAGAACCATGGCCCAGTTAAACATTACAGTGTGGAATCTTTTCCAGAGCCATGGCCCAGTTAGCGGGAACACGCGTTCTGCGGGGCCCCCACTGGGAGGAGGGGGACGCAGACGGCGGGGAAGGGTACCTGGGCACCGTTGTGGGCTGGTTGCCAGGAGAGCGCGAGGTGCGCGTGCTGTGGGACATGGGCCACGAGAGCACGTGCAGCACGGGGAAGGGCGGGAAATTTGACCTGAGGGTCTTCGATACTGCTCCCATTGGTGAGTTGGCTTAACCCTTTCACCGCCAAAGTCGCATTTTAGCACCACATTGATTTAACACCTATGTCACTAAAAGGCATCAAATTGGGGTCTATTATCCAAAGACCCTATTGTCTTAGTTTTGGGAAGTAAGGATAGACCTTATTTTATATATGTCACAGAAGAATCCCCAACACTGCAGATGGATTTTGTTCTCTACCCACGTACATTTAATGGGATCTTTTGACTGAAATATGGCTGGCGGTGAAAGGGTTCCACTTCACGTGTCAAAATCACGGGTTTCACGTGCTTTCCCTCTTATAGCTGGTAAGAAATCTTGTTTTGACCGAGTTTGACTCCCATACAAATGCCCCCAAATTGAAAACGAAACATCATGTTGGCAGGCATACGTCACGAGGGCACGCGCTGCGCGGAGTGCGGGGAGGAGGCCATTGGTGGCACGCTGTGGCGTTGTGAACTTTGCCCTGTGAACTGCGACCTTTGCTCAGGTTGCTATAGCGACGACAGGCACGACACGCGTCATCCTTTTCTGCGTTTTGACACGCCAAATAATCCAGGGTATGTAGGGGGGGGATGGGGGGGTCGGGGGAGGAGTGTTCAGAATGAAAAAAGATGGATGACAGAGAGAAAAGGTGAAAGAAGAAAAATAAGGAGAGATAAAAATAACAAGGTCAAAGGTCAAGGTCATTGTACTTTTTACCCTGTGCACGCACGCACGCACGCACGCACGCACCCACACGCGCACGCACGCACACGCACACGCGCACACGCACGCACACGCACACACACGCACACACGCACGCACACACACGCACACGCACACACGCACACGCACACGCACACACACACACACACACACACACACACACACACACACACACACACACACACACACTACCCCTACTCCAATCGTTCTTCTCTCAATCCACAGACAACCCAAACCCAAACGCAAAACCAGTGTCAAGGTCAGAACCATCGGCCTTCACCCCGGAGCCAAGGTCGTACGGGGCAAAGACTGGGAATGGGGCGACCAGGACGGAGGTCGAGAGTCAGAGGGCGAGGTTCAAGGTCACGAGAACGCGCCGGGAGCTCCTCGAGGCCTGCTGCGCGTGAGGTGGCCCAATGGTTCTACACACAGCTACCGACTGGGGGTAGGGGGCAAGGTGGATGTGACGTGTGTGGAGGAGGAGGTGGGGGGCTTCTACTACCGGGATCATCTCCCTTTGTTAGGTGAGTTTGATTTTAAAGGACCACCAGAGAGGGAAATTTTTTATTTGGAATATTTACAGAATGTAGCTTTTAAAACGAAAAAGAAAGAAAAAAGGCCCAACCGAGATAATATTTTATGATGTATTTAGCAGCAGGGATGTTGTGCTTCTTCTTTGATTGTTTGTTGTAGTGTTTAGTTTCATTTTGAGTTTTCAGTGATTGAATTTGTTCCCAACAAAATTTGACTTCATAAATGTATGCCCTATAAGTTATTTCACCATAGTTCAGTAGTTTATTAGTTCATCCAAAGTCTTTACAATTGAGCGTAGGCCTACACGTATGTGTGTGTGTGTGTGTGTGTGTGTGTGTGTGTGTGTGTGTGTGTGTGTGTGTGTGTGTGTGTGTGTGTGTGTGTGTGTACATGAGTGCGTGCACATGTATGCTTGTGTTCATGAGCCGTTGTGTCTTTTGTTTATGTGTGTGCATTATTATTGTGCGTGTGTCGTGTGTGGATTTTTGTGTATGAAGTAGGGGAAGACGGGGTAAAAAGCCCACGGGCGGGTAAGAAGCCCATGCCAATTATCTCATGAAATGAAGAAAATGTCAGCCACATTTTGCCCATGAGACGAGTGTTAATGCTTAGCATTCGTCTCATGGGCAAATTTGACTGACATTTTCTTTATTTCATGAGATAATTGGCATGGGCTTCTTACCCGCCCATGGGCGTTTTGCCCCGTCTTCACCTATATCTGTCTTGTCTTGCATAGATATGTCCATGTGTGTGCGTGTCGCCTACACTCACGGTTTTTCTTTCTATTGTTCTAGACACAACAGAGACTTCCACGCTACTGTCCCAAGACTCCGCCCGCAAAGTAACCACACCACCGACCAACCCTTCTTCCACCACCACCACCATCACCACTAACTCTACGTCAGCAGATGACGTCATCACTCACTTCGCTGACGCCACGGTGACTGACGGAAAGCCAATGGTGGCGGAGGAATTGGAGGACGAAGAGCTGAATGTAGGAGACCGAGTGGTGATTAAAGTAGACGAAGAGGAGCTACAGCGACTGCAGAAAGGCAGTGGAGGATGTACAGCTAGGATGTTACGGGTGAGGCTGATTTCTTGTCGTTGTCGTCGTCATCTTTGTCGTCTAACGGTTCTGTACCAACACATAGGCCGGTTAAAGTCAAGATGCAGATCAACACACACACACACACACACACACACATACACACACCCTGTCACAGACTTGGTTCATAGCATTCTTTCCGTCTTGTCTTTATATTCTACTATTAGAAAATGCATATTTGTAATCGTGTAAATGGATGAAAATCAACGTTAAATATATATATATATTGCGCCCAATCCGTGAAATTGCCTATTTCATCAAATGGGCAAAATGCTTTGCTCAATTTATGAAATTGACCATGTATATCACATTTTTGAATCCCCATTCACACAGGCATTGATTAAGATTGATTCAACAGTAGCACACTTTTCTACATTGTATTTGCACCCCTATCCTGCCCCCCCCCCCCCCCCCCCCCCCCCCCCCCCCCCCCAACTCGACCAGATGCTAAGCTGGGGCATGCCTGAGCCACATGTTGTATCAAACGTTTTATCAAATTAAGTCTGAATAAAATAATTTTAACTCATCTACAGATGAGATTTCTCATTCGTTTGAACCAATTCTTGATCTATGTGTGCTAATGAACAAAAAATATTTTTCATTCAAATTGCTTTTCTGAATTGCGAGTTTTAAATTGGCTATTTCACGAACTCGGCAAACCATTTTGCCGAAATGGGCAATTTCATAGATTGGGCGTAACATATATATAGAAAACGATAGAGGTTGAAGTGCTCAATCTGCAGTAAGAAAGGCAAGACTGGGAAGGGGAAAAACGGAAAGAACCGCTGAGAAATTGAGGAGGGGGCGTTAATCTGCATCTGTGCCCATAATATAGGGGAAGACGGGGTAAAAAAGCCCATGGGCGGGTAAGAAGCCCATGCCAATTATTTCATGAAATAAAGCAAATTTTCAGTCACATTTTGCCCATGAGACGAGTGTTAATGTTTAGCATTCGTCTCATGGGCAAATTTGACTTTATTTCATGAGATAATTGGCATGGGCTTCTTACCCCGTCTTACCCTACCCTATGGCTGCAAAGCATGGTCTTGTAATGCACTGTTAGGCCGTGTACACACATAAGCGGATATCCCATGCGGAAACCCGTGCGCAGTCCGTAAATAAGTGAAACAAAGAAGGGAAAAGATTTGTGCACGTGTCCGAATTTCCCCTATATATGCGTAAACTTGTATCCTTCTTTCTTCTTTCGTACAACTTTCATACTTGTAGCGGTGCCATAGCCGATGAGGTTTAACCGAGGCGTGGTTACCGCTACACCTATCCGTATTGTTTACAAATCGGGACTTAATTGGTGTTGCACTGCCTCCAGGCATTGCCTCCAGTATTGTTCCCACCATCTTTGTATCTACAAATGTCCCATATGTGTCTGTTCCAGACCGAGAGGACGTAAAACACCATTTTTCATTCATTCAAGAAGAACAAACCGGAAAGAACCGCCGAGAAATTGAGGAGGCGGTGTTGATCTGCATCTTTGTTCATATACCCTGTAGCTGTGTTACGCCCAGTCCGTGAAATTGCCCATTTCATGATGGGCACCACTACTTGCCCAGTTCGTGAAATAGCCAATTTAAAAAC
>CM065698.1:33649468-33656745 GCA_017654935.2 Phymorhynchus buccinoides | reverse complement strand
GAGGGTTTTGTATAAACAGTTCCCCCATCTTCTGGAAGTTCTGTGGCCTTAATACAGGTCCATTCTCCTGCCCTTTTTTACGAAACACTTTCAAAAAAACATTTCCTCCAGCCGAAGTCGGACTTGCTGGGCCTAACAATTTGTTAGTTGGGCGCGTAACGGCAGCATGACGCATCTGCACTCATCATTGACAGGAAACTGCTATGCAGCTGTTACGCCCAATCCGTGAAATTGCCTATTTAATGAAATGGGCAAAATTGCCCAATTCATGAAATGGACAATGTATATCACATTGTTTTCAATTTCCATTCACACATTGATTGAGGTTGATTCAACAGTCGCACACTTTTCTACATTGCATTTCCACCCCCATCCTGTTCCCCAAACTCTACCAAATGCTATTCGGGGGCCTGCCTGAGCCACATATTTTATTAAATCAAGTCTGAATAAAAGAAGTTTAAACTCATCTTTAGGTATTATTTTTCATTTGTTTGAACCAATTCTTGATCTCTGTATGTTAATGAACAAAAACCATTTTTTATTCATATTGCTTTTCTAAATGGCAGGTTTTAAATGGCAGCGATTTAATGCTCCAAAAGAATAGATGATTTTGACCCAAAAAACATGCTTGTGGCAAAAGAAAAGACCATCTAACCCTAACCCTATCCCTAACCCTAACCCTATCCCTAACCACGGAAAGAACCAAGAAATAGAGCAGGAGGGTGTAAATCTACATATTTGCTGAGAAATCGATGTACAAAGCCATGCACTTATACTATTTTTTTGCTGGAACCATTCCTTTTTTTGGCTGATAAATTTTAAATCGTTTTTAAATTGGCTATTTCACGAACTGGGCAAGTAGTGGTGCCCATCATGAAATGGGCAATTTCACGGATTGGGCGTAACACAGCTATTAGCCGTTTTATCGAAGCCGGTTTGCAAGAGTGAATGCGCTTGTTTATCTCTAGCGCGCGGAGTCGCGAAAAGTGATCTACTCACTTCCGAGCCGATGGGGCTGAATGTTTGCCTGACGACAAGTAATGGGCAAAGAACAACCAAAGATGTGCGTGCAGCTTGCAGATCTCGCATTGAATCGCTGACACACAATTTTGTCACTGATTTTTTTTAATTAATCAGCTCTACTTTTACACAACACTTTGTTTCTCATCACAGATCACGATCTTATTTGTTTGGCTCAGTTGTGATTATTTATTCGATCACAAACCCTGCAACTGAGCAAACTCATACTGTCTTGCACGAAAAAGCCACAGAACATAACTTTTTTCATTAGCTTAGGCGGTTCCTTTTCGTTTCATAATGTTGGGTGTCCGCTGACCTGACTGGCTTAGCTTCACTTAGCTTAGAGTGAAGGTAGCTGCTCCATTCAGCATCACGTTGGGTGTCCGCTGAAAGGATCCTGACTGGCTGGGTCACTTAGCTTAGGGTGATGATGCTCTTTCTCTCAGTGCTTAAAATCAGTGTTTATCCCAGGATAGTTAGTAAATCTTCCCCCCAAAAAGGGGAGGGAAGGGGGCAGTTAGGTAGGCTTCGTTACATTTTTTTTCTCAAAACGGTTTTGGTAAAAGTGAAATACATTTGCCTGCTATTGTGATCATGAAACCACGCCCAAAAAAAGTACATACACGTTTGCCTATTCAAAACACGTTTGCCTAGTAAACACTCTTCAATTAAAGAAAAAGAGTGAGGAAGGGGGGAGGTTCGTACGAAAAGGTTTTGAGACTTTCGGGGCTGGTATGATTTTATTCAAAATTAATGCGCATGCACAGATGTACTTTGCTTTATAACAGCATTAA
This sequence comes from Phymorhynchus buccinoides, assembly GCA_017654935.2. Classification (NCBI taxonomy): domain Eukaryota; kingdom Metazoa; phylum Mollusca; class Gastropoda; order Neogastropoda; family Raphitomidae; genus Phymorhynchus; species Phymorhynchus buccinoides. Next base: position 33,654,931 of record CM065698.1, on the reverse strand, counting down.
ATACAAATACACTGACACAACAAAGTAAGACATATTCACATTATTTTAACCAACACTATCCGGGTATCCCCACAAATCCTCTCAATTTCAGACAAAATTTAAAAATAATTTGTATGATTCAATCTCATTCCCAGTATGTTGAACTACCAATGATGTAAATTATTCACTGATTCTCATGTTCCCTCCCATGTGCCTGCAATCTTTAGGACTGCAGGATGTAAAGGAGAAATTTGCTATTCACGCTTTTTTTTAAAAAAGTGGTTAATTTTGGATTTTCAAAGGGTATACAAACAGCAAGTTTGTAACAAGAAAGTGTACTGCATACTGATATTTCTCCTGGGGCGTTGAAATGGTGTGCAAATTATAAAATGTGTAGTAAGAAAATGTACTTTACTTCCACCCCTCTCCCAGTGCTTGAAATAAGAAAGTGTGCATAAGCCATCACCCCAACAAACTGGGATAGTGCACCCAGTACTCAGAAGTGAAATAGTACACGCTAAGACATTGTTTGGCCTGCGCTAGATCTATTTATTTAAAAACAAATAATAACAAAATAAATAATAAATGTTTTAAAAGAACTTAATCAGCTTTTAATTTAAGCCCAAAACAAGTCACTCTTTCCATTACAACACAACTGTTGTAAGTAGGCCTACAACATAAAAAATTAAATTACATGGTTATGGAATCCACAACAATTTACTTAAATGGATAGAAGACTTTTCATGTAACAGAACTCAGTATTGTAATAGTAAAGTTGTGAAATCAGTCTGTAGGCTGCACATGTTAGCAGTAGTGTTCCTCAAGGATTATAGGTCCTTTTTTAAAAACTTATTTTATGGATGCCTAGAGAGAGAAAAATAGAGATTTTACGCCTTCTGAAACAATGGATGCCTAGGTGTCTGTCACTGTTTTACAGCTTCTATCACCTACCACCACTGAAAACAAATTTCAGTCCAGCCCTGTAGTTCTAAGTAGAATAGCAGTAGCTTTATCTGCTATGTGAAAGTCATAGTCAGCTGACTCAGTCAGTGACACACACACACACACACACACACACACACACACACACACACACACACACACACACACACACACACACACACACACACACACACACACACACACACACTGTGACACACACACGATACATTGTTTGTCTTTTTTTTTATATAGATGCCTAGGTGTCGGTCACTGCTTCACAGCTTCTATCACCTACCACCAATGAAAACAAATTTCAGTCCAGCCCTGTAGAAGTAGAATAGCAGTCGCTTTATCTGCTATGAAAAAGTTATAGTCAAACACAACTGACTCAGTCAGTGACACACACACACACACACACATGATAAATTGTTTGTCTTTACAATATACGACTGTATACCCTCTCGACCTTCACGCGCCTCTGTGTGTGCGTGTGTGTGCATGCGTGAGTGTGTGTGTGTTGTGTTGTGTGTGTATGTGAGTTGTGGTGTGTGTGTGTGTGTGAGCGAGTTGGTGACCCAGTATTTCTCACCACCACTATCAAGCACATTTTTGTCGCTTTTTTTTAAATTTTTATCTGGAAGGACCAACGTCCTAGTCGTGGATTTTAAAAAGGCCTTTGATAAGATTTATCACTATCTCCTTATGAATAATTTCGCCACTATGGGATCAGAAGTTCAGTCAATAGATTAATTGAGAGCTTCCTTGCAGGCAGGCAGGAAAAAATAGTTGTTGATTGAGCTGCATCCGAAGCTATTCCTGTAGAATCAGGAGTCCCCCAAGGATCTGTGCTTGGGCCGACCCTTTTCCTGTTGGCATCAATGGTCTTTCGAGGCAACTATCTTCCAACTTCCTTTCTCTTTGTGGACGACTCTGTCACCGAGCTGTGGACCCTCCCAGAGACCTCAATGATCTCCAACCAGACCTAAATGAATTAGCATCATGGGAAAACAAATGGATGTCCTTCCATCCCGACAAATGCAAGAGCCTCCATGTGATCAGGAAGAAAAATCCCCTGATAAAGAACTACCAACTATATGGCCATGACCTGGATTGGATAGAGATGAAAATAAATGTCTGGGCTTTACAATATCACAAGACCTTAGATGGGACACCCACATCTCAAATGTGCGCAGCAAAGTCAGTAAGACCCTTGGCTTCCTCCATCGCAACTTAAAAGTAGAGTTAGTCAACATCAAGGAATTTGCATATAAGGCAAGTAGTAAAACTAAAAGGCTTATAATTATGTCACTGGTTAACCCATTCTAGAAAGGTGCCTGCTATGCCATAGCATTGCCTCTTTAAACTGATGTAAAACTATATATAATATCTCTCTGTACATGTGTGCGTGTGTGTGTGTCACTGTGCGAGCCCCTTCCCCCATCCGCCCCACTTTACTCCCACCCTTCTAGTTCTACCCATTCCCAAATCATAGTGAAAATCCTTCATCCACGACCCACCCACCCTCTAGTATAATCCTCCCGTTTGCTTGCATGTCCCCTTTCCCCTCATCCATATCAAAATTCAAACTCAGATTATTTTATTTGTTGTAAAACCATCAAAGGAATTATGGAACAAACCAAAGCATACGGCGCTCTCGCCACACCGTAATTATTTACACAGATGTGGTAAACAGTAAACACATTATCGTCATAGGCCTACCATGAAAAGAAACAAAACAAAAAGCGCAGGGTAAAGATGGTGACAAAGTAAATGTTATTGAAGCAAATAAGGAGTAGTAAAACTCGCGTAATCATGTATAGGGACAGCAAAACATTCATGTTCGTATCAACATCGCGATTTATCGTCAGAAGTGGCGTCTGCGAAGCAAACAGAAACAGGAAAGTCGATCTACTATCTACGGTAGCTGCCCACTGAGTAGCTGCCCAACTCGCCACCGGAAGTTATAGCAAACAAGGGGACTGTATCAGTGAGCCACCAAACCAAGGGAAGTAACAACCCCACCTAAAACGGCTAATAGGGTATATGAACAAAGATGCAGATCAATACCGCCTCCTCAATTTCTCGGCGGTTCTTTCCGGTTTGTTCTTCTTGAATGAATGAAAAATGGTGTTTTACATCCTCTCGGTCTGGAACAGACACATATGGGACATTTGTAGATACAAAGATGGTGGGAACAATACTGGAGGCAATGCCTGGAGGCAGTGCAACACCAATTAAGTCCCGATTTGTAAACAATACGGATAGGTGTAGCGGTAGCCACGCCTCGGTTAAACCTCATCGGCTATGGCACCGCTACAAGTATGAAAGTTGTACGAAAGAAGAAAGAAGGATACAAGTTTACGCATATATAGGGGAAATTCGGACACGTGCACAAATCTTTTCCCTTCTTTGTTTCACTTATTTACGGACTGCGCACGGGTTTCCGCATGGGATATCCGCTTATGTGTGTACACGGCCTAACAGTGCATTACAAGACCACGCTTTGCAGCCATAGGGTAGGGTAAGACGGGGTAAGAAGCCCATGCCAATTATCTCATGAAATAAAGCAAATTTGCCCATGAGACGAATGCTAAACATTAACACTCGTCTCATGGGCAAAATGTGACTGAATTTGCTTTATTTTACGAAATAATTGGCATGGGCTTCTTACCCGCCCATGGGTTTTTTACCCCGTCTTCCCCTATATTATGGGCACAGATGCAGATTAACGCCCCCTCCTCAATTTCTCAGCGGTTCTTTTCGTTTTTTCCCCCTTCCCAGTCTTGCCTTTCTTACTGCAGATTGAGCACTTCAACCTCTATCGTTTTCTATATATATGTTACGCCCAATCTATGAAATTGCCCATTTTGGCAAAATGGTTTGCCGAGTTCGTGAAATAGCCAATTTAAAACTCGCAATTCAGAAAAGCAATTTGAATGAAAAATATTGTTTGCTCATTAGCACACATAGATCAAGAATTGGTTCAAACGAATGAGAAATCTCATCTGTAGATGAGTTAAAATTATTTTATTCAGACTTAATTTGATAAAACGGTTGATTCAACATGTGGCTCAGGCATGCCCCAGCTTAGCATCTGGTCGAGTTGGGGGGGGGGGGGGGGGGGGGGGGGGCAGGATAGGGGTGCAAATACAATGTAGAAAAGTGTGCTACTGTTGAATCAATCTTAATCAATGCCTGTGTGAATGGGGATTCAAAAATGTGATATACATGGTCAATTTCATAAATTGAGCAAAGCATTTTGCCCATTTGATGAAATAGGCAATTTCACGGATTGGGCGCAATATATATATATATATTTAACGTTGATTTTCATCCATTTACACGATGACAAATATGCATTTTCTAATAGTAGAATATAAAGACAAGACGGAAAGAATGCTATGAACCAAGTCTGTGACAGGGTGTGTGTATGTGTGTGTGTGTGTTGATCTGCATCTTGACTTTACCCGGCCTATGTGTTGGTACAGAACCGTTAGACGACAAAGATGACGACAACGACAAGAAATCAGCCTCACCCGTAACATCCTAGCTGTACATCCTCCACTGCCTTTCTGCAGTCGCTGTAGCTCCTCTTCGTCTACTTTAATCACCACCCGGTCCCCTACATTCAGGTCTTCGTCCTCCAATTCCTCCGCCACCATTGGCTTTCCGTCAGTCACCGTGGCGTCAGCGAAGTGAGTGATGACGTCATCTGCTGACGTAGAGTTAGTGGTGGTGGTGGTGGTGGTGGTGGAAGAAGGGTTGGTCGGTGGTGTGGTTACTTTGCGGGCGGAGTCTTGGGACAGTAGCGTGGAAGTCTCTGTTGTGTCTAGAACAATAGAAAGAAAAACCGTGAGTGTAGGCGACACGCACACACATGGACATATCTATGCAAGACAAGACAGATATAGGTGAAGACGGGGCAAAACGCCCATGGGCGGGTAAGAAGCCCATGCCAATTATCTCATGATATAAAGAAAATGTCAGTCAAATTTGCCCATGAGACGAATGCTAAGCATTAACACTCGTCTCATGGGCAAAATGTGGCTGACATTTTCTTCATTTCATGAGATAATTGGCATGGGCTTCTTACCCGCCCGTGGGCTTTTTACCCCGTCTTCCCCTACTTCATACACAAAAATCCACACACGACACACGCATAATAATAATGCACACACATAAACAAAAGACACAACGGCTCATGAACACAAGCATACATGTGCACGCACTCATGTACACACACACACACACACACACACACACACACACACACATACGTGTAGGCCTACGCTCAATTGTAAAGACTACGGCCTACGCTCAATTGTAAAGACTTTGGATGAACTAATAAACTACTGAATCGATGGTGAAATGACTTATAGGGCATACATTTATGAAGTCAAATTTTGTTGGGAACAAATTCAATCACTGAAAACTCAAAATGAAACTAAACACTACAACAAACAATCAAAGAAGAAGCACAACATCCCTGCTGCTAAATACATCATAAAATATTATCTCGGTTGGGCCTTTTTTTTTTTTTTT
>CM065698.1:33641968-33646968 GCA_017654935.2 Phymorhynchus buccinoides | reverse complement strand
TCAAAACAGCACGTAACTGAATAGGTTTTTTTATATATAGCCTTGGGGTTCGGATCCGTGATTTGAGCGCGCGCGATCATGCGCACACGAGCGCACATAAAAAGTCATGACAATTGTGTTATAGACCATTCATCAAGAAATGTTGTGAAAAAAACTGCATTGAAATACATGCAAAACTTCGCGAGATATTAGCGATTATGTGTTTCGGGGTTTGAACCCCGTAACTGGCGCGACCTTGACCTTAGTGTAAAACTAAATACATCAGTGGATAGCTTGCATCTTGGCAAACTAGTATACCAAATTTGATGATGATACACTGAATAGTTTTTGAAAAAAACGGACGAATAGCCGGACGGACGGAGGCACGCCGGACGGACGGACACAGGACGGACGGACGGACCAGACAAAAACAATAGCTCCCCGAACCTTCGGCTCGGGGACTAAAAAACATGTTTGACTTCCATCGATTGGAAAATGTGACGACGAAAATGGTGTTTACGTCCTCTTGGTCTGAATCAGACACATATGGGACATTTGTAAATACAAATATGGTGGGAACAAAACTGGAGGCAATGCCCGGAGGCAGTACGAAACCAGTAAAGTCCCGATTTTAAACAAATTAATACAGATAGCTGTAGCGGTGACCACGCCTCGGTTAAACCTCATCGGCTATGGCAACCCACAAGTAAGTCTGATTATCTGACATTTGGAAAATGTGATGCAGCCGGTTGCTTATATACTGTCTATATGTGTTGGGTACTTCTTTCTTTATAAGCCTCGGCTTGTTGTAGGCCTACTCCTGTCTCTATATTTTGTTGCTGCAAAAGTGTGTTAATCAAACATTTGTTTAAACCAAAGAAAATAGAGGAGGCTGGTCGTACTGCTAGCTTTCACCTGAGTGACGATATCTGCCTTTTAAAACTCCAGCATTATATTTTATTTTCATGTGTTTTAAAGACCCACTGACCCACCAAGATTAAGTTCCTTGGTTTTTTCTGGGTAGCTGTGACCCACATACAAACGCCCCCAGCTATAAATTGAGGCTGATCTTTAAAAATGATGTTTCGTTTTCAATTTGGGGGCATTTGTATGGGAGTCAAACCCCTGGTCAAAACAAGATTTCCTACCAGCTATAAGAGGGAAAGCACGTGAAACCCGTGATTTTGACACGTGATGTGGTGGGTCTTTTTAAGCCAACTCACCAATGGGCGCAGTATCGAAGACCCTCAGGTCAAATTTCCCGCCCTTCCCCGTGCTGCACGTGCTCTCGTGGCCCATGTCCCACAGCACGCGCACCTCGCGCTCTCCTGGCAACCAGCCCACAACGGTGCCCAGGTACCCTTCCCCGCCGTCTGTGTCCCCCTCCTCCCAGTGGGGGCCCCGCAGAACGCGTGTGCCCGCTAACTGGGCCATGGCTCTGGAAAAGATTCCACACTGTCACATTACCGTGAATAGGGCCTACTTCTTCTTCTTCTTCTTCTGCGTTCCCAGGCCATTATGGCCATAATTGGTAACTGTGTCCGGTTTTCAGTTTTCACTGGTCTCACCGCTGCGCACAGCCGACACATTCTGATTTCGGAGGTGCTCAAAGGAGACAAATTAGTTGGAAGATTTTTTATATAAAAAAAGGCAGGAGAAAGGCCAATAAGTCAGAAAGAGGGAGAGGGAGAAGACAGCCCAAGAGAGTCACGGGCAGATTAGAGGAAGTTACAAGCACAGAACTTCCAGAAGGTGGGGAAACTATTTTTGCAAAAGACCCCCCGGTATCCCCACGGGGAAGACCGTGAATACAAAACTAGAAGCAACCAAAGACGGGTGGAAACTCTTGTCTTTTAAATAACTAGCCTACTAATGTTGCGCAAACCTCCTCCGCGTTATAAACTAACAACAAACAAACATCAACTTAACTTTCAATCATTAAGTTTGAAGCCACCCCGCGGCCAATCATAGCAAGTCATTAGGCGAATAGATTTTATAGTATATATTTTCAGTGTGTGTGTGTGTGTGCGCGCGCGCGCGCGCGCGCGCGTGTGTGTGTGTGTGTGTGTGTGTGTGTGTGTGTGTGCGTGTGCGTGCGTGTGTGTGTGTGTGTGTGTGTGTGTGTGTGTGTGTGTGTGTGTGTGTGTGTGTGTGTGTGTGTGTGTGAGCGCTTTGATTTGATTACTATCAAGATTGAGCGCCGTATAAATAGTGTATGTTGTTGTTGTTGTTGTTGTTGCTGTTTTGTGTGTGTGTGTGTGTGTGTGTGTGTGTGTGTGTGTGTGTGTGTGTGTGTGTATGTGTGTGTGTGTGTGTGTGTGTGTGTGTGTGTGTGTGTGTGTGTATGTGTGTGTGTTATGATAGCCTAATATAATTGATAGATCAATAGCCTATAAGTATGTGTCGTCCGTCCGAACAATCTGTCCAAGTAACTCCAAATGATAAATCAAGACAAAAATAAACCATGTAGGCTTACTTGAATGACGTACATAAGATTAGGCCTGAAAGGAAATTAATTTTCTTTTTGTGGTAGGCCTACACAACCCTTTAGAAAATTAATCGATATCCGTCCACAATTTGTTTTACGCTGGTAACAGACAAACAGATAGACAAAGAGAACATTGCAACCTCTTTAGATAAGATACTAGACTAATTATTATTAAAAACTATAGGGCTATGTAATACAAACAATACGGAACATACACAGTAAGATAACGATAAGTATGCAAATAGGGGAAATGTTACGCATGTAAGTCTTTTGTGAAGGACAGTGTTACTTTTTTTTATTATTAATAATGTCATGTCAATATACTACTTGTAGCGGTGCCATAGCCGATGAGGTTTAACCGAGGCGTGGTCGCCGCTACACCTATCTGTATTGATAAAAAACAATCGGGACTTTACTGGTTTCGTACTGCCTCCGGGCATTGCCTCCAGTATTGTTCCCACCATATTTGTATTTACAAATGTCCCATATGTGTCTGGTTCAGACCGAGAGGACGTAAAGCACCATTTTCGCTCGCAGTGTTACTCAAACAGAGAACCGTTGAGCTCAGTGCTCAGTACTGCAGCCTTGGGGCCTAGCCAACTTTGCAGAGTATTTTTACAACTCTTCTGGCACCATTGATTTTGTTTCTGACGTTCTTGGTTGTCCGTTGAATCTCAACTGACAAGATGGAAGTAACTATTGTTTTCCCGACTGTGCATGCATTGCTTTAACGGCAGAAATAGTGACAAAAACTATAAAAACAGACCAACGCATGGCACGGTGCTTGGCAGTGAATGTCTTTGCATTTGTTAGGAGTGTAGAGTAATGTCTTGGGCGAATATATTCGCCCATGGTGTTAGAAGAGTGAACCCCGACTGTGCTGAACATCTGTTGGGGGGGGGGGGGGGGGGTATCTTGGGCTGAACAATCTCTGCTACATGCACTGTATGTCAGCCTCGTTTTTCTTCCCACTCAGAATAGTACAGTAGTCGTCTTAGCTTCTTTGCTATTCAGCGTTAGTGTGCGCGCGCGCACGCGCACACACACACACACGCGCGCGCGCGCGCATACATACACACACAAATACTCACGCACGCACGCCCCCCCCCCCCCCCCCCCCCCCCACACACCTATCTGAAAGTGTTATAATCTCCTTCACAGCTGTTTTGGGAGGAACATTTAGCTTATCTACATTTTCAGAAGTTTTTTCAAGCCAACATTAGTTTACCCTAAGTAACTTTTCATAAATAACAGTCAGGAATATGTCGTAGTATGTGACTAAATTAGTTATATTCAGTGGACATTGCTAGATTTTCACTCATGGGCAATTTGATTTATGTTTGCGATACTAAGTGTATTATTTTATACTAACTATGTTGCATGATACTGCTCAACAAAAATAAGTTTGTACCGGAAATCTGATGGAAGAAATACATCAACAATACAATGAAGAACATAAAGCCAAAATATTTGTACAAACAAAGGCTTGGTGCAGTTTTTATCTAACATTTGTAGATTCAGTCTTTTAACTAAACAGCTTGATTTTGTGTGGGACGGAACAGCTGTGCCTTGCTGATAACACATTGTTTTTATCAACTCATTCGACATGGTCACTTGTGGCCTTCGACTGAAATGGCTTTTATCGTTACATGTAAGTAGTATTATTATTATGGTAAAGAAAGAAAAAGTAACTCCCTCTGTAATTAACTCCCTTCACCAAAGTTATTTTGGGCACCAAGTCGCCTAACAAAGCGTAAGCAACAGCCACATTGAGACAGACCCATACCAGGTTCATCCTAAACAAAAAGAGGATGACTCCCCCAGGACTGCCTATATAACCATCACCCACACAGTACACAACAACAGTGGTGGAGAGAATGTGTGCACAAAAATAAATCTACATGGATTCAAGTATTATTACGGTTGAAAATAGTATAGCCTGAAGCCGAGGCTATTAGTAAAATGAATGCTGTAGAAAAAGAATGCTTTTCTTCAGTTAGAGAAAATCAAGGTGCAATTAAGTCTGTTTGTGAATAACTACTATGACTCTCAAGCTAGGAGGCTCCCCCCGTGGGAATGCCGGGGGGTCTTTTGTATAAATAGTTCCCCCACCTTCTGGAAGTTCTGTGCTTGTAGCTTCCTCTGATCTGTCACTCTCTTTGACTCTGCCTTTACCCTTTGGCTTACTGTCATCTACTGTATTTCTGCCTTACCGGTCCATTCTCCTGCCTTTTTTCAAGAAACACTTTCAAAAAGATTTCCTGCTGCCGAAGTCGGACTTGCTGGGCCTAATTATTTCTTAGTTAGGCGAATAACGGCAGCATGACGCATCTGCGCTCATAATTAACAGGAAACTGTCTAAGCGATCGAAGAAGAAGAACGAGAAAAAAACTAGGAAGCATTTTGCACTCGCGTCTTAGCGATGCAGCTACGCCTTGACTAGAACACCAATGCTACACCAAGATGTTATTATGCCATGCATAGTTATGCGGGGGGTTGTCCTTAGCCATGGCAATATCCTGGCATAATAACA
>CM065698.1:33631968-33634468 GCA_017654935.2 Phymorhynchus buccinoides | reverse complement strand
ATTCATAGTTTACAAACTGCAATTTCTAGATAATATCTATAGTGTGTGCATAAGACGGCAAAAAAAGCTAGATCCATCATATTAGATAGCACACACCCAGCCAACCATCTGTTTCAATCTCTCCCTTCTGGTAAAAAGGTTCTGTTCTTTTAAGCGCAAATCCAACCGCCTGAAGAACAGATTTTATCCCCCCTCTGCCGGTCAGCAGCCGGATCAATACCTCAGTAGGCTTACTCCTCCCCCCGGAGGGGAGGGGGGGGGGGGGGGGTGGGGGGGGGGGGGGGGGGTCTTTGTCATATTTCTAGTTCATCCTATTGCTTAGTTAAGCTTGGTGTTTGTCAATCGGTGTGCTGGCATGCTTGCGGTCTCGTGAGTGTGTGGTGTGTGGTGTGGTGTGATTGGCTGGGTTGTGTGTGATGCGTGGTGTGTGCGTGTGTGTTGCGTGTATGCGCGCGTGCGTGCGCGAGTGTGTGCTGTAGTGCGTGCGTGGTGTGTGCGTGTGCGTTGCGGAGTGTGGCCATGTGGTGTGTTTGTGTGTGTTTGTGGTGTGTGTGGTGTGTGTTTTGTTTGTGATGTGTGTGTGTTGGTGTGTGAGTTTTTTCTCTCTGTGTGCTTGTGTGGTGCGTGATGTGTTGTGTGTGCGTGTGCGGTGCGTGCGTGTGGGCGTGCCGCGTGTGCGTGTGCGTTGGCGTGTGCGTGCGCGCGTGTGTGTAGTGTTGTGTGTGTGTGTGTGTGTTGGTGGGTGTGTGGTGGTGTGTGGTGGGTGTGGGTAAAGGGTGCATGACTGTGTAAAGGTGTGCGGACTGTATTCGTAACTGTAATTTTGTGTTTGTTATGTGTTTTGTTGGATGTGTAAAGGTGTGTGTCCTGAGAAGTGAGAGAGAATGTGGAAAGGGCGTGGAGATTACATAAAATTACAATTAACTTTTTGTGTGCCATAGTACTTTTCACATTGAGTTTTTGTCGCCCTATCCATGGTGGCAGATGTGTTTTCCTTGGTTGTTGGTATTGTGTGTTTGTGGCTAAAAATACCAAAAGCGATTTTCCTCCTTTACACCTGGATGGCAGTTTGCTGATTAAAGAAATCTTGATATATTGATTAAGTTCACGCTTGATAAAAACGGTCCCCAGCCAGCCTAGCTGTGGAGGGAGAGTAGATGGGAGATAAAGCGGTGGGCAAGGAAAACACTCACACACTACACACATGTGCTCGGTACTTGTTGTGCCGCACCACAATACGGTTCACTCACAGCACACACAAGGCGCTCACTTCATCGTACAAAAAAAGCACTACACACACACCCGGCACACGCGCACACACACGCATCGCGCACGCACGCACGCGCAACGCACTCTACGCACACTACGCAGCACGCCCGCACACCAAGCACTACGCACCACACACCACACACAACGACACCACACACACCACTACAACACAAACACTCTCTCATCATCTCTCCTCTGCGTATTGCAAAGGTGGGAGATCAGTTACGAACAAGGGTTGGATCATTCTTTTTCTGTCTGAGCATGCACTAATCTGCACCATTGTTTCAGAAGAACGGAACATCATGGCTATTTTGAAGTGCACTGATATTTCACGATGCATTGTTATTGTGGAATGGGTTGCCACCTTTAGACTGGATCGCGTTACACCAAAGCCACCTCGCCAAAAAAAAGTAGCATTGCTTAGGCGTTTTGCTTCAAATTCAAAGCGCTCTATGCGAACAAGCTAAAGCAACCATCACATTTTGCATCTCCTCACCGAGAGCGATCTGTGACAGTCATTAGCGATTCCGTATTCACAGCAAACAGCAAAACGGAAGCTGTGAAGACTGAATTTAATTAGAGATTGATTTGATTTGTAAGTTTCGGTTCGAATCTAGATGTGATGCATTACTAAGCAATATTGAATTGATTTATTTGTTAACCCGTCTCTGATTCCTCTGGTCTCTCTGTCACACCCTCGACTCTCTCTCTCTCTCTCTCTGTCTCTCTCTCTCTCTCTCTCTACTCATCTCGGTCGATGTCTCTGTGTCTCTCTCATCTCTCTCTCTCTCTCCCCCTCTCTCGATCTCCTCTTTCTCTCCCCCCTCTCTCTCTCTATCTCTCCCCCCTCTCTATCGTGACAATGTTTTGACAGCCAATATACAAACCCATATTAACTTATGGATCTATAATATGTGGTTTAACAGCCTAATCAAGAGCTTATAGTAAGAGTCCAACTTTCAGCCCCTTAAACGCTTTTTAGGTGCGAGCCCCCACAAAAAAAAAAAAAAAAATCTCCAAGACATCTTATTTATGGCGAGACTGGTAGGTACCCTCTTTTTGTTAATACATACACTAGGTGCGTCAAATTTTGGCTGCGTCTCATTACTATGGATAATTACAGGTTTCCAAGGAAAACAAACAATATGTTATTACATCTGCAAAGACAAAACTCCAGTTCGGAATGCATGTATCAGTATGGGTTGGGGGGGTATGGGGAAGCACATGGGTG
>CM065698.1:33628474-33631468 GCA_017654935.2 Phymorhynchus buccinoides | reverse complement strand
GATTATCAGCAGGGCATCGTGGACAGGAAGATTATCCCTGACTCACAAGCACCAAGACAGGAACACCGCCAAGACGCCCCGCACCCAGAATCAGCGAGGAGACCACGCCTGAACCATGCCATCCCACGAAGCCGTAACCGGAACGACTGGGAGCTACTCTCACCTGACGAGCAAGCCCAGCCAACCCAGCACTCGCCGATCACTATGGAGGAACTTAACAACAGCTAAGTCCACTGGACCGCGCCAATCATTTGAACTTTCCCCCTGCCTGGCACTGAAGACACTTAGTGACCCTTCCTGCTTGGGGCTAACCTTCTAGAAAGACAAAAGTCTTGTAAAATCCTTTCGGATTTCATTGTTTTCTGTTCATATTTTGTTTTGGCGCCATTGAGCTGCTTTATTATTATTGTTGCATAATCTTATGCAGATTTTGTGAGTAAATAAAATACAAGTGTCAAATAATCCTGAACCCTATGGTCAGACTGATGAGAGTGGAGTCTTGTAATTTCATGTAAAACCCTACTTCTCTCTGTCTGCCATTTAGAGCAAATCAACCACTTGTATTTCTTACAAACATACGAGCCAGAACCCGGGCACAAATATAAATTTATTAGATGAAAAGGGGCCGGGAAAGTTGCTCATCTCCCATACCCTAGAGAAGTGGGCTAAAGGCAAATTTTCTACTTGAAAATTTAACACACTAAAAGTCTTCCCTAGGGACTTAGCCTTTTAACCCATTACCTCGTCACAGGCGGGTAAGAAGCCCACCCCAATTATCTCATGGAAATAAAGAAAATGTCAGTCAAATTTTGCCCATGAGACGAATGCAGACATTAACACTCGTCTCATGGGCAAAATGAGACTGAAATTCGCTTCATTTCATGAGATAATTGGGGTGGGCTTCTTACCCGCCCATGCGCTTTTTACCCGTCTTCCCCTAGCCTAACAAAGCGTAAGCAACAGCCACATTGAGACAGACCCATACCAGGTTCATCCTATAAATTAAAAAAAGGATGACCCCCCAGGACTGCCTATATAACCATCACCCACACAGTACAAACAAACATTTTAAATTAATTCTGATCGCTTCTCGGCCTTTTTGGCTAAGACAGTGATTCAGGAACATAAATTTTTGTTTATAAATGTACCGTGGTTTGTTTGTTCAGCCCGTCGTACATGGCGAAAGCCGATACGCGACGTTAAACTGAACTTCCATCCGTACACAACAACAGTGGTGGAGAGAATATGTGCACAAGAATAAATCAACATGGATTCAGGTATTATTACGGTTGAAAATAGTATAGCCTGAAGCCGAGGCTATTAGTAAAATGAATGCTGTAGAAAAAGAATGCTTTTCTTCAGTTAGGGAAAATCAAGCTAGGAGGCTCCCCCCGTGGGAATGCCGGGGGTGGGTGGGGGGTGGGTGGGTGGGGTCTTTTGCATAAATAGTTCCCCCACCTTCTGGAAGTTCTGTGCTTGTAACTTCCTCTGATCTGTCACTCTCTTTGACTCTGCCTTTTCCCTTTGCTTACTGTCATCTACTATCTTTCTGCCTTACCAGTCCATTCTCCTGCCTTTTTTTCTTTTTTTCAAGTAAACACTTTCAAAAAAGATTTCCCCCTGCCGAAGTCGGACTTGCTGGGCCTAATTATTTCTGAGTTGACTAGAACACCAATGCTACACACCAAGATGTTATTATGCCGCTGCATAGTTATGCGGGGGGTTGTCCTTAGCCATGGCAAGCTCCTGGCATAACATCATCACCAGTCTCCAAAATCCCCAGAAGACGGAGTGTGGCTGCCCACGTGGCAGGGTAATCAAAAACGGTCACACACGTAATGTTCTCACCCACAGCTGATACACTTGTACCATAGTGTTCAAGTGCTTCCGCTGTTGGGATGATCCCTGGAGGGTTTTTAACTTTAGCCAGGGTAAGCCAACAACAATAACAACAATGTGTGCCGCAGTCAAGGGGGTTAGTTGGCCTTTGGGGACCATTACCCAACGCCAGCTGTCCTCAAATCGTCGAGGCCGAGAGAGTGGGGGTGCACCAGGGGCAAATAATCTCCCTCTATGAACAAACTCCAGATGAGCCCTCCGGGAATGGCTTGTACCCACGTGTCGTCATATCCGGCCACAAGGAGCGTGCCATATTATGGGAGACCGCCATCTTAGTCAGTAACTTTGTTTCAAAAATGCCAGATCGATGCTGTTTACACACAAATCTGACTAAGATGGCGACACTTCCGTTGGAAGGGTCGAGATGCGCACGCAGGTGGGGGGGGGGGGGGGGGGAGCCTCTTTTGGCTATCTGGCAATCATAAACGGACATGACTTATGATACACACACGATATGGCCATAACAACAGGGGGCCATTTCACAAGGGCTAACGTTAGGTTACGCTCGCTAAAATCGGCAAAAACGGTCTACGAAACACACTTCGTTTGCGGATAGTTCGCGTGGCGTTTCAAGTTGTTCTCAGTTGCCAAACACCAAGCAAGCGGCGAACTATCCGGAACTAGTAGGGTGTGAATACATTTCTTGTTGTTGATTGGTCCATTAAAGTTTGCTTAAAATTAAATAAAAAATGTTTAACCAATCACACAAGAGCTTGTAATATTCTTCCGCAAACGTTTTCTAAAGTGTTTCTTAGGCCCCGTGTGGCGTAAGCGTTATTCGCGCGGCGACCGTTATCTAGAGAAACTTACCCAGTGTTCTCAAATTGCGTCGACGTCCAGTTAATATGATATAAGACTTCTTTTTTTCATTATAACTATATTGCTTCGTTCTTTTCTTTCATTTATTCTCTCTCTTCTCTCCCCCCCCCCCCCCCCCCCCCCCCCCCGTTCTGTTACTGTTCTGTGTTCTCTTCTCAATACGTTCTCGATCAGTTCTTTATTCCCCCTTTCTTTGTCCCCCCCCCCCCCCCCCCCCCCCCCCCCCCCACCCCCTTCCGTCTGTCTTTCGGCGTTTCTGTCATTCTGATCCTCCTG
>CM065698.1:33620974-33623474 GCA_017654935.2 Phymorhynchus buccinoides | reverse complement strand
TTGACTTCATATAATCTGAAATAGCGTTAACCACTTCTTGAAATTTACTAACAATATTATTCCTTTTTCGTTTGTTTTTACAAAATTACAATTTACGTTTTGCCATAAGGCAATATCACAGCGTAAACAGCTAATGTACCACCATTAGTATTCATATACTTAATATCGTATAACATTAAAGAGAAAAGGGTAGGGGAAATAACGCTCCCCTCGGGAACACCCATATTTAGAACCCTGGAAGTCGACAGGACTCCATTTACATTAACTTGAATTGTTCTATTTGATAGAAATGATTAAAAAAAATTAAAGAGACGGCCTTGAATTCCTAATTTATAAGCTTTATGCAATAACTTGAAATGCCAAACGGAATCATAAGCTCTATGAACATAAAAAAAAGTAGCAAGCGTAGAGTGCCTCTTTGCTAAAGCTTTTTTAACATGAGAAGTTAAATGAACAAGATGATCAGTAACTCCCCTACCCCTTCTAAAACCAGCTTGAAAAAGGGGGAGAATTTCGTGTTTTTCAAGGTAGTGATCTAACCTATTTTTCATTATTCTTTCAAAAAGTGTTCCAATGTGAGGAGTTAATGAAATTGGACGGTAACTACCAGGATTATGCTTAGGTTTACCTTGCTTTAATATACGAATGACCATAGCTTTTTTCCAATCTGCCGGAACAAAACCAGATTCCCAACACATTTGATAAAATTCTAACAACTGAGATAAAAAGCAGTGCGGGAAATGCTTCATCATGTTATAAGAAATAGGGTCTAAACCTGTAGCAGTCTTACCGGACTTTACACGCGAAAGAGAATAAAACAGTTCATTAAGAGTTAAGACACACACGCGCACACACACACACACACACACACACACACACACACGCGCGCGCGCGCACACACACACGCGCGCACGTGCGCGCGTGCGCATGTGTGTGTGTGTGTGTGTGTGTGTGTTTCTTTGATTGTATTGTGCTTGTACGAGACCACACTGTAATTTCACCTAACGTGATAATAAAGTGACTTTGACTTTGACTTGACACACACACACACACACCGGGCACAGGCACAGAGAGAGAGAGAGAGAGAGAGAGAGAGAGAGAGAGAGAGAGAGAGAGAGAGAGAGAGAGAGAGAGAGAGAGAGAGAGAGAGAGCGCAATAAAACGTGGGCAAACACCTGAATGCTGTGCGTTGTTGTCATTGGAGCTTTGTGACGTGGGGAATTGGAGACGACTATACCCCTCAGTGAACCTTGTATGCCTCGTGGCAAGTTGACACACTTAGCAAATGTCTTGGAAGGCGAAGGACTTCACAGACAGTAACTAAGACATCAAAAAGAACAAACACATATAGAAACAACTGGAGAGGACGACGATGATATAATAAAGGAAAGGGGGAAATCTTCTTCGCTGTAAAGGCACGTTTTTCCTCTCAAGGTCGCATACAGCTAAAAAAAAAAAAGAAAAGAGGGGGAACGTCAAGACTGTCAGAGGCACGGCTCTTTCTGGGCTTTTCTTGTTGTACTCCTGTATACATTTTTTGTTGCTGCAAATGTGTGTCAATAAAACATTCGTTTAAACCAACAGGGTACGGCTCTCAGAATCCCATGATTATTGGCGGCGTAGGGTAAGACGGGGTAAAAAGCCCATGGGACGGGTAAGAAGCCCATGCCAATTATCTCATGAAATGAAGCAAATTTCAGTCACATTTTGCCCATGAGACGATTGTTAATGTTTAGCGTTCGTCTCATGGGCAAATTTGACTGAAATTTGCTTCATTTCATGAGATAATTGGCATGGGCTTCTTACCCGCCCATGGGCTTTTTATCCCCTCTTACCCTATCTGGATTTCGTATAGCTGACGTCATCACGTCCAAACTATCTCGTCTGTTAGAGTGATAATTTCACGGTTGTCAGAATCAGTTGAAACGAAAAACTATGTAGTTTCTATGTGTTTGCACGTGTAGCGTAATATGTGTGTGCGTTTGGTTGAAGTAAAGGGGTAGGTCCTAACTGTTCAGTGTCGCACATGTGTGTGTGTCAGTGTATGTGAGCGTGTGTGTGTGTGTGTGTGTGTGTGTGTGTGTGTGTGTGTGTGTGTGTGTGTGTGTGTGTGTGTGTGTGTGTGTGTGTGTGTGTGTGTGTGTGTGTGTGTGTGTGTATGTGTGTGTGTGTGTGTGTGTGTGTGTGTGTGTGTGTGTGTGTGTGTGTGTGTGTGTGTGTGTGTGTGTGTGTGTGTGTGTGTGTGTGTGTGTGTGTGTGTGTGTGTGTGTCAGTGTGTGTTTGTGTGTATGTGTGTGTGTGTGTGTGTGTGTGTGTGTGTGTGTGTGTGTGTGCGTGTGTGTGCGTATGCGTATGTGTGTGTGTGTGTGTTTGTGTGTGTGTGTGTGTGCGCGTGCGTGTGCGTCTGTGTATGCATGTGTGTGTGTGTGTGTGCGTCCGTGTGCGTCAGTGTGTCTGTGCGTGAACGCGCGCACCTGCATATTCGTGCTCACTCTTCCAA
>CM065698.1:33605974-33613474 GCA_017654935.2 Phymorhynchus buccinoides | reverse complement strand
CCCCCCCCCCCCCCCCCGGATACCGGGTGTCTTCCGTACAAATAGTTCCCCCTTTTTCTGGAAGTTATGTGCTTGTAACTTCCTCTAATCTGCCACTCTCTTTGACTCTGCCTTTTTCCTTGCTTTGTATCATCTACTATCTTTCTGACTTTTTGGCCCATTCTCCTGCCTTAACCTCCCCCCAAAAAAACCTTCCATATACTAGTTTTCTCCTTTGAGCTCCTCTGAAATCGGAATGTGTCGGCTGAATGCAGCGAGGAGACCAGTGAAAACTGGAAAACGGATGCATACGTATCCATTGTGGCCTTATGGCCCGAGAACGCAGAAGAAGAAAGAAGAAGTTGTCCAGACTGAGGCGTTTATTGAATTTTGTGCTTTGCTCGCTCAAAGCGCTGCTGTTTAGACAACCGTTCCCAGTCGCTACTAACCTACTCATCTTCGAAGCCCTTTTGCCAATAAGATGGCTTTTATCATTGGTTGACATTAGACCGAAGTCCGAACCAATAATAATGGAAGAGACAAAGCTGAATGTCGAAAATATTTCTACAACAATATTATTAAAATTGTTCAGCCAAAAAATACCATTAAACTAAACTGGGTAGAGAAAATAAAATATCTGCAAGATTTCGAATTCTTCTGTGGCATATATAACATTAGGCCTGTCCATACCTCCCAAAAGTAAGAAAATAGTGTCTTTGGCCCTGATTTGATGCCTTTTAGTGACGTGGGTGTTAAACCATTGTGGTGCATAAATGCGACATTGGCGGTGAAAGGGTTAAACCATTGTGGTGCATAAATGCGACATTGGCGGTGAAAGGGTTAAAATAAACATCACCGCGTGTTCCTTTATGGATGACGATGATTCTCAAACTAGGTAGCATTTGCACTCATTGTCTCATAGTGCTGCAACCTTGGGGGTTAATTGGGCTTCGAAGACCCTCACACCAGCTGCCCCCCCCCCCCCCCCCCCCCCCAAAGTCCTCCTGTCCGAGAGAGTGAGGATATCTCCTGGGCAAGGTGTCTTCGTTCTATGAACACATTCCATCGCTAACCCTCTACAAGAACAGCAGTTGCACCCCCTGCTGTGGGGGGAGGGGGGGGGGTCATAGTCAGATACACAGGAATGGCACACTCATCCACCCCCACCATCCGTCTTTGTGCTAACTCTCACTCTCACTGCTGTGGGGGTGGGGGGTGGGGGTCATAGTCAGATACACAGGAATGGCACACTCATCCACCCCCACCATCCGTCTTTGTGCTAACTCTCACTCTCACTGCTGTGGGGGTGGGGGTGGGGGTCATAGTCAGATACAAAGGAATGGCACACTCATCCACCCCCACCATCCGTCTTTGTGCTAACTCTCACTCTCCCTGCTGTGGGGGTGGGGGTGGGGGTCATAGTCAGATACAAAGGAATGGCACACTCATCCACCCCCACCATCCGTCTTTGTGCTAACTCTCACTCTCCCTGCTGTGGGGGTGGGGGGTGGGGGTCATAGTCAGATACAAAGGAATGGTACACTCATCCACCCCCACCATCCGTCTTTGTGCCAACTCTCACTCTCCCTGCTGTGGGGGTGGGGGGTGGGGGTCATAGTCAGATACAAAGGAATGGTACACTCATCCACCCCCACCTCCGTCTTTGTGCTAACTCTCACTCTCACTGCTGTGGGGGTGGGGGGTGGGGGTCATAGTTAGATACACAGGAATGGTACACTCATCCACCCCCACCATCCGTCTTTGTGCCAACTCTCACTCTCCCTGCTGTGGGGGTGGGGGGTGGGGGTCATAGTCAGATACAAAGGAATGGTACACTCATCCACCCCCACCTCCGTCTTTGTGCTAACTCTCACTCTCCCTGCTGTGGGGGTGGGGGGTGGGGGTCATAGTCAGATACAAAGGAATGGTACACTCATCCACCCCCACCTCCGTCTTTGTGCTAACTCTCACTCTCACTGCTGTGGGGGTGGGGGGTGGGGGTCATAGTCAGATACAAAGGAATGGCACACTCATCCACCCCCACCATCCGTCTTTGTGCTAACTCTCACTCTCCCTGCTGTGGGGGTGGGGGTGGGGGTCATAGTCAGATACAAAGGAATGGTACACTCATCCACCCCCACCTCCGTCTTTGTGCTAACTCTCACTCTCACTGCTGTGGGGGTGGGGGGTGGGGGTCATAGTTAGATACACAGGAATGGTACACTCATCCACCCCCACCTCCGTCTTTGTGCTAACTCTCACTCTCACTGCTGTGGGGGTGGGGGGTGGGGGTCATAGTTAGATACACAGGAATGGTACACTCATCCACCCCCACCTCCGTCTTTGTGCTAACTCTCACTCTCCCTGCTGTGGGGTTGGAGGTCATAGTCAGATACAAAGGAATGGTACACTCATCCACCCCCACCTCCGTCTTTGTGCTAACTCTCACTCTTTAGTATTAGTCTTTACTCAGCGAAGGTAAAAGTCTACACACACACGCGCGCACGCGCACACACACACGCACGCACGCACGCACGCACGCACGCATGCACACACACACACACACACACACACACACACACACACACACACACACACACACACACACGCACGTACGCACGCATACACGCGCGCACACACGCGCGCACTCACACACACATACACGCCGCACACGCGTGCGCACATGCACACACACACGTCTACACACACGCACACACACACACACACACACACACACACACACACACACACACACACACACACACACACACATTTCCCATCTTCAATCAGTCCACACACATTTCAGAGTCCTCGACCTCCGCGTCGCACAGAGGGCACCGGGCGACCTTGGCCTCGACCTTGACCCAGCAGGCGCGGCACACGCACTGGTGGTGGCAGGGTTTCAGGGTGACCTCAGACTTGAGGGCCCCGCACACTCCGCAGGGCAGGCGGACCCCCTTGAGGGCTTCCCGGAGCTGCCCAGGGGAGGTACTGCTTAGCTCGGACACTCCCAGAGAGTGAAGGATTTTGTGGGCTTCCTTCTGCTTCATCCGTACGATGTCCGGACTGTCAAGACATAGGAGACAGAGCAACCTCATTATATCATGGGCGCAACTTTTCCTGGTATTGACAACTTTCCTGACCTTTCACCTGTATTCTTGAAACTTCCGGTTTTACGAAGGCATCTGTGAACTGTAACATTGGTTGCAGGTCAACTCGTTCTTCTACCAACTCGTCCCTCTCCCCCATCTCTCTTGTCTGTTTGTTTGACTGTCTGTCGGGGACGAGTTGGCGAAGGGACGATTTGACCGGTCACCTTTTTTGCATTGAGTCATGCTAACCACGTGTGTCCTCGAGCTGTCGACCTTTCTTTTTTGTTTGAGTTTGAGTGATTATTTTAACCCTTTCGCCCTAATTTCATGCCTGTCAGTGACATGGGTGTTAAACCATTGTGGTGCATAAATACGACATTGGCGGTGAAAGGGTTAATTGGAACGGAAGTGGGAAGCATATTCTTAATTTTAGTAACACTAATGGCAGCCACCATACAGCGTCCCAGGAAATCCGTGATATGGTTTCCTGTTTTTGAATTTGACCAGAAAAGGAATTTCCTGTTTTGGAATTTGACCAGAAAAGGAAGTTCCTGTTTTGGAATTTGACCCGAAAAGGAAGTTCCTTTTTTAAAATTTAAGACAATATTTTCAAACACTTTAAAATAAGCATTTGTATAAATTGTGGGGAAAAGCAAACTAAAATACCATCATATAGGCCTATCAATTTTTGCTTCAGTTGCAGGGGGACATTACCCCTGGACCCTGGCCTTTCAGGGTTTTTCATTTTGTGTAGTGGCACCCATGTTATATATTTCACTCAATTCAGTACACTGCCATGCTCTCATACATCTATGTGCTACACCCTATTATACCTACTAGCGCAACGCGAGTACTGGTAACGCCTAGTAACGGTAACGCCTAGTAATGGTAACGCCAAGTACTGGTAACGCTGAGTACAGCAAATTTGAAGCGACGCGCTCTCCCGATTTTCTTCAAATTTGCTGCCAGGCTTTGCCCGGGCCATAGCAAGCCTGATCTCACATTTGAGGCGATTCGGTTAAGAAACGGCGGAGTTATTCGTGAAAAGGTGAAGCGGCGGATAGCGCGCGCGTTTCTGAACCGATTCGCTTTCGGTTTGACACACTAATAGTCACCATCCCCGGTCATCTACCTGCCAAATTTAAAGGCAAACGGTCCAGAAATGCTGGAGATACGGGCGCTGAGAGTCCGGCGGATACGCGTTTCGCGCATTTGCGAAACCGCGCACACGGCCACCCCGGTTGCCGTTGCCATTGCCCCGTTAGGGCTCACAGCAAATTTGAAGCGATTCGGTCGAAAAACGGCGGAATTATAAGGCCCGTTTTGTGTTTCAGACACACACACACACACACACACACACACACACACACACACACACACACACACACACGGACACTTGGCTTTTTACTATATGATTCCAGCCGAACTTTCGTGCTTGACTTTGACACTGGTGCATTTTGTCGGTTGGTAGTCAGAAGGTACTATCACTACAAAGGAAAAGAAAGGAGACAATAATATCTGTACTGTTAGAAACTCAGGCATTTCCTGGTGTTGCACTGCCTCCGGGCATTGCCTCCAGGATCGTCCCCACCTTCTTTATATCTACTAATGTCCCATATGTGTCTGTTTCAGACCGGAGGACGTTAAACAGATTTTTCTTCTGGTTACCAGCTGTGTGTTTTAATGGATTAATTTATCTTTGCCTACGGCTGATGGATGTGCATTTACTAATTCCCCTAAAGGGCCAGCCACACGTCAGCTAAAATCGCACGATTGTATGATGCGATTCCGATTCGATCACGTGGTCTCCAAGAACAAATGCGATTCGCACTTCGAGATCACGTGATCGAATCGCATCGTACAGTTGTGTGCGATTTTAGCTGACGTGTGGCTGGCCCTTAATACTCGTACAAGTTGTTTTCAGCTCATTTCTTAGGTGACAGTTCCCATGCCTATCTGTATTGTTGGGGATTCGGGACATTGCTGGTGCTGCACTGCCTCCGGGCATTGCCTCCGGGATCGTTCCCACCATCTTTGTATATACTAATATCCCATGTGTGTCTGCTCTAGACCGGATGACGTTAAACAGATTTTCATTCTTATGTGACCATGTCAGAACTCATTCCAAGTTGATCCCGGTATATCCTTTGGCGCTTTGTCCTTGACCCAGTTCGTGTGATCGACCTTGACATTTTGAACTCGCTCGTGCTTTATGAAAGCCTGTTTCAGTAACTCATTCTGCTTCGCATACCCTAGATTATATCCTTTTGCGCGTTGCCCTTGACCCAGTTTTTGTGTGTTCGACCTTGACCATTTCAACTCACTTGGGCTTCATGAAAGTCCATTTCAGTAACGCATAACTCATTCCACTTTAGATTATGCAGTACATCAAACGAGCATACCCAACAAGTGGAAATAAATGTCGAATCTGATCAGGTTATATATTATCCTTTTGCGCGTTGCCATTGACCCAGTTTTTGTGTGTTCGGCCTTGACCTTTTCAACTCACTTGTGCTTCATGAAGGCCTTGACCCCGTTCCTGACGGCGCTGACGCCGAAGCTGAAGGCAGTTTTTCCCTTCTTGTCCAGAGCATCCACAAAGGCCCCGTTGCTGATGAGCAGGTTGGCGATCTGAATCCTGTGGGCGATCACCACCTCCGCCTTTTCCCTCTGTGCAAAAAGAAAAGAATAGAAAGTCTGTTTTACCATTCGGGTTTTGTTTTTGAGAGTGAGAGTGAGAACGGGAGGGGGCAGAGAGAAAGAGAGGGGGGAGAGAGAGGGGGAGAGAGAGAGAGAGAGAGAGAGAGGGGGGGAGAGAGAGAGAGGGAGAGGGAGAGAGAGAGAGAGAGAGAGAGAGAGAGAGAGAGAGAGAGAGAGAGGGAGGGAGAGAGAGAGAGAGGCCCGTTGCTGATGAGCAGGTTGGCGATCTGAATTCTGTGGGCGATCACCACCTCCGCCTTTTCCCTCTGTGCAAAAAGAAAAGAATAGAAAGTCTATTTTACCATTCGGGTTTTGTTTTTGAGAGTGAGAGTGAGAACGGGAGGGGGCAGAGAGAAAGAGAGGGGGGAGAGAGAGGGGGAGAGAGAGAGAGAGAGAGAGAGGGGGGGAGAGAGAGAGGGAGGTGAGAGAGAGAGAGAGAGAGAGAGAGAGACACACAGAGAGAGAGAGAGAGGGAGGGAGAGAGAGAGGCCCCGTTGCTGATGAGCAGGTTGGCGATCTGAATTCTGTGGGCGATCACCACCTCCGCCTTTTCCCTCTGTGCAAAAAGAAAAGAAAAGAAAGTCTCTTTTACCATTCGGGTTTTGTTTTTGAGAGTGAGAGTGAGAACGGGGGGGGGGGGCAGAGAGAGAGAGGGGGGGGGGAGAGAGAGAGAGGAGAGAGAGAGAGAGAGAGAGAGAGAGAGAGAGGGGGAGAGAGAGAGGTAGAGAGAGAGAGACAGAGAGAGAGAGAGAGGGTGGGAGAGAGGCCCCGTTGCTGATGAGCAGGTTGGCGATCTGAATTCTGTGGGCGATCACCACCTCCGCCTTTTCCCTCTGTGCAAAAAGAAAAGAAAAGAAAGTCTCTTTTACCATTCGGGTTTTGTTTTTGAGAGTGAGAGTGAGAACGGGGGGGGGCAGAGAGAGAGAGAGGGGGGGAGAGAGGGAGGGGAGAGAGGGGGGGGAGAGAGAGAGAGGGAGGGGAGAGAGAGAGAGAGAGAGAGAGAGAGAGAGAGAGAGAGAGAGAGAGAGAGAGAGAGAGAGAGAGAGAGAGAGAGAGAGAGAGAGAGAGAGAGAGGCCCATTTCTGATGAGTAGGTAGGCGATCTGAATCCTGTGGGGAATCACCACCTCCGGTGTTTCACTCTGTGTGCAACCTTCCCAATATCTAAGTTCGTATTTGGGTACGTTTTAGATGTTTAGTAGGTTGCAGTAAAAAGTTATATAATTATTTTGTAAAATTAATAAGGCGTTATTTTCTTTCATATTGAATTATTCTATTATTGCTATGTTTGTTTTTTATTGCTATTATTGATAATGGTTGATATTGAAAACTTTGAGAAAAGAAAAATGTAAAGAAAACGAAGTGCCTGATGGGATAGCGTGTTTTTGCCGCTTACTAAAGATGGAGGGAAAATGATGGAATTGTGGCCAAAACAAGCAGTTGCTAAATCAGGTATGACATGCTTAATGTTATGTTTTTTGATAAATTTATGTTATGTTTGAATAGAAGAATTAAGGAGTGAAAAGGTTGTAAGTTTAGAACTTTATTAAAAACTATGTTTTTTCTGTGGTTGATCAATAGCCAAATTGATGAAAACTGGCGTTCGTTGTTAGATATTATTGGGTGAAGCTGCACGCTAGTTTTGCGTAAATGTTCAATTGTTATGGTGTCATTAATTGGGGAAGGAAGATTTGGAGTATTACAATCAATGGTCTTGAAACTGATGTTAC
>CM065698.1:33595974-33600974 GCA_017654935.2 Phymorhynchus buccinoides | reverse complement strand
CCATACCATACCATACCATACCATACCATACCATACCATACCACACCACACCATACCATACCATACCACACCATACCATACCATACCATATACCATACCATACCATACCATACCATACCATACCATACCATACCATACCATACCATACCATACCATACCATACCATACCATACCATACCATACCATACCATACCACACCATACCATACCACACCATACCATACCATACCATACTATACAATACCATACCATACCATACCATACCATACCATACCATACCATACCATACCATACCATACCATACCATACCATACCATACCATACCATACCATACCATACCATACCATACCATACCATACCATACCATACCATACCATACCATACCATACCATACCATACCATACCATACCATACCATACCATACCATACCATACCATACCATACCATACCATACCATACCATACCATACCATACCATACCATACCATACCATACCATACCATACCATACCACACCATACCATACCATACCATACCATACAATACCATACCATACCATGCTATACAATACCATACCATACCAAAACATACCACACCATACCATACCATGCCGCACCATACCATACCACACCATACAATACCATACCATACCATAACATACCACACCATACCATACCATGCCGCACCATACCATACCACACCATACCATACCATACTACACCATACCATAAAAGTCCAGAACTCTGCTGCCAGACTTGTCCTCAAGGTCTCTAAGTATCATCAAGTTCAACCACTCCTTATATCCCTCCATTGGCTTTCCATCAAAGCACGTATTGACTACAAAATTTCCACTCTATGTTATTCTTATTTCTCGGGAAATGCCACTAGCTACATCTCTGACATGCTTTCTGTCTATACTCCATCAAGGCAATTGCAATCTTCAGATTCCAAAATGCTCTGTGTTCCTGGTACACGAACAAAAATGTTTGGTGAGCGCTCCTTTTCCTTTTGGCCCCATCAGTTTGGAACTCCTTACCACGCGAAATCCGCCATATCCAGTCCTTGCAATGTTTCCAATCAACTCTCAAGACCCACCTATTCAAGCTACATCACAACCTTTAAGCCACATTACTTCTGGACTCTATTCTCACACACACACTCCCCTCCCCCCATATTAGTTTCACTGTGTGTTGACTGCAATGTCTACGTCAGCTTTGTTGAGAGAGAGAGAGAGAGAGAGAGAGAGAGAGAGAGAGAGAGAGAGAGAGAGAGAGAGAGAGAGAGAGAGAGAGAGAGAGAGAGAGAGAGAGAGAGAGAGAGAGAGAGAGAGAGAGAGAGAGAGAGAGAAGAGAGAGAGAGAGAGAGAGAGAGAGAGAGAGAGAGAGAGAGAGAGAGTGTGTGTGTTGATGCTTTATTCAACTGATTGTATTTGCATTGTTTTTGGGTGGGGTGAGTGGTGGTGATGGTAACGGTGTGTGTGTGTGTGTGTGTGTGTGTGTGTGTGTGTGTGTATGTGTGTGTGTGTGTGTGTGTGTGCGTGTGTGCGTACGTGCGTGTCTGTGCTGTGTGGGTGGGATGTGGGGGGTGTATGTGTATGCCTATTTGCATGTGCGTGAGCGATTATTTGGTTTTGTTGTTGAATTTCTTGCTTTTAATTTTTGTTGTTGTTAAGCGCATAGAGCTCCATATTTGGTGGAGGAATGCGCTATATAAATGATTCACTATTACTATTACTATTATACCATACCATACCATACCATACCATTGATTATCCATACCATACCATACCATACCGCACCATACCATTGATTATCCATACCATACCATACCATTGATTATCCATACCATACCATACCATTGATTATCCATACCATACCATACCATTGATTATCCATACCGTGCATACAATACCACACCATACCATACCATACCACACCATACCATTGATTATCCATACCATACCATACCATACCATACCATACCATACCACACCACACCACGCCACACCATACCATACCATTCCATACCACTATGCCATACCATACCATACCACACCATACCGTTGATTATCCATACCATACATACCACACCATACCATACCATACCATACTATACCATACCATACCATACCATACCATACCATACCATACCATACCATACCATACCATACCATACCATACCATACCATACCATACCATACCATACCATACCATACCATACCATACCATACCATACCATACCATACCATACCATACCATGCCATACCATACCATACCATACCATACCATACCATACCATACCATACCATACCATACCATACCATACCATACCATACCATACCATACCATACCACACCATACCGTTGATTATCCATACCATACATACCACACCATACCATACCATACCATACTACACCATACCATACCATACCATACCATACCATACCATACCATACTACACCACACCATACCATACTACACTAAATAAACTATTTGACCGACTATAAGGCCATACTTTTCTTCCCCAGACTGAGACCCCCGCGCTTTATAATGTGACTGATAACATACTAAGACAATAATGTAACACAATTTGACTTTTGTGTTAAATGTGGGAGGTGCGCCTTATACAAGCAATCAGGTGCGCCTTATAGTCTGCAAAATACGGTACATTCTATTTTTCTCTACTCTACTGGTCTAGGCAACTCTACTTAGTCTACTAGTCAACTCTTCTCTGCTTATGTACTCTACTCTAACTTATGATCTGCGCAGATAAGCGAGGCTTGGTGTAATAACAAAAATGAGGATGTTTAATGATTGCTTAATATCTTGTGTTATGGATTTATTTTCCCTTTTTTGTTATAAGATTTAACAATTCCCCCTTCCCACTGTTCCCTTTGACATGGGCAGATGGCCCGGTTCATTAAAACGTTGTTCATTGGTCACTGTTGTTCACTGTACTCTACTCTAACTCTATTCTACTCTGCTAGTCATGAAGGCAGACAGAGGACAGTTATACCCAGTTCCAGCAAGGCCTCCGCTGCCTGCAGTCTGGCACTGTAACTGGCGATTATCAGAGCAGTCTGGTTGGTTCTGCCTTGTCTGGCATCGATGTTAGCACCACCCTGGAAAGAAAGGATCAGCCCAGGGTTATTGTCATGGACCTTTTGTTTTTGTTGTTGTTGTTGTTGTCTTACCCTGGCTTAAAAACTCCGGGGATCATCCCAACAGCCGAACACTATGGCCCAAATGCACCCAGCTAGGGATGAGAACATAACGTATGTGACCGTTTAAAAAACAAATCCATGCCACGTGGGCAGCCAAACTCCGATTTCGGAGGATTTTAGACTGATGATGTTAGGCTAGGAGCTTGTCATGGCTTAAGACAATCCCCGGATAACCATGCAGAACATAACAATATTTCGATGTAGCCTTGGTCTTCTAGCATGTTAACAGGTCTGACACAGCCTCATGCCAAGGCGCATCATGGATCTGAAAGAACAGAAAGAGATAGAGAGAAAACAAAAAGCGGAGATCGAGAGAACGCCAACAAACCAGCCACGGTAACAAAATTTGACAGAGACAGAGAGAGAACAGTGCTTAAAAACAACGATAAAGGGGATCCCACTGTCACACACACACACACACACACACGCGCGCACGCACACACGCACACGCACACACACACACGTGCAACACACCGACCTGCAGAATGAGCAGCCTGACACACTCCACGTTGTCGTTGGCGGCGGCGATGTGTAGTGCTGAACTGTGGCCCTCCATCAGCCTCTCCACCTGACTGCTGTCGCGAGCCAGCAACACCTCAACAGCCCTGCCAACAAAACGTCGTTCAGTACAGTTTAACACTGACACAGCAACAGCTCCATAGCCCTGCCAACAAAACGTCGTTCAGTACAGTTTAGCACTGACACAGCAACAGCTCCACAGCCCAACAAAACGTCGTTCATTACAGTTTAACACTGACACAGCAACAGCTCCACAGCCCTGCCAACAAAACGTCGTTCAGTACAGTTTAACACTGACACAGCAACAGCTCCACAGCCCTGCCAACAAAACGTCGTTCAGTACAGTTTAACACTGACACAGCAACAGCTCCATAGCCCTGCCAACAAAACGTCGTTCAGTACAGTTTAACACTGACACAGCAACAGCTCCACAGCCCTGCGAACAAAACGTCGTTCAGTACAGTTTAACACTGACACAGCAACAGCTCCATAGCCCTGCCAACAAAACGTCGTTCAGTACAGTTTAACACTGACACAGCAACAGCTCCATAGCCCTGCCAACAAAACGTCGTTCAGTACAGTTTAACACTGACACAGCAACAGCTCCACAGCCCTGCGAACAAACAATCGTTCAGTACAGTTTAACACTGACACAGCAACACCTCCACAGCCCAACAAAACATTCAGTACAGCTTAACACTGACACAGCAACAGCTCCACAGCCCTGCGAACAAAACGTCGTTCAGTACAGTTTAGCACTGACACAGCAACAGCTCCACAGCCCTGCGAACCAAACGTCGTTCAGTACAGCTTAGCACTGACACAGCAACAGCTCCACAGCCCTGCGAACAAAACGTCGTTCAGTACAGTTTAGCACTGACACAGGAACAGCACCACAGCCCTGCGAACGAAACGTCGTTCAGTACAGTTTAGCACTGACACAGCAACAGCTCCACAGCCCTGCGAACGAAACGTCGTTCAGTACAGTTTAGCACTGACACAGCAACAGCTCCACAGCCCTGTCAACAAAACATCGTTCAGTACAGTTTAGCACTGACACAGCCCTGCGAACGAAACGTCGTTCAGTACAGTTTAGCACTGACACAGCAACACCTCCACAGCCCTGCGAACGAAACGTCGTTCAGTACAGTTTAGCACTGACACAGCAACAGCTCCACAGCCCTGCGAACAAAACGTCGTTCAGTACAGTTTAACACTGACACAGCAACAGCTCCACAGCCCTGCGAACGAAACGTCGTTC
>CM065698.1:33575251-33595474 GCA_017654935.2 Phymorhynchus buccinoides | reverse complement strand
ACTGTACACCACACCACACACACACACACACACACACACCGGGAGAAAACACACACAACATACACTGACAGCACACACGCGTGCGCGCGAAACTACAACGTATACACAACAGCCACCGCACGCAACTCATACACAAAACAAATAACAAACTGACAATTCCAGACACACACACACACACCACACACACACCTACACACACACACAAAAACACACACAAACCCACACACTCACACACGCGCGCGCGCGTGCGCACTGAACACCACACGCTAACATCTTACAATTTCCAACGTTTAAACACACACAACCACACAACACACACTGACACTGGACTGGACTGGAAGCAATTTTATTGGTCAGATTAACTATAAAAAGCTGTACTAACATTGAAATTTAAAAAAAAAAAAAAAATCCCGATTAAATTCAATAAAGAATAGATAAATTATACAAAATTGGAAAATCTCTCTCTCTCCTCTCTCTCTCTCTCTCTCTCTCTCGCTCGTCTCTCTCACTCTCTCACACACAACACACTCACACACTCACACACACACACACACACAACTCTCTCATCTCTCTCTCCAAAATCTCTCTCTCTCTCTCCTCTCTCTCTCTCATCTCTCTCTTCTCTCTCTCTCTCTCTCACTAACCAACTCTCTTACTCGGGCGAAAAAAATAAAAACAAAAAACAAACAAATCATACACACACTCACGAACACACATACACAAAAAACCTTATTCACACATTCACAAACTCACACACTCTATCTTTCTGCAACCCCCTCCTCTTCTCTCTCTCTCAAAAGGATAACAAATCAATAACAAATTCGAGAAAATGACGCTCTAAATTAAAAATCCACTGCAAACAAACCACACACATCACAGACACACACACGCGCGCGCACTCACACACTCACGCACGCACACATGCACTCACCCGCACGCACGCACGACACCACACACACACACACACACACACACACACACACACACACACACACACACACACGCATGCGCATACACACACACACTCATACACGAACGCACACACACACACACACACACACACACACAAACACACACACACACATAAACAACACACACATACACACACACAAACACACACACGCGCACGCACGCGCGCACACGCACGCACGCACACACACACGCACACACACACACACACCCACACACACACACACACACACACACACAAGTCATAAAAAGTACGCAGGAAATTAAAACATTCAGGACGAGACTATTTAAGCTTACTTAGAAGGGTCGAACAGTTATAAAGCTTTGCCCTACAAGAATAATAAATGCTCAATCCAAACTGATTTTAAAGAAATGTATGATTAAAAGAAGTAAATTAAAAAAATCTTCCGAGAGTATGAGATTTTATCAGCCGAACGGCCAGCAAAGCAAGATTCCATCCATTTTTCTTTATTAGGATTAAAAACACTGGACATTGTTAACGGAAGATTTGATGAAAAAATCTTATCATAAAGTGGCTGAAAATGATTCTTTGTACTAATACAATCAAATATGAAATGAAATACATCTATTGGTTGCCCACATGTACAAATCGGTGTAGGTTTGATAAATCTACAAAGCCATCCATTAACTCTCAATCTATGAATTAAATTTCTGTTTGGAATTGATCCTGGTGGACTAGTGCAAGACGCAGTGGGCGTACAAAGATCCCATTATCATAAAGTGGCTGAAAAAGATTCTTTGTACTAATACAATCAAATATGAAATGAAATACATCTATTGGTTGCCCACATGTACACATCGGTGTAGGTTTGATAAATCTACAAAGCCATCCATTAACTCTCAATCTATGAATTAAATTTCTGTTTGGAATTGATCCTGGTGGACTAGTGCAAGACGCAGTGGGCGTACAAAGATCCCATCTTTGTTTACGAATTGAGTCCTCCAAATGTTGCTTTTTACGCATATTCCAAACTGACTTAGAAAGAATACTAATTGCTTCAGATGAAGAAAGAGGAATGATACAGTTTTGAACATCGTGTGAAATTTGTGTGGCATCTTTGGCGCATACATCAGCTAAGTCATTCCCATGTATATTACTGTGCCCAGGAACCCATAATAAAGTTATGAAGGAGCCTCTTATAATTAACTGATGGATTAGTAATAAAATCTCACATATTACATCTGGACGATTAGAATATGAACGATTTTTCAAAGCCATTAAAGCAGATTTCGAGTCAGATAAAATGATAATCTTTTTATATAACAGAGGAGGCATATCCAGAACAAAATCAATAGCTTTCATAATAGCATACAGCTCAGATGTAAAGATAGAACAACCTTTAGTTAAATGAAATTTCTTTTTAATATTAAGATTTGGAATAACAAAAGCAGCTCCAGCATTGGAACTATCTGAAACCGACCCATCTGTATAGGTATGTAAATACGAATTACATTCAGAATATATAAGATCCTTAGCTAAGGAAGATAGATGAAGAGGATTATCAGTTTTATTAAAATCACCATAAGAGTGAATTATTTCAGCTTCCTCAGCTAACCATGGAGGATGTGGACAACAAGGAATCTTTGCAACATCATCAACAGGAATGTCAAGGTTATTAAAAACAGGTGAAGCATAGTCATGCAAAGACCTGTAAACAGTTTTATTACGAATTTATCTGGAAACGTAGGTAGAGCCTTCTAACTCACCTGAAACTGAATTGGGAATGGATCAAGCCCTCACAGAAAAATTACGTGTGTTCAGAAGCCTTTGTTCATTTAACTGCAAAACACCAGCTTCCTTGTAAGTCAAATCAATGGAGGCCCAACGAGGCAAACCTAGAGCAATTTTAAAGGCTAAACTATCTTAGACTGGTTAATTTATGTAAATCAGAATTCGAAGCAGTAAAATAAACTTCCTGACCATATGATAAAATTGATCGAACTAAGCCAGAGGCAAAATGAACAAGATTCGGACCACAATTTATCACAGGAATGCTAGAAAGAACAGGTAACAATGCAATTTTTTCCCTAGCCTTTTCAGCTAAATAATTTATATGCTTACACCAGAGAAGTTTATAATGGAAAATAATTCCAAGAAATTTGACTTGCTGAATTGGGTAAATAGTAGAATTATCAACTCTTATTGAAACAGCTTCTTTACCTTCAAAATCAATTATTTTCTTTGTAAATATAACAAAAACTGTTTTACTGGCAGACAGAGAAAAACCATTTGACTTCATATAATCTGAAATAGCGTTAACCACTTCTTGAAATTTACTAACAATATTATTCCTTTTTCGTTTGTTTTTACAAAATTACAATTTACGTTTTGCCATAAGGCAATATCACAGCGTAAACAGCTAATGTACCACCATTAGTATTCATATACTTAATATCGTATAACATTAAAGAGAAAAGGGTAGGGGAAATAACGCTCCCCTCGGGAACACCCATATTTAGAACCCTGGAAGTCGACAGGACTCCATTTACATTAACTTGAATTGTTCTATTTGATAGAAATGATTAAAAAAAATTAAAGAGACGGCCTTGAATTCCTAATTTATAAGCTTTATGCAATAACTTGAAATGCCAAACGGAATCATAAGCTCTATGAACATAAAAAAGTAGCAAGCGTAGAGTGCCTCTTTGCTAAAGCTTTTTTAACATGAGAAGTTAAATGAACAAGATGATCAGTAACTCCCCTACCCCTTCTAAAACCAGCTTGAAAAAGGGGGAGAATTTCGTGTTTTTCAAGGTAGTGATCTAACCTATTTTTCATTATTCTTTCAAAAAGTGTTCCAATGTGAGGAGTTAATGAAATTGGACGGTAACTACCAGGATTATGCTTAGGTTTACCTTGCTTTAATATACGAATGACCATAGCTTTTTTCCAATCTGCCGGAACAAAACCAGATTCCCAACACATTTGATAAAATTCTAACAACTGAGATAAAAAGCAGTGCGGGAAATGCTTCATCATGTTATAAGAAATAGGGTCTAAACCTGTAGCAGTCTTACCGGACTTTACACGCGAAAGAGAATAAAACAGTTCATTAAGAGTTAAGACACACACGACGCACGCGCACACACACACACACACACACACACACACACACCCACGTGCGCGCGCGCACACACACACACGCGCGTGCGCACGTGCGCGCGTGCGCATGTGTGTGTGTGTGTGTGTGTGTGTTTCTTTGATTGTATTGTGCTTGTACGAGACCACACTGTAATTTCACCTAACGTGATAATAAAGTGACTTTGACTTTGACTTGACACACACACACACACACCGGGCACAGAGCGTCAGGAGAGAGAGAGAGAGAGAGAGAGAGAGAGGAGAGAGAGAGAGAGAGAGAGAGAGGAGAGAGAGGAGAGAGAGAGAGAGAGAGAGAGAGAGAGAGAGAGAGAGAGAGAGAGAGAGAGAGAGAGAGAGCGCAATAAAAAACCTGAATGCTCCATCATTAAATTTGTGCGTTGTTGTCATTGGAGCTTTGTGACGTGGGGAATTGGAGACGACTATACATACCCCTCAGTGAACCTTGTGTGCCTCGTGGCAAGTTGACACACTTAGCAAATGTCTTGGAAGGCGAAGGACTTCACAGACAGTAACTAAGACATCAAAAAGAACAAACACATATAGAAACAACTGGAGAGGACGACGATGATATAATAAAGGAAAGGGGGAAATCTTCTTCGCTGTAAAGGCACGTTTTTCCTCTCAAGGTCGCATACAGCTAAAAAAAAAAAAGAAAAGAGGGGGAACGTCAAGACTGTCAGAGGCACGGCTCTTTCTGGGCTTTTCTTGTTGTACTCCTGTATACATTTTTTGTTGCTGCAAATGTGTGTCAATAAAACATTCGTTTAAACCAACAGGGTACGGCTCTCAGAATCCCATGATTATTGGCGGCGTAGGGTAAGACGGGGTAAAAAGCCCAGGGACGGGTAAGAAGCCCATGCCAATTATCTCATGAAATGAAGCAAATTTCAGTCACATTTTGCCCATGAGACGAGTGTTAATGTTTAGCGTTCGTCTCATGGGCAAAATTTGACTGAAATTTGCTTCATTTTCATGAGATAATTGGCATGGGCTTCTTACCCGCCCATGGGCTTTTTATCCCCTCTTACCCTATCTGGATTTCGTATAGCTGACGTCATCACGTCCAAACTATCTCGTCTGTTAGAGTGATAATTTCACGGTTGTCAGAATCAGTTGAAACGAAAAACTATGTAGTTTCTATGTGTTTGCACGTGTAGCGTAATATGTGTGTGCGTTTGGTTGAAGTAAAGGGGTAGGTCCTAACTGTTCAGTGTCGCACATGTGTGTGTGTGTCAGTGTATGTGAGCGTGTGTGTGTGTGTGTGTGTGTGTGTGTGTGTGTGTGTGTGTGTGTGTGTGTGTGTGTGTGTGTGTGTGTGCGTGTGTGTGTGTGTGTGTGAGCGTGTGTGTATGTGTGTGTGTGTGTGTGTGTGTGTGTGTGTGTGTGTGTGTGTGTGTGTGTGTGTTGTGTGTGTGTGTGTGTGTTGTGTGTGTGTGTGTGTGTGTGTGTGTGTGTGTGTGTGTGTGTCAGTGTGTGTTTGTGTGTATGTGTGTGTGTGTGTGTGTGTGTGTGTGTGTGTATGTGTGTGTGCGTGCGTGCGTATGCGTATGTGTGTGTGTGTGTGTTTGTGTGTGTGTGTGTGCGTGCGTGTGCGTCTGTGTATGCATGTGTGTGTGTGTGTGTGCGTCCGTGTGCGTCAGTGTGTCTGTGCGTGAACGCGCGCACCTGCATATTCGTGCTCACTCTTCCAAGAGAGAGAGAGAGAGAGAGAGAGAGAGAGAAGAGAGAGAGAGAGAGAGAGAGAGAGAGAGAGAGAGAGAGAGAGAGAGAGAGAGAGAGAGAGAGAGAGAAAGACAGACAGACAGAGAGAGAGAGCTATGTTAGTAAGAGCACTTTTTTGTAGGCATGTACATGCGTAAAAGGGGATCATTTGAAGGGTACTTTGAAAACAGTCACGAAGAGTACTTTCTAGTCAGTCAGTCAGAAGAGCAAAAGCTGCGGTTATTGTGTTTCTTTGATCCCCTGACTATATGAACAGTAACTCTGCCTTCTGGGCAAAAGGTTATACGCACGAAAGGTATGTTTGCTGTGTAAATATCTTGTGGTAAGGACCCTGAAGGTTATTGTGTATTTACGTACCTACCCTAGCTTACTAAAGTCTGCCTCGCGTCTGTGTCAATGTCTTTTTCTCGTGTCGTGCTTTTTTCATGTTTTCTTACTAGAACTGTGTAATAGTTTGTTCCAGCTTTCAAATTATTTAATAACTCAGAACCTGTGAATTACTTGAAAATACCGACACAGTGTAGCAGAACTAACGTAAGAAAAACATATTTCTTTAGCAACAGAGTTACTAAATACTGGAATACCCTTTCTGCAAAAATAAAACTTGCACCTAATAGAGTGTAGAGTGGCACAGTGGTAACGCGTTCGCTTCGTGTCAAGTAAACCCGAGTTCGAACCTGGGTACAGGGTTTTTTTCCTCTCACTTTGCACTAGGCCTTACGGTCTGAATGTGGAGTCTTTCGGATGAGGACGATAAACCGAGGTCCCGTGTGCCCATGCACTTAGCACACGTTAAACCCAGTGACAACGAAATAGTTGTCATTTGGTCAAAATTTACCCACCCCCCCCCCCCCCTTTCTTTCCTCATCAATCACACACACAAAATCGCATGTAAAAAAAAAAGAAAGAAAATGGATGGCGCGCCTCTGGCTGCGACGCTCTCTCCAGGTGGGAGCAACCCGGAATTTCACAGAGATGCCTCTGTGACTTTCAAGTACCTAATACTTATTATTAAGCAGCTTAAAAACCTCTTGGATAAAGACCCTAACGTTATTAAATTAAAAATATCAACATGACTGATTAAGTCATCAAAAACCCTCACAGTTTTGGAAACATTGAGCTCAGGATTGTTTGTGGCACACCAATCAACCATGAAGTTGAAAAGATCAGGTCAGGTCAGGTCAGGCTCTTAGGGCAGCTAGGCCTCGCGGCCTCTTGATGTGCCTTTTCTTTTGATTATTTAAGATTGGCATAGCTGTGACGCTTTTTGAGCAATCATTGAAGCATTAATCATAAGTGTATAAGATGTTTGATTGGTGTGCCACAAACAATATTGAGCTCAATGTTTCCCAAACTAAAGAAATGATAGTTGATTTCAGGAAAAAGAAAACTCCTCTCCCAGCATTATCTGTTAAAGGTCAGGTAGTTGAGCAAGTAGAATCATTTAAATTCCTAGGTGTGCATATTTCAAATACATTAAGCTGGGAAGTCAACATCACATCATCCTGCAAAAAAGCACAGCAGAGATTATATTTCCTATGACAGCTCAAGAAATTTAGGATAAGTACAGCAGTCATGACACAATTCTATCGATCTGTCATTGAAAGCGTACTCGGTTTTTGGTTTAAACAAATCTTTATTCACTCAGTTTCGGAAACGATCAAACAAAAAGACAATTAGAGCAACAACAAGCTCGAAGCTTATACCGTGCTCCTTAAATTAACGTCATAATTGCACAATTGATTGAACAGATGGAGACTGCATTTAAACCAAGTAATATAAACAACTGTGAATACAAACCAAGAGTTTTAAGTGTGAACAAAACAAAAGTAATAATAATAATAATGCATAATAATAATAATAATAATAATAATATAAATAATAATAATATAATAATAATAATCAACAAATCACTGTTTACCAATTTGTAAATTTGGGAGAGACCAAGGGGAAACAAAACAATAATTTAGTCATAGTACAACATGAACTGTGAATCAGCCAGTATAGCACAATTCGTACACGTTTCTGATATACAGACAGTATTGCTTTTTTAAAATTTCAATACTACTGTGTGCTAATAAATAAGATAAATAAAAATAGTTAAATTAAATAAATACAAACATGACTTAAAACCTGTTGGTTTCGGAAATATATTCATGGACAGTTTCAAATATCAAAATGTTTGTATTAATGTGTAGTGTAGGGTTACCCTTGAGAAGTGTTTCGACAATACAATATTCTATTAGAAGTGTTGAAATTGTACGAGCACGGGCTCCATTAAAGAGAATACAATGTAACAAGTAATGCTCCACCGTCTCCGCCCCGTTACCACAAGCACAAAAAGGGTCATCGACTAGATGTCGATTAAACATATACATTCTTTAAGTCGCTCATGCCAAGACGGAGACGGCAGTGCATCACCTGCTGTTCCCTCTTGCCAAGATAGAAATGAGGTGGTACAACAGGATCATCTGCCGACAAGTAACGCTTAATTGTACTTAAAGAGTTGCATGTTTTAATATCGTTTGGCAAAGAGTTCCACAGGAGCTGGAGTTGTAGATGGTTTTTCAAAATCCTCTTGTCTTCCATCAGAGGATTGACGAATTGAGTATGAGTGGTTAACGTGTGCGCGTGTGTGTGTGTGTGTGGGGTGTGTGTGTGGGTGAGTAGGGGGCGTGGGTGGTGTGGGGAGTGTGGTGGGTGTTTGTTTTATTTTATATGCAATGCATTCCATTTTCATGTAGTGATGTATGGTGTGCGTGTGTGGTGGTTGTGTGTGGTGTGGTTGTCGTGTAATAAATGTTTGTACGAATGGTGAGTGAAAAGCGCATTGAGTTGCTTTGCAAGATGGTGCGCTCCGAGCATTTATAAGCATTATTAATTATTTATTATATGGATCAGCTGCACCTAAAAATAAAAGGAAACTGCAGTAAGTCGTTAAGACAGCCTCAAAATTCATAGTTTACAAACTGCAATTTCTAGATAATATCTATAGTGTGTGCATGCACTAGACGCAAAAAAAAGCTAGATCCATCATATTAGATAGCACACACCAAGCCAACCATCTGTTTCAATCTCTCCCTTCTGGTTGCCACCTTTGTTCTTTTAAGCGTTACACCAAATCCAACCGCCTGAAAAAACAGCATTTTTTACCCCTCTGCTGTCAGAGCCATCAATACTCAGTAGGCATTACATTTTGCATCCCCACCGAGAGCGATCTGTGGGGGTCATTAGGGGGGGGGGCAAGGGGGGGGGGGGGGGGGGGGACTGAATTCTTTGTCATATTTCTAGTCATCCTATTGCTCTAGTTAAGCTTGGTGTGTGTCAATCGGTGTGCTGGCATGCTTGCGGTCTCGTGATGTGTGTGTGTGTGTGCTCTGTGTGTGTGTGTGTTGTGCGTGCGTGTGCGTGCTCAGTGCGTCAGTACTCGTGCGTCATTCTCGTGCGTGTCGTGTGCGTGAGTGATAGAAGTTTGTGTGCGTGCGTGCGTGCGTGCATGTGTGTGTTTGTGTGTGTGTGTGTGTGTGTGTGTTTGTTTTAGATGTGTGTGTGTGTGACCACATTTTCACTGTGTGTGTGTACCTCCTCAGCAAGTGTGTATGTGTAGCATTTGTGCGTGCGTCGTGCGTTTGTGCGTAATAGAAATTTGTGCGTAGGTGCGTGAGGTGTGTGCGTGCGTGTGTGTAAAGCTGTGAGAAGTGTGTGTGATTGTGTTCTGGTGTGCGTCCGTGATGTGGAAGGTACTCTGACATGTTTGAATGCCCGCGTAAGTGTGAAATGGGTTGTTTGCTATGCCCACTTGTGTTTATGTGTTGGTTAATGTGTTGCAAGTGTGTGTGTCTGAGAGTGAGAGAGAATTCAGTGAGCGTGAGATACATAATTACATAACCTTTTGTTGCCATATATTTTACATTGGTTGTCCCCTATCCATGTGCATGTTTTCCTTGTTGTAAACTTGATTGTTGTAAATTGTGACAAAACCAATGTTATGGTATTTCCTTTGTCAGCACATGAAAAGTGGTACTTGGAAACAGCGAAGTAAAGAATCTTGATATATTGATTAAGTCACCTTGAAAAACGGTCACAGCTAGCTGGAGGGAGAGAGAGGGAGATAAAGCGGGGGGAGGAAACACTCACACAAACACACATGCGCGCGTATTGATTTCACTATTTTTTGGAAACTCACACACGACTCGCAGATTGAACCAATTCTAACTTACAGTGCAGACGTTTGGGGATTAAATAACAATATTGAAATTGAAAAAGTTCATACATATGCAATCAAACGATTCGTTTCAGTACCTCTACACTCCTCAAATAAAATGCTTTATGGTGAGTCCGGTCGCTACCCTTTATACATTAGAACATGGGTAAAGTGCATTAAATACTGGCTGAGATTGCTTCAGCTCCCGCCTCAAAGACTGTGCAGGCAAGCTTATGATATGATGTTAAATCAACTTGAATTTGGTAATCAAAACTAGGCATATTCAGTGAAAACATTATTGATTTCTCATGGTTTCGGAGTTGTTTGTATGTGTCAGGGAGTTGGTTATGAACAACATTTTCTAAATGAATTCAAAGTTAGAATAATTGCATCATACAAGCAAGATTGGCATGCATCTTTGGAAGAGTCTGAAAAATATCATTGTTTTTTTCCATTTAAGAACATTTTTGAAACAGAAAAAAAAACAAAAAAACTTATTGATAACAAATTGTACAGGTCAGTCTTGCTAGATTTAGATTAAGAGTCATAGGGTTAAACGCATCTATTCTTTTTCTGCCGCTGAGCATCCACTAATCTCCCTTGCCCATGTGTGGTGCATCTATTGAAGATGAAGAGCATGGCTGTTTAAATGTAAGTGCACTGATACTTTCACGATAAATGTTTGTTTTTGTGGAATGGGTAGCCATATTACAGACTGGATCGATATACACCAACTGCCACCACTGCCAATGAAAAAGTAGCATTTCACTTGCAAGATTTATTGCTTCAAATTCAAAGCAAAAGCTCTGTTGACAGACAGGCTAAAGCAACTTCAGTTACACACTTGAATCTCGCCACCGATTGATGTCGAGTATGTGAATAGTCATTAGTGATTGTGTATTCACAGCAAACAGCGTGTGTGGAAGCTGTGTGTGTGTGTGTGTGGTAATTAGAGACTGATTGTGCGTTGCGTGTATGTGTTTCGGTTCGAATCTAGATGTGATGCATTACTGAGCCTGCATGAGTGAATTGCATTTATGT
This sequence comes from Phymorhynchus buccinoides, assembly GCA_017654935.2. Lineage (NCBI taxonomy): Eukaryota > Metazoa > Mollusca > Gastropoda > Neogastropoda > Raphitomidae > Phymorhynchus > Phymorhynchus buccinoides. The sequence goes on along the minus strand of CM065698.1, from coordinate 33,584,414 downwards.
GTGTGAAGTGTGGAAGTTTCAATTTATTCTGTTGTTTGTTTGCGTAAATAGCTGCTTTGACTGTTTATTATAATTGAATGACTGGCGGGTGCAGTCAATTATGATGATCCTTTTGTTTGTTATTTTCTTATAATTATCTCTTTTCCTCTTTGATTATTAGTTAAGTTCAAATCTCTGTCCCCTTGCCATGAAGATTGTATCTCTCTGGCAATTAAAACAGTCCTGTCAAGTGTCAAGTCTCAAGTCTCTCTCTCTCTCATCTCTCTCTCTCTCTGAAAATTTTTGACAGCCAAATACAACCCATATTAACTTATGGATCTGAAATCTGGGGTTTAACAGCCAATCAAGAGCTCATAGAAAGAGTCCATCTTTCAGCCCTTAAACGCTTTTTAGGTGCGAGCCCAAAATCTCCAAGACATCTTATTTATGGCGAGACTGGTAGGTACCCTCTTTTTGTTAATACATACACTAGGTGTGTCAAATTTTGGCTGCGGCTCGTTACTATGGATAATTACAGGTTTCCAAGGAAAGCATACAATATGTTATTACATCTGCAAAGACAAAACTATGTCACATGGGCTTGCCGTGTTCGGAATGTATTGTATCAGTATGGGTTCGGGGTGGTATGGGAAGCACAAGGGGTGGGGAATAGGCAATTGTTTCTGAAAGAATTCAAGCAAAGGCTTGTGGACTGTTTTAAGCAGGATTGGTCCTCTGCATTGCAAAGTCAGGATTTCTTTCAAAGGTATTGTATACTTAATCCAACAGTTTCAATGAAGCCGTATTCACACACTTTAAAACAATTCTTTGTTCTTAAAGATATTGCTAGATTTCGAATGGGAATGTCTGCAATTAACTGTAATTTCTTAAGGCACGTTTAGACAAAAGTAAAGATGATTGTCCTTTTTGTTGTACAACTCTTGAGACTGAAATTCACTTTCTATTTATATGCCCTAAATATAATGATTTAAGAAGAGAACTAATTCCAGCAAAATATTATAAACATCCTTCATCTTTCAGACTCACATTGATTTTATGTAATCAAAACCCTAGCATTATTATTAAGACGTCATTATTTATTCACAGAGCTCTTGCCTTGCAAAAAGAATATATACATGCATGATGAATGTTTGTATCTATGTTGTGTTTGCATATAATATGTGTTTTTTGTTGTTGTTGGTGTGTCTTTATTCTATATTCTTTTTTTCGTTGTTGCTCATATATATAATATGCAATACTTTTTTGTGTGAACTCCATTGTTATGGGCCAGAGGCCTAACAATTAACACATTTTTGACTTCGACTTTGACTCTCTCTCTCTCTCTCTCTCTCTCTCTCTCTCTCTCTCTCCCTCTCTCTCTCCTCTCCCGTACCTCTGATTCTAACTAGCTGTGATTCTGTCTGTCTCTTGTGATGCACTGTTTCAATGTCTGTGATTTATATGCCCTTTGCAGTGTTCATTGTGTCACTTGCAGGCCTATGTCATTAGAGCTCGTGAAGCTAATGAAACAAAACATTCATTGTCATCGTCTGTGACTGTCTGCATGTGTATCTTTCTCAATCTCTTGGTCTATTTCTCACGGCCCTTTTACTCAAATGGCTTTTATCACTGGTTGACATTAGCCTGTAGTAGGGGCCAACAGTAACACGAGAGCTGTACAATAGATGATTTTCTACAGTAATGGAAAATCATGGTACAGTTTTAGTCTCTCGTGGAAGACTATGACTCTCGAACGAGATGTACCTTTGCTACCGGTTCTGGTTGCTGCAGCCAAAGGGAATGTGGTTGGCCTTTGGGGAACTTCCTCAACGCCAGCCTGTGTCCTCAAATCCTTTTGGCCGAGAGAGTGGGGATGTACCCTGGACAAAGGCATCTCCACTATAAACTAATTCTAGCCCAGCCCGCCAGAATAGTATCTGCCCCCTCTGCTATCTGGCAGTCATTGTCGGAAACGACAGACTCCTACATACAACGCATACGTCTCTTTCTCCCTCTCCCTTTTATAACTTTTATTATGGCAGACAGATTAAATACATGATCGGTATTGGAAATGCATATGAGACATATATATATCAATTCTGTTCATAAAGGCTTTGGGGTTGCATTGAGAAAAAAGAGCAGGAAAAAGCCTACCTAAAAATAATTTTTAAGAAAATTAAGGGGGGCGGGGGGGTAGGAACGAAGGGGAAAGGAAGGGGTAGAGGGGGGGAGAAAGAGAACAAAGAAAAAAGAGAGAGAAAGGAAGGGAAGAAAGAAAAGAAAGGGTTAAAAATGATGGCGGAGAATGGTGGTGGGTTGCATGAGTGAACAAGATAATTATGAGCAAGATAGCGGAGAGCGGATGAATGATTGAGGTGTGGTATGAGAGCTACATATTTGTTAATGTACAGAGATGTTTAAGAGAGAGAGAGAGAAAGAGTGTGTTATAGACGGAGAGAGAGAGAGGGTTTCCATAGTGAGTTGTAGAATGTGAGGGAGACCAACACAGAACTTAATGAGAGAGAGTATAGCATCAGCGATGTCCAGAGAGACCCCCCCCCCCCCCTGCTCCCGTGAGGATATCAGTGAGTCCTTACCGTAAAAATAGTTCCCCACTTTTTCTGGAAGTTATATGTGCTTGCAACTTACTCTAATCTTGCCACTCTCATTTGACTCTGCCCTTTTCCTTGCTTTGTGTCATCTACTGTCTTTCTGACTTTTTGTTTTGGCCCATTCTCATTCTCCTGTCCTTAACCCCCCCAAAAAAAACACCCAACCCTTCCATATCCGCAGTTTTTCCCTCCTTTGAGAGCTTTATCTGAAATCGGAATGTGTCGGCTGAATGCAGCTAGGACACCAGTGAAAACTGGATAACGTAGACAAATGCGTATCCATTGTGGCCTTATGGCCTGTGAACGCAGACAGAAGAAAGAAGAAGTTGTCCAGACTGAGGCGTTTATTGAATGTTGCGCTTTGTTCTCTCAAAGCGCTGCAGTTGAGACAACCGTTCCCAGTCGCTACTAATAGACTACTCATCTTCGAAGCCCTTTTGCCAATAAGACGACTTTTATCATTGGAAGAGATTAGAACATAGATGAAAAACAAAACCTAGAGGGAGAGAGAGAGACAGAGAGTCGAAAGAAAGAGAGAGAGAGAGATTAGTGTGTGTGTGAGAGCGAGAGAGTGAGAGAGAGCGAAACAGAGAGAGAGAGAGTGGAGAGAGAACGAACGAACGAACGAAATTGCGGATTCCTTCTGTTTGCAGAGGGAGAGATGATAGGAGAGAGGATTAGATGACCTCCCAGCGACAGAAGATATATATGCTATATAAGAGAACATGATATAGATACGATACTGAGAGATAGAGATGTACAGAGAGAAGATATCGCCTGAGAGAGAGATATAATGCTATATATCTAAACATATTATGAGAGATAGAGGGATATAGAGAGTATATATATATCTATATGATTATATATATATATTCTACATATAGTAGAGAGAGAGACTAGATGATACAGTAGAGGCTCGAGAGAGTATAGATATGTAGAGAGAGTGTGATATAGAGAGAGATAGAGATAGATACAGAGACAGAGAGATAGAGATAGAGAGAGAGAGAGAGTATATAAGAGAGAGAGAGATGAAGAGACGAGCGAGATATAGTAGTAGCGATGAATAAGATAGATACAATAGAAGAGGATAGAGAGATAGATAGCGGAAGAGAATCCGAGAGCGAGAGAGCGAAAGAGGGGAAGGGCAAGAGTTCAGTATATAGAGAGATACACGAGACAGAGAGATAAAGCGATATATTTATCTCTATTGGTAAGAAGAGAGATAGATTCGTTAGATAATATATATTAGATCTAGTGAGAAATATTATGATATAAGCAATTGAGTAGTATGATCTACTTTTAGTCTCTATATATAAGGTATATATATACTATCTAATAATTATATAATATATTCATATATATAATATTTATACTACCTCATATTTATACTCCATATAGCGATATCACTCATCTCTATCTTATACTCTATATATATATCCTTATCGCTGTATATCTATATCTTTCTATAGATCGACTACTTATATACATCATATTATATATATATATAATTATATTATTGATTATATAAATTTATTATATAACATATATCTATATTTCTGCTATATATATGATATTATATATATTTTATTAGATCTACTATATATATCATAGTCCTCTACCTCAGCGTCGCATATAGGGCACCGGGCGACCTATGCCTCGATTATATACCCATTATTTTTTTTTTATATGATATATACATACTAATGGTAATAGGGTATTAGGGATATATTATAAATGATTATATCATATATATCTAGATAAAATAAATATATACCCCTATATCGTGATTCCCGGAGATAGATTATATGAGATACTAGATATAGACCAGATACTCCCATATAGTGAAATATTATATGGGCTTCAATATTATATATATATACTATATATATGAATGTTGGGGATATGGACGACTAGATAGCTGGATAATATATATCATGGGTGTAAGATATAGATGGTATTGACGAGATTCCTTAACATTCACCTACATGCTTACACACACCCCACTTACGAATACATCTACGCACACACACCCACGTTGCACGCGCACGCACGCTTCTACCAACCCCACCACTCATCCACATCACACTTCACTGTTTGTTTGACTGTCACACGGGGACAAGTTGGCACACCCACACACTTCAACACACACACTTTTTTTGTACACACACAAACAACCACGCGCGCTGCGCGCGCTCCGCGGCGTGTGTCCGTCATATATTTTGGTCGTGTATTTATTAAAATTGCTTGCTGGTTAATTCATGTATTATTGTAAGCGCCTAGGGCTTTTCTAAGATTATGCGCTATAAATGCTAATTATTATTATAGTATTCTCCCCATTTCCCGGAGAATTTATTTATTTTATTAATTATTATTATTATATGTACTATTATTACTAGCGCCACTTCGAGTACCGGTAACGCCTAGTAACGGTAACGCCTAGTTACGGTAACGCCAAGTACTGGTAATGCTTAGTACAGCAAATTTGAAGCGATTTCGGTGAAGAAAAGGCGGAGTTATAAGTCCGCGTTTCCCGTTGGCGCTGCTCTGAGAGTGACGCGGCATCTAGTACGGGTAACGCCTAGTACCGGTAACGCCAAGTACTGGTAAAGCTGAGTACAGCAAATTTGAAGCGCTTCGGTTAAGAAATGGCGGAGTTATAAGGGTTTTTCATTTTGTGTATTGGCGCTGCTCTGAGAGTAATGCGCTCTGTATCAGCACACTGCCATGCTAGTCGTACCACCAAGTACTGGTAACACCCTAGTACAGCTACTATTTCAACGCCGAGTTCTGGTTAATGAAAAGTAACGGTAACGCCTAGTATCGGTAAGGCCTTTTCCCTGTTGGCGCTGAGTACTGCAAATTTGAAGTGGCACGCTCTCTCCCGATTCTCTTCAAAGGTACTGTCAGGCTTCGCCTCGGGCCATAGCAAGCCCTACAGCACAATTAAAGCGATTCGGTTAAGCAACGGCGAGTCTATTCGTGAAAAGGTGAAGCGAGCATATACGCGCGCGTTTCTGGAATGAATTCGCTGTCAGTTTGACCCACTAAATAGTCCCATCCCCTGTCATCTCTCCGCCAAATTTTTAAAGAGGCATAAAACCGGTCCAGAAATGCTGGAGTATAACTGGGCGCTCGAGATTCCGGCGTGATATCGCTTTTCGCGAATTTGCGAAACCGCGCACGCCGCCAGCCCCTTTATGCCGTTGCCTTTGCCCCGTTAGGGCTCACAGCAAATTGGAAGCGGTTCGGTCGAAGAACGGCGGAATTATAAGGCCCGTTTTGGTGTTTCAAGACACAACCACACACACACACACACACACAACCTCACACACACACACACACCCGACACTTGCTTTTTACTATATGATTCCAGCCGAACTTTCGTGCTGACTTTGACACTGGTTGTCATTTTGTCGGTTGGTAGTACGAAGGTACTATCAACTACATAAGAAAAGGAAAGAGACACATAATATCTGTATCTGTTAGAAACTCGGGGACTTTCCTGGTTGTTTGCACTGCCTCCGGGCAGTGCCTCCAGGATCGTTCCCACCTTTTTATATCTACTAATGTCCCATATGTGTCTGTTTAGAACTCGGAGGAGGACGTTAACATATTTTTTCTTCTGGTTACCATGCTGTGTGTTTAATGGTTAATTTCTCTTTGCCCGTACGGCTGATGGATATGCATTTACAAATTCCCTCTAAAGGGCCAGCCACACGTCAGCTTAAATAGCACGATTGTATATTGCGATTCCGATTCGATCACGTGTCTCCAAGAACAAATGTGATTCGCGCTTCCGAGATCACGTGTCGAATCGTATTGTAGCAGTTTGTTCGATTTTAGCTGACGTGTGGCTGGCCCTTATCTCTTCGACAAGTTGTTTTCAGCTCATTTCTTAGTGACAGTTCCCATGCCTATCTGTATTGTGTGGGGATTCGGACATTGCTGGTGTTGCAGCTGCCTCCGGCCGTTGCCTCCGGGATCGTTCCCACATCTTTGTATATATATATCCCGTGTGTGTCTGCTCTAGACCGGATTACGTTTAAACAGATTTTCAATCTTATGTGACCATTGTCAGGACTCATTCTAATTTGATCCCTGTTATATCCTTTGGCGCTTTGTCTTTGACCCATTTCGTGTGCTCGACCTGACATTTTGAACTCGCTCGTCTTTATGCAAGCCCTTTTGTCAGTAACTCATTCCGCTTCGCGTACTCTAGATTATGCCTTTTGCGCGTTGCCCTTGACCCAGCTTTTGTGTGTTTCGAACCTGACCAATTTCACTCACTTGGGGCTGTCATGAAAGTCATTTCAGTAACTCACAAACTCATTCCACTTTGCATACCCTAGATTAGGCAGTACATGAAACGAGCAAACCCACAAGTGGAACTAAATGTCGAATCTATCAGGTTTATCTCCTTTTGGCGCGTTGCCTTGACTAGTTTTTGGTGTGTTTCGACCTTGATCATTTCCAACTCGCTTGTGCTTCATGAAACAGTCCATTTCAGTACGTATATCTCATTTCCACTTTGTATACCCTAGATTAGGCAGAACCATAACGAAGGCAAACCCACAATTAGAAATAAATGTCAAATCTGTTAGGTTAATGTATCCTTTTTGCGGCGTTGCCCTTGACACCAGTTTTGTGTGTTCGGCCTTGACCTTTTTCAACTCCACTTGTGCCTTCATGTAGCCTTGACCCGTTCCTGACGCGCTGGCGCCGGAAGCTGAAGGCATTTTTGCCCTTCTTGTCCGACGGTCCACAAGGCCCCGTTGCTGATGAGCAGGTTTGCGATCTGAAATTCTGTGGCGGATCACCACCAATCCGGCTTTTCCATCTGTGCAAAAAGAAAAGAATAAAAGTCTGTTTTACCATTCGGGTTTTTGTTTTTTGGATTGAGAGTGAGGAACTGGGGGGGGGGCATAGAGAGAGAGAGAGGGTGAGAGAGAGAGCGAGAGGAGGGGGGGGGATGGAGAGAGGGAGGGGAGAGAGAGAGAGAGAGAGAGAGACCAGAGAGGAGAGAGGGAGGTGGAGAGGAGAGGCCCCGTTGCTGATGACAGGTTGGCTATCTGAATTCTGTGGCGATCACACCGTCCGCCTTTCCCTCTGGTGCAAAAAGAAAAGAATAGAAAGTCTCTTTTACCATTCGGGTTTTGTTTTTTGAGAGTGAGAGTGAGGAACGGTTGGGACAGAGAGAGAGAAGGGGGGGAGAGAAGAGGAGAGGGAGAGAGAGAGAGAGAGAGCAGAGGGGAGAGAGATGAGGGCGAAAGAGAGAGAGAGACAGAGAGAGAGAGAGAGGGGGAGGAGAGAAAGAGGCCGCCCGTTGCTGATGACAGGTTGGCGATCTGAATTCTGTGGGCGAATCACCACCTCCGCCTTTTCCCCTGTGAAAAAGAAAAGAATAGAAATCTGTTTTACCATTCGGGTTTTGTTTTTGAGAGTGAGAGTGAGAACGGGGGCAGAGAGAGAGAGAGGGGGAGAGAGTGGGGGGAGGTAGGGGGATAGAGAGAGAGGAGGGGAGAAGAGATAGGGAGGGGAGAGAGGGAGAGAGAGAGAGAGAGAGAGAGAGAGAGAGATGAGAGAGAGAGAGAGAGAGAGAGAGAGAGTAGAGGAGAGGAGAGGCCCCATTTCTTATGAGTTAGTAGGCGATCTGAATCCTGTGTGGAATTCACCAACCTCCGGTGTTTCACTCTGTGTGGTAACCTCCCGATATCGAATTTCGTATTTGGGTAAGTTTAGATGTTTCGTAGTTTGCAGTAAAAAGTTATATGATTATTTTGTAAAAATTAATAAGGGGTTATTTTCTTTCATATGGATTTATTTTATTATTGTTTCTGTTTGTTTTTGTATTACTATTATTGATAATTGTTGATATTAAAAACTTTGAGAAAAAAACAATGTCACGAAACGAAGTGCCTGATGGGATAGCGTGTTTTTGCCGCTTACTAAAAGCTGGAGGGATAAATGATGGAATTGTGGGCAAAAACAAGCAGTTGCTAAATCAGGTATGACATGCTTAATTTTATGTTTTTTGATAAATTTATGTTGTTTGAATAGAAGATTAAGGAGTGAAAAGGTTGTAGTTTAGAACTTTATTAAAAACTATTTTTTTTCTGTGGTTGATCAATAGCATAAATTGATGATAACTGCGTGTCCGTTTGTCAATATTATTGGGGGTGAAGCTGCACGCTAGTTTTGCGTAAATGTTCAATGTTATGGTGTTATTAATTGGGGAAGGAGATTTGGAGTATTACCAATCAATGGTCCTTGAAATGATGTTACGATTTTTTCACATTAGGTTTGAATTGTCCTGGAGACGCTGAAGCCAGAGTTGTTATTAGTTTTTACATATTGATATGTTAAACTGTAAGACTATCGCCATTGGCTATGATAAAGTGAGATTATGCATGTTGTTTTTACTTTGTCAATTTTGTCATTTAAATATTATTTGGTTGGCTGTGTTTAGTTGAGGAGAGTGACGTTCGGTAACAGATTGGTTTTAACATGGAGAGGTGTTTCTGTTTATGGTTTATGCAAGAAAGATGGTGAGTGTTTGGTATGTCAGCATTTTT
>CM065698.1:33567015-33574751 GCA_017654935.2 Phymorhynchus buccinoides | reverse complement strand
AGAGAGAGGAGAGAGAGATAGAGACGAGAGAGAGAGAGAAGGCACAGACTGTACACACACACACACACACCCACACCCACACACACACACCACAGAGAGAGAGAGAGAGAGAGAGACAGAGAGAGAGAAGAGAGAGAGAGACATACAGACAGACAAACACACACACACACAACACACACACACACGCACACAACACACACACCACACACACACACTACACTTGAAACACACACGAGCGCGTGCGCGCGAAACTACAACGTATACACAAACACGCACGCACTCATACACACAAATAAACAACTGAACAATTCAGACACACAGCACACACACACACACACACACCACACACACAACACACATAACACACTGTGACACACACACACGCGCGCGCGCGTATGCGCACTGAAACACACACGCTAACATCTTACAATTCAACGTTTAAACACACACCACACAGCACACACACACCACACACTGGACTGGACTGGAACCAATTTATTGTCAGATTAACTATACAAAAGCTGTACTGACATTGAAAATAATAAATAAAACAAAAAATCCCGATTAAATTCAATAAAGAATAGATAATATTATACAAAAATTGAAAATCTCTCTCTCTCTCTCTCTCTCTCTCTCTCTCTCTCTCATCTCTCCTCTCTCATCACACACACACACACACACGACCACACACACACACACACACACACACTCTCTTCTCACTCTCTCTCTCTCTCTCTCTCTCTCTCTCTCTCTCTCTCTCCTCTCTCTCTCTCTCTCTCTCTAACCAACTCTCTTACTCGGAGAGGGCGAAAAAAAAAAAACAAAAAAACAAAAAAAACAAACCCAAATCATACACACACTCACGAACACACATACACAAAAAACCTTATTCACACATTCACAAACTCACACACTCTATCTTTCTGCAACCCCCTCCTCTTCTCTCTCTCTCAAAAGGATAACAAATCAATAACAAATTCGAGAAAATGACGCTCTAAATTAAAAATCCACTGCAAACAAAACCCACACGACAGACACAACACGCGCGCGCACACAACACACTCACGCACGCACACATGCACTCACGCACGCACGCACACGCCCACACACACACACACACACACACACACACACACACACACACACACACACACAAACAAACAATTCACATACACTCACGCACGCACGAACGCACACACACACACAACACCACACACACATACACACACACATACCACAACACCATACACACACACACACAAACACAAACACGTCTCGCGCACGCGCGCGCGACGCACGCACACGCACACGGCACGCACACACACACACATGCACACACACACACGAACACACACACAAGTATAAAAAGTACGCAGGAAATTAAAACATTCAGGACGAGAGTATTTAAGCTTACTTATAAGGGTCGAACAGTTATAAAGCTTTGCCCTACAAGAATAATAAATGCTCAATCCAAACTGATTATTTAAGGAAATGTATGATTAAAAGAAGTAAATTAAAAAAATCTTCCGAGAGGATGAGATTTTATCAGCCGAACGGCCAGCAAAGCAAGATTCCATCCATTTTCTTTATTAGGATTAAAAACACTGGACATTGTTAACGGAAGATTTGATGAAAAAATCTTATCATAAAGTGGCTGAAAATGATTCTTTGTACTAATACAATCAAATATGAAATGGAATACATCTATTGGTTGCCCACATGTACACATCGGTGTAGGTTTGATAAATCTACAAAGCCATCCATTAACTCTCAATCTATGAATTAAATTTCTGTTTGGAATTGATCCTGGTGGACTAGTGCAAGACGCAGTGGGCGTACAAAGATCCCATTATCATAAAGTGGCTGAAAAAGATTCTTTGTACTAATACAATCAAATATGAAATGAAATACATCTATTGGTTGCCCACATGTACACATCGGTGTAGGTTTGATAAATCTACAAAGCCATCCATTAACTCTCAATCTATGAATTAAACTTTCTGTTTGGAATTGATCCTGGTGGACTAGTGCAAGACGCAGTGGGCGTACTAAGATCCCATCTTTGTTTACGAATTGAGTCCTCCAAATGTTGCTTTTTACGCATATTCCAAACTGACTTAGAAAGAATACTAATTGCTTCAGATGAAGAAAGAGGAATGATGCAGTTTTGAACATCGTGTGAAATGTTTGTGGCATCTTTGGCGCATACATCAGCTAAGTCATTCCCATGTAAATTACTGTGCCCAGGAACCCATAATAAAGTTATGAAGGAGCCTCTTATAATTAACTGGTGGATTAATAATAAAATCTCACATATTACATCTGGACGATTAGAATATGAACGATTTTTCAAAGCCATTAAAGCAGATTTTGAGTCAGATAAAATGATAATTTTTTTTATATAACAGAGGAGGCATATCCAGAACAAAATCAATAGCTTTCATAATAGCATACAGCTCAGATGTAAAGATAGAACAACCTTTAGTTAAATGAAATTTCTTTTTAATATTAAGATTTGGAATAACAAAAGCAGCTCCAGCATTGGAACTATCTGAAACCGACCCATCTGTATAGGTATGTAAATACGAATTACATTCAGAATATATAAGATCCTTAGCTAAGGAAGATAGATGAAGAGGATTATCAGTTTTATTAAAATCACCATAAGAGTGAATTATTTCAGCTTCCTCAGCTAACCAAGGAGGATGTGGACAACAAGGAATCTTTGCAACATCATCAACAGGAATATCAAGGTTATTAAAAACAGGTGAAACATAGTCATGCAAAGACCTGTAAACAGCTTTATTACGAATTTCTCTGGAAACGTAGGTAGAGCCTTATAACTCACCTGAAACTGAATTGGGAATGGATCAAGCCCTCACAGAAAAATTACGTGTGTTCAGAAGCCTTTGTTCATTTAACTGCAAAACACCAGCTTCCTTGTAAGTCAAATCAATGGAGGCCCAACGAGGCAAACCTAGAGCAATTTTAAAGGCTAAACTATCAAGACTGGCTAATTTATGTAAATCAGAATTCGAAGCAGTAAAATAAACTTCCTGACCATATGATAAAATTGATCGAACTAAGCCAGAGTCCATATGAACAAGATTAGAACCACAATTTATCACAGGAATGCTAGAAAGAACAGGTAACAATGCAATTTTTTCCCTAGCCTTTTCAACAAAGTAATTTATATGTTTACACCAGAGAAGTTTGCAATGAAAAATAACTCCAAGAAATTTGACTTGCTTTACTTGGTTAATAATGGAATTATTAACTCTAATTAAAGCAGCTTCTTTACCTTCAAAATCGATTATTTTCTTTGTAAATATAACAAAAACTGTTTTACTGGCAGACAGAGAAAAACCATTTGACTTCATATAATCTGAAATAGCGTTAACAACTTCTTGAAATTTACTAACAATATTATTCCTTTTTCGTTTGTTTTTACAAAATTACAATTTACGTTTTGCCATAAGGCAATATCATCAGCGTAAACAGCTAATGTACCACAATTAGTATTCATATACTTAATATCGTATAACATTTAAGAGAAAAGTGTAGGGGAAATAACGCTACCCTGGGGAACACCTATATTTAGAACCCTAGAAGTCGAAAGGACTCCATTTACATTAACTTGAACTGTTCTATTAGATATACATTATTAAAAAAAATTAAAGAGACGGCTTTGAATTCCTAATTTATAAGCTTTATGCAGTAACTTGAAATGCCAAACGGAATCATAAGCTCTATGAACATAAAAAAAAGTAGCAAGCGTAGAGTGCCTCTTTGCTAAAGCTTTTTTTAACATGAGAAGTTAAATGAAGAAGATGATCAGTAACTCCCCTACCCCTTCTAAAACCAGCTTGAAAAAGGGGGAGAATTTCGTGTTTTTCAAGGTAGTGATCTAACCTATTTTTCATTATTCTTTCAAAAAGTGTTCCAATGTGAGGAGTTAATGAAATTGGACGGTAACTACCAGGATTATGCTTAGGTTTACCTTGCTTTAATATACGAATGACCATAGTTTTTTTCCAATCTGCCGGAACAAAACCAGATTCCCAACACATTTGATAAAATTCTAACAACTGAGATAAAAAGCAGTGCGGGAAATGCTTCCATCATGTTTTATAAGACATAGGGTCTAAACCTGTGGCAGTCTTACCGGGACTTTACACGCGAAAGAGAATAAAACAGTTTTCTTAGAGGTAAGACACACACGCGCACGCGCACACACACACACACACACACACACACACGTGCGCCGTCGCGCGGCGTACACCCATACGCGCGTCAACGTGCGCGCGTGCGCCTGTGTGTGTGTGTGTGTGTGTGTGTGTTTCATTTGATTGTCATTGTGCTTGTACGAGACCACCCTGGAATTCCCGCTAACGTTATAATAAAGTACTTTGTGACTTTGACTTAACACACACACACACACCGGTCACACGAGCCGTCAGGAGAGAGTAGAGAGAGCGTCAGAGAGAGAGAAGAGAGAGAGAGAGAGAGAGTAGAGGAGAGAGCGAGAGAGTGAGAGAGAGAGCGAAGCGCAATAAAAAACGTGGGCAAACACCTGAATGCTCCATCATTAATTTGGTGATTTGTTGTCATTGGAGCTTTGTGACGTGGTGAATTGGAGACGACTATACATACCCGTCAGTGAACCTTGTATGCCTCGTGGCAAGTTGACACACTTAGCAAATGTCTTGGAAGGCGAAGGACTTCACAGACAGTAACTAAGACATCAAAAAGAACAAACACATATAGAAACAACTGGAGAGGACGACGATGATATAATAAAGGAAAGGGGGAAATCTTCTTCGCTGTAAAGGCACGTTTTTCCTCTCAAGGTCGCATACAGCTAAAAAAAAAAAAGAAAAGAGGGGGAACGTCAAGACTGTCAGAGGCACGGCTCTTTCTGGGCTTTTCTTGTTGTACTCCTGTATACATTTTTTGTTGCTGCAAATGTGTGTCAATAAAACATTCGTTTAAACCAACAGGGTACGGCTCTCAGAATCCCATGATTATTGGCGGCGTATGGTAAGACGGGGTAAAAAAGCCCATGGACGGGGTAAGAAGCCCACCCCAATTATCTTCATGAAATAAAGAAAATTTCCAGTCACATTTTGCCCATGAGACGAATTTTAATGTTTTAACACTCGTCTCATGGGCAAAATTTGACTTTAATTTTGCTTCATTTCATGAGATAATTGGCATGGGCTTCTTTACCCGCCCATGGGGCTTTTATCCCCTCTTACCCTATCTGGATTTCGTATAGCTGACGTCATCACGTCCAAACTATCTCGTCTGTTAGAGTGATAATTTCACGGTTGTCAGAATCAGTTGAAACGAAAAACTATGTAGTTTCTATGTGTTTGCACGTGTAGCGTAATATGTGTGTGCGTTTGGTTGAAGTAAAGGGGTAGGTCCTAACTGTTCAGTGTCGCACATGTGTGTGTGTCAGTGTTGTTGAGCGTAGTGTGTGTGTGTGTGTGTGTGTGTGTGTGTGTTGTTTGTGTGTGTGTTGTTTGTGTGTGTGTGTTTGTGTGTGGTGTGTGTGTGTGTGTGTGAGCCTGTGTGTATGTGTGTGTGTGTGTGTGTGTGTGTGTGTGTGTGTGTGTGTGTGTGTGTGTGGTGTGTGTGTGTGTGTTTGTGTGTGGGTGTGGGTGTGTGTGTGGTGTGTGGGTGTGTTTGTGTGTGTTTTGCTGTGTAATGTGTGTGTGTGTGTGTGTGTTTATGTGTGTGTATGTTGTGTGCGCGTGCGTGCGTATGCGCGTGTGCGTGTGTGTGTGTGTTTTGTGTGTGTGTGTGTGCGTGCGTTGTGTGTGTGTGTTTGTGTGTGTTGGTGTGTGTGCGTGCGTCCGTGTGCGTCAGTGTGTCTGTGCGTGAACGCGCGCACCTGCATATTCGTGCTCACTCTTCCAAGAGAGGAGAGAGAGAGAGAGATAGAGAGAGAGAGAGAGAGAGAGAGAGAGAGAGAGAGAGATAGAGAGAGAGAGAGAGAGAGAGAGAGAGAGAGAGAGAGAGAGAGAAAGACAGACGAGACAGACACAGAGAGAGAGAGAGCTATGTTAGTAAGAGCACTTTTTTGTAGGCATGTACATGCGTAAAAGGGGATCATTTGAAGGGTACTTTGAAAACAGTCACGAAGAGTACTTTCTAGTCAGTCAGTCAGAAGAGCAAAAGCTGCGGTTATTGTGTTTCTTTGATCCCCTGACTATATGAACAGTAACTCTGCCTTCTGGGCAAAAGGTTATACGCACGAAAGGTATGTTTGCTGTGTAAATATCTTGTGGTAAGGACCCTGGAGGTTATTGTGTATTTACGTACCTACCCTAGCTTACTAAAGTCTACCTCGCGTCTGTGTCAATGTCTTTTTCTCGTGTCGTGCTTTTTTCATGTTTTCTTACTAGAACTGTGTAATAGTTTGTTCCAGCTTTCAAATTATTTAATAACTCAGAACCTGTGAATTACTTGAAAATACCGACACAGTGTAGCAGAACTAACGTAAGAAAAACATATTTCTTTAGCAACAGAGTTACTAAATACTGGAATACCCTTTCTGCAAAAATAAAACTTGCACCTAATAGAGTGTAGAGTGGCACAGTGGTAACGGGTTCGCTTCGTGTCAAGTAAACCCGAGTTCGAACCTGGGTACAGGGTTTTTTTCCTCTCACTTTGTACTAGGCCTTACGGTCTGAATGTGGAGTCTTTCGGATGAGACGATAAACCGAGGTCCCGTGTGCCCATGCACTTAGCACACGCCAAACCCAGTGACAACGAAATAGTTGTCATTTGGTCAAAATTTACCCCCCCCCCCTTTCTTTCCTCATCAATCACACACACAAAATCGCATGTAAAAAAAAGAAAGAAAATGGATGGCGCGCCTCTGGCTACGACGCTCTCTCCAGGTGGGAGCAACCCGAATTTCACAGAGATGCCTCTGTGACTTTCAAGTACCTAATACTTATTATTAAGCAGCTTAAAAACCTCTTGGATAAAGACCCTAACGTTATGAAATTAAAAATATCAACATGACTGATTAAGTCATCAAAAACCCTCACAGTTTTGGAAACACTGAGCTCAGGATTGTTTGTGGCACACCAGTCAACCATGAAGATGAAAAGATCAGGTCAGGTCAGGTCAGGCTCTTAGGGCAGCTAGACCTCGCGGCCTCTTGATGTGCCTTTTCTTGGATTATTTAAGATTGGCATAGCTGTGACGCTTTTTGAGCAATCATTGAAGCATTAATCATAAGTGCATAAGATGTTTGATTGGTGTGCCACAAACAATATTGAGCTCAATGTTTCCCAAACTAAAGAAATGGTAGTTGATTTCAGAAAAAAGAAAACTCCTCTTCCAGCGTTATCTGTTAAAGGTCAGGTAGTTGAGCAAGTAGAACCATTTAAACTCCTTGGTGTGCACATTTCAAATACATTAAGCTGGGAAGTCAACATCACATCATCCTGCAAGAAAGCACAGCAGAGACTATATTTCCTACGACAGCTCAAGAACTTTAGGATAAGTACAGCAGTCATGACACAATTCTATCGATCTGTCATTGAAAGCGTACTCGGTTTTTTGGTTTAAACAAATCTTTATTCACTCACTCGGAAACGATCAAACAAAAAGACAATTAGAGCAACAACAAGCTCGAAGCTTATACCGTGCTCCTTAAATTAACGTCATAATTGCACAATTGATTGAACAGATGGAGACTGCGTTTAAACCAATAT